>JAOANR010000012.1:7575991-8261741 GCA_030278955.1 Hygrophila difformis
GACGTCTCTTCCTTTCTGAACTGGTTATTTCTGATTCTTGAATTGATTGATTGCTGGATTTTGAAATAGAAAAGTTGCAATAACATAATAACACTATTGGAATTGGTTCGGCCAGGGAGAAATGATGCAGGGTCAGGGAGGATTTGGTAAGGTGTACAAAGGAGAGATTGATGAAATCGTCCAGTCGCGGTGGTGAGGGTGTTTCTGTTGCATAGGCTTAATTGTTCGTTTTCTTGTTTGGGATCTTCTGTGTAGCATTGGTTTTTTTATTATAACTTTATTACTGCTTTTTAATGTCTGAAATTTGACTTCTCGATCAATGCAGGGTAGAAACAATGGAGGTGCCTGCTTCATATATATTTATATATATCAAGTTTAGTTTTATTCCATTTTCCGTGTATTATGTTGCTTGATGTTCCATTGGAGATGGGATAATAAGGTGTGCATACTTTTTTGAAATCAAACGTGAAATTATTCACTTTATTTTTTTATACTTCAGGTGATCACTTTCGGGCCAACATGAAAATAAAGATCGCCAAGGTTCTGAACGATTTTCAAGCTTGTGAATGATTTTCAAGAGTAGTTCCTTGAATATCTTTATTGGGAACTTGTTCAGTGCCTGATTTTGATTTTTAATTTATTTGAATGATTATTGAAGGATGAGTCCAGGGCTTCAAGTGCTGCTGAGAATCAATCGCACTTTGGTGAGGATATGGATAATGATATTCGGAATGGTACTTATTGCCGCATGTGTTCTTTTAAATTGCTCTAATTTGCATCTGTTGCATTGATATCTATCCTTGTTTGATTTGGACTTAAGGAGAAGGGAAAAGAAGAGATTTTTCAAAGTTGGAACTGAACCTTGATCACGCGTATCGTCCAATGGTCGGATTTTCCTTAAGACATACTCTCCGTTGTATAAACAGGCCTACGTTTTCATGATTGCCATTGCAGGACCAGTTTGTAGGTATTAACTCCAGAGTCCCGCTGAAACAATTTAACTCATTTCTTACATACTAGAATAAATGAACTCACTGGAGGAGCATCCATCGCCGTAAATATTCTTTATGAGATAATTAATTTCCATAACCAAGAAAAGTACAATGATTAAAGAAAAGAGATACCTCATCTTTGGCTGCTATATCTATCCTTTTTTATGGGACATTATTCCTATCATTATCACGTAATCATAGTATAAGTCCCATTTTTTTTTTATTTTGTTCTACGAACTGGATTTGAAACAAGTGATGGGAAGTTGATGGGCACCATATTATTCTTTACTAACAGGGTATTTCTTCTTCTTATTTTTTTTTCCTTCTCTCGATTGGTGAAAAAATTGTCCATTTGTATTCTTCATTTTGCTTTGCTTATATGTTTCTCAAACATAATCTGTAGCTTAGTGCAAATACGTCGGAAAGTGGAGTCTTTATTTTGTCCTCAGTAGTATTGGCCTTGATTGCAGCTGGCAATGTTCTCAAAAAGGTAAATTTCTCTCCTACAGATTGATAAATATATTTTATTATTGATTCCTATCTCCCTTTGAACATAATAGTTGTTATTTAACCAAATGGAGTTTTGTACAGAAGCTTCAGGATCCAACTAGGAATAGATACAAGCTTCTTCTAAGTTGTTTATTGATTCAGAATTTAAAATTCACTAATGAAATTCAGTCATATCGATTTTTTTTTACATTCTTTAGATGCAATTTTCATCTGTCTTACTTATCAGATCAAGAGAAACTTCAACATAGTTTAGAGTGTCGCTCAAGAAAATTGCCTACATCACTTACAGGTCTTCCTTTAAAGTTGCCACTAACAATCTACCTGATAGATGAAAGATTCTAATTATACTTGAAACACTGGACAGGGAAAAATCTTTTATTCATTTTTATTCGTTCCATTTGTTACCATGGCGTGTACTCACAAATACATTCTTCCCTTAAAATGCCATGCTTTCTTATTTTTCTGTTGGTTCTTCTTTCGTCCGCTCTTCTTTTCATCGGATTGTGAATTTTGTTAAGTTTCTCTGTTAATTTAATTTTTTCTTCAAATTATTGAAAACCAATGATGTAAATCAATGCATGTTTTAAAAAGTCGTGTTTAATTTTTTGAATGAAATCATGGGTTTTTGTGGATTTTGGCCTAGGCAATTTATGCAGTTTTACGTGTATTTGATTTATCCATATTGTATAATCTTTATTCTAGAGGTTGTCTGAGCTATGGATTGCAGGAAAATAAAACTACATTTTCATGCAAACAGGTATTCCTAAAAAAGATATACTATATATATTTGTGATTAAACTCGTTGTACTTTATATAGTTCAAGTTTGATCTGAATTTGGGTTGCCATCTAATTAGTGTTATTCTCTCTCTTTCTTCCTGTCCAGTTTTCAACATGTGTTCATTTCATCATTGTTGGTCTCAACATGTGTTCATTTCATCATTGTTGGTCTACAGAAAATCGCATTTGTTTGTAAATAGATTCTTCTAGAATTTTGTGCTGGAGCGTTGTTCGTTGTAGCACAGCCACGGTGAAAATTTGTGTAATTGAATCGATCTGACTGCTAATTTGTGTAAAAGAGTGTTTGTGTGATGATTAGACCTTTGATTTTGCGTCTTTATGGTGTGTACTACTAGTTTCTTTTTTATATTGAATGCTTTGAAAATGTTTAAGAACTAATGGACTTATTTCTGAATAAGGATTTAAACAATTTCAGATGAGTGTGAATTTTTGTGTGTTTGTAATGAAAAGTCGAAATTTAAGGCTTGGTTGTGCTCCCCAATTCAAAGGTTTAATTCCTTGTCTTATGGTTGCCATCCTTAATTGAAGATATGGCTCATTCCTGTCTATGCTCATTCATCATCCGACACTTGAGTGAATCAGATCAAACCCTGCTTCGAGTAGCTCCTGATTTGATCTTGGATGTTTTCTAAATAAAGTATGCAGGCTGATCAGAGAAAAAAGGTATACTTGTTTTTCCCCCCTTTTGAGCTTTTAACTGGTTGCACGCTGTATCTGTCGAACTGGTAGTCTGTTCATGTAAAGCATTTGTTTTTTGTAGTTGGGATTGTGTAGTTGTCTTCATGTATTTGTGGGAATTTATAAAGCTGTACGATGGGCCGTATTTGTTTTCTATTCTATGGTATTTAGGAATTGGAATAGAGCATTTAATTCAGAAAAGCTTCTGGATAGGCCTCTGATTGAATTGGAATTTGGGGAGTTGCTGTAGATGGAAATATAATGATATTTTCGATTAGGTCTGCTGATGAAAGCTTTTTAGCTTCTTGCCAAACTGTGAATCTCTTTACCTGAGGAAGTTGGATTGTGGTGTTTATTGTGTTGTTTGATAATTGATATTGTCGAAGTCATTCTCGTGGGGCTGTAACTCAGTATAGTATCCGATGAGTAATGCTGTTGGAAAACTTTCCTACACTTCTTTTTATGCAAGTTAAACTTCAGAATATATTCTAATACTTCAAATTTTCATTGCAGCTCGACTCTTAAGTCCATTTCTTTTGTTTCCTTCTATGAATTGGGGATGTCTGGTATCAACAGTGTTTTATTGGTAAGCTCGCAAACTGTGGCAACTCGTTTCCTTTCCAGAAAATGTGCTCGCAAACTGTGGCAACTCGCAAATGTGCTTATTTGTGTATATGATTACTTGTTTTAACTTCTGAATACTCCTTTGTCCTGGAAATTTGAGAGATAAGAATCCTATGATCAGCCAAATCAGCCTTTTTGAGAAAGAGTGTTTGGTTTTTTATTTTCATATTTCTCACTTAGACTTTCTTAGGGAGGCATAGATGAGTGTAAGAAGTATACGAAACTATTCTTTCGTAAATAAAATAAAGTAATCATATAATGTTTATGTATATTTTTAGAGGTTTAATTTCACTAGCTATTCATTATTCATTATGTTGTTCATCTCATTGGATTTTCCTTTGTTCCTTCCACATAAAGTGATAATTATTTATGTTCATTTATGTCTTAGCTTTCTGAAATTTAGGCTTATGTTTCTTCGAGTTCCTCTATAAAATTTGTGTTTTGGGGGAATCCCGAGCTCTGAGTTCTTCCATTTTCTATAATTTTTTATATGCCTTTTTTTTAGATTGTACTTCTTAGTCGGTCCCTTTTTAGCATGGTAATAATTCTTTTTCTTAACATTTAGTTTTATATGCTTTTTAACAACTGTTGATCTGTTTGTATCTCCAACTGTCCATGATCTGTTTCTAAATTTTTTTTGTTTGTAATTTCTATCTCTTCTCGAGATAACTCTATATAATGTAAATCCTTGATTCTTAAAAAAAGATGATCATTCCTTGAATAACTGTATTGGCTCAGGTTCGGCGGTTAAGGTTGCTTGGTGCTTATCATCGTTCAACTCGTATAGCTTTCATGGAGTTTGTATTGGTAAGAGCACTGCTTTCTAAGCAATTCTGTTGGGCACATGTGCGCGTATTTTTAACATTTGTTTTATTCTTTATTTGCTATCATTGATCTGATCTAATAATCTAAAGCTTCGCATGTGTTATCAAGTTACTTTTTTAATACAAACTTCCCAAATAGAGGCTTGGTTTAGGAAAAATTTAACTTCTGTCAAGAAAACATTGGGAAGAATGGGGTTATGATATGTCCATTTCATGAACATACTTCCTCCATTTTTTAAAGATTGAAACTTTGGCAAATTTCGTACTGTTCACCCAAACGCTTTAACTTAATATTTTATCATACTTATACCAGTTAGAACATAGCCAAGTGAGATCTTGTTGGATTCGTCTCGTTGAGTATTTTTTAAATAACAAACTTTTAGAATTTATCTATTGTGGGTTAGTGATTACTCCAAACACAGCTGGATGTTCTGTCCCTAGCAGACTTGTCTAGACAGCTCCTTTCTGTACATTGCTAGGCCCAATAAAATAAGCTTTGGTCTTTGATTCAAGCAAGCAAGTTTTGTACCAGCTAGGAGGCAGTTGAAAAAAACTTTTGCTTAGGTATGTCTTGTCAGTTCATCTTCAAGTGAAATCCAATGAGAACTTGTAGTTCTGTTATAATATTCCTGTATGCTTTATTGTTTGGCCTCAGTTGGTTCTTTCTTGCATGAAGGATGATAATGGTCATGTCTGTAGTGATACTGAAAAATACAGAAAAGTACACTATTAATAACTCCTATAAAAAAAAATTATTGTAGATGGGAACCCATGTACACTTGTCTATAATTTTTTTTTTCTTCCATGGGCAATTGTACGTCTTCATTACGCTGTGCATCGCACAGTTTCGCCACTAGTATATCTTATAAGAGGGAGAGCTCCCAATCCCCCTCTTCAATTTCGATCTCCACCGTTGGATTAGAAATTTATTTTCATTATGGACCGTTAGATGAGAATGTAATTGCAATCCTAGCCTTTCATTCTCCAATAGATTTCTTTCGACTCTTCCTTGCTGTTTCTTTGCCCTAAAATTCCCACGGCAAGTTGCTTCGTCTCCGTGCGCAAATGGTTTCCTCGGGGTATTGCCTGCATTGCCCAGCCATCGCGCCGCCGTGATTGTGCCTCCGACCTGCCTGCCGGAGCTGCCTTGTTACGTGGATGGCTCAATCAATGGCACTGGGGCTCATTTGGGATTCTTGGCTCGCTGGCATCAATCGATACAGGTACTAGGTTTTCAGTTTTTCAATTTGGTTTCAATTCGGCCTTGCCGCCCCCTCGCACCCCTTCCCTTTCGCCGTCGGTTTTTGTGGTTGATTCAGTTTCTCCGCTTGGAAAGTCGGGGCTTGGCAGTATTTCTTTTTCTCATTCTCAGTCACTCGTCGTTGACGCCCTGTTCCGAGGTCCTACTGTTTGAACCCTAATTTCCATTCTTTGCTTGTGATGGCTATTGCAACTGCTTGGTTCAATTTATTAGGGTTTGCCGGTACTTTTTTTTTTTGGTTGTTGAATCCTAGAAGAACACACCTCCTCTTCCCGGAACTCTGCCGCCCCATCACTCCAGCATCGTCCACCGTGCCTTATTTGCTCTCAAACGGCGCCCTCAATCACAGCACCCATACCTCGGCCATGCAAGGCATCGCGGTTGATCTGTTTGTTGAATTTGTATTCGAAGATTTAGCAATTTAATTGAACCGAACCACTGAAAGGATGACCTACATTTTCTCCAGTACATGGGATTCCTGTGAATTAGTTTTAGATTGGGTGTTAGAACATTTAATGTTTTAGCTTTTTTTATTGCACAGAGAATAGCTTCAAGATTTTGATTTTATGGGCACAATTTGTAGGCCTGAATTCAAGCCCTTGGATCCATTCCTTATGCTGGATGAATTTTCTGGTAAGTTGGCCTTGATGCACGATGAGAATGCATTCAACCACAGAATGCATTCTGGTAAGTTGTCCTTGAAGCCCTTGGATCCATTCCTTGTTTTGCTAAACTGGTGTCTGGCTGTTTGTGCAGAGCCACAGATGGAAAATTTGATGAGTGCACATTTATTATTCTATTATGTCTCTGCAGAAAGTGTTTACTCACGTTTAATTGCCTTATTATTAGTTTCGTACTTTGTGTAGTACGGAGTATTTGTTTCTTGAATTATAATGTATTAGATGTGTGAATTAAGTCATTAACCTTCTATAAACATTCTTTTTCTTCTTATGAATGTGATTCATTTATATCTTTTCCTCGGTAAAAAAAAGCAACAACACAGGCAAGAAAAGAAAGAATGGAGAATGTACACAGCTGCCTATTCATGAGTGATTTCCTATAGTTTTTGTTCAAGAAAGCAAGCTACCAGCTGTATGTTTCTTCTTGCTTCATGCTAGCTGCCTATTTTGTCGCTTTCTTGTTTTGTTGTTGTGGGGAGTGGATTGCAGTAGATTGTAAATTGGGGTTTGGTTGATGCCTATAATTGGGTTTTGATTTTGGTTTGGATTTAGTATCATCTCCATCGATCGTTTTAGGGTTCCTCTCCCGCGTCCAACGATAGCGCTGACGTCTGTCAGCCACTTGCCGCCACTGTACGTGAATACCACCGGCAGAGTGTTAGCTTCAAAGGATGTGTCAAACTACATACCACCAGCAGAGTGTTAGCTTCAAAGGATGTGTCAAACTACATACCCGCAGCTCCAATATTACTGTCTGAAGGGCCATGGATCAGGTCATAGTTCTTTATGATGGTGCTTGCTCAAGTAATGTTAAGATTCTTGTATGCAATTCGTATTGGATGCTTTTTTTAATTAATTATGGTATTTACTTCAGATGTTGATGGTTTCCCCTAGAACAATTTGATGGTTTAGTGCATTTAAAATTTAGCGGGCTGTAACAGTATCAGATTCAGAAAACAAGTTAAGGAATATTGGCTTCTTATAAATTTTAGTAGATGCAAGGATTGCTTAATTATTTGTAAAATTAATGGTGAATTTGAAAAAGTGGACACTATTAATTTGATTTGCAATGGTTTGTTTGAAAACTCACATGTTAATATCAACATTTTTAGATTCCAGGTGGAGTTACTACCCCAAAGGGGTTCAAAGCTGCTGGGATGTATGCTGGATTACGTGCAGTAGGAGAGAAGCCTGATCTTGCTCTTGTCGTCTATGATGTAGATGCCTTACCTGCAGGTTAGTTCCTTGGATTAAAACTGTTGGTGTATAACACTTTACTAATTGTCAAAACTATTCTTGCAGAACAATTTGGTAAATGTTTTCACTTATTAAACCTTTATGTGAATGGGTAACTTAAATTTGATTTGTTGGTTTTTTGCAGGTACATTTACGACTAATGTGGTTGTTGCTGCTCCTGTGTTATACTGTAAAGAAGCACTGAAAAACTCTGCAACGGTATGTTACAGAAGAGACAATATTGATCTGTTTATGGAAAATGGTCATAGTCCCGGACTTTTGTTTTAGTCGGCATTGTCTTTCTGAATCTGGAATGTTCTCAAGGCTCAAATACTCGTTAGTTATTTGGCTCTAGACCCTGGCTCCTCATTGGTTACAAGAAAAGATGATGGGCAGCAATAGGGTTGCAACATCTTGCAGAGTCCTCTAGCTAATGCATTTCCATAATATTTCAGGCTCGTGCAATCCTCATAAATGATGGCCAAGCAAATGCAGCTACGGTAATTTATATAATTATTTATCATTTTCCATTTCCAATTGTCATTTGAATTTGTGTGTTTATAAATATTTAAATTAAATTCATCAGTCCTCTTTTGTTTACATTGTATGGTTATGGCCTTATGGGGAATGGAAATGATCCCCACGGCTATGGATCCTCAAAACCCTTTTGGGTTTGCATTCAATCCACTTCTCATATAAAAGATCAAATGCTTATGTAGTTCATTTTTATTATGACTGGTCATTCTTATCAACAAAAATGTCTCTTAGATCTAAAGATCCCTTTATTGCTCATAGGGTGATGCAGGGTACCAAGATGCTATAGAATGTTGTCATGCCCTTTCCAAGGTATTCCTTCTATTATCATCAACCATTATTTTTTTTTTCAGAGTCATAGAACTACAGTAATATCTCATCTCCTAAGGAATACAGTTGCTGCAATTGAGTCCAGCACAAGTCTTGATTGAATCCACTGGTGTTATTGGCAAACGTATCAAGAAGGTAACTTTGGAGCTGTAATTGAGAATTTTCAGACTTGTGCTATGGGCATGCAGTTCTATCTATAACTCCTTGAAGATCGGTGGGACAAATCAAGATGGTTCTTTTGTAGCCATTCAATAGGCTTGCTAAATGGTAGCTCCTACTCTGTCTCTTGCAGGAGGGCCTTCTCAAGTCGCTTCCTGCTTTAGTACATCAGTTGTCACCAACTGTTGAAGGGCAATCTTCCACTCCTCTACCCTCTATCCTTCCACAAACTACAGTGCATGCATTACAACATTTGCTGGTCTGTTTGAAGACTATCGATGGCTTCTTGCTTGAAATAGATTTTGCAAAATGGTTACTCGAATTTCTCTTATTGAAGTTTTTATCTTTGTCTCTTTTTGTTTATCTGCACATTTGTATCCTTTTGCTTTTGTTTTCTCCATGTGTGTATGTTCGTGCGTGCATGTGTATGTTTATCCCCCATTTATATTTTCCTATTGATGATATTATTGGTGGACTTGCAGAGCCGACTCTGCTGCAGTAGCAATTACTACAAATGACCTTGTGAACAAAAGTGTTGCAGTTGAATCTAAGGTGCTTTCCTTGCTTTTTTATATTTTACTTGCACATACATTGACATTATTTTCTTTTCTTTATTTATTTATTTATTTTGGTATCAGATATTCAGATTGTTAATTTGTAATAAATCAATCTCGTGTTTAATGATTGCTCTATGTAGCGCCCTTCTGCAGTTTGTTGAAAAAGATGGTTCAACACCCACTATGCTTCGTTTTACCTTTTTTGATCAGTTCATTTGTTCAATCCAGTTCGGGGGCACTACAGTGAGAATTGGCGGTATGGCAAAGGGCTCTGGGATGATCCATCCTAACATGGCAACAATGCTTGGGGTGGTTTCTTTGCTCACCTCTGTTATTTCCAAATCTAGCTTAAATAAACCATTCTAAATTTTAATGCTTCTAATTGTTTCAGGTTATAACAACTGATGCATCAGTTTCAAGTGATGCCTGGCGAGAAATGGTGCTCTTATTTCCGAATAATCAGCAAAGCAATCCTTCAATCTTCAGGGTACAGAAGAGGATGTCTACTTTTCGTTCGTTCCACTAGCCCACATATTCGACCAAATTATGGTAACCTACTGCATTCTCTGTGGCTCTTCAATTGGTTTTTGGCAGGGGGTAAAATTACTATTGTACTATACTATCCTTTGAGTTCTCTTATGAGCAATGAATTGATCATTTGAACTTTTAAGACAGTATTTTTATTAAACTTGCAGAACATTCGATATTTGATTGAAGATTTTATTGTATTAAAGCCAACTATATTTTGTGGAGTTCCAACAGTTTTTGACAAGATATATACAGGCGCAAAATTATTTATATGATAAAGTGTTTATTCAAGATTTTGGTATAATTTCCTTAACTGATTTCCTTTTGATGTTTTGTGTTTTCAGGCGTAATGTGTAAGATTGCCGCTGAAGGTGCCCTGAAGAACTCATTATTCCACATAGCATACAATTAGTGAACCTCATTTCTAATTCAAATCTTCTATTTGCTTGTTTTCTTTTTATTACCGGTTCTAAAGCTATTAAGCATATTTCTGACAGCAAATTAAGGAATCTGGAGAAAGGACTCAAGCAAGATGAAGCGTCTCCTCTTATGGATAAGCTGGTTTTTGATAAGGTTAGTTTTTCAATTACCCCATTTTTCAGAGATCTCATTTGTAGTAAATGATCAAACTAGCATTTGGTTGGCGGGTCCGTCTAATGCTATCTGGTGCTGCACCTTTGCCTGAGCACATTGAAGAGTTCTTGAGAGTATGATGTATCTTATCTCAAGGATATGGTATGTTGTGTTGTAATTACCTCAAAACTTCCAATTTCGTTCAGTTCTCATCTTGGTATTGATAAATGGAGTTTGGTCCATGTGTATTTGCACATCAGGACTTACAGAGAGCTGTGGTGGATGTTTCACTTCGACAGCCGGTATCTTCCCCATGATAGGAACAGTTGGTGTCCCGATGAAAACAATCGAAGCAAGGCTTGAATCAATTCCTGAGCTGGGATATGATGCGCTTTCTGACGTTCCTAGAGGGGAAATATGTCTCAGAGGAAAATAGTGAGTGAATTTTAAGAATGTTTTGATAATCCTGATGGTAAATCATTGTGGCTGGGGAAACAATCAAAGCCTTGCCTATGTTTAATCTAAGAAAGCAGAGTGGATGCCTTGTCCATGAAACTTACGTGTCTTGTTTGCCTTGGTAAATTGCAGGGACATACTTGTTGATTTCTATGTCAGTTCTGGGAAAAGAAAGCCAGACCAGATTATCATATTCAGGTAAAGCCTCAAATTGTAAACCAGATTATCATATTCAGTTTTATACGAAGGATTATATTTTTCGTTAATCTCGTCAGGATGCCACATACCTATTTCTTCAGATTTAAGCTTTGCGTTTAAAAATTTTTGGGGTTTGCTTACTGCTATTCAGTTCTTTTTGAAGGTTTGCAATTAAATTTTTTGGGATATTTAATTTCCATCTTGATACAATACAAACTAAACAGATTTCTTTATACATAAACAATGATAATGTTGTCACTCATCTTAACTTGGTGGTGGTGTTTGAGTTTGCTAAGTTAATTTTTTTTTCTTTGTTTTTTATGAACCTTTAAAAGATGGGCATTGGTTAAAGACGAGAAGGTTGCAAGAAGAATGGTGAAGTTCATAGAGATCAACACAATTGGTGTGTCAAAGGAATCGCAGCTTAGAGTTGCCAACATCATTGGAATCATTTCCCTGAGTAGCCATAGGCACAAGCCGCAGAGTTTGGAGAATTTCTTTGAACACAACCGTGATGTCATGGCTGGGATGTAATACCCGTTAAATATAGTTATAGTATTAATAAATAAATAATAGTGAGATATAATTTAATAGAATAGTTGTCTTCTATGAATTAAAAATTAATAGGAAGTGGGTTACAAGGGAATGTTATAATAAATGAATTATTTTCTCTAAATTAAAATAGACATGGTAGGGGAATATTTTCTAGTAGGGAAAAGTTATAAGTAGTTGAAAGAGTAATATTTTAGAAAAATAAGATTTGATTTAAAGATATAGATGGGTAAAAATAATTACTAACAATAAGGATTCTAATATTTTGAAATAAATTTAGTTAGAATTAAGATATGACATAAAGACTTTGATAACCAAGTGGTTAGTCAAGGGGACTCATAACTTAAAGGTTGTGTGTTCGAACGCTACTTGTTTTGAATTTTTTATTAAAAAGAGAAAGAAATGAATAGATAAATAATAAAAATTTCATAAATATATATATAAAATTAAAATTAAAAGGAAAAAAATAAATATATATATAGGGGTCATGCAACGAGAGTTTAAATAAATAAATAAATAAAATAATATAACATGAGTGTGTAGAAGTGCATGAATAGTAAAGCCAGAAAACAAAAGAAAAAAAAGTGATAGTAGCCTGCGAAATAGAGTAGGAAATACACTCATAGAAGAAAATAAATAAAATAGAGTAGGGAAAGTAATAGGAAAATAATAACAATACGTAAAAATAAAATTTAAAAATTTAAAGACAAGAGAAGACGTGCATTACAGTAATAAAATTTACACACAGTAGAGTAGGGGTATGGCAATAATAGAATTCAAAAAAAAAAAAAAAAAATAATAATAATAATAATAATAATAATAACAACAATAAGACCTGCATGCATGGGAACAATGAGTAGGATGCAAGTGGAATAGAAATAAAAGTGGAGAAAATGTACTTGAAGCAAATAGAGTATAGACATAATCATGATAGTAGGAAGCAAAAGAGCAGAGGCCATAGAAAAATATAATAAAAAAATAATAAATAAATAATAATAATAAAAAAATAGTAATGAAGGAGAAAGAAAGAAACAAGGACAAATATGGGTGCAGGGACACACAAACGAAAATAAAAAAAATAAAATAAAATAATAATAAAGGAAAAAAGATTGAAGTGATTTGTAACTACACAATACCTATTACAAGTAATAGGGAGAATCCGTCAGTTGAGAAAAATATATTATAAAAAATGGTAATAGTACTAAAATAATGGCTATGAGATAAAAACTTTGCCTATAAATAGCAATGCAATTCATGTCATTTTCATCACAGAAACGCAAATGCATTAGCAATGCAGTAATAGTATAGAGATAGTGCAGAGGGTAATGGGGAGTGTCTGAGAAGAATACTAGAGAGAGAGGTTGAGATAATAGTGGTAGAAAATAACAGTGGGTGAAGTAGTACGGAAAGTGCCGGAATAGTTACAGTTCCAGAATTTCGGTAGGCTGTCATCTGGGAGATAGTAAGTAAATTTATATTCTGCGGGCGTTGTCCCAAAATTTAATTTTTGCATGTTTAATTCCTTATTGCTTTAAATAATTTAGAATTATTCATGCAAATGATTTATGCAGAGGAAATGCCCTAGTATGAGTTTAATTATTTTTGGGCTAGGCCATGCATGTGAAAATTTTATTTCCAGTGTATGGCATGTAAATTATTGAGATGATATTATTATACGGAATATATACTCCAATTGGGGTTATCTTCGTAAGAGCATTATAAAGAGAATTGTGTTAGGCCAAGGGTCTCACAATCAGTTCTAGTTGCAAGGGAGGGCCGCCCTTGTATACTCATAGTCTTGATTACGGTCACTATGAAAGCATGTTAGGTCCTATGGGATACCCCGAGTGTAGTCGTCATAGTCGAGCAACATGATACAGAGAATCAGAATTTTTAACGGTTTGACATGCCATTTACTGCTTGAGTCATTATATTTAATTTTGTCCCATGAGTATAAATTTATTTACTCAGCCGGTGTGCTGATAAATTATATGTGCACTCTTTTCAGGATTTGACATATGTGGAGATAACTAGAAGTATGGGCACGGGCATGGATATCAAACCTTTTGTGCAAAAAAAAAAAAATATATATATATATATATATATTATTAGTTAACTAATGTTTTAAATTTTAATGTTATGTCAAGTTACTTTGGTGGCGACGAGCCTTAGTCGTCATAGTTTGCAAACTCTGATATATTATATTTTGTAAATAGTAAAGTTATTGTTTTAAGCATGTGTTAGCGATTTATTTAAATAGCCTTAGCGCCAATTAATTAAGTTAGCTAGGGCCAGGCCTAAGCGAGCTTAATTAAGGGGCGTGGCGGTAGCAACCCCGGGTTCCTAGTTGAGGTTTCCGCCGCAGAACTAAGAGTATGAAAACGGGGGTGTTACAGAGTGGTATCAGAGCCCATTTGAAAAAAAAAGAGATGTTTTTTTTTAAAAAAAAAAAGAAAAGTAAAATATGTTTTCTTATCAGTTTAAAGTAGAATTGTTGCATATTTTGGGGGGGACACGATACACTGACATTAGGCACAGTTCATGCTGTTATCATTTATAATATTTGCAAATATTTATGATTATTTTGTTTGTTAGATGGGAGATAACAATAGGATAGCCGAACTAGTTCCAGAGTTGGTTCGAGAATTAATAAAAACCAGCGAGCGAGAGAGGGCTAGAGCCGAGCACCTTAGCACAAAGAATGATCAGTTAAGGAACCGACTGGCGTTAGAGGCTACGACACATATAAACGAGGAGCTAATACTCGAAAATAAGTATAAAGATGAATACGATAGAAGGGTCTTGGCCGAAACAGAAAAGGAGGAACTAGATCACTTGTGTGCTGAGCAGGTGGAGGAGATAGACGAACTGAAGGAGGAGCTGAAGGATACCAAGGAGCAAGTCAGCCTTCACCTGGATACCATAGGACGCCTGAACAAGGAGATTGCGTATATGGAGAGAAAGGGGCACAAAGTTAAGAAGTTCTATAGAGACCTTACTGTTGATCTCCGACGCCTCCCAGGATCATCCGCCCAGGGTGCACGTGCCGAAGAAAGTGATCCCGATGAAGATGTTGTCTGCTTGCGCCAGCGAACCCCATCTCCAGAGTACCATCCTACCAGCCCTCCTCGCGGTGCCCAGTACTAGCTTATCGTTTGTTTACTACTAGTAAAAGTTATAACTATTTTAAAACTTGAAAATTTTAAATGTTGTATCCAAGTCGGCATTAAGAATTATGACTATCTTAAACCTTGGAAATTTTCAATGTTGTATTCCAACTCGGTATTATGAAATAAAGTTTGCCTTATTATTATCTAGACTTTGAATAATGGGCTGTAAAAAAAAAAAATAATAATAAAATAAATATATATATATATATATAAAATAAAAATTTAAAAATTAAATAGTATTAATAGATAATATTTTTTCAAAAAAAAAACATAGATAAATAAATAAAGATATTAAGGTTAGGAAGTCTGATAGAAACACATGAATAGATGGTTTAGGATAGAGCCTTAGTTTTAGAATGCGAAACTTAGTACAAGCAGTTGAATTTTAAGAATAATTATCAGTATCACTTGTTCTATTTATTAAAAATGTTACCCACAGATGGGAAGCTCTGAGGAAAAAGGGAAAGAAGTGATGGAGGACTGGAGCTCTATGCAAGAGGAGGTGCAGAACTTGAAAAATGAACTACTTCTAGGAAGAGACTATATTCGTTGGACTGAAAAAGAGATGTCCCGGAAAAATAAAGAGATAAGAGAGTTGAGAATCATGGTTAAATATTTCAAGGGGATGTCAACTGAGCAGGAGATCCGCCTGGAGAACCTGCGGATGCAGAACGATGTTCTCATCCAAGACAAACGGAATCCTGGAGGGCACCCAATCCCAGCACGTTGTGCAGAATGCGGCAAGCGACACCTGACCTGGCGATGCCCTGACAACGGAGAATGCTTCCGATGTGGGAAAAAGGGGCACAAGGTCAAGAACTGCCGTACGAGGGACATCCAGGACTAGAGTGCAATAAACCTTAAAATAGTATGATGATGCCTAATATGTAATAAGTTGTAAGACTTATGACTTAGTCAGTCTCGACAGGTTATTAATATTTTGACTGACAAATTTTGTATCATATTTTTATGCTATAATGAATAAACTAGTATGGTGTGTTATATTGATTTTTTAAAGTGACTAACTAACTAACATATATCGACTAGGGGCGGCAGGGATAGCGATAACGCTAAGACAAGTATGGCCGATGACGACAATCGTCAGCAACGGATAGAACAACTACTAATCACCCTTGGAGCAGTAGTTCAGCAACAGGTGGAGAAAGGGGAAAGCCAGGGAGAGACCCAAGGAGATTTTATTGAAGCTGTTAATAAGTTTCAACCGCCTCGATATGCTGGACAAGAAGATCCAGCCAAGCTGGAAGGTTGGATTGAGTCATTTGAGAAACTCCTCGAAGCAGTTGAGTGTCCAGATGAAAGGAAGGTGGGAGTGGCTACCTTTTTCCTAATTGGCATTGCAAACACTTGGTGGAGGTCACAAGAGAACCGCCAAGTAACTTGGGAAGAGTTTCAGAAAGGCTTGAGGGAGCAGTTTTATCCACTTAGCCTCAAGAATGCCAAGTATGGAGAATTCATTTCTCTTCAACAGGGTAATCGGTCGGTTCAACAATTCTATGCTAAGTTTACAGAACTCTTGAGGTTCGCCCCAGACCTGGTGGCAACTGAGCAAACTAAAGCGCAAATATTTGAGCTTGGCTTGAATAAAAACATAAAAAAGGCATTTGGCGGGAAGCAATTCACTAGCTTGCAAAAAGTCTATAATCGAGCTATGACAGTCGAGATGGTAGAAGGACACGAACATAAAGGAGAAAACTCCAAATTTGCACCACATGATAAGGGAAAGAGAAAAATTGAAGAGAGCAAGGATAATCATCCAAACCAAAGGAGGAATTTCCTAAGGAATAACTGGAATAGTACGGTGTTTCGCACCAATCGGAACGGAGAACCAATACCAGCCCCATGTCGTCGCTGTAATAAGAAACACACTATGCAACAGTGTCCTCAAGATTATGAATGTTATCGCTGTGGAATGAAGGGGCACAAGGCAGTGGACTGTCGCATAAGACTCGATCCTAGCCGAATTCGAGCAGACTTACGAAAGGAGGATTATTGTCCCCAAGGACCCCGCATTGGTGGAAATAATCAAGGACAACGACCTCCATTTCCCAACAATCAAAGGACGGCTGGTAGAAACCCACAGAATACAGGTGGGCCAAATCAAGGAAGGTTGAACGTGGTAAACCAAGCTGACATGCCGGGTGCTGGAGATGTGATCGAAGGTACTTTCGAAATTAAAGGGTATAAAGTGCGCATTCTATTTGATTCTGGAGCCACATGTTCATTCATATCTCGTAGTAAATTGCCCGAGTTAGGACTCGATAACCCTCAGGAGATAACACTAAGAATCTCGTTGCCCAACGGAACGATAGTTAGCTGCTCAAAGCGTCACGAAAAAGTTCCCATTCGTATTTGTGACGTCGAGTTCCTTGCAAATCTAGTAGAATTTGAATTACAAGATTTTGATATTATCTTAGGAATGGATTGGCTAACGCGTTACCAAGCCAATATCAATTGTTCTCAGCAAAAGATAACAATTTATGGGGATAACAGGAAGCGTGTGTCTTTCTATGCTGAGCCAAAGAAGCCAACCACGAAAATTGTGTCAAGGGTGCAGTTAGCAACATTGATGAGAAAAGGAAATCCCCTTTACATTTGCTACCTTATGAACCTTCAAGCAGAAGAGATAGACATAAACAATATTCCAGTAGTACGTGAGTATCCTGATGTATTCCCAGATGATATTCCGGGAATGCCACCCGAACGTGAGATAGAATTCACGATTGATTTGATTCCAGGTACCGAACCTGTATCAAAGGCTCCATACCGGATGGCACCAACAGAGATGAACGAGTTACGGGAACAACTTGAAGATCTTTTAGAAAAAGGATACATTCGTCCTAGTACATCTCCGTGGGGAGCACATGTACTATTTGTACGAAAGAAAGATGGAGGACTAAGACTCTGTATCGATTACAGAGGTCTCAACCAAGTAACCATCAAGAATAAATATCCCTTGCCACGAATAGATGACTTATTTGATCAACTAAAGGGAGCAAAGGTGTTTTCAAAGATTGATCTAAGGTCTGGATATCACTAAGGATAGCTAAAGAAGATATCCCAAAAACGGCATTTAGAACACGATATGGACATTACGAGTTCACCGTGATGTCGTTTGGACTAATCAACGCCCCAGCAGTATTCATGAGTCTCATGAATAATGTTTTTCGAGAACTGTTGGATAAATGCGTAGTAGTCTTCATTGACGACATATTGGTGTATTCCAAAGACAAGGAGAGGCATGAGTGAAACTTTTGACAAATTTCACTAACACGAGTGTTTTTCAATAAAATATATCAGGATTGAATTTATTGAATGAAAAGAGTTATGATTCACGGGAAAGGGGTTTAAGGATATATTCCACTTTTTATTACTCATGTGGGGTGCTTTGATTTCAAACGGCGCTGTGGTCCTCCCCGTCATGAAACTTTTGACAAATTTCGTGGTGCAACCAGGATAGACAGTTCAGTCTTGACCTTCAGTCTGTCACACTGAAGGTCCCCGGTATCTGCGCCATGATACTTTTCATAATTTCATGTCATGAGATTCCCTGCCATGAAACTTTCAACACATTTCCCATTATATGAGTATTTTCTGAAAAACAATAATCCCGGTTTTCAATTTTATTTAATGAAACCAAATTATGAAGGCGGAGTTGGGATTAGGGATATATTTATAGGTTGTCATGTTTTTATTACTCGTGTTAAGAAACTGTGCCCCCGAAAGCGCACGGAGTCAAAAATTGCAGTATTTATAGTAAGTACCGGATCGTTCACTGGAGGATGTGCGATAGAAGCAGGGCCCACGTCATTTACTAAGGTTTTCCACTCGATTACTCGATTCAAGTTTGTGTTTGATTATCAACTACTTGACGGAATTTAAACTAAGCTATGAAAGCAATTAAAATAAAGCAGATAAAATTATTCTAGAAAGCGAATTAAATTTAATCTAAGAAAGCAATAAAATTATTCTAAGAAAGCGGTTAAGATTATTCTAGGAAAGCATATTTAAAATGAGACAGAAGGGACAGGAAGAAAATAATAAAGATTGGACAAGATTCAGATGAAACACAATTAAATTTCCATTTTGTTACACAGATCTTAGCTTGGGATAATCCATCAGTTAGCTAACTCTCATGCTTCCTATACTATGTTCCCTTTAACAGACAGGTACTTACAGTAAGGATTTACATGCTCTTAAGGCAACAAATTCTAAGATACCACAGACTCACAACTGCTCCCGTCAGAGCGTGTCATTTATCTGTGGTGGACAAGCAACACCTGACAAATCATTTATTGAAGTGTCAAGTACTGCTATCATTCCCCCATGTCACACCCAAAGATTCTAATCAAGCCCTGAACTATCCCTTAACTATCAGTCCTAGTAGCAGTTACGCAACTCTCAATACAGCCGAGTGACCTCTAAAGAAAGCAGTTAAAAGAAAGCGGTAAAAGAAAGCGGTAAAGAAAGCATTTAAAATCCTATCACTCGGAGGTTTTTGAAAGTCTGACCCTGGTAGTAAAAGAAAGCCCCCAGTCAGAATGACCGGGTGTGGATCAAGAATTCCCTATTCTCGGTGAACTGCTCGCAGTGTTCACTTCCCGTCGGGTGGTTATGAGATACTGCCATGGATCGAGGATTGGATACGATTTACAAACAAGAACAAGATGAAATCAAAGATAAAAGGATAGGTGAGATTACCTCATTGGATACTCAATATTGGATTTACTAACACATAAGTGTTCATCAATCCCTCAACCGATATCCTCAAGGTGTCGATACGATTGAGCACACCTCAAATACTCAAAAGGAATCCAACCTTGGTGGAAGAATTCATATGACCTTTCAAACAAAGAAAATACACTCTCCAAGTGTTCATCATTTTATTCATTTCAAAAGGTTGATGGCAAAGTGTTGGGAATGGCCTATTTATAGGCATTCCAAAATACAAGCAATTAAGCAACTAGGAACAAAGATTAAACAACCCTAGAAAATAAAACAAGTGTTCAAACTAGTGACAACTACGACGCTATACTCAAAATGGGACAACGTGAGACTCCCCAAGATGGTTGGCGTCGTAATATGGCTGGTTGGCCAGCGTCGTCGGTGGGAGATGAAGTTTGCCGGAGATGAGAGGATTGGCCGGAGATGGATTTCGGAAGCCGACGATGACGGAGATACAAGCTGGCGCCCTCGGAGATGACTGGGGCGAAGCTCAAGGTGGCCGGGCAGTGGCAGGATGAGGGTGATCGGCGATGGAAGCTTTGCCGGAGAAGAGTTGCGGCGAATCAGGGTTTTCTTCTTCGTCGGAGCTTCGGTTTTCGGGGACTCGCCGGAACATTGGAAAGGTGGCCGGAACTGTTGACATGGACGAGGGTTCCCCATTCTCGATGGCCAATGAAGGTGGAAGGGAGGCCGCCGGACTGTTGCTGCGGTTGAAGTTATCGGCGATGGTGGTCGGCCGACTGGGTGTGGCGGACGACTAGCAAGATGACTCCCATGGCTATTGCTGTGTTGTTCCGAGATGGTGGGTGAGGGACAGCTCGGTCGGAGATGGTGGAAGTGGTGGCTGCGGATCCACGACAGTGGTGAAGCGGTCGCCGGAAAGAGGCGAGGCCACGGCCCTTGTTGAAGGTGACGATCGGAGACGAGAGCCCGTGTCCGCTGTTGACGAGGAGGGCTGCCAGAGTGACGAGGATGATGGTAGGGACGGCCGGAGACGATGATCAGAGTGTGGTTGGACGGGGCGAGCCACGGCGAATCGACGACGACCAGGTCGGGGAAGAAGATGACCGTTGGGGGAGGAAGACCTGCTAACGTGATATGGTACTGCGTGGGCTTTGTTGAGCTATGCATATTAACACAAGTAGATCCAGCGTGAGTGCTTACTGAGTGCAGAATCATAACGCAAGACCAACATGCGTTCTGCGGAGCTGGGCCAATTTTAGTTCCTTTTCTACTTTGTTGGCCTTCTAATTCCTTTGGGCCAAGGATTCTTCTTCTTGTTTCAATTAATCCAAGCCCAAATAAATCCGGGTTCAGATCATCGAAGTGGTTGATCCGGGCATCCATGCCAGATACAAACTAATGAAACGAACTAATGAATTAGTTCGTTCCGGATGCACTCACTCAGGACTCAAAAATAGACTTTGGCAGAAGAGGACATCAGTTGAAAGAGTACTCAACCCTATCTCAGAAAATAACCAAGGCCCACATGTTGTTCTTCTAGTATTATCTATTACTCCTCATCTGAATCCAAGTGGACTCTGAGTTAGTGCAATATTAATATAAGATTTCCAACATATAGCAATTTTGGAAAATAATAAATCTTTGAAAATCATTCCCTAAACAGGTACGAGACTCTCAATTAAAACACAGATCCTTTTAGTCTAGGTGGGACCTAATCGCTGACTCTGCTTCTAATTTCCCAAAATTAACCCTCAGTCGGATATAAATTAGTCATAACTGTGGAATTTATCCCTTACTTAGATCTGGATTTTATAAATGAATTTTTGTTGGAAATTTATTGTGAGACATCTGATTAAAATCACGACTTCTATGTCCAAGGGAAGGATCCCAAAATAATTATGACCACAATATTTACATAATAATATCATGCATAAATTTATAAAGAAGTGTAAAATTAAATAACCCAAAATATAAGGCGGGTTTAGACAGAAGTTGATACACAGAGATGAAATAGCCGGAGATGAGAAGAATTTATTTTGGCTAAAAAGATGGCAAAACGATTGGGTGGACTGCAAACATCTGCTTTCCAATTTCCCTCTCATTTGGGTGGAATGATTTTTAGAGAGCGAGATGGCCTTATATGTCAGTTGCCACTGTCACTTAGACCTCCACTATCCGTGAAGTTTGAGGTAAAAACCCACATGTTCTTTTACTGCATAAATTATTAGACGACATTGGCAAATATCATCTAACATTACTACAACTCGGAATTCAGGTTTGAAATTAAGATAAAGAAAATAAAACTGTATCCGGATAGGAGTCAGCTGAGCAGCTATTATAATCCCGGATGGACGAACTTGGTCCGACCACTATCCGGACCATGCAAAATAACATCTAGTAATTAATATACAGACCACGAGCTAGTTTATCCGTGTGGGAATACCCGCCAACATTAGTCTGTTATATCTCTTACTAGCTGTTTCACACAACACGGAAAAGACAAAATAAATAAAAGAAAATATTTTTGGGTCATCTTGTATGAGAGACATTGGTTTCTCATGCAAGGGTATGGAAATTATCCCATAATCACTCTTTATGTCTAAATAATCACTCATTCCATAATTAATTAATTAATTACAGTCCGGATTATATACTTTGATCATTTAGAGTTTAATTTTTGTAGAAGAATCTTTTAATGGACAATTGAACAAAGTTCTTTATATCAAAATAATCATGGGTTGAGATCATTGGATTTCAACCTCAAAATAATAATATAAAGGTTCAATTAATTAATAGGGTGAGATGGAGAATAAAAATCTGGCAAAAAGGTGCCAAGCCTGTCGAGAAACAGAAATTGTGTTGCGGACCGTGGGTCCGCGACAGGGGGACCTCGACAGAGAGGTGGGAAATAAGAGAAATTGAAACTTTGGGAATTAGGGTTGTTGTGTCGCTAAACAAAATTTGTGTCGCGGACCGTGGGTCCGCGACAGGGGGATAGCGACACAAGGTTTGAAAATTCAATAGGGGCATAATTCCTGTCGCGGAATAAGAAGTGTGTCGCGGACCATGGGTCCGCGACAGGGGTTCCGCGACTAGAGCCCTTCTAGAATAAAATTGCAAGAATTTGGGTCCTTGGTCGCTAATCAAGGGTTGTGTCGCGGACCGTGGGTCCGCGACAGGATTGCTTCTCGACCAAAGGATTTAAAAAAATTTTATAAAAATTTTGGCAGCATAATGCCTAATATTGCTTTGCAGGGGAGTGCATTGTGATCCGTGGGATCAAAACGGGAAATTACGTTGCAACCCGTGGGGTTACAACGTGATGCAATACAACATAGGAGATGCAATTTTAAATAAATATGCATAAACACTTTAATAGCACCCCTAGTTAGATCTAATGCCCTAGAAATAGAAAATAAAGAAAATAAAATACTACCTAAACTAAAGACATGGGAATAAAGAAAGGAAACAACAAAACAGAATAACAAAAAAGACAAAAGCCTAATCTACAACTAAAGACAGAAATAGGAACAGAAATAAAAAAAAAAAATTCTAGCCTAATACTAGTAGCAAAAACTTAATACAGACCATGCTAACAAATTAAATAAAAATAAAATATACACTAAATCTAACAAGGGGTAATGATCAAGTGTTTATGCACTTATTAAATCTAAATATAGCACTAAATCTAACTAAAAATAATAAACATGGTCAAGTGACCAAAAATTTGCAAAAATAAAGCAAGTAATATTATGGAAGATCCATAACACATTTTTTGTGGAACATTTTCTCATATAACATAGAAAACCAACAATGGTTTAAACACACCCATTAATTAAGTGTTTCAAACCCAAAATCCAAAAATATAAACTGGGAAAATAAATTGAACACTAGCTACACTTATTTATTACAAAGCAATAATTAAAACTAAGCGAGAGTCTATTTCTACATGACATGAAAATAAATTAAACTATCTACCTACACTAATTTTGGAGAGCACAGTGGTGCCTCCATGAACAGTAAAATAAACTAAAGTGTAGCTAGGTTACTATTCAAGGGGGTGGGAGGATATATTTATAGGGAGTAGGGAAAAAGCCCTAGGCCCATTAAAGGTCCATGTCGCTAGATGAAATGCTGTGTCGTGGAACAATTTGTGGCTAGGGACACAAAATATAATTGCATTTGACTTCAGGACTTCTGTGCGCAGGGGGACAGGAGCTTGAGTCCCAAGAGATAAGACAAAATTTCTTACACATCGGGACCTCAAGTCCTGGGACCTTGTGATTAATAAAGCACATGGGGAATGGATTTAATGGCATGTCACGTGACCTGAGCTGCTGTGGCTTTAATGTCTCTGTCGCGGGACTGCCTGGCGCGAGACTGCTCTCCCAGTCGCTAGGCATGGCCTAGCGACTGGGTCTCTGTTTTGATACTCACTCTCAGTCTGTCCTTAAGCATCCCCAGTCCTTAAGTTATTTTTTCTGTCCCTAGGCTCCTGTCGCTAAGCGTGGCCTCGCGACAGGGATTTGTGTCTTGAGCCCCTCTCACGGTCCCTAAACAATTTTCCTCCCTGTCCCTAGACCATTTTTTTTTCCTGTCGCGGGACTCCTCTCACAGTCGCTAGACATGGTCTCGCGACACGGATTTTGTTTAGCGCCACCGGGGTCCCGAGGTCCGGATAAATTTTATCTCTTCTTTTTCTTTTCTCTTTCCATTTTTATTTGTTCTTCTTTCCTCCATTTTTATTTTCTCTCTCTTTCTTCCCCATCTCTCTCGACAGTTTCCCCATTTTCTTCATCTTCTTCTTTCTTTCTTGTTTCGTTCCTGTTTTCTTTTTCTTCTTCTTCTTTCTTCTCCTCCTTTCATTTCTTCATTCTTTCCTTCCCCCATTTTCCATCTTCTTCGATTTCTTCCCTCTTCTTTCTTCTTCCTGTTTTCAATTTCTGGGTTTGTGGATGGTGGTTCGCCGGAGGGCGGTGGTGCGGCTGAGGCAACTGTGGAGGCGGAAATGGGGGTGGCAGTGGAGATTGGTGTTGGGATGAGAGGGGTGGTCGGCGAGGAGGAGTTCGGAAATGGAGGCTCCTGGGATGGAAGAGAGGGGCGGCGACCATGGAGGTGGAGACGAGCGACGGAGATGGTGGCGGGTGATGGTTCGCCGGAGCTATGAGGGGCGATTGGGGCTGCGGTTGGAAATGGGGGCTGTTGATGGTGGTGGTTGAGAGGGTGGCCGGAGGGATGGAATGAGGGGTGAGGTTCGCCGGAGGGTGCTTGGTCGGGAATGGAGGTGGAGTGGCGACTGTGGTTGCGGAGAGCGCTCGGTGATGCGAGGTTGGGGTTGAAAGCTCGGATGGTGGAGGGAAAAATGGTGGTGGTGCGACGGCCGCCGGCCAGCGGCGGCGGCGCTGGCGGCAGGGGGGATTAGGGTAGGGTTAGGGTTTGAATTGGGGTTTGGGCTTGATTTTAGTGGGCTTGGGCCATTTGGAATGGGCTTTGATCAAATTGGATTGGAAATGCGAGTATTGGGCTTCATATTGGAGTATACTGAAATTGGTGGGCTAGATTCATATTGGACATGGACACCTGCATTTAATAAATTGCACTTAATTAAAAATGGATTAGTGGACCAATTTATTTAATTAAGGCAGAAAATGGAGATAGAAATAAACATAAAGAAAATATAAATAAATATATATCAACATATAAAATAATATAAATATGCATATTTTGTTCCACTTGATTATTCAGTTTGTGTTCCATCTAATAGACCCGTGTTCTATCGAATAGACAATACCGAACCAAAATTAATCAAGTGGAGGATTTTTAATGTTTTATCATGTTTTTGGGTTTTTAACATAAAATTAATAAAAATAACAATATTTTTGTGTTTTTCAATACCGGCTTATTATTTATACAAACTTGCATAAATATGTTTAATTCAACTGCTTTCTTATTTAAATAAGACCGGAATGCGATCAAATGTCCGTATTAGACACGGAAATAGATTGAAAATAATAGTCAATTTTGGCCATTATCAATGAGCAACATCTACATCAAGTATTGCAAACTCTGAGGAATCACAAGTTATACGCTAAATTGTCAAAATGTGATTTCTGGCTAGACAAAGTCGCATTCCTTGGTCATATCGTCTCAGCCGAAGGAATTTCAGTTGACCCGGCCAAGGTATCCGCAGTAAAAGACTGGCCTGTACCAACATCACAAACAGAGATAAGGAGTTTTCTCGGTCTAGCTGGCTATTACAGGAGGTTTGTTAAGGATTTCTCAAAAATTGCACGACCCCTGACACAGAACCTTAAGAGGGATCAAAGGTGATTTGGACACCTGAATGCGAAATTGCATTCCAAACTTTGAAAGAGAAGTTGACCACAGCACCAATACTTACCTTACCCACTAAAGATGGCGATTTTGAAGTTTATAGCGACGCTTCCAAATTTGGCTTGGGATGCGTGCTAATGCAACGAGGGAAGGTTATAGCATATGCTTCTCGACAACTAAAGCCACATGAGGAGAATTACCCGACTCATGATTTAGAATTGGCTGCAGTTGTCTTCGCCCTGAAAATATGGAGACATTACCTGTACGGACGGAGATGTAACATATACACAGACCATAAGAGCCTGAAGTACATCTACACTCAAAAAGAGCTCAACATGCGACAGAGACGGTGTAACGCCCCAAAAATTTAAAACCAAATTTCCGTGACGTCACTGCCGTGTTACCTCTCTTAAACTGTTGGCCAATCAATTTAAGATCAATAACACGTAGCCAAGTAACCAGGAAGCCAATGAATCATAATATCAGAGTACAAATCCAGAAAGGAAACCTCACGTCATAACAGACGTCCGGCTTACAAGCCTTATTTATGCGACATAACAGTCGACATATCAGTCTCATCTCACCTGTCAGAGATATCAAATTAAACACAAGACAGAATATAGTGTACCGATCCGTACCACAACAGTACGAGACTAGGTAATAAGTCATAGCATATTATTCAAGACAAGCACACAAGTCCACAACATGCTAATGCATCTCTAGGTAGATCACTCATCCCCAAACCCCACATCGTGCTCAGGCTCTGCGTCCTCCCCGGGATTATCTGGTATGTAGATGAGTCCCCAAGCTCCTCTTCTCAACCTGCAAGCTTCCAATCTACAATTCCAAGCCTTAACTTCCAAAACTGATTTGCAACTCCCAAGCAAGGATTTAACACAAATTCCAAGCCGATCTACAAGAATTTCAACCAAAATCATTCAATCCCGTCACTTGTTTTGCCCTCTTCACAAACCACCTCAAAACTCTTCAAAATCATGAATTACTATGAGGAAATTACTTACCAAAGGTAGTATAATGAAACCCCCAACTGATTTGGGCATAAAATCAAGGTTTTGGGAGGATTTGGCACCAACCCTAGCCTTCCCAAAAATGGTGACGGGAATGAGGGAAGAGAGGGGAAGAGAAGATGAGGAAATGGGTTTCCAACACCCAAAATCTGATTTTTAAGGGTAAAATGGATCCGGGTCGGGTCGGAATGTGGGTTAAAAGGTTTACACTACTTGTCTTGACCACATTGCACCCATTTAAGCACTTGACTCTTATTATCTAGTGAGTTGAACTCACTTATTTCCCCCACTTAAATCTTCATTCTCTACAAAATAATCCACATACTAAGTCTTTTGTTAATTAACCATAATTAAATTAATTAATTATGAGTTAATTAAATCGGGGTGTTACAATCTCTCCCCCTTAGGATCATTCGTCCTCGAATGAAAAAGTATGGATTAAGGTCATTACTTCACTGAATTGGAGTCAAATCCAATTCAGGATAACGCCCAGCCATGCTTTCCTCTGTCTCCCAAGTGGCATCCCCTACGCCATGTCTCGACCAAAGTACTTTCACCATTTTGATCACCTTCTTGCGAAGTACCTTTTCTTTAGTGTCGAGAATCGCCACGGGGTATTCTTCGTATTCTAGGTTGTCATCCAACTCCACCTTCTCCGGTTGTATAACCTTGTTAGGATCCGATATAAACTTCCTCAACTGAGAGACATGGAAAACGTTGTGCACCTTTCCTACCTCAGTTGGCAATTCTAACCGGTAAGCGACCTTCCCAATCTTTTTAGTGATCTCATAGGGGCCTATAAATCTGGGACTCAGTTTCCCTTTCTTCCCAAATCGTCTCACGCCCCTCATGGGTGACACTCTCAAAAGTACCCAATCTCCAACCTCGAATTCAATGTCTCTCCTGGACAAATCAGCATAACTCTTTTGACGATCCTGAGCTTCCTTCATTCTGTCTCTGACCACTCTTACCACTTCAGTGGTCTGTTCAATGAGTTCAGGACCCATCACCACTCGCTCTGAAGGATCACTCCAACACAAGGGCGTCCTGCACTTTCTTCCGTATAAGGCCTCGAAAGGCGCCATACGAATACTCGCGTGATAGCTATTGTTGTAGGAGAATTCCACCAAATGTAGATGTTCCTCCCACGATCCTTGAAAATCCATCACACACGCCCTCAACATATCCTCCAAGGTTCTAATGGTCCTTTCGGTCTGTCCATCAGTCTGAGGGTGCCACGCAGTACTCATACTGATCTGCGTCCCAAAGACTGTCTGCAATTCCTTCCAGATCCTTGACAGGAATCTGGAATCTCTGTCGGAAATGATTTCTCGAGGAATACCAAAACGTCTAAGCACATGTTGGATGTAAGCGCCAGTGAACTGTTGCATGCTCCAGTTCAATCTCATTGGTATAAACACAACACTCTTGGTTAGTCGGTCCACAACTACCCTAAATAGTATCAAATCTGCTCCGTATCCTGGGTAGCCCGGTGACAAAGTCCATAGCAATGGACTCCCATTTCCAAGTAGGAACATCCAAAGGTTGTAATAAGCCTGAAGGTCTCATATGCTCGGTTTTCACCTTCTGGCAAGTGGAACACCCAGACACAATTTCTGCCACTTCCTTCTTCATGCCTTTCCACCAATAGTTTTGCCTCAATCCTTGTACATCCTTACTGCTTCCGGATGTACTGAGTAAGGTGTGCAATGTGCTTCCTCCATAATTTTTCCTTTCAGCGCCTGATCTTTCGGAGGCACACACCAACGGTCCCCAAACTTGATCATATTCTTGCTATCAATCACAAAGCCTTCCGCTTTACCCTTACGAATCTGAGCTTTCAAATGCATCATCTCTTGACTTACAGCTTGACTTTGTCTGAGCTCCTCGAGTAATGATGGCACCACCGTCATAGCATTCAACCTCGCTATCGTGTCGTAAGGAACAACCACAATACCTTCCTTGTCCAACTCCTGCCTTAACTTCCAAGGGAGAGTAATTGAATTCAGTACATGTCCTTTCCTACTTAGTGCATCAGCCACCCGGTTGGCTTTCCCTTCTATGTACTGAATACTCGTGTCGTAGTCCTGCAAAAACTCTAACCACCTTCTTTGCCTACCGCTCATCTTATCTGCAGTGTAGAGACATTTGAGGTTCTTATGATCCGAATAGATTTGACACTTGGCTCCGTAAAGATAATGCCTCCAAATTGTTAATGCATGCACGACCGCTGCCATCTCCAGGTCGTGAGTCGGGTAATTCAGCTCGTGAGGCTTTAATTGCCTAGATGCATATGCAATCACCTTGCCATACTGCATAAGCACACACCCAAGTCCTCGATAAGATGCATCTGTGTATACCTCATATTCCCCCGATTCATCCGGTAACACTAGGACCGGAGCCTCTGTCACCTTCTTCTTCAATAGATCAAAAGCCTGCTGACAGTCCTCACTCCAATGAAATAATACATCCTTCCTCAATAACTGAGTCAAGGGTCGAGCAATGCTAGCGATCCCTTCAATGAACCTCCTGTAGTATCCCACCAATCCAAGGAAACTACGCACCTCACTGACATTAGTTGGAGGATTCCATTCCAACACCGCTTCGACCTTCGCGGGGTCTACTGATATTCCTTCGCCTGACACAATATGCCCAAGGAAAGCCACCTTATCCAACCAAAACTCACACTTCGAAAGTTTGGCATATAACTTGTGCTCCCTAAGCACCTGCAACACTGTTCTGAGATGTTCCTTCAACTCCCTCAACTCGGCAGGAGCTCCTTATGGCGAGCTACTAGGCTAAATATACCCCTTACTGATAAGCTCATTCAATTGATCCTTCAACTCCTTCAGTTCACAGGAGTCATATGGTAAGGAGCCTTAGAACTATGAGCTGCATCAGGCATCAGCTCAACAGTAAAATCAATCTCCCGAGCAGATGGGAGACCAAGAATTTAGTCGGGAAATACATCCCCGAACTCATAGACAATAGGGACACTCGGTAACCAAGAATAATTCTTTACCGAACAACAATTATTAAGTATAGAATTCCCGGAATATTCCCAAGGATTGATCCTGGTTTGATTCACAAACCACAATCCACCCTATAGGGGACGCAGATAACCAGAAACAATGCAATTAACAAGAATATAAGCAGAACCAGATGCAATTCCTACACTATATGCTTTCCCCCACACATCTCACCGCATGCTTGTGTTAGAATTCTAAGCACATACGAGCAAACATGGCTCTGATACCAAATGTAACGCCCCAAAAATTTAAAACCAAATTTCCGTGACGTCACTGCCGTGTTACCTCTCTTAAACTGTTGGCCAATCAATTTAAGATCAATAACACGTAGCCAAGTAACCAGGAAGCCAATGAATCATAATATCAGAGTACAAATCCAGAAAGGAAACCTCACGTCATAACAGACGTCCGGCTTACAAGCCTTATTTATGCGACATAACAGTCGACATATCAGTCTCATCTCACCTGTCAGAGATATCAAATTAAACACAAGACAGAATATAGTGTACCGATCCGTACCACAACAGTACGAGACTAGGTAATAAGTCATAGCATATTATTCAAGACAAGCACACAAGTCCACAACATGCTAATGCATCTCTAGGTAGATCACTCATCCCCAAACCCCACATCGTGCTCAGGCTCTGCGTCCTCCCCGGGATTATCTGGTATGTAGATGAGTCCCCAAGCTCCTCTTCTCAACCTGCAAGCTTCCAATCTACAATTCCAAGCCTTAACTTCCAAAACTGATTTGCAACTCCCAAGCAAGGATTTAACACAAATTCCAAGCCGATCTACAAGAATTTCAACCAAAATCATTCAATCCCGTCACTTGTTTTGCCCTCTTCACAAACCACCTCAAAACTCTTCAAAATCATGAATTACTATGAGGAAATTACTTACCAAAGGTAGTATAATGAAACCCCCAACTGATTTGGGCATAAAATCAAGGTTTTGGGAGGATTTGGCACCAACCCTAGCCTTCCCAAAAATGGTGACGGGAATGAGGGAAGAGAGGGGAAGAGAAGATGAGGAAATGGGTTTCCAACACCCAAAATCTGATTTTTAAGGGTAAAATGGATCCGGGTCGGGTCGGAATGTGGGTTAAAAGGTTTACACTACTTGTCTTGACCACATTGCACCCATTTAAGCACTTGACTCTTATTATCTAGTGAGTTGAACTCACTTATTTCCCCCACTTAAATCTTCATTCTCTACAAAATAATCCACATACTAAGTCTTTTGTTAATTAACCATAATTAAATTAATTAATTATGAGTTAATTAAATCGGGGTGTTACAGACGGTGGTTGGAGTTGATGAAGGACTACGATTTAGGTATCACCTATCATGAGGGTAAAGCTAATAAAGTGGCAGATGCACTAAGTCGAAAGACAAGACCCTTAGATAATACACGAATCTTGCCACCAGCGTTATATATGGAGTTGGCCCGGTTAGTTATTGAATTGGTACATAAAGGTACACCTGCTCAACAGATTCATGCCATGACAATACAACCGACTATATTTGACGAGATTCGAAATGGACAACCCGGTGATATCAAATTAGAAAGGATTAAGACAAAAATAGCTCAAGGTGGAGCTACAGGTTTCCAAATCCACGAAGATGGCACTATTCGATTTAAGGGTCGATGGTGCGTGCCAAAGGCCTGTGAAGATCTTAAAAGGCGCATATTAGAAGAAGGGCACGAAACTCCGTATTCCGTGCATCCTGGTGGGGATAAGTTATACAAGGATTTAAGTAAAGTCTTTTGGTGGCCATGAATGAAGCGAGAGGTAGCGGAATTCGTGGAAAAGTGTCCGACGTGCCAAAAGGTCAAAGCTGGCCGAAGAAAACCACTTGGGTTAGTAAAACCATTAGAAGTTCCGGAACGGAAATGGGATAGCATTTCTATGGACTTTGTGCCAGGATTGCCAAAAACACCAAAAGGCAATGATAAGATCTGGGTAATCGTTGATCGATTAACTAAAACAGCCATATTCATACCGATGAAAGAAACATGGAGTATGGATCAGTTGGCAAGATCTTATATTGAGAATGTAGTCCGAAGGCATGGAATTCCCCAAGATATCGTCTCAGATAGAGATAGTCGATTTGTCTCTACATTCTGGACGAAACTCCAACAGGCTTTCGGAACAAAAATAAAAATGAGCACAGCATTTCATCCAACAACCGATGGTCAAACTGAAAGGACGATCCAAACACTTGAAGACATGTTGAGAGCCTGTGTTTTGGATTTCAAGGGTAGTTGGGAAAACTACCTACCACTTATAGAATTTAGCTATAATAATAGCTATCACGCCAGTATTGGCATGGCCCCATTTGAGGCACTATATGGTAGGAAATGTCGGAGTCCACTCTGCTGGACTAAAAGCGAAAATCCGATTCCTGTAGGGCCGCAATTAATCGAGGAAACGATGGGAATAGTGGAGCGAATTCGACTTAAGATGAAAGCTGCTCAAGATCGACAAAAGACATATGCCGATCAAAAGAGGCGTGATGGTGAATACGAGGTCGGCGACAAAGTTCTGTTAAAAGTGTCGCCCATGAAGGGCGTAATGCGGTTCGGAAAATGAGGTAAGCTAAGTCCCCGTTATATCGGACCCTTTGACATTATCGCCCGAGTTGGTACCTTGGCATACCGATTGGACTTACCAGAGGAGTTGTCTCGAGTCCATAACGTATTCCATGTGTCGCAACTTAAGAAATATCAGCATGATTCAAAAAGGGTAGTGCAACCAGACCTTATCGAACTCGACGAAGACCTTACTTATGAGGAAAGACCGGTATAGATCTTGGATACTAAAGAACGAGCCACAAGGCGCAAAGTCATTCGCATGGTCAAAGTACAATGGTCAAACCATGATGAGAATGATGCCACGTGGGAAACTGAGGCCGAAATGCAGGGCAAGTATCCAGAGTTGTTCCTTCAATACGATACAGTTATGGGGACATAGCTGTGAAACCAAGTGGGGGAGAACGTCACAGCCCATGTCAAGTAAGGTTAGAAAACTATGTCAAGTTTAGAAAAAAAAAATTGTTATAAAATATATTGCTTTACTTTTCCTTAGTAATTATTTGATTTAAAATAAACTTCGAGGACGAAGTTTGTTTTTAAGGAGGATAGATTGTAATACCCGTTAAATTTAGTTATAGTATTAATAAATAAATAATAGTGAGATATAATTTAATAGAATAGTTGTCTTCTATGAATTAAAAATTAATAGGAAGTGGGTTACAAGGGAATGTTATAATAAATGAATTATTTTCTCTAAATTAAAATAGACATGGTAGGGGAATATTTTCTAGTAGGGAAAAGTTATAAGTAGTTGAAAGAGTAATATTTTAGAAAAATAAGATTTGATTTAAAGATATAGATGGGTAAAAATAATTACTAACAATAAGGATTCTAATATTTTGAAATAAATTTAGTTAGAATTAAGATATGACATAAAGACTTTGATAACCAATTGGTTAGTCAAGGGGACTCATAACTTAAAGGTTGTGTGTTCGAACGCTACTTGTTTTGAATTTTTTATTAAAAAGAGAAAGAAATGAATAGATAAATAATAAAAATTTCATAAATATATATATATATATATATATATAAAATTAAAATTAAAGGAAAAAAATAAATATATATATAGGGGTCATGCTACGAGAGTTTAAATAAATAAATAAATAAATAAAATAATATAACATTAGTGTGTAGAAGTGCATGAATAGTAAAGCAAGAAAAAAAAAGAAAAAAAAAGTGACAAGACAGTTGCTTGAGCAAGTAAATAAAAAGAGAATAAGATGGATAGTAGCCTGCGAAATAGAGTAGGAAATACACTCATAGAAGAAGATAAAATAAATAAAATAGAGTAGGGAAAATAATAGGAAAATAATGACAATATGTAAAAATAAAATTTAAAAATTTAAAGACAAGAGAAGACGTGCATTACAGTAATAAAATTTACACACAGTAGAGTAGGGGTATGGCAATAATAGAATTCAAAAAAAAAATAATAATAATAATAATAATAAGACCTGCATGCATGGGAACAATGAGTAGGATGCAAGTGGAATAGAAATAAAAAATAATAAATAAATAATAATAAAAAAATAGTAATGAAGGAGAAAGAAAGAGACAAGGACAAATATGGGTGCAGGGACACACAAACGAAAATAAAAAAAATAAAATAAAATAATAATAAAGGAAAAAAGATTGAAGTGATTTGTAACTACACAATACCTATTACAAGTAATAGGGAGAATCCGTCAGTTGAGAAAAATATATTATAAAAAATGGTAATAGTACTAAAATAATGGCTATGAGATGAGAACTTTGCCTATAAATAGCAATGCAATTCATGTCATTTTCATCACAGAAACGCAAATGCATTAGCAATGCAGTAATAGTATAGAGATAGTGCAGAGGGTAATGGGGAGTGTCTGAGAAGAATACTAGAGAGAGAGGTTGAGATAATAGTGGTAAGAAATAACAGTGGGTGAAGTAGTACGGAAAGTGCCGGAATAGTTACAGTTCCAGAATTTCGTTAGGCTGTCATCTGGGAGATAGTAAGTAAATTTATATTCTGCGGACGTTGTCCCAAAATTTAATTTTTGCATGTTTAATTCCTTATTGCTTTAAATAATTTAGAATTATTCATGCAAATGATTTATGCAGAGGAAATGTCCTAGTATGAGTTTAATTATTTTTGGGCTAGGCCATGCATGTGAAAATTTTATTTCCAGTGTATGGCATGTAAATTATTGAGATGATATTATTATACGGGATATACTCCAATTGGGGTTATCTTCGTAAGAGCATTATAAAAGAATTGTGTTAGGCCAAGGGTCTCACAATCAGTTCTAGTTGCATGAATTGAGTTTAAATAAATAAATAAATAAATAAAATAATATAACATTAGTGTGTAGAAGTGCATGAATAGTAAAGCAAGAAAAAAAAAAAAAAGTGACAAGACAGTTGCTTGAGCAAGTAAATAAAAAGAGAATAAGATGGATAGTAGCCTGCGAAATAGAGTAGGAAATACACTCATAGAAGAAGATAAAATAAATAAAATAGAGTAGGGAAAATAATAGGAAAATAATGACAATATGTAAAAATAAAATTTAAAAATTTAAAGACAAGAGAAGACGTGCATTACAGTAATAAAATTTACACACAGTAGAGTAGGGGTATGGCAATAATAGAATTCAAAAAAAAAATAATAATAATAATAATAATAAGACCTGCATGCATGGGAACAATGAGTAGGATGCAAGTGGAATAGAAATAAAAAATAATAAATAAATAATAATAAAAAAATAGTAATGAAGGAGAAAGAAAGAGACAAGGACAAATATGGGTGCAGGGACACACAAACGAAAATAAAAAAAATAAAATAAAATAATAATAAAGGAAAAAAGATTGAAGTGATTTGTAACTACACAATACCTATTACAAGTAATAGGGAGAATCCGTCAGTTGAGAAAAATATATTATAAAAAATGGTAATAGTACTAAAATAATGGCTATGAGATGAGAACTTTGCCTATAAATAGCAATGCAATTCATGTCATTTTCATCACAGAAACGCAAATGCATTAGCAATGCAGTAATAGTATAGAGATAGTGCAGAGGGTAATGGGGAGTGTCTGAGAAGAATACTAGAGAGAGAGAGGTTGAGATAATAGTGGTAAGAAATAACAGTGGGTGAAGTAGTACGGAAAGTGCCGGAATAGTTACAGTTCCAGAATTTCGTTAGGCTGTCATCTGGGAGATAGTAAGTAAATTTATATTCTGCGGACGTTGTCCCAAAATTTAATTTTTGCATGTTTAATTCCTTATTGCTTTAAATAATTTAGAATTATTCATGCAAATGATTTATGCAGAGGAAATGTCCTAGTATGAGTTTAATTATTTTTGGGCTAGGCCATGCATGTGAAAATTTTATTTCCAGTGTATGGCATGTAAATTATTGAGATGATATTATTATACGGGATATACTCCAATTGGGGTTATCTTCGTAAGAGCATTATAAAAAGAATTGTGTTAGGCCAAGGGTCTCACAATCAGTTCTAGTTGCAAGGGAGGGCCGCCCTTGTATACTCATAGTCTTGATTACGGTCACTATGAAAGCATGTTAGGTCCTATGGGATACCCCGGGTGTAGACGTCATAGTCGAGCAACATGATACAGAGAATCAGAATTTTTAACGGTTTGACATGCCATTTACTGCTTGAGTCATTATATTTAATTTTGTCCCATGAGTATAAATTTATTTACTCAGCCGGTGTGCTGATAAATTATATGTGCACTCTTTTCAGGATTTGACATATGTGGAGATAACTAGAAGTATGGGCACGGGCATGGATATCAAACCTTTTGTGCAAAAAAAAAAATATATATATAAATATTTATATATATATATATATTATTAGTTAACTAATGTTTTAAATTTTAATGTTATGTCAAGTTACTTTGGGGGCGACGAGCCTTAGTCGTCATAGTTTGCAAACTCTGATATATTATATTTTGTAAATAGTAAAGTTATTGTTTTAAGCATGTGTTAGCGATTTATTTAAATAGCCTTAGCGCCAATTAATTAAGTTAGCTAGGGCCAGGCCTAAGCGAGCTTAATTAAGGGGCGTGGCGGTAGCAACCCCAGGTTCCTAGTTGAGGTTTCCGCCGCAGAACTAAGAGTAGGAAAACGGGGGTGTTACATGGGAGATGGAAGAAACTAAGGGATGCTCTTGAGAACAATCAGATCTTGGCCCTCCCTAAATTTCCCTGTCAATACTGCAACTTTACAGGGCCTACTCTGAAACATATCCTGGTAAATTAAGTTGCATTTGTATATTTTGTTGGAATTGAAGTGAATTTGTGAGTGGTTTGATTTGATTTTCTAAGTGCAGCATTTGCGTGGGTGAAATGCAGAGAGGGCATGGACTTTGAGAGTTTTCTGAGAGGACCGTGTAAGATTAGGACAGGAGTGGAAGCAAATTTGGGAGCGATGAAGAGTAAACCGGAATAAGCATGCTCAGCAAGGACAGAGAATTCGATGCCTTCGCAAAGCGGCTGATGTCTGCTGTTGCTGGAAATTGAAGTTCGTACACTTACCTCTAATTATTCTTTTTTCCTCCATGGGCACTTGTACGTCTTCATTACGATGTGCATCGCACAGTTTCGCCACTAGTAATTCTCTATCAAAGGGAAATGGGGAGACATGTAGGTGAGGATCGATCGTATCCTCATCCGTAAGTAGGAAAATAAAAATTTGATCCTAATTTATTTAGTCTTTTGGGTGAACCTAATTTATTTAGTTTTGAAAATAAGATCCAATTTTTTTCTTGTTATGTCAAAATACTAAGAAATGTATATCCATAAACATAAGAAAATTAACATGTATTTCACACTTAATAAAAAAATTATGATTTAATAGGCCACTAATCCACTTCGTCATTGCCTATAAATACTTATTGTATGAGATGAAGAGAATATGAATAAGATTTCGCAATTCCATCACTACATCATTATAGTATTATTTTTGCAATTGAGTTACTATGCTGACATTTATTTGTCCTCATATGCAGATGTGTTCTGAAGTAAGCAATATAGTGTTATGGGTAGTGGGCTGACACTTCTTGCCAAATAAAGTCAATTAATGAGATATGGAAGGTGGCGATTTGATATCCTAAATTGGTGGGAGTAACGTCAATTTGGGGTAGGGTTTCCATTCCATATCATCCTTCTTTTTTGGTAGTGCAGAAGAAAATAGAAACAGCATCTCGGCGGATTTCAATTCCACATCAAGTGAAATCCAAAAAACAGGCGTGTTTCTCCTCCATGCAAAATATAGCACCCTGCCCCTGGAAATCCATTGAATATGCAGACGTGTTATGAATCCAAGAACAGTAGCCAGTAGCAACGGGGATAAATATGGGGGAGAAGTAATTTAAATCCTGGACAGCACCAATAACCTAGGGACAGAACATAAAACAGTAGTATATGAAACAACAGTATGGACAGAACATAATGCATGGACAGCACCAATTACATATGAACAGAACATAAATCAGGGGTATGGACAGCACCATTTAAATAGGGACAGAACATAAATCAGGGGTATGGACAGCACCAATTAAATAGGGACAGAACATAAAACAGTAGTATATAAAACACGCATATCTCAAGTTGGTTATTATTCAGTACCTTGTTTGTGTCCATGGACACTACACGTGGTCCATTACACGTGTGTGACAGTTACATCTCTCCACAATCAGTGGCCACGAAATCCGGTTATTAAATTAGCCAAAAATAAAACATCAATTGCAGCCATGTTAATAAGGAAACTAAATAATTGATTACACTACTATATGTAGGACTTAAAAAAAAAACAGCACTAACATAACATTGAGAAAACACGTCAGTATATGCAGAGTCTGCATACAAACGCGTTCCTTATTTTTGCACCAAACTCAACCCTCTCGTAGTCTCGTCCCATCAATTCCATTACTACATCATTAAATCGTTGCTCTTCTATATACTTCATCCGTTTTTTCTAATTGTTATATACCCATTTAACACGCAGTCCAGTGCACATTTTTTAATAATTAATAATTCAAATTCAATACAAATAAAATTTCTAAAAGTACGATATTTAAAAACTACACAATGAGAGGAATCTAATCAGATTTTACTTGACCATATTTTGACTTATATAACTATGATAAAACTTTAAGTTAAGTGTATATGTGAACAATAAAAAATGAAGAGAGTAGGAATTATGCACTAGAATAAAAATTGTTGATCTAGCCCATATATTTTGGGCCTGAACGTGTACAAAGGCCCAACACGTTCTTCTTTAATGGGCTCAATAGCGTTTATCGAGCAATCTCTATTCTCTAATCCATCGTCTTCTTCAGTCCTGCCGCCGTCGATATGCCATATCTCCCGTACCCCGACATTTTAGTTACTGAAACAACAAATTTTCAACTTTAGATCGTCTCTCGCCGATTCATCCAGCCGTGTTGCACACTTGAACCTTAATGGAAGAGATACCGGCGAGGAAAGTTGATGTTTGATGCTTTAATTGAGGACAACGGTGAGGAAATCGTAAATATTGTTTCTTCTCCATCCTCGTTCTATGGCCAGAAAGTAACAGCTAAATTTCGGATTTTTGTATGTCAATGTTTTGTTTTTTTTTCTTAAATCCAATTTGATGTTCCACTGCTTTCGCGAATAATCGGTGCGTTACGTTTCTACCATGGGTACGGCTGATATAGCATTAGAGTTGCGCAATGTTTGTTCTATGTCCCTATACTATACTTGAATATCATTTTATGGTTTCTGTAAGTTTTTGGTGTTGCAGTGTTTCAGTGTTTGTCCTAATGGCTGAAAAGTTGCAAAAAGAAGTTTCTGATTTTTTATTTTTTTTTGTTCATTTTTATTCCAATCTGATGTGCTTCACCTTTCGTGAATAATCAGCTGAGTTGTGCTGAATTTCCTAAGAATGATTGAACACTTTGCAGTGTTTAAATATACCTTTCTATGATTCGAGTTAGTTCTTGGTAGTGCTTTGTTTGTATTAGTATGCTGCTTCTTACCATTTTTTATTTTATGTTTTTTTTTTCTCGTGCTCAGAGAATTGATTATGTAAAAAAGATTTGATGGGGCGTAGAAACTCAGAATCCCCTGTCAGGGCACATGGATCTCCTCGTAGGAGGAGTCCCCCCAGAAGGGAAAGATCTCCTACTCGACACCGTAGTTCGAATGCAGAGAAGCATACAAGCCGAAACAGTTTTCCGAAGAATGACCGGTCAAGGTCACCTTTGTATCATTCACCTGTCAGGGAGAAACCCTCCAGTCAAGCCAAATCACCAAAACATAGAAAATCAGTATCCCCTGTACCTCGGTCGCGCTCTCCTGTTAAGCGAAAGTCATCTCATCGAAAGAGGTCTCCAGATCATATGAAATCAAGATCTACGCCATCCGGTTCCCCTGTTAGAGAGAAACCAGCAGCACGGACTAGGTCGCCTAAACAATCCGATACAAGGTCACCTATTAAAGGAAAAACTTCGACTCGAACCATGTCACCAACAAATGGTAGATCAAGGTCTTCGGTATCCCCCCCTCCATCCCCACGCAGTAGAAGATTAAAAAGAGCCAAGTCTGAGCGGGATGCTGATAAAGAGAGTGAGAAGCATGTTAGGAAGAAGTACAGAGGCGTGCATGAGGAGGAGGACTTGGATAGGGATTTACCAGCTGAAGAAAATGATAGAAGGCTACAAAGGGATGCAATTAGCGGTGGTTCTAGAAATAGACACAAGCAATCTTCACCATCTGATCGCAATCGCAGGGGTCAACGAAGATCAAGATCACCTTATGCTGATAGTAGAGAACTTGATGAGGTGTCTGGTGATATTCACTCCGTATGCATGATTCATCTCCTTTTAATGTTATTTAATAATATTTGTTGCTGTAATCAGAAGTTTTGTATGCTAGACATAAGGATGAGGAAATAACCCTATTAATTGCTTGCAAATTATCAGACTTCTCAGTACTTTCTGGCTGGGTTAATGTGTTAGAGCTTTATTGTCGGTCGTTAAACTAAGCAATTCTGGCAGCATGCTGTCTTCCCTTAACTTATGAAATGGGTGGTATCATGGTAATGATGCAACTTGTGTTTATTTGCAATCTGATTATAATATCTTGGTCTTTAGAGTCTGTACTTTTCTGTGCCTAGTTGAGGCGAGGAAGTGCCATAGAAGAATACAATTTTTCTCCTCCTGTAATCCTACTGTTTTTTAAGAACTTACGATGTTTCTTCCCTTAAAGAGTTTGTAGCTTAATTATAAGTATTTCATCTGATGATTTTTCTGTATGACTGCAGCGGGCTGCGTCAAGAGATGCTGAGGAACGGTAAGCTTCTTCTTCAACAGAATACTAGGCAGTTTTAAACTTAATGTTCTTATAGATTGTTACTGGTTTTTTTCGAGGTTTTTGTTAGGGTTTGACTGGCAAAGCTCAACTTAATTAAGGACCAACTCACAATCTGCTCAGTTCTTTTTTATTTTATTCTTTTGTCATGTTCAAATAAATTTTATGTTCTCATATTGATATTTGATATATTTTCTGTTGCACCTCTTTTATTTGAGAAGGAATGGTGACAGTGATTCAATTGCAAGGATGAAAGCTGCCGAGGAGGAATTGGAAGCAAAGGATAAAGTACATCCCTCTACTAGATTACTTGGTTCCTTGAAATGTGTTCTTTTTATCTTCCATGGCACTAAACACTGAAGTTGATTTCTTTGAACGTGTCTAGTGAATGAAACCTCATATTTGCATACTTTCTGATATGTTGATTCTATGATGTGCAGCAAAAACCTTCATTCGAGCTATCGGGAAAACTTGCTGCCGAAACTAATAGATTTCGAGGTGATTAAGAATTCCTGTGTCTTATCATGATAAAATTAATTTTGATTGTTCTTATTTTAAGGTTTCTCCTGCCGCATTTGTTACATGCATAGTAGTCAATAGCAGCCTTTATGTGCACTATCCTACTATAGTGGAGCGGAATGAGGGGTGGTCGCTCCAGCCACCATGCTCCGCCACATTTCGACAATAGGAATGTTGCGGCAGTTTGTGGAGACTGCTAGGTCATCTTCATTGCAGGTAGAAACCGGGTCAGGTTGGGTAGAGGGCGGAGGAGGAGAAGAAGAACGAGGTGGCTGGAGAAGTGTTCTGTAGCGTCATGTGGGTTGCAGAGCAGCATTCTACTTCACAATTGGCAGCAACGGTTGTAGGCGGGTTTGGGTTCTCAAGGAAGGGAAGAAGACGACTGTTTCCGGGGAAGGAAATCCCAATTCGCGGTTCTTATACTTTTAACCCTTCTTAAGAATAGTAATAAAACATAACGTATTAAATAAAATGAGTCAACTGACTATTACTATTCTCTCACGTTTTTTAAGATAAAAACATAACGTATTAACCCTGCTATCTATTGATATTATTATGTGTTATTCCACTGCCCTTCTTTTTTGTTGTTCTCCACTTCTTATCTATCAAAATGTCATCATCCGGACATGGATTAGTGAAACCTACGAGAGATAACATTGACATGTCTTTGGAAATGGAATTGTCTTAAAGTTATTTACAATAGGAAGAGTGTTATTTGTGATTTTTGTGGTAAAACAACTACGGGAGGAATCACAAGAGCAAAAATACACCAAGTGGGGATAAAAAGAGATGTTGGTGCTTGTAAGAAAGTTCCATTGGTGATAAAGAAAAATCTTCTTGAAGCCACACTTCATTTCAGCCTATGGTTCAAGTAGCTTTTTCTTTATCACATGGAATTTTCTTACAAGCACCAACATCTCCTTTTATCCCCATTTGGTGTCTTTTTAATTTTGTGATCCCTCCAATAGTTGTTTTACCACAAAAATCACAAATAACACTTTTCCTATTTTTAAGACTATTCCATTGCCCAACCATGTCAACCTTGTCTGGAAGATGACATTTTGATGAGATAACAATGAAGAACAACCAAAAAGAAGAAGGGCAGTGGAAGAAGAACGCAACAAAAGACCAGGATATTTTTATGTAAAATGGGAAGAAGAGTTTTTGACTCCTTTTATTTAATAGGTTATATCTTCTTACTATTTTTAAGAGGGTTAAAAAAATAAGAATTGCGATTTCCTTCCCCAGAAACAGTAGTTTTCATTTCCTTGAGAATCCACCTACAGCCGCTGCTGCCAGTTGCAAATTAAAACGCTGCTCTGCAACCCACATCGTGCTCCAGAACACTTCTCCAGTTTCCTCGGCTCTCTACCCACACCGACCTGGTTTCAGCCTGCGATGAAGATGCCCAAGCAGTCTCCGCGACGCTGCTATCGTCGAAATGTGGCGGAACGTGGTGGCTGGAGCGACCACCCCTCATTCCGCGGGATAGCTCCGCTATTGATTACTATGGTTCAATCATAACACTCAGACCCACTTAATCAATTAAATCTTTAAAACTCACTTAATCAAATAAGTTTAATGAATAAAAATTTAATCTATTAAAATTAAGAGATAAATGATATTTTCAAACATGGCCTAATGTTAAGTGTCCCACATTGGTTCCTGAGTGGGACTCCTACGCGGATGGGGGGACTCCTACGCGGATGGGGGCCAATCCACTCATACCCAAGGTTTTGAGTTGGAAGCTCCTGTTCCTTGTTTAACACCTAAAATGTGGTCGTTGTCATCACTTTAGTTGCTGCTCTGATTTTTCATTCCTGTAAAAGCTTGTGGAAATTGTGCTTATTGTAAAGATACTCTGTAAGTATCTATATGTGGGCAGCATGGGATGTATGGTTCATGTATAACCTTCCACGTGCTTAGGTGAACCAATTCGACTACATCCTTTTGAATGGGCAAGGGGTTTGGATCTATGCTTGTTCTTATTCCTTTTAGTCTATCTATTGGTACCATAGGCGACCATGAAGGTTATGAATTATGATTATGTTGTAGTGCATATTTGAGTGAACTTTATGACAACTTCTTATTCTTATTATTTATGGGGCTGTGATAAAATGACCAAATATTGGGAATTTGAGGTTGTGAACTTTGTTGGGAAAGCAAGAACTGTTATCTCCCAGGAGAAAGGCAATGGAGTCGTTTCTGGGAATCTGGTTTTCCTATATTTGCTTTGTACTGTCATATCATGTTTAATCCCAATTTTTTACTTAAGTTTTTCTCACACAATTTTGGAATCATGCCTTCACACCTTTTCCATCAAAAGCCTTTGAATTCTTCTTTAAATGGTGAGCCTAGTGGCTTATCCACCTGCTTGCTTTTACACATTAGCTCTATGCCTAAATGAAATTTGGATGTCCTCCTAACATTGATTGATGAGATGATACATGAGGATCTTTATATCTACCTATTCATTTTGACCATCTTAATGTTTTGTCTCATTGTTTCGTCACTGGTCAGCCCTCTGAACTGGCTTCTAAAGTCAGCATGTGCAACATCATGTATCTTCAAATATTTTTGTTTCTACTTTTTCTTACTACAGTTCACTTCTTGGTTTATCAGGTGTAACATTGCTGTACAATGATGAGCCGCCTGATGCTCGAAAACCAGATGTAAGGTGGCGTTTGTATGTTTTCAAGGCTGGTGAAGTGCTTAATGGTGAGTACTTTGTCCATATAGTTCGGTTATGGCCATTGCATTCCCCATCCACCCCAACCAAAATAACCTCAACTTTAATCCAACTCTTCGTAGTCACTTCACTATTCCATTGCATAAGTGAGCATTGATTTTTGAGGTTTTCTCCACACAGAGCCCCTTTACGTACATCGCCAAAGTTGCTACCTTTTTGGTAGAGAGAGAAGGGTTGTGGACGTCCCCACTGACCACCCATCTTGCAGCAAACAACATGCAGTTCTTCAGTATCGGTAGGACCACAAGCTGAACATCCCACATCAATCATATTTGCTCGTACAATTCTTGTTCCTCATCTTATGTGAATGCACATTTTCAGGCAAGTGGAAGAGGAGAAACCAGATGGTACCATGTCAAAGCGAGTGAGGTGCGTTAACAATCTCTGTTTTCCAACACAGCTGAATGGCAATATACCTACTGTACAGTACTAAGTGCCCGTATATGTTTTTGCAATGGACTAGGCCTTATTTGATGGATCTCGGAAGCACAAACGGAACGTTCATTAATGTGAGCTGCGTATACTAAAGCTTGGTTTTCTTCCCACTCTGCCACCTCTGTGTCAGCAACCTTAATTTTCACTCACTGTTGCAGGATAACCAAATCGAAGCTAAGCGATATTATGAGCTGTTTGAAAAAGACACTGTCAAGTTCGGAAACAGCAGGTAAATTACTGAAACAAACCTCTGTTTCATGTATCGATCGGATTGTGCTCTTGCAAACTGTTGTTACATTTTATTGTTCTGTATTTTTGACTTGCAGCCGTGAATATGTTCTGCTACACGAGAATTCTGCTTGATGATGTGCTGCATTCTGGTTGGATTTTTACAATCTGCTGAGCCGAAACACTTTGTCGTGTTTAGATTATCACATGGATGTTAGAAACTTGAGCATTGCTTGGCTTTGCGTGCTTTATTGGTAAGCTAGGCTTTTCTTGGTCTTTAGGTAAATTCCTTTGAACCTTGCCATTAATGTATTGGAGCTTGAACTTGTAGGATTAGCCAGCCACAAAGTTAGGAAGCTTATGCTTTGCTTATATTTTGCACAATTAATTTAAGCACATATTGTTATCAACTTCTGGAGCTCGCTTCTTTGAGAACCAAAAAGAAAGAAACTTGGCTTAACCCGAGACATTCAGGCCACGATTGGAATTTTGGTTTTTGTTTAGATATTTGGAAGAATTTCTCCTACACTTGGAACCCTGTTTGGATAGTGTTGTGCTTTGGCACTTTTCAATTTTTTGAAAATTTTGAAAACCGGAAAAAAAATGATATTATGAAATGTTGGATGAGCTTTTATAAAAACTTTAAACATTCAAGAGAAGTTTGAGGCTCAAGCAATGCACACTTATGGTTGCTTTTAGTTTTTCTGTTGCACGTTTTTCTAAAAGCTCCGACTATCCAATGCACACTCTTAAAAGTTCGAGGCTCAAGCAATGCACTCGATGTCCAAATATACACAGGAATAAGCTGATATCCTCACTCATACACACCCCTTGTAAGTTCTAATTCCATATTTCCACACAACACACCACCTATTCCTTTACCTTGTCTGGCTGCTCTAGCATTGGTAGACAAGAAATATTTCAAACTTTCTCCACAAGGTACCTGCCATGGATCGAGGATTGGATACGATTTACAAACAAGAACAAGATGAAATCAAAGATAAAAGGATAGGTGAGATTACCTCATTGGATACTCAATATTGGATTTACTAACACATAAGTGTTCATCAATCCCTCAACCGATATCCTCAAGGTGTCGATACGATTGAGCACACCTCAAATACTCAAAAGGAATCCAACCTTGGTGGAAGAATTCATATGACCTTTCAAACAAAGCATACAACACTCTCCAAGTGTATTCAAAGTATATTCATTTCCAAAAGGTAAATGGCAAAGTGTTGGGAATGGCCTATTTATAGGCATTCCAAAATACAAGCAATTAAACAACTAGCAACAAAGATTAAACAATCCTAGGAAATAAAACAAGTGTTGAAATAATAGTAACTACGACGCTAGACAAAGTGAAAGACGACGCTGAGCAGCATGAAGGACGACGCTGTGCAAAAAGAAGGACGACGCTGAGCAACTGAAGGACGACGCTGAGCTCTCGGCGATGCTACGACGCTGAACCCTCGGCGACAGGACGATGCTGAACTCTCGAGCGTGATGGAGCTTGACGTCGTAGGATGGGATAGAGGATAGCGTAGTTGGCGTCATAGTCGATGGGAGCTTCTGCCGGAGCCTTCTTCCGATGGGGACGATGGGTGCTGGCAGTGGTGGAGGATGGTCGGAGACGGACCAAGGCATGGCAGAGGTTGCTGGAGGTCGTCTGGAGTTCGGACATGGTGACCGGAGTCGAAGAATGCTTTGCCGGAGAAGATAGCGGCGAATCGGGGTTTTCCTCTTTGCCGTAGCTTCGCTTTTCGGGGTGGCCGGAATAATGAAGATGGTGATCGGAGGCATGGCCGAGGTCTGTCCGTGGTTCCATTGAAGGCCGGAGGAGACTGTTGATGGCGATGGTCGCCGGAGATGGGGGCAGCTCGTTGGCATCGACGAAGGACATCGGAGAGGGAGAGCTGCTGCCGGTTTGGGATGATGGAGACGACGGAAATGATGGAGGTGATGGAAGAGATGACGAGGTCGCCGGCGATGAAGATACAACTCTGAGGGACGGAGATGATCCAGTTGCAGGAGTTGCCTTGTCGACGTTGGTGGCTGGCCGGAGCTCGAGGCGACGCCGAGAAGATGATCGGAGCCAGCCCTTGGAATCGACATGGGCGTGGGCTGGAGCGGCATCCGTCTGGGCTGAGTAGTGGTGGGCCGGTTCTGCATGGGAATGGGCCGGCTACAGCTTGGGCCATGTGAAGGAGAATTGGGCTTGTGGGATTTTCTGTTGGGTCATGGAATGGGCTGCAGGAGGAGATGGCTCGGCCCATGAAGAGGATGCAGATTGGGCTGGTGAGAATTGGGCTCTTCACTCCCTTTTTCCATTTAATTATTTGTAGTCCAATAAGTGTAAGCCCACTAGAATTTTGATCCGGATTACTCCAAGCATTTTCCTGTCTGCTTGAATTATTTATCTGCCTGTTCCACATATCCGGATTGGGTCGTGTGTCAGACGGGTCGGGTTGGTTGATCCGGACTCCCATGGCATCCTCTCCCCCTTCAAGAGCTTTGGACTCCAAAGCTAGGCGAGAAATTACACCGGTCGGATCAACCACAAATTTTGACCTTGCACAAACCGATATCCCATAAGTACCGCATTTTTGAACCAATTTCGTAAAACAAAATTTTTCAATAAAATTATCAGAAATATGATCCAAAATGCAAAGATAATGCTCAGAGTCTCCCTTGAGAATAAATTGCAGACTGCTGACGGTATCAGCTCCAGAAATAAAATTCCTGCAAAAATAATTATTTTCGTCAGATGCAGCAGTCATCGTTCTTTTAAAATCAGATTTGAAATTCTCAAGAATTGAAACATGATCACCTGGATTATATCCCACATGTTTGGCCTTAGACAGATCTTCGCCATTAATTGATGCTCTTTCACGACCTCGGAAGGATCTCCACTTTGATGGCGGGAAATGATGAGCTCGCATATGCACCCTAAATCTTTTCAGTCCCAAATAATATATTAAGTAGCGTATATGACTTAATGGGATTCTACCAGTGTAATGAAATATACCATAATCAGTATGCATTTTATCAGGTAAAATCAATTTTCCTAATAAATGCAAACGATATGGATTTGGTTTCAAATTTTCAGCATGTTCCCAAAATGGATCAACATATTCAGAATGTGATTCAGAAATTACGCAATTATCATCTGGAATATGTTGCTCATGGACTGGAAATTTTTTGGGTATCATCAGAGTTGAAAAATGGAAGGAATGTACCTTTGGGAGCTTTAAGGAATTATGGACAAATTTAACCTGTTCCGCAGAAGGCTCGTCAGTGGAGGAAGATGTGCTGCACGGATCCTTCGCGAGTTTGCCATTAAGCTCCCCATGTAGCTCTGAAGAGATACTGGCATTTTCCTTCTCAATTTTGCGGTTCACCTTCTTGAACTCGTGGGTCATTTCAGCCTTCATCTCTTTCATATCATGACTCATGGAATCCATGCTTGCATTCAGGCTCCTCAGTAATTCCATTATTTCAGCACTAGTGGTTCCTGCCATATCAGAAAGACAAACTAGATATATGTATAATGGGTTAGTGAAAAATCAACTGAAATTTATAGAGTGATCTCGTAACTGTTTCTCTCTCTGTAGGTCCGAATTCTCCACCGGTTGGTTCCTAATAATCCAGATAATGCTCAATCGTATCAAGCAACAATCAGATGGTGAGTAAAATAAAATTATTGGACGCACAGTGCAAGAATCAGAATGCAATGTTCGACTTTATCAATGAAAGGCACAGATTCTGTGTGTGATTGCAGTGCACAAATTATAGTTTGCAAATTTAATCATCCTGCAAGCAATAAATCCGATTTCTCGCAATTTTAAAGTGCAAAGTAAAAATCTCACAAAATAAAACGCTCTAAATCTCACAAATATATGCCTCACACACAAACCCAATAAATACAACCAGACTGCTGATAAGGGTGACCGGGTAAAAACTTCACTGTTGAGGAACTCCAATATCTACAATTGCAGACAGAGCTTCAACTTCTGTGATTTGTGAAATAAATCAGAGGTACGGTGACAAGCACTTATTCCTCGGGGAATTCCACTGTCAAGTGTAAACACCGACGGAACTTCAACCCGATAGATCATTCGTGATTTAAAACAGTGAAATCGCACAGTAAAATAAATACCCAATTTAATTTAATCAATTGAACAATAAAAATAATTGCACAATTAGTTAAATCAAACTTCGCTCAATCCATTTTTTTCAAGACCCACTTGTTGAATATTTCTATTGATAGGATCAATCGGTGAAATCCTCAAACTTTGGCTAGTGTCCGAACTTGTTGATTCCAAATTAAAACATGCAAACTGGTGGGTCCCGCAATGACTATATGGGATTTCTCAATTGAAAATGTTTTCCTCTTTCCCGTTTTCTACACCAATTTGGCATGCAAGAGGAATGAAATTGCCAAGACACCCACTTGCTCGTCCCTTTCTTGGCCCCACCAATTCGGGTAATTTGTTGGGGAAATAATGCAATGGTCCCCTGCGGGTACAAGTCCTTTTCTCACTTGAATTATTGGCTTGGACACCCGGTACTATTTGCCCCACTCAAATGCCCATAACACCCTTTGAATGAAGATAATGGAAATCACTTGGAGAGTGTTTATGTCTTGTTTGAAAGGTCACCCATGAATTCATTCCTTGTTGGATAATTCCTTTCAAGCTTGAGATGTGCTTGATCGTATCGACACCTTGAAGATTGTTGATCGAGGGAATCGTGGCTCATTTAGTGTGTCCATTGATCCAAGATTAAGCTTTCGGTAAAGGAAATCTCAACCTATCCTTTTATTTTCATTTTGAGTTCATCCTTGTTAATCTTTGTTGTTCATCTTGTTCATCATCGAATATTGTGTCTAATCCCGATCCATGGCATATTTTGGTATCACTTGGGAAGAACTGTAGCACTTAGCATCCCGGAAGGACCCTGCTCTAAGCAACGTGCCAAGAGGTTCCTCAACACCATCGTCAAAATACTATCCGATGAACCCGAGGTGTGGAAACAGAAATTGAGCTACCCGGATAAAAATGGGCCGAGATTGATAATCCATTTAATTGAAGATGTTGGGCCAAGGAACTTAATGAAGAAGTAGAAGTGTCGAGACCCACACGAGCTCAAGGCCCACAAGCAAGACCACCAACACATTATGGATGTACTTAGACTTTATTATTTCCGTAGCTTTGGTACTTGTTTAATTTACATAGCAAGTCGTTTAATTCCGTGTAATATGGTTTGCCTATATATAGGGCATTACCAACACTTTGTAAGGACACCTTTGAAATGAAATAACAAATTGGAGTGTTTTCTCTTTGGTGATAACCGAGAGCATTTAGAAGGTCACTTTGAATTTCTCCGTTGTTGGTGCAATTCCTTTCAAGCTTGAGATGTGCTTGATCGTATCGACACCTTGAAGATTGTTGATCGAGGGAATCGTGGCTCATTTAGTGTGTCCATTGATCCAAGATTAAGCTTTCGGTAAAGGAAATCTCAACCTATCCTTTTATTTTCATTTTGAGTTCATCCTTGTTAATCTATGTTCATCATCTTGTTCATCATCGAATATTGTGTCTAATCCCGATCCATGGCATATTTTTGGTATCAGAGCCTAGATTAGACCTTTATTCTTTCATATCTTTCATCTTTAATCAAAAACTCACAAAAAAAAATAGCCCACTGGTTACTGTTCATCCGAGATCCGTTTTGATCCTTTGAATATTTCCTGAATCTGAGTTGATATTTGGATTCATTGGGTCGATTACATAAAGATTCATATAAAATTCAAAATTTTTGGTCAAGGAAATCATTTTCTATGAATTTTTGAAATTCTTGGCTAATATTTCTCAAAATACAAATCTGTGCAGAATCTGTTTTCACGTTTTCTGAACTGGTCGGTTTGAATCTCTGAAATCTGGGCATATATTTAGAATCCTCTCGTCGAGTAGATGAGTTTTCATATATCGTTTGCTCAAATCCGAGTTCGGATGAAAAAGTTATGCTAATTTGAAGTTTATGTGTGTTCTTGTGCAAAAATCCAAAAATTCTTCATGTTTTGCTTCTTGGTCTTGTGATTTTCTGTTTACACTCACTGTGTGGATTACTTTTGCATTAATTATTAGTTTGTATGCTTAATCGGTTATTATGCAAGCTTAAATCCTTGAGTGTTGAGTGTTTTTGAGAGTTGGGATTAATTTTGGTTTGGGGATTCTTCTTGTGTGTTCATCATGTGTTCTTGATGTTCTTGGATCCTCCATCCAACCTTCAAGTGTGTTCTTGGTAGTTTTTCTTTGATCCAATTGAGTAAGCCTCAAGGGTGTTTTAGGAATTTGCTATGTGGGATAAGGACATGTACGAAAGTGAGCATTAAAAATCCCACACAATTATTTGAATTGGTACCTACATTTGTTGTACCTGTTGGCAAGGGACCACAGCCAGCTTTTTTATTTGCATGAAAACAGCAAGTGGCAAGGGGAATCAAGGAGGTAGTACGCCTACTTGCATAAAATTGGGAGTTGTAGGAAATTGCCTTGTTGCTACACCTGACCCCATAACGTTGAAACGGGAGGAAAGCCATTCATATAACAAATTGATCCTCCTAGGCGGGTCCCACTCGTCCCTTGACTCCTTGACTGGACACATGTCACAAGCTGGTGCCCTCCCATCTTTTTAATCCATCAAGTCGTGAGTTTGGGCCAAAATTGGTAGTTATTCAACAAGCCCATTCCAAATTCCAATTCAACAAGTGGGTCTCCAAGCTTGGATTGAGTAAAATTTGGTTTAATTAATTGGGCAATTCTTTTGTTGTTCAATTGATTAAATTAAATTGTATTTAATTTACTGTGCGATTTCACTGTTTTAAATCACGAACGATCTATCGGGTTGAAGTTCCGTCAGTGTTTACACTTGACAGTGGAATTCCCCGAGGAATAAGTGCTTGTCACCGTTCCTCTGATTTATTTCACAAATCACAGAAGTTGAAGCTCCGTCTGCAATTGCAGATATTGGAGTTCAACAGTGAATTCTTACCCGGTCACCCTTATCAGCAGTTGGATTTATTTATTGGGTTTGTGTGTGAGGCAAATATTGAGAGATTCCGAGCGTTTTATTTTGTGAGGTTTATCTTTACACTTTAAAATTGCGATGAATCGGATTTATTGCTTGCAGGCTGATTAATATTGCAAACTATAATTTGTGCACTGCAATCACACACAGAATCTGTGCTTTTCATTGATAGAGTCGAACATTGCATTCTGATTCTTGCACTGTGCGCCCATTACTTCTTTTTCTCTATCCATACATTGTTAGTTGATACGATTGAGCACTACTTGGCTTACTGGAGCCAAACCAACTGGACGAGAATTCGGACCGACAGTGAGGGATACAGTTGTGAGATCACTCTACAAATTTCCTGTTGATTTCTACTAACCTCTTATACATATATCTAGTTTTCTTTGCTTTTGAACTGAAATGGCAGGAAGTACTGATCAAAGATTTGACCAAATCATGGCCGCCATCCAGGCATTATCCGAGACCACAGCCCGAAGGTCTGATTTTGATTCCATGCGCCGAACCGTAGATGAAACTGAGGCGCGAGTCACTGAAATCACTGAGCGCATAGACATCTTAGCTACCGAAGTAGCGAGAGGGAATTCCTTATGGGGAGAGGTGCTCCAGACTCGAGTCATGCAACAAGTTGAGCGCAGGTTTGAGGAAGCTTTCTATACTACTCCGTCACCTCCCAATGCCACCCCCGGAAGCACAAGTGGAGTGAACAGATCGGGCATGGAAGAAGCAGATGCAGCCATTAAGGAGAGGGAACTACAATTTGGAACATACAACAGACAACAAGGCCCACGAGGCCCACGAACAGCACCACCGCCGCCACCTCGACCGCAGGTCCCGACAAATACTCAGTTCCAGAATCCACCACCACCTCCGGCACCTGCCGCCCCAGCAGTAGCTCCAAAACCACCATTACATCAACCCATTCGGCAGAGGGTAAACATAAATCCCCCTCCAGTGGACCTTCCCGAAAACGATTTCGATGAAGAGGACATACATCGAGCCCCTGTTGAGCACAACCGACTAGAAGCTGATCTTCGAGGAATCAAATTCACAATTCCGGCATTCAAGGGCACGAATGATCCAGAGGAATTCATCGATTGGAGGCAATCTATTGAGTTGATCTACGATTGCCAACAATACAACGAGTTCACAAAGATCCAACTTGCCGTTTGTGAATTCAATGACTATGCTCTCACTTGGTGGCAGAAAATTCAACACGATGGACAGCGTCTAGGACTTCCCCCTATTTCTACATGGACCGAACTGATGCATGCAATGGAAAAGAGGTTTGTTCCTAGTAGTTATTTTGATGACTTGTACATGAAAGTTAATTTTTGTGTGCAGGGTAACCGAACCATGGACGAATACTACAGGGACTTGGAACGCCTCATGATGAGAGCCCAGATCAATGAGGATGAACCGCTACTGATAGCCAGGTTTAAAAGAGGATTGAAAAGAGAGGTCCTAGCAGAAATCAAATTAAGGACATACACTGGTTTGGAACATTTGGTGCAACTAGCCATTGAGATCGATCGCCAACTGAGGGATAGACCGGTTAAGTCCACGATCATTTCAAACACCACCAAGTATTGGACAACAAGGTCAAATGAACAGCCGTTGAAGCCCCATGACCGATACGGAAAGCCCAATACACTTAAGGATGACAGGCCCAACAGGCCCAAAGCATTTGAGATGAGCAAAGATTTTAAAGATCCATACCGATACAGGAAAGATGAAAGGGATAAGCCCAAGCGGGACGTCAAGGATGTCACTTGTTTCAAGTGTGGACAGAAAGGTCATTATTCCCGAGATTGTCCGCGAAGAGAAAGGCGAATGGTTATGATTGAACCGGGAACATGGAAAGAAATTGACTCTGATGAAGAGCGAGAGGAAGCTGAGCATGAAGAAGAAGATGGTGGTTATGAACAGTATCCAGACGAGGGCGATCTGAGCCGAGTAGTCTTGGAAGAAGATGAAGAAGAGTATGTGACGAATTTCATCGCCATGAGGGCATTGACCGCTGACAAATCTGATGAATCCAACAGCAATGCACCGGAACAGAGAGATAATTTATTTCACTATCATTGTAAATTAAAGGGCAATGTAGCATCTCTGATTGTAGACAATGGTAGCTGTGTGAACGCTGTAAGCCTGTATACTGTGCGTAGATTAGGACTACCAATGCAAGATCATGTGAAGCCATATCATCTACACTGGATGAATGAGCACGGGACTACAAAGGTCGCGAAGCAAGCCAGGGTGCCAATTACCATCGGCCCTTACTCAGAGGAGATTTTATGCGATGTAGTGCCCATGACCGCATGTCATGTGTTATTGGGAAGACCTTGGATGTACGACAAACGAGTCATCTATAGAGGCACAGAGAATGACCTCTCTTTCCGCAATGGCCAAAGCAGAATTATGATGAAGTCACTACCGCCAAAAACTGTTAAGATTGACCATCGAAATTTAGTGGAAAAAATCCGGAAGGAGGAAGAGGAGTTCAAGAGAAAACAGAGAGGTAAAGGGATTATAATTGATTCTGATAATTCTAATCCATCTCCTTTATCCTTGACAGGTCATGATCGATGCTTGCTTTTCACAAAGCAAGAACTGGAAGCAGCTATTGAGGACGCACCCCTACCAGGTCACTGTTTCCTAGCTTTTGTTAAACCAGTTGAAGAAACTTCTAAGAACTCTCCTACTACACTCAATGTACCTGAAATTTTTCGCAGGATGCTCCAAGACAATATGGATGTTTTTCCGGAAGAACTGCCAGCAAGGTTACCACCTTTGAGAGGTGTAGAGCATCGGATTGACTTTGTACCAGGAGCGTCAGTTCCGAATAGGCCTGCATACCGCATGAACCCCGAGGAAACGAAAGAAGTCCAAAAGCAAGTTCAGGAACTGTTGGACAAAGGCTGGGTTCGGGAGAGTCTATCTCCATGTGTAGTACCGGTGTTGCTGGTACCAAAGAAAAATGGAACGTGGAGGATGTGTGTTGACTGCCGAGCTGTTAATGCAATTACAATCAAGTACCGCCATCCGATCCCGCGACTCGATGACATGCTCGATGAGCTGGGTGGAGCAAGTATTTTTACGAAGATAGATTTGAAAAGCGGTTATCACCAGATCCGCATGCAGCCAGGAGACGAATGGAAAACAGCATTAAAAACCAAGTTCGGACTGTATGAATGGCTCGTGATGCCCTTCGGACTTACTAATGCTCCCTCCACGTTTATGAGGCTCATGAATGAAACTTTAAGGGAGTTCATTGGAAAATTCGTTGTTGTGTACTTTGATGATATTCTTATTTATAGTCACAACGAATCTGATCATGTAAAGCATGTTGTGCAGGTAATTATCAAGCTGAGGAAGGCCGAGCTTTATGCAAATTTCGAGAAGTGCACCTTCCACGTGCCTGAAGTCACATTCTTAGGCTTCATCGTTGGAGGAAATGGACTGAAGGTGGATGAGTCCAAGATCAAAGCAATTTCTGAATGGACATCACCTACCAACGTTAATGAAGTAAGAAGATTTTTGGGTATGTGCGGGTTTTTCAGAAGATTCGTGCCACAGTTCAGTGTGATTGCCGCACCGATGACCTCATTGCTGAAGAAGGGGCTCCAATTCAAATGGGGACTAAAGGAGCAAAAATCATTTGAAGAGTTAAAGGATAAGCTCACCCATGCGCCGGTATTAGCACTTCCGAATTTTGACCTTCCATTTGAGATCGAATGCGACGCATCCGGAACCGGCATGGGCGCAGTATTGTTGCAAGATGGGAAGCCGATTGCCTACCACAGTGAGAAGTTTGGAGCAGCTCAACTGAACTACTCCACGTATGACAAGGAATTGTATGCTGTGGTACAAGCATTGCGGACATGGCAACACTACTTGCGAGGGAGAGAGTTTATTATCCACACAGATCATGAGACACTGAAGCATATCCGAGGACAGGGGCAACTGAAAAATGCAAGACATGCCCGATGGAGCACATTCATTGAATCATTCCCGTATGTGATCTGTTACAAGAAGGGGAAAGATAACGTGGTTGCTGATGCCTTATCAAGAAGACTGAATCTCACAGCTTTTGCAACTACGCATCTGATCGGATTCGAGCACATAAAGGACTTATATGCTCAAGATGCTGATTTTGGGGAGATCTACAAGAAAACCGACAAAATATCCTTTAAAGAATATTCTCAATTGAATGGTTTTCTTTATTTTGAAAATAAATTATGTATACCAAAAGGATCCATCAGAGAACTTCTAATTACTGAAGCACATTCTGGTGACATGATGGGTCACTTTGGTAGAATTGCAACTATGAGTGTCCTAACTGAACGTTTTTATTGGCCAGGAATGGAGAAACAAGTCAGTGACTTCATCAACAAGTGCATTACCTGTTTGAGGGCCAAGTCAACCACCAAGCCACATGGACTTTATCAAGCCTTACCTGCACCAGAGGGGCCATGGATTGATTTATCTATGGACTTTGTTTTGGGATTGCCTCGCACTGCTCGGGCTAAAGATTCTATTTTTGTGGTTGTTGACAGGTTCTCGAAGATGGCGCATTTTATTCCCTGTGCCAAAACGAACGATGCACACCACGTGGCCAAGATATTCTTCAAGGAAGTTGTGAGACTCCACGGTGTGCCACGGACAATTGTTTCCGACAGGGACGCAAAATTTGTAAGTTATTTTTGGTGGAAGGATTTAGGGCTGTTGACGATGACGGATATACCTTTTGAGTATTTGAGGTGTGCTCAATTCTCGATCCATGGCATCTCTTGGTATCAAAGCCTAGATTGGATCAATTTATCATTTCCATTTCTTGTCAAAAATTCCAAAAAAAAAAAAAAACTCAAAAATAGAGTTTCTGTGTACTGTTCGCCGAACATCCGTTTTTCTCAGGCCATAATCTTTGATTTCTGAGTTCATATTTGGATTGAGTAGGTCGATTACATAGAGATTCATATAAAGTTCTTCCGATTTGGCCAAGGGATCAATTTTCTATGAATTTTTTAAGTTCTTGGTCATTTTTCACCAAAAACAACTTTTCTTCATTTTTCTTGGGTTTGATCTTGTGTTTTACCTCCCCATTTGGAATCACTTTCCATTTGGCAACATCAAATCATCATTTCCTAAGGGGTTATGCTGCCCGATTTACCCAAAATCGATTTCCTCCATCAAAAATCCATTCCAAACCCTAGAAACTAATATTCTGCCCACTGTTCAGAAATTCGGGTCACAGGCTGTTGAGATTTTGTCAAATCTGAGTCCATAATCTTGTTCCTCTCGTCGAATACATAGGTTTGCATATAAAGAACATAAAAAACGGACATCGGGAGCCAAAGTTATGGCCATTTGAAAATTCAAGCAAGTTCTTGATGTTCTTCACCAAAAATCCAAAAATCTCCATGTTTTGCTTTTTGGTCTTGTGATTTTCTGTTTCTACTCACTGTGTGGATTATAATTGCATTAATTATTGGTTTGTATGCTTAATTGGTTATTATGCAAGCTTAAATCCTTGAGTGTTGTGTGATTATTGAGAGTTGGGATTAAATTTTGGATTAGGGTTTGTGTTCGAATGTTTGAGTGTTCTTATTTTTGTTCTTGAGTGTTTGAATGTTCTTGGGGATCTTGAAGAACACCATCCAATCTTCAAGTGATATTCAAAGTGTTCTTGGGGATTGCCTTTTGATCCTAAGGAGACAAACCAAGGGTGTTATGGGAAATTGACAAGGGACAAATAGTACCAAGGCATTAATGTGGTGAAAGGGATTTGTACATTGTTTGTCTTGAGCAATATTTATTAGCTTTTTAAAACCCCATATACTTGCCGACAAAGGAAATCAAGTAGTGTTGCATGCCAAGTGTTATACGGGCAAGAGAAAGAAATTGATTAAAGTTGGAGCATTAATTGCACGTGGGCCCCATGGATTTATTTGTACTTGGCCATTGCAAGACAACCAAAAATATTTCAACAATTGAGTCAAAAGTCAACAAGTGGGTCTTGCAAAATTGGATTGTATAAAATTTGATTTAATTGGTTGGGCAATTATTTTTATTGTTCAATTAGTTAAATTGAATTGGGTATTTATTTTACTGTGCGATTTCACTGATTTAAATCACGAACAATCTATCGGGTTGAAGTTCCGTCAGTGTTTACACTTGACAGTGGAATTCCCCGAGGAATAAGTGCTTGCACTGTTCCTCTGATTTATTTCACAAATCACAGAGTTGAAGCTCCGTCTGCAATTGCAGATAGTGGAGTTCCTCAACAGTGAATTTTTATCCGGCTACCCTTGATAGCAGTCAGACAGCTTGGATTTATTTATTTCTGGGTTTGTGTGTGAGACAGATATTGTGAGATTCCAAGCGTTTTATTTTGTGAGGTTTTTACTTTGCACTTTAAAATTGCGAGGAATCGGATTTATTGCTTGCAGGCTGATTAAATTTGCAAACTATAATTTGTGCACTGCAATCACACACAAAATTTGTGCCTTTCATTGATAGAGTCGAACATTGCATTATAATTCTTGCACTGTGCGTCCAATAATTTTATTTTACTCACCATCTGATTGTTGGTTGATACGATTGAACATTATCCGGATTATTAGGAACCAACCGGTGGAGAATTCGGACCTACAGAGAGAGAAACAGTTGCGAGATCACTCTATATATTTCAGTTGATTTTTCACTAACCCATTATACATATATCTAGTTTGTCTTTCTGATATGGCAGAAACCACTAGTGCTGAAATAATGGAATTACTGAGGAGCCTGAATGCAAGCATGGATTCCATGAGTCATGATATGAAAGAGATGAAGGCTGAAATGACCCACGAGTTCACGAAGGTGAACCGCAAAATTGAGAAGGAAAATGCCAGTCTCTCTTCAGAGCTACATGGGGAGCTTAATGGCAAACTCGCGAAGGATCCGTGCAGCACATCTTCCTCCACTGACGAGCCTTCTGCGGAACAGGTTAAATTTGTCCATAATTCCTTAAAGCTCCCAAAGGTACATTCCTTCCATTTTTCAACTCTGATGATACCCAAAGAATTTCCAGTCCATGAGCAACATATTCCAGATAATAATTGCGTAATTTCTGAATCACATTCTGAATATGTTGATCCATTTTGGGAACATGCTGAAAATTTGAAACCAAATCCATATTGTTTGCATTTATTAGAAAAATTGATTTTACCTGATAAAATGCATACAGATTATGGTAAATTTCATTACACTGGTAGAATCCCATTAAGTCATATGCGCTACTTAATATATTATTTGGGACCGAAAGGATTTAGGGTGCATATGCGAGCTCATCATTTCCCGCCATCAAAGTGGAGATCCTTCCGAGGTCGTGAAAGAGCATCAATTAATGGCGAAGATCTGTCTAAGGCCAAACATGTGGGATATAATCCAGGTGATCATGTTTCGATTCTTGAGAATTTCAAATCTGATTTTAAAAGAACGATGACTGCTGTATCTGACGAAAATAATTATTTTTGCAGGAATTTTATTTCTGGAGTTGATACCATCAGCAGTCTGCAATTTATTCTCAAGGGAGACTCTGAGCATTATCTTTGCATTTTGGATCATATTTCTGATAATTTTATTGAAAAATTTTGTTTTACGAAATTGGTTCAAAAATGCGGTACTTATGGGATATCGGTTTGTGCAAGGTCAAAATTTGTGGTTGATCCAACCGGTGTAATTTCTCGCCTAGCTTTGGAGTCCGAAGCTCTTGAAGGGGGAGAGGATGCCATGGGAGTCCGGATCAACCAACCCGACCCGTCTGACAGACGACCCAATCCGGATATGTGGAACAGGCAGATAAATAATTCAAGCAGACAGGAAAATGCTTGGAGTAATCCGGATCAAAATTCTAGTGGGCTTACACTTATTGGACTACAAATAATTAAATGGACAAAGGGAGTGAAGAGCCCAATTCTCACCAGCCCAATCTGCATCCTCTTCATGGGCCGAGCCATCTCCTCCTGCAGCCCATTCCATGACCCAACAGAAAATCCCACAAGCCCAATTCTCCTTCACATGGCCCAAGCTGTAGCCGGCCCATTCGCATGCAAAACCGGCCCACCACTATTCAGCCCAGACGGATGCCGCTCCAGCCCACGCCCATGTCGATTCCAAGGGCTAGCTCCGATCATCTTCTCGGCGTCGCCTCGAGCTCCGTTCAGCCACCAATGTCGACAAGGCAACTCCTGCAACTGGATCATCTCCGTCCCTCAGAGTTGTATCTTCATCGCCGGCGACCTCGTCATCCCTTCCATCACCTCCATCATTTCCGTCGTCTCCATCATCCCAAACCGGCAGCAGCTCTCCCTCTCCGATGTCCTTCGTCGATGCCAACGAGCTGCCCCCATCTCCGGCGAGCATCGCCATCAACAGTCTCCTCCGGCCTTCAATGGAACCACGGACAGCCCCGGGCTATCGACTAGCTTCTCCGACCCATCGCAAGCGCCCTCTCCGGTCACCGACCTCGGTGGACAAAACCCCAGAATTATTATCCCTATGCCGGCCAGGATGCGCGCTTCCCTCTTCACTATTGGAACTTACGGACAGACCTCGGCCATGCCTCCGATCACCATCTTCATTATTCCGGCCACCCCGAAAAGCAAAACTACGGCAAAGAGGAAAACCCCGATTCGCCGCTATCTTCTCCGGCAAAGCATTCTTCGACTCCGGTCACCATGTCCGAACTCCAGATGACCTCCAGCAACCTCTGCCATGCCTTGGTCCGTCTCCGACCATCCTCCACCACTGCCAGCACCCATCGTCCCCATCGGAAGAAGGCTCCGGCAGAAGCTCCCATCGACTATGATGCCAACTACGCTATCCTCTATCCCATCCTACGACGTCAAGCTCCATCACGCTCGAGAGTTCAGCATCGTCCTGTCGCCGAGGGTTCAGCGTCATAGCATCGCCGAGAGCTCAGCGTCGTCCTTCAGTTGCTCAGCATCGTCCTTCATGCTGCTCAGCGTCGTCTTTCACTTTGTCTAGCGTCGTAGTTACTATTATTTCAACACTTGTTTTATTTCCTAGGATTGTTTAATCTTTGTTGCTAGTTGTTTAATTGCTTGTATTTTGGAATGCCTATAAATAGGCCATTCCCAACAATTTGCCATTACCTTTTGAAATGAATAAAATGATGAACACTTGGAGAGTGTATTTTCTTTGTTTGAAAGGTCATATGAATTCTTCCACCAAGGTTGGATTCCTTTTGAGTATTTGAGGTGTGCTCAATCGTATCGACACCTTGAGGATATCGGTTGAGGGATTGATGAACACTTATGTGTTACTAAATCCAATATTGTGTATCCAATGAGGTAATCTCAACTATCCTTTTCCATTATGTTTCCTTGTTCATTTTGCTTGTAAAATCGTATCCAATTCTCGATCCATGGCATCTCTTTGGTGAAGGGCCTAGATTAGACCTTTATTCTCCCATATCTGTCACCCTTAATAAAAAAACTCACAAAAAAAATAGTCCACTGGTTACTGTTCATCCGAGATCCGTTTTGATCCTTTGAATATTTCCTGAATCTAAGTTGATATTTTTAGTCATTGGGTCGATTACATAAAGATTCATATAAAATTCGAAATTTTTGGTCAAGGAAATCATTTTCTATGAATTTTTGAAATTCTTGGCTAATATTTCTCAAAATACAAATCTGTGCAGAATCTGTTTTCACATTTTCTGAACTGGTCGGTTTGAATCTCTGAAATCTGGGAATATATTTAGAATCCTCTCGTCGAGTAGATGAGTTTTCATATATTTTTTGCCCAAATCTGAGTTCGGATGAAAAAGTTATGCTAGTTTGAAGTTTATGTGTGTTCTTGATCAAAAAATCCAAAAATCCCCATGTTTTGCTTTTTGGTCTTGTGATTTTCTGTTTTCACTCACTTTGTGGATTGTATTTGCATTAATTAGTGGTTTGTGAGCTTAATCGGTTATTATGCAAGCTTAATCCGAGAGTGTTGAGTGTTTTTGAGTGTTTGGGATTAATTTTTGGGTTAGGATTTTACTTGAGTGTTCTTGAGGTTCTTCATTGTGTTCATAGTGTTCATCCCATCTTCATCTAATCTTCATAGTGTTTTTGAGAGATTTTTATTTGATCCAAATGAGTTCATGCAAGGGTGTTATGGGCATTTGAGTGGGGCAGATAGTACCATAGTGTCCAAGCCAATAATTCAAGAGAGAAAAGGACTTGTACCGGAGGGGACCATTGCATTATTTCCCCAAGAAATTACCCGAATTGATTAAAGCCAAGGAAAAGGACGTGTACTGCCTATTGCATTTAAAACCCCAAACAATTGCCAATTCGGGGTAGGCACAAGAGAACAAAAACCATGGGATTTTTCTTTGCATGAAAATAGCAAGTGAAAGAAAAGACAAAGGGGTAGCAATCCGTAGCCCCCAATTGCAAGTCACATTCGGCTGGGCCCCCACATGTTTTGAAGCCAAAATTCAATTTCATCAAGTGGGCCTTGCAAAATTGGATTGAGCATAATTTAATTTAATTAGTTGGGCAATTACTTTTATTGTTCAATTAGTTAAATTAACTTGGGTATTTATTTTACTGTGCGATTTCACTGATTTAAATCACGAACGATCTATCGGGTTGAAGTTCCGTCAGTGTTTACACGTGACAGTGGAATTCCCCGAGGAATAAGTGCTTGTCACCGTTCCTCTGATTTATTTCACAAATCACAGAGTTGAAGCTCCGTCTGCAATTGCAGATGGTGGAGTTCCTCAACAGTGAATTTTTACCCGGCTACCCTTGTCAGCAGTCCGGTTGTATTTATTGGGTTTGTGTGTGAGGCATATATTTGTGATTCCGAGCGTTTTATTTTGTGAGGTTTTTATTTTGCACTTTAAAATTGCGAGGAATCGGATTTATTGCTTGCAGGCTGATTAAATTTGCAAACTATAATTTGTGCACTGCAATCACACACAGAATCTGTGCCTTTCATTGATAGAGTCGAACATTGCATTATAATTCTTGCACTGTGCGTCCAATAATTTTATTTTACTCACCATCTGATTGTTGGTTGATACGATTGAACATTATCCGGATTATTAGGAACCAACCGGTGGAGAATTCGGACCTACAGAGAGAGAAACAGTTGCGAGATGACTCTATATATTCCAGTTGATTTTTCACTAACCCATTATACATATATCTAGTTTGTCTTTCTGATATGGCAGGAACCACTAGTGCTGAAATAATGGAATTACTGAGGAGCCTGAATGCAAGCATGGATTCCATGAGTCATGATATGAAAGAGATGAAGGCTGAAATGACCCACGAGTTCAAGAAGGTGAACCGCAAAATAGAGAAGGAAAATGCCAGTCTTTCTTCAGAGCTACATGGGGAGCTTAATGGCAAACTCGCGAAGGATCCGTGCAGCACATCTTCCTCCACTAACGAGCCTTCTGCGGAACAGGTTAAATTTGTCCATAATTCCTTAAAGCTCCCAAAGGTACATTCCTTCCATTTTTCAACTCTGATGATACCCAAAGAATTTCCAGTCCATGAGCAACATATTCTAGATAATAATTGCGTAATTTCTGAATCACATTCTGAATATGTTGATCCATTTTGGGAACATGCTGAAAATTTGAAACCAAATCCATATCGTTTGCATTTATTAGAAAAATTGATTTTACCTGATAAAATGCATACTGATTATGGTAAATTTCATTACACTGGTAGAATCCCATTAAGTCATATGCGCTACTTAATATATTATTTGGGACTGAAAGGATTTAGGGTGCATATGCGAGCTCATCATTTCCCGCCATCAAAGTGGAGATCCTTCCGAGGTCGTGAAAGAGCATCAATTAATGGCGAAGATCTGTCTAAGGCCAAACATGTGGGATATAATCCAGGTGATCATGTTTCGATTCTTGAGAATTTCAAATCTGATTTTAAAAGAACGATGACTGCTGTATCTGACGAAAATAATTATTTTTGCAGGAATTTTATTTCTGGAGTTGATACCATCAGCAGTCTGCAATTTATTCTCAAGGGAGACTCTGAGCATTATCTTTGCATTTTGGATCATATTTCTGATAATTTTATTGAAAAATTTTGTTTTACGAAATTGGTTCAAAAATGCGGTACTTATGGGATATCGGTTTGTGCAAGGTCAAAATTTGTGGTTGATCCAACCGGTGTAATTTCTCGCCTAGCTTTGGAGTCCAAAGCTCTTGAAGGGGGAGAGGATGCCATGGGAGTCCGGATCAACCAACCCGACCCGTCTGACAGACGACCCAATCCGGATATGTGGAACAGGCAGATAAATAATTCAAGCAGACAGGAAAATGCTTGGAGTAATCCGGATCAAAATTCTAGTGGGCTTACACTTATTGGACTACAAATAATTAAATGGACAAAGGGAGTGAAGAGCCCAATTCTCACCAGCCCAATCTGCATCCTCTTCATGGGCCGAGCCATCTCCTCCTGCAGCCCATTCCATGACCCAACAGAAAATCCCACAAGCCCAATTCTCCTTCACATGGCCCAAGCTGTAGCCGGCCCATTCCCATGCAGAACCGGCCCACCACTATTCAGCCCAGACGGATGCCGCTCCAGCCCACGCCCATGTCGATTCCAAGGGCTGGCTCCGATCATCTTCTCGGCGTCGCTCGAGCTCCGGTCAGCCACCAACGTCGACAAGGCAACTCCTGCAACTGGATCCTCTCCGTCCCTCCGAGTTGTATCTTCATCGCCGGCGACCTCGTCATCCCTTCCATCACCTCCATCATTTCCGTCGTCTCCATCATCCCAAACCGGCAGCAGCTCTCCCTCTCCGATGTCCTTCGTCGATGCCAACGAGCTGCCCCCATCTCCGGCGAGCATCGCCATCAACAGTCTCCTCCGGCCTTCAATGGAACCACGGACAGCCCCGGGCTATCGACTAGCTTCTCCGACCCATCGCAAGCGCCCTCTCCGGTCACCGACCTCGGTGGACAAAACCCCAGAATTATTATCCCTATGCCGGCCAGGATGCGCGCTTCCCTCTTCACGATTGGAACTTACGGACAGACCTCGGCCATGCCTCCGATCACCATCTTCATTATTCCGGCCACCCCGAAAAGCAAAACTACGGCAAAGAGGAAAACCCCGATTCGCCGCTATCTTCTCCGGCAAAGCATTCTTCGACTCCGGTCACCATGTCCGAACTCCAGACGACCTCCAGCAACCTCTGCCATGCCTTGGTCCGTCTCCGACCATCCTCCACCACTGCCAGCACCCATCGTCCCCATCGGAAGAAGGCTCCGGCAGAAGCTCCCATCGACTATGACGCCAACTACGCTATCCTCTATCCCATCCTACGACGTCAAGCTCCATCACGCTCGAGAGTTCAGCATCGTCCTGTCGCCGAGGGTTCAGCGTCATAGCATCACCGAGAGCTCAGCGTCGTCCTTCAGTTGCTCAGCATCGTCCTTCATGCTGCTCAGCGTCGTCTTTCACTTTGTCTAGTGTCGTAGTTACTATTATTTCAACACTTGTTTTATTTCCTAGGATTGTTTAATCTTTGTTGCTAGTTGTTTAATTGCTTGTATTTTGGAATGCCTATAAATAGGCCATTCCCAACACTTTGCCATTTACCTTTTGAAATGAATAAAATGATGAACACTTGGAGAGTGTATTTTCTTTGTTTGAAAGGTCATATGAATTCTTCCACCAAGGTTGGATTCCTTTTGAGTATTTGAGGTGTGCTCAATCGTATCGACACCTTGAGGATATCGGTTGAGGGATGATGAACACTTATGTGTTAGTAAATCCAATATTGAGTATCCAATGAGGCAATCTCAACTATCCTTTTCCATTATGTTTCCTTGTTCATTTTGCTTGTAAAATCGTATCCAATTCTCGATCCATGGCATCTCTTTGGTGAAGGGCCTAGATTAGATCTTTATTCTCCCATATCTGTCATCCTTAATAAAAAACTCACAAAAAAATAGTCCACTGGTTACTGTTCATCCGAGATCCGTTTTGATCCTTTGAATATTTCCTGAATCTAAGTTGATATTTGTAGTCATTGGGTCGATTACATAAAGATTCATATAAAATTCGAAATTTTTGGTCAAGGAAATCATTTTCTATGAATTTTTGAAATTCTTGGCTAATATTTCTCAAAATACAAATCTGTGCAGAATCTGTTTTCACATTTTCTGAACTGGTCGGTTTGAATCTCTAAAATCTGGGCATATATTTAGAATCCTCTCGTCGAGTAGATGAGTTTTCATATATTCTTTGCCCAAATCCGAGTTCGGATGAAAAAGTTATGCTAGTTTGAAGTTTATGTGTGTTCTTGATCAAAAAATCCAAAAATCCCCATGTTTTGCTTTTTGGTCTTGTGATTTTCTGTTTTCACTCACTTTGTGGATTGTATTTGCATTAATTAGTGGTTTGTGAGCTTAATCGGTTATAATGCAAGCTTAATCCGAGAGTGTTGAGTGTTTTTGAGTGTTTGGGATTAATTTTTGGGTTAGGATTTTACTTGAGTGTTCTTGAGGTTCTTCATTGTGTTCATATTGTTCATCCCATCTTCATCTAATCTTCATAGTGTTTTTGAGAGATTTTTATTTGATCCAAATGAGTTCATGCAAGGGTGTTATGGGCATTTGAGTGGGGCAAATAGTACCATGGTGTCCAAGCCAATAATTCAAGAGAGAAAAGGACTTGTACCGGAGGGGACCATTGCATTATTTCCCCAAGAAATTACCCGAATTGATTAAAGCCAAGGAAAAGGACGTGTACTGCCTATTGCATTTAAAACCCCAAACAATTGCCAATTCGGGGTAGGCACAAGAGAACAAAAACCATGGGATTTTTCTTTGCATGAAAATAGCAAGTGAAAGAAAAGACAAAGGGGTAGCAATCCGTAGCCCCCAATTGCAAGTCACATTCGGCTGGGCCCCCACATGTTTTGAAGCCAAAATTCAATTTCATCAAGTGGGCCTTGCAAAATTGGATTGAGCATAATTTAATTTAATTAGTTGGGCAATTACTTTTATTGTTCAATTAGTTAAATTAACTTGGGTATTTATTTTATTGTGCGATTTCACTGATTTAAATCACGAACGATCTATCGGGTTGAAGTTCCGTCAGTGTTTACACGTGACAGTGGAATTCCCCGAGGAATAAGTGCTTGTCACCGTTCCTCTGATTTATTTCACAAATCACAGAGTTGAAGCTCCGTCTGCAATTGCAGATGGTGGAGTTCCTCAACAGTGAATTTTTACCCGGCTACCCTTGTCAGCAGTCCGGTTGTATTTATTGGGTTTGTGTGTGAGGCATATATTTGTGATTCCGAGCGTTTTATTTTGTGAGGTTTTTATTTTGCACTTTAAAATTGCGAGGAATCGGATTTATTGCTTGCAGGCTGATTAAATTTGCAAACTATAATTTGTGCACTGCAATCACACACAGAATCTGTGCCTTTCATTGATAGAGTCGAACATTGCATTATAATTCTTGCACTGTGCGTCCAATAATTTTATTTTACTCACCATCTGATTGTTGGTTGATACGATTGAACATTATCCGGATTATTAGGAACCAACCGGTGGAGAATTCGGACCTACAGAGAGAGAAACAGTTGCGAGATGACTCTATATATTGCAGTTGATTTTTCACTAACCCATTATACATATATCTAGTTTGTCTTTCTGATATGGCAGGAACCACTAGTGCTGAAATAATGGAATTACTGAGGAGCCTGAATGCAAGCATGGATTCCATGAGTCATGATATGAAAGAGATGAAGGCTGAAATGACCCACGAGTTCAAGAAGGTGAACCGCAAAATTGAGAAGGAAAATGCCAGTCTCTCTTCAGAGCTACATGGGGAGCTTAATGGCAAACTCGCGAAGGATCCGTGCAGCACATCTTCCTCCACTAACGAGCCTGCGGAACAGGTTAAATTTGTCCATAATTCCTTAAAGCTCCCAAAGGTACATTCCTTCCATTTTTCAACTCTGATGATACCCAAAGAATTTCCAGTCCATGAGCAACATATTCTAGATAATAATTGCGTAATTTCTGAATCACATTCTGAATATGTTGATCCATTTTGGGAACATGCTGAAAATTTGAAACCAAATCCATATCGTTTGCATTTATTAGAAAAATTGATTTTACCTGATAAAATGCATACTGATTATGGTAAATTTCATTACACTGGTAGAATCCCATTAAGTCATATGCGCTACTTAATATATTATTTGGGACTGAAAGTATTTAGGGTGCATATGTGAGCTCATCATTTCCCGCCATCAAAGTGGAGATCCTTCCGAGGTCGTGAAAGAGCATCAATTAATGGTGAAGATCTGTCTAAGGCCAAACATGTGGGATATAATCCAGGTGATCATGTTTCAATTCTTGAGAATTTCAAATCTGATTTTAAAAGAACGATGACTGCTGCATCTGACGAAAATAATTATTTTTGCAGGAATTTTATTTCTGGAGCTGATACCGTCAGCAGTCTGCAATTTATTCTCAAGGGAGACTCTGAGCAATATCTTTGCATTTTGGATCATATTTCTGATAATTTTATTGATAAATTTTGTTTTACAGAATTTTATGGTTGATCCTACTGAAGCAACTCATCTTCCGGCTTTGAAGTTCAAAGCTTTTGAACGGGGTGAGGATGGCATGGATGCCCGGATCAACCACTTCGATGATCTGAACCCGGATTTATTTGGGCTTGGATTAATTGAAACAAGAAGAAGAAACCTTGGCCCAAAGGAATTAGAAGCCCAACAAAGTAGAAAAGGAACTAAAATTGGCCCAGCTCTGTAGAACGCATGTTGGTGTTGCGTTATGATTCTGCACTCAGTAAGCACTCACGCTGGATCAACTTGCGTTAATATGCACAGCTCAACAAAGCCCACGCAGTACCATATCACGTTAGCAGGTCTTCCTCCCCCAACGGTCATCTTTTTCCCCGACCTGGTCGTCGTCGACTCGCCGTGGCTCGCCTCGTCCAACCACACTCTGATCATCGTCTCCGGCCGTCCCTACCATCGTCCTCGTCACTCCGACAGCCCTCCTCGTCAACAGCGGACACGGGCTCTCGTCTCCGATCGTCACCTTCAACAAGGGCAGCGGCCTCGCCTTTTTCCGGCGACCGCTTCACCACTGTCGTGGATCCGCAGCCACCACTTCCACCATCTCCGACCGAGCTGTCCCTCACCCACCATCTCGGAACAACACAGCAACAGCCATGGGAGTCATCTTGCTAGTCGTCTGCCACACCCAGTCGGCCGACCACCATCGCCGATAACTTCAACCGCAGCAACAGTCCGGCGGCCTCCCTTCCACCTTCATTGGCCATCGAGAATGGGGAACCCTCGTCCATGTCAACAGTTCCAGCCACCTTTCCAATGTTCCGGCGAGTCCCCGAAAACCGAAGCTCCGACGAAGAAGAAAACCCTGATTCGCCGCAACTCTTCTCCGGCAAAGCTTCCATCGCCGATCACCCTCATCCTGCCACTGCCCAGCCACCTTGAGCTTCGCCCCAGTCATCTCCGAGGGCGCCAGCTTATATCTCCGTCATCGCCGGCTTCCGAAATCCATCTCCGGCCAATCCTCTCATCTCCGGCGAACTCCATCTCCCACCGACGACGCTGGCCAACCAGCCATATTACGACGCTAACCATTTTGGGGAGTCTCACGTAGTCCCATTTTGAGTATAGCGTCGTAGCTGTCACTAGTTTGAACACTTGTTTTATTTTCGAGGGTTGTTTAATCTTTGTTCCTAGTTGCTTAATTGCTTGTATTTTGGAATGCCTATAAATAGGCCATTCCCAACACTTTGCCATTAACCCTTTGAAATGAATTAATTGATGAACACTTGGAGAGTGGATTTCTTTGTTTGAAAGGGTCACATGAATTCTTCCACCAAGGTTGGATTCCTTTTGAGTATTTGAGGTATGCTCAATCGTATCGACACCTTGAGGATATCGGTTGAGGGATTGATGAACACTTATGTGTTAGTAAATCCAATATTGAGTATCCAATGAGGTAATCTCACCTATCCTTTTATCTTTGATTTTATCTTGTTCTTGTTTGTAAATCGTATCCAATCCCGATCCATGGCATCTCTTGGTATCAGAGCCTAGATTGGATCGATTTATCATTTCCATTTCTTGTCAAAAATTCCAAAAAAAAAAACTCAAAAATAGAGTTTCTGTGTACTGTTCACCGAACATCCATTTTGCTCAGGCCATAATCTTTGATTTCTGAGTTCATATTTGGATTGAGTAGGTCGATTACATAGATATTCATATAAAGTTCTTCCGATTTGGCCAAGGGATCAATTTTCTATGAATTTTTGAAATTCTTGGCTAATATTTCTCAAAATACAAATCTGTGCAGAATCTGTTTTCACAATTTCTGAACTGGTCGGTTTGAATCTCTGAAATCTGGGCATATATTTAGAATCCTCTCGTCGAGTAGATAAGTTTTCATATATTGTTTGCTCAAATCCGAGTTCGGATGAAAAAGTTATGCTAGTTTGAAGTTTATGTGTGTTCTTGTGTAAAAATCCGAAAATACATAACTTTTGGTTCTTGATCTTGTGTTTTCTTGTGTTTGTTGTTAGTTTTCATATAGTTGACCTCTCATATGTGTATGTTTGCATTTGAAATATGGTTTGTAAGCTTAATTGGTTATTATGCAAGCTTAATCCGAGAGTGTTGAGTGATTATTGAGAGTTGGGATTAATTTTGATTTGGGGTTTGTTCTTGAGTGTTCATAGTGTTCTTGCTTGAACTTGAAGAACATCATAAAATCTTCAAGTGTGTTCTTGATAGTTTTAATTTGATCCACTTGAATTGTTTTAAGGGTGTTAAGGGGATTTTACAAGGGACAAATAGTACAAGTGAATTAATTGGGAGAAAGGGACATTGTTGGATTATATATATATATATATATATTATTTGTCTTGATCCATTAAAAAAAAAATATTGAAGATCCCAATCAAGTGTTCTGTAGGTCCCACCTCTTTAACCAAAATTGTAGAATACAAGTGACGGGAATTGAAGTGATCCCATCCAAATTTTCGGCAATTGTTTGACAAGTGGGTCTTGATTGTATAAAGTTTGGTTTAATTAATTGGGCAATCACTTTTATTGTTCAATTGATTAAATTAAATTGGGTATTTATTTTACTGTGCGATTTCACCGATTTAAATCATGAACGATCTATCGGGTTGAAGTTCCGTCATTGTTTACACCTGACAGTGGAATTCCCCGAGGAATAAGTGCTTGTCACCGTTCCTCTGATTTATTTCACAAATCACAGAGTTGAAGCTCCATCTGCAATTGCAGATAGTGGAGTTCCTCAACAGTGAATTTTTACCCGGCTACCCTTGTCAGCAGTCCGGTTGTATTTATTGGGTTTGTGTGTGAGGCATATATTTGTGATTCCGAGCGTTTTATTTTGTGAGGTTTTTATTTTGCACTTTAAAATTGCGAGGAATCGGATTTATTGCTTGCAGGCTGATTAAATTTGTAAACTATAATTTGTGCACTGCAATCACACACAGAATATGTGCCTTTCATTGATAGAGTCGAACATTGCATTATAATTCTTGCACTGTGCGTCCAATAATTTTATTTTACTCACCATCTGATTGTTGGTTGATACGATTGAACATTATCCGGATTATTAGGAACCAACCGGTGGAGAATTCGGACCTACAGAGAGAGAAACTGTTGCGAGATGACTCTATATATTTCAGTTGATTTTTCACTAACCCATTATACATATATCTAGTTTGTCTTTCTGATATGGCAGGAACCACTAGTGCTGAAATAATGGAATTACTGAGGAGCCTGAATGCAAGCATGGATTCCATGAGTCATGATATGAAAGAGATGAAGGCTGAAATGACCCACGAGTTCAAGAAGGTGAACCGCAAAATTGAGAAGGAAAATGCCAGTCTCTCTTCAGAGCTACATGGGGAGCTTAATGGCAAACTCGCGAAGGATCCGTGCAGCACATCTTCCTCCACTAACGAGCCTTCTGCGGAACAGGTTAAATTTGTCCATAATTCCTTAAAGCTCCCAAAGGTACATTCCTTCCATTTTTCAACTCTGATGATACCCAAAGAATTTCCAGTCCATGAGCAACATATTCTAGATAATAATTGCGTAATTTCTGAATCACATTCTGAATATGTTGATCCATTTTGGGAACATGCTGAAAATTTGAAACCAAATCCATATTGTTTGCATTTATTAGAAAAATTGATTTTACCTGATAAAATGCATACTGATTATGGTAAATTTCATCACACTGGTAGAATCCCATTAAGTCATATGCGCTACTTAATATATTATTTGGGACTGAAAGGATTTAGGGTGCATATGCGAGCTCATCATTTCCCGCCATCAAAGTGGAGATCCTTCCGAGGTCGTGAAAGAGCATCAATTAATGGCGAAGATCTGTCTAAGGCCAAACATGTGGGATATAATCCAGGTGATCATGTTTCAATTCTTGAGAATTTCAAATCTGATTTTAAAAGAACGATGACTGCTGCATCTGACGAAAATAATTATTTTTGCAGGAATTCTATTTCTGGAGCTGATACCGTCAGCAGTCTGCAATTTATTCTCAAGGGAGACTCTGAGCAATATCTTTGCATTTTGGATCATATTTCTGATAATTTTATTGATAAATTTTGTTTTACAGAATTAGTTCAAAAATGCAAGATTTACGGATTTCCGGTTTATGCAGGGCTAAATTTTATGGTTGATCCTACTGAAGCAACTCATCTTCCGGCTTTGAAGTTCAAAGCTTTTGAAGGGGGAGAGGATGGCATGGATGCCCGGATCAACCACTTCGATGATCTGAACCCGGATTTATTTGGGCTTGGATTAATTGAAACAAGAAGAAGAAGCCTCGGCCCAAAGGAATTAGAAGCCCAACAAAGTAGAAAAGGAACTAAAATTGGCCCAGCTCCGCAGAACGCATGTTGGTCTTGCGTTATGATTCTGCACTCAGTAAGCACTCACGCTGGATCAACTTGCGTTAATATGCACAGCTCAACAAAGCCCACGCAGTACCATATCATGTTAGCAGGTCTTCCTCCCCCAACGGTCATCTTCTTCCCCGACCTGGTCGTCGTCGACTCGCCGTGGCTCGCCCCGTCCAACCACACTCTGATCATCGTCTCCGGCCGTCCCTACCATCGTCCTCGTCACTCCGACAGCCCTCCTCGTCAACAGCGGACACGGGCTCTCGTCTCCGATCGTCACCTTCAACAAGGGCAGCGGCCTCGCCTCTTTCCGGCGACCGCTTCACCACTGTCGTGGATCCGCAGCCACCACTTCCACCATCTTCGACCGAGCTGTCCCTCACCCACCATCTCGGAACAACACAACAACAGCCATGGGAGTCATCTTGCTAGTCGTCTGCCACACCCAGTCGGCCGACCACCATCGCCGATAACTTCAACCGCAGCAACAGTCCTTCGGCCTCCCTTCCACCTTCATTGGCCATCGAGAATGGGGAACCCTCGTCCATGTCAACAGTTCCGGCCACCTTTCCAATGTTCCGGCGAGTCCCCGAAAACCGAAGCTCCGACGAAGAAGAAAACCCTGATTCGCCGCAACTCTTCTCCGGCAAAGCTTCCATCGCCGATCACCCTCATCCTGCCACTGCCCAGCCACCTTGAGCTTCGCCCCAGTCATCTCCGAGGGCGCCAGCTTGTATCTCCGTCATCGTCGGCTTCCGAAATCCATCTCCGGCCAATCCTCTCATCTCCGGCGAACTCCATCTCCCACCGACGACGCTGGCCAACCAGCCATATTACGACGCTAACCATTTTGGGGAGTCTCACGTAGTCCCATTTTGAGTATAGCGTCGTAGCTGTCACTAGTTTGAACACTTGTTTTATTTTCTAGGGTTGTTTAATCTTTGTTCCTAGTTGCTTAATTGCTTGTATTTTGGAATGCCTATAAATAGGCCATTCCCAATACTTTGCCATTAACCCTTTGAAATGAATTAATTGATGAACACTTGGAGAGTGGATTTCTTTGTTTGAAAGGGTCACATGAATTCTTCCACCAAGGTTGGATTCCTTTTGAGTATTTGAGGTATGCTCAATCGTATCGACACCTTGAGGATATCGGTTGAGGGATTGATGAACACTTATGTGTTAGTAAATCCAATATTGAGTATCCAATGAGGTAATCTCACCTATCCTTTTATCTTTGATTTTATCTTGTTCTTGTTTGTAAATCGTATCCAATCGTAGAGATAAAAGGATTAATTGGTGCAACGTCAGGGTTGAAGTATCCATGGCATCTCTGTCTACCACTCACAACTTGTCTCCAGATTTATGATCCAAATCCATCTCTTGTCAGCAGTCTGGTTGTATTTATTGGGTTTGTGTGTGAGGCATATATTTGTGATTCCGAGTGTTTTATTTTGTGAGGTTTTTACTTTGCACTTTAAAATTGCGAGGAATCGGATTTATTGCTTGCAGGCTGATTTAATTTGACCTAGCAGAAATCAAATTATGGACATATTCTCGACAATTATTTTTTGTGAGTATAGCGTCGTAGTTGTCACTAGTTTGAACACTTGTTTTATTTTCTAGGGTTGTTTAATCTTTGTTCTTAGTTGCTTAATTGCTTGTATTTTGGAATGCCTATAAATAGGTCATTCCCAACACTTTGCCATTTTACCTTTTGAAATGAATAAAATGATGAACACTTGGAGAGTGTATTTTCTTTGTTTGAAAGGTCATATGAATTCTTCCACCAAAGGTTACCTTTACCGAAAGCTTAATCTTGGATCAATGGACACACTAAATGAGCCACGATTCCCTCGATCAACAATCTTCAAGGTGTCGATACGATCAAGCACATCTCAAGCTTGAAAGGAATTGCACCAACAACGGAGAAATTCAAAGTGACCTTCTAAATGCTCTCGGTTATCACAAAAGAGAAAATACTCCAATTTGTTATTTCATTTCAAAGGTGTCCTTACAAAGTGTTGGTAATGCCCTATATATAGGCAAACCATATTACACGGAATTAAACGACTTGCTATGTAAATTAAACAAGTACCAAAGCTACGGAAATAATAAAGTCTAAGTACATCCATAATGTGTTGGTCGTCTTGCTTGTGGGCCTTGAGCTCGTGTGGGTCTCGACACTTCTACTTCTTCATTAAGTTCCTTGGCCCAACATCTTCAATTAAATGGATTATCAATCTCGGCCCATTTTTATCCGGGTAGCTCAATTTCTGTTCCCACACCTCGGGTTCATCGGATAGTATTTTGACGATGGTGTTGAGGAACCTCTTGGCACGTTGCTTAGAGCAGGGTCCTTCCGGGATGCTAAGTGCTACAGTTCTGGCGAGAGAGAAAGTTGTACTTGGATCGTATCCAAGTCTCACGTAGTCCCACACTCTCGGATTAAGCTTGCATAATAACTAATTAAGCATACAAACCAATAATTAATGCAAATACAATCCACAAAGTGAGTGAAAACAGAAAATCACAAGACCAAAAAGCAAAATATGGAGATTTTTGGATTTTTGGTGAAGAACATCAAGAACTTGCTTGAATTTTCAAATGGCCATAACTTTGGCTCCCGATGTCCGTTTTTGATGTTCTTTATATGCAAACCTATGTATTCGACGAGAGGAACAAGATTATGGACTCAGATTTGACGAAATCTCAACAGCCTGTGACCCGAATTTCTGAAAAGTGGGCAGAATATTAGTTTCTAGGGTTTGGAATGGATTTTTGATGGAGGAAATCGATTTTGGGTAAAATCGGGCAGCATAACCCCTTAGGAAATGATGATTTGATGTTGCCAAATGGAAAGTGATTCCAAATGGGGAGGTAAAACACAAGATCAAACCCAAGAAAAATGAAGAAAAGTTGTTTTTGGTGAAAAATGACCAAGAACTTAAAAAATTCATAGAAAATTGATCCTTTGGCCAAATCGGAAGAACTTTATATGAATCTCTATGTAATCAACCTACTAATTCCGAATATGAACTCAGAAATCAAAGATTATGGCCTGAGCAAAACGGATGTTCGGTGAACAGTACACAGAAACTCTATTTTTGAGTTTTTGGAATTTTTGGAATGAAATGGAAATGGTAAACCGATCCAATCAAGGCTCTGATACCAAGAGATGCCATGGATCGAGGATTGGATACGATTTACAAACAAGAACAAGATGAAATCAAAGATAAAAGGATTGGTGAGATTACCTCATTGGATACTCAATATTGGATTTACTAACACATAAGTGTTCATCAATCCCTCAACCGATATCCTCAAGGTGTCGATACGATTGAGCACACCTCAAATACTCAAAAGGAATCCAACCTTGGTGGAAGAATTCATATGACCTTTCAAACAAAGAAAATACACTCTCCAAGTGTTCATCATTTTATTCATTTCAAAAGGTAAAATGGCAAAGTGTTGGGAATGCCTATAAAATACAAGCAATTAAGCAACTAGGAACAAAGATTAAACAACCCTAGAAAATAAAACAAGTGTTCAAATAATAGTAACTACGACGCTAGACCAAACATGACTCGGACGACATCGGAGAATTCTTGGTTGGACATGGACTGCCGGAAAGTGAAGAGGACGACCGAGGTGGACAAATACTTGGCCGGAGAGGTCGTCGGAGGTGATGGGGCTCGCGGGAAGCTTTCTCCGGTCTTCTTGTTGATCTTAGCCGGCCATGGCAGTGGCCGGAGATGAAGACAACCTCGCCGGAGAAGATAGAGGCTTGTGACGGCGAATCGGGAATTTGTTCTTCGAGCACGTTGCGGCTTTCGGAGTGACCGGAATAATGGGAGAGGCGACTGGAGACATTGCAGAGGGTTGTTCATGGGCTCCAATGCCTGCTGATGATCGCCGTCAAAGGAGAGAGGGCTGCCGGAGGTTTCCATGGCCGATGAGGGTTTTCTCCTCGTCGGGGATTGTGGCCGGAGACACGGCCATGGGGCCTGACCGAAGGTTGAATGATGAGGATGGTGAAACTCTGGGGATGGTAAAGATGCTGTGTAGACGAATGTTGATGCAGGGTTGAGCTCGTCGCCGGATACAATGGAGTTGAGGGCCGGCGATGGTGTCGGAAAGGATGAAGCTTTGTCGGGGATACGAGGGCTATGGTCGAGGGCTGATCGGAGCTGCTGCTGTCCCGGCGATGATGGGGGTTGCAGCTTCGGGTCCACGGCGGCGAAGATGAAGATGCAGGAGGGGAGATCGGCGCCGGAGCTGGAGGTAGAAGACGACGGGAGCACCGATCTGGACAGGCCTTCCTCTCCTTGGGCCGCATTTGAAATGGGTTGTCCCATTGTTGGGCCGTTTCCTTCTTCACAAATGAAATGGGCCGAGAAGCATTGGGTTGGGCTCGAGCCCATGGGTGGATCATGAGGTGGGCCGGTTAGACTTGGGCTTGGGATAATTGGAAATGGGCCGGTTGGTGTGGGCTTCTTTATTTCCTCCCTCCATTTAATTAATTGAAGCCCACTTAGCTTGGATCTAACAACTTCAAACCTTGACCCATTGTGAGATGGAGGTTTGCTGACCATTGCTGTTGACCGGTGTTCACTCGCCAGAATCCGGCAGGTTTCCGGTGACTCTCCAGTGAAACTCTGGTGGGATTCCAGCGATCTTCCTATATCCGTATCCTCCATGATTAGCTTCAATTCTCCCACTTCCTTCATAATTAATTCATCCGGATAACTCAAAACATTATTCTTCATGCTCCATGTATCCGGGTCTGTTCGTCTGTCAGTCGGGTCGGGTTGGTTGATCCGGGCTCCCATGGCATCAAATAGATGCCATGGATCGAGGATTGGATACGATTTACAAACAAGAACAAGATGAAATCAAAGATAAAAGGATAGGTGAGATTACCTCATTGGATACTCAATATTGGATTTACTAACACATAAGTATTCATCAATCCCTCAACCGATATCCTCAAGGTGTCGATACGATTGAGCACACCTCAAATACTCAAAAGGAATCCAACCTTGGTGGAAGAATTCATATGACCTTTCAAACAAAGAAAATACACTCTCCAAATGTTCATCATTTTATTCATTTCAAAAGGTAAAATGGCAAAGTGTTGGGAATGACCTATTTATAGGCATTCCAAAATACAAGCAATTAAGCAACTAGGAACAAAGATTAAACAATCCTAGAAAATAAAACAAGTGTTGAAATAATAGTAACTACGACGCTAGACAAAACATGACTCGGACGACATCGGAGAATTCTTGGTTGGACATGGACTGCCGGAAAGTGAAGAGGACGACCGAGGTGGACAAATACTTGGCCGGAGAGGTCGTCGGAGGTGATGGGGCTCGCGGGAAGCTTTCTCCGGTCTTCTTGTTGATCTTAGCCAGCCATGGCAGTGGCCGGAGATGAAGACAACCTCGCCGGAGAAGATAGAGGCTTGTGACGGCGAATCGGGAATTTGTTCTTCGAGCACGTTGCGGCTTTCGGAGTGACCGGAATAATGGGAGAGGCGACTGGAGACATTGCAGAGGGTTGTTCATGGGCTCCAATGCCTGCTGATGATCGCCGTCAAAGGAGAGAGGGCTGCCGGAGGTTTCCATGGCCGATGAGGGTTTTCTCCTCGTCGGGGATTGTGGCCGGAGACACGGCCATGGGGCCTGACCGAAGGTTGAATGATGAGGATGGTGAAACTCTGGGGATGGTAAAGATGCTGTGTAGACGAATGTTGATGCAGGGTTGAGCTCGTCGCCGGATACAATGGAGTTGAGGGCCGGCGATGGTGTCGGAAAGGATGAAGCTTTGTCGGGGATACGAGGGCTATGGTCGAGGGCTGATCGGAGCTGCTGCTGTCCCGGCGATGATGGGGGTTGCAGCTTCGGGTCCACGGCGGCGAAGATGAAGATGCCGGAGGGGAGATCGGCGCCGGAGCTGGAGGTAGAAGACGACGGGAGCACCGATCTGGACAGGCCTTCCTCTCCTTGGGCCGCATTTGAAATGGGTTGTCCCATTGTTGAGCCGTTTCCTTCTTCACAAATGAAATGGGCCGAGAAGCATTGGGTTGGGCTCGAGCCCATGGGTGGATCATGAGGTGGGCCGGTTAGACTTGGGCTTGGGATAATTGGAAATGGGCCGGTTGGTGTGGGCTTCTTTATTTCCTCCCTCCATTTAATTAATTGAAGCCCACTTAGCTTGGATCTAACAACTTCAAACCTTGACCCATTGTGAGATGGAGGTTTGCTGACCATTGCTGTTGACCGGTGTTCACTCGCCAGAATCCGGCAGGTTTCCGGTGACTCTCCAGTGAAACTCTGGTGGGATTCCAGCGATCTTCCTATATCCGTATCCTCCATGATTAGCTTCAATTCTCCCACTTTCTTCATAATTAATTCATCCGGATAACTCAAAACATTATTCTTCATGCTCCATGTACCCGGGTCTGTTCGTCTGTCAGTCGGGTCGGGTTGGTTGATCCGGGCTCCCATGGCATCCTCTCCCCCTTCACGAGCTTTGGACTCCAAAGCTAGGCGAGAAATTACACCGGTCGGATCAACCACAAATTTTGACCTTGCACAAACCGATATCCCATAAGTACCGCATTTTTGAACCAATTTCGTAAAACAAAATTTTTCAATAAAATTATCAGAAATATGATCCAAAATGCAAAGATAATGCTCAGAGTCTCCCTTGAGAATAAATTGCAGACTGCTGACGGTATTAGCTCCAGAAATAAAATTCCTGCAAAAATAATTATTTTCGTCAGATGCAGCAGTCATCGTTCTTTTAAAATCAGATTTGAAATTCTCAAGAATTGAAACATGATCACCTGGATTATATCCCACATGTTTGGCCTTAGACAGATCTTCGCCATTAATTGATGCTCTTTCACGACCTCGGAAGGATCTCCACTTTGATGGCGGGAAATGATGAGCTCGCATATGCACCCTAAATCCTTTCAGTCCCAAATAATATATTAAGTAGCGCATATGACTTAATGGGATTCTACCAGTGTAATGAAATTTACCATAATCGGTATGCATTTTATCAGGTAAAATCAATTTTTCTAATAAATGCAAACGATATGGATTTGGTTTCAAATTTTCAGCATGTTCCCAAAATGGATCAACATATTCAGAATGTGATTCAGAAATTACGCAATTATCATCTGGAATATATCGCTCATGGACTGGAAATTCTTTGGGTATCATCAGAGTTGAAAAATGGAAGGAATATACCTTTGGGAGCTTTAAGGAATTATGGACAAATTTAACCTGTTCCGCAGAAGGCTCGTTAGTGGAGGAAGATGTGCTGCACGGATCCTTCGCGAGTTTGCCATTAAGCTCCCCATGTAGCTCTGAAGAGAGACTGGCATTTTCCTTCTCAATTTTGCGGTTCACCTTCTTGAACTCGTGGGTCATTTCAGCCTTCATCTCTTTCATATCATGACTCATGGAATCCATGCTTGCATTCAGGCTCCTCAGTAATTCCATTATTTCAGCACTAGTGGTTCCTGCCATATCAGAAAGACAAACTAGATATATGTATAATGGGTTAGTGAAAAATCAACTGAAATATATAGAGTGATCTCGCAACTGTTTCTCTCTCTGTAGGTCCGAATTCTTCACCGGTTGGTTCCTAATAATCCAGATAATGTTCAATCGTATCAACCAACAATCAGATGGTGAGTAAAATAAAATTATTGGATGCACAGTGCAAGAATCATAATGCAATGTTCGACTCTATCAATGAAAGGCACAGATTCTGTGTGTGATTGCAGTGCACAAATTATAGTTTGCAAATTTAATCAGCCTGCAAGCAATAAATCCGATTCCTTGCAATTTTAAAGTGCAAAGTAAAAACCTCACAAAATAAAACGCTCGGAATCTCACAATATCTGTCTCACACACAAACCCAGAAATAAATAAATCCAAGCTGTCTGACTGCTATCAAGGGTAGCCGGATAAAAATTCACTGTTGAGGAACTCCACTATCTGCAATTGCAGACGGAGCTTCAACTCTGTGATTTGTGAAATAAATCAGAGGAACAGTGCAAGGACTTATTCCTCGGGGAATTCCACTGTCAAGTGTAAACACTGACGGAACTTCAACCCGATAGATTGTTCGTGATTTAAATCAGTGAAATCGCACAGTAAAATAAATACCCAATTCAATTTAACTAATTGAACAATAAAAATAATTGCCCAACCAATTAAATCAAATTTTATACAATCCAATTTTGCAAGACCCACTTGTTGACTTTTGACTCAATTGTTGAAATATTTTTGGTTGTCTTGCAATGGCCAAGTACAAATAAATCCATGGGGCCCACGTGCAATTAATGCTCCAACTTTAATCAATTTCTTTCTCTTGCCCGTATAACACTTGACATGCAACACTACTTGATTTCCTTTGTCGGCAAGTATATGGGGTTTTAAAAAGCTAATAAATATTGCTCAAGACAAACAAGGTACAAATCCCTTTCACCACATTAATGCCTTGGTACTATTTGTCCCTTGTCAATTTCCCATAACACCCTTGGTTTGTCTCCTTAGGATCAAAAGGCAATCCCCAAGAACACTTTGAATATCACTTGAAGATTGGATGGTGTTCTTCAAGATCCCCAAGAACATTCAAACACTCAAGAACAAAAAAAAGAACACTCAAACATTCGAACACAAACCCTAATCCAAAATTTAATCCCAACTCTCAATAATCACACAACACTCAAGGATTTAAGCTTGCATAATAACCAATTAAGCATACAAACCAATAATTAATGCAATTATAATCCACACAGTGAGTAGAAACAGAAAATCACAAGACCAAAAAGCAAAACATGGAGATTTTTGGATTTTTGGTGAAGAACATCAAGAACTTGCTTGAATTTTCAAATGGCCATAACTTTGGCTCCCGATGTCCGTTTTTGATGTTCTTTATATGCAAACCTATGTATTCGACGAGAGGAACAAGATTATGGACTCAGATTTGACAAAATCTCAACAGCCTGTGACCCGAATTTCTGAACAGTGGGCAGAATATTAGTTTCTAGGGTTTGGAATGGATTTTTGATGGAGGAAATCGATTTTGGGTAAATCGGGCAGCATAACCCCTTAGGAAATGATGATTTGATGTTGCCAAATGGAAAGTGATTCCAAATGGGGAGGTAAAACACAAGATCAAAGCCAAGAAAAATGAAGAAAAGTTGTTTTTGGTGAAAAATGACCAAGAACTTAAAAAATTCATAGAAAATTGATCCCTTGGCCAAATCGGAAGAACTTTATATGAATCTCTATGTAATCGACCTACTCAATCCAAATATGAACTCAGAAATCAAAGATTATGGCCTGAGCAAAACGGATGTTCGGTGAATAGTACACAGAAACTCTATTTTTTAGTTTTTTTTTTTTGGAATTTTTGACAAGAAATGGAAATGATAAATCGATCCAATCTAGGCTCTGATACCAAGAGATGCCATGGATCGGGATTGGATACGATTTACAAACAAGAACAAGATGAAATCAAAGATAAAAGGATAGGTGAGATTACCTCATTGGATACTCAATATTGGATTTACTAACACATAAGTGTTCATCAATCCCTCAACCGATATCCTCAAGGTGTCGATACGATTGAACACACCTCAAATACTCAAAAGGAATCCAACCTTGGTGGAAGAATTCATATGACCTTTCAAACAAAGAAAATACACTCTCCAAGTGTTCATCATTTTATTTCTTTCAAAAAGGTAAATGGCAAAGTGTTGGGAATGACCTATTTATAGGCATTCCAAAATACAAGCAATTAAACAACTAGCAACAAAGATTAAACAATCCTAGGAAATAAAACAAGTGTTGAAATAATAGTAACTACGACGCTAGACAAAGTGAAAGACGACGCTGAGCAGCATGAAGGACGATGCTGAGCAACTGAAGGACGACGCTGAGCTCTCGGCGATGCTATGACGCTGAACCCTCGGCGACAGGACGATGCTGAACTCTCGAGCGTGATGGAGCTTGACGTCGTAGGATGGGATAGAGGATAGCGTAGTTGGCGTCATAGTCGATGGGAGCTTCTGCCGGATCCTTCTTCCGATGGGGACGATGGGTGCTGGCAGTGGTGGAGGATGGTCGGAGACGGACCAAGGCATGGCAGAGGTTGCTGGAGGTCGTCTGGAGTTCGGACATGGTGACCGGAGTCGAAGAATGCTTTGCCGGAGAAGATAGCGGCGAATCGGGGTTTTCCTCTTTGCCGTAGCTTTGCTTTTCGGGGTGGCCGGAATAATGAAGATGGTGATCGGAGGCATGGCCGAGGTCTGTCCGTAAGTTCCAATAGTGAAGAGGGAAGCGCGCATCCTGGCCGGCATAGGGATAATAATTCTGGGGTTTTGTCCACCGAGGTCGGTGACCGGAGAGGGCGCTTGCGATGGGTCGGAGAAGCTAGTCGATAGCCCGGGGCTGTCCGTGGTTCCATTGAAGGCCGGAGGAGACTGTTGATGGCGATGCTCGCCGGAGATGGGGGCAGCTCGTTGGCATCGACGAAGGACATCGGAGAGGGAGAGCTGCTGCCGGTTTGGGATGATGGAGACGACGGAAATGATGGAGGTGATGGAAGGGATGACGAGGTCGCCGGCGATGAAGATACAACTCTGAGGGACGGAGATGATCCAGTTGCAGGAGTTGCCTTGTCGACGTTGGTGGCTGGCCGGAGCTCGAGGCGACGCCGAGAAGATGATCAGAGCCAGCCCTTGGAATCGACATGGGCGTGGGCTGGAGCGGCATCCGTCTGGGCTGAATAGTGGTGGGCCGGTTCTGCATGGGAATGGGCCGGCTACAGCTTGGGCCATGTGAAGGAGAATTGGGCTTGTGGGATTTTCTGTTGGGTCATGGAATGGGCTGCAGGAGGAGATGGCTCGGCCCATGAAGAGGATGCAGATTGGGCTAGTGAGAATTGGGCTCTTCACGCCCTTTGTCCATTTAATTATTTGTAGTCCAATAAGTGTAAGCCCACTAGAATTTTGATCCGGATTACTCCAAGCATTTTCCTGTCTGCTTGAATTATTTATCTGCCTGTTCCACATATCCGGATTGGGTCGTCTGTCAGACAGGTCGGGTTGGTTGATCCGGACTCCCATGGCATCAACACAAGATCAAGAACCAAAAGTTATGTATTTTCGGATTTTTACACAAGAACACACATAAACTTCAAACTAGCATAACTTTTTCATCCGAACTCGGATTTGAGCAAACAATATATGAAAATACATATGTGCTTGACAGGTCATGATTTCTGGTGAATAGTGGTACGATTGTTCACCAATCCTTGAGCACAACCAAAAATCATCAAGTTGGATCTTTCCTTGATTAATATGCACAGCTCAACAAAGCCCACGCAGTACCATATCACGTTAGCAGGTCTTCCTCCCCCAACGGTCATTTTCTTCCCCGACCTGGTCGTCGTCGACTCGCCGTGGCTCGCCCCGTCCAACCACACTCTGATCATCGTCTCCGGCCGTCCCTACCATCGTCCTCGTCACTCCGGCAGCCCTCCTCGTCAACAGCGGACACGGGCTCTCGTCTCCGATCGTCACCTTCAACAAGGGCCGCGGCCTCGCCTCTTTCCGGCGACCGCTTCACCACTGTCGTGGATCTGCAGCCACCACTTCAACTAGTAGTTCCTGCCATATCAGAAAGACAAACTAGATATATGTATAATGGGTTAGTGAAAAATCAACTGAAATATATAGAGTGATCTCGCAACTGTTTCTCTCTCTGTATGTCCGAATTCTCCACCGGTTGGTTCCTAATAATTCGGATAATGCTCAATCGTATCAACCAACAATCAGATGGTGAGTAAAATAGAATTATTGGACGCACAGTGCAAGAATCAGAATGCAATGTTCGACTCTATCAATGAAAGGCACAGATTCTGTGTGTGATTGTAGTGCACAAATTATAGTTTGCAAATTTAATCAGCCTGCAAGCAATAAATCCGATTCCTCGCAATTTTAAAGTGCAAAGTAAAAACCTCACAAAATAAAACACTCGGAATCACAAATGTATGCCTCACACACAAACCCAATAAATACAACCAGACTGCTGATAAGGGTGACCGGGTAAAAACTTCACTGTTGAGGAACTCCAATATCTACAATTGCAGACAGAGCTTCAACTTCTGTGATTTGTGAAATAAATCAGAGGAACGGTGACAAGCACTTATTCCTCGGGGAATTCCACTATCAAGTGTAAACACTGATGGAACTTCAACCCGATAGATCGTTCGTGATTTAAAACAGTGAAATCGCACAGTAAAATAAATACCCAATTTAATTTAACTAATTGAACAATAAAATAATTGTCCAACTAATTAAATCAAATTTAGCACAATCCAATTTTGCAAGGCCCACTTGATGAAATTGAATTTTGGCTTGTTGAAAATGGGCTCAAACTCACGACTTGGGACACTTGATATTTGGAAAAGGGAGTCAGCCCCTTCTTGTATGTCTCACGTTAAGGCACACACAATTTGCACTAGTGTTCCTTGTCTCGTTTGTGTAGGCACCAAATAGAGAAATAATATGGGATTTTTAATGGGGTGGTACCATGTCCCTTTTAGATTCTAAAGCTCGGTCAAAAAAATCAAAGGAGCGTGTGGGGCTCGCTTTGGTTGAAATAAAGACATGAGATTTTTTTAATGGGTGGTACAAAAGTGCCATGTCCCTATCTTGCAATTAATTGATTGGTCCCCCTTTGTACTAATTGTCTAGAGTGATTTCCCAATAACAACCTTGAGATAAGCTATTTGGATCAAACAAAACTCATCAAGAACACACTTGAAGATTTTATGATGTTCTTCAAGTTCAAGCAAGAACACTATGAACACACAAGAACAAACCCCAAACCAAAATTAATCCCAACTCTCAAAACACTCAACACTCAAGGATTTAAGCTTGCATAATAACCGATTAAGCATACAAACATATAATTAATGCAAACACAATCCAAACAGTGAGTAGAAACAACAAATCACAAGATCAAAAAGCAAAATATGGAGATTTTTGGATTTTTGGTGAAGAACATCAAGAACTTGCTTGAATTTTCAAATGGCCATAACTTTGGCTCCCGATGTCCGTTTTTGATGTTCTTTATATGCAAACCTATGTATTCAATGAGAGGAACAAGATTATGGACTCAGATTTGCAAAATTATGAACAACCTGTGACCAGAAAATTCGGACAGAGGACAGGTTCTTATGTTCTAGGGTTTGGAAATGGAGTTTTGGTGAAGGAAATGGATTTGGGAAAATTTGGGCAGCATAACCCCTTGGAATGGGTGATATAATATTGCTAAATGAAATATGCTTCCAAATGGTGAGGTGAAACACAAGATCAAACCCAAGAAAAATGAAGAAAAATATTTTTGGTGAAAAATGACCAAGAACTTCAAAAATTCATAGAAAATTGATCCCTTGGCCAAATCGGAAGAACTTTATATAAATCTCTATGTAATCGACCTACTCAATCCAAATATGAACTCAGAAATCAAAGATTATGGCCTGAGCAAAACGGATGTTCGGTGAACAGTACACAGAAACTCTATTTTTGAGTTTTTTTTTTTGTTTTTGGAATTTTTGACAAGAAATGGAAATGATAAATCGATCCAATCTAGGCTCTGATACCAAGAGATGCCATGGATCGAGGATTGGATACGATTTACAAACAAGAACAAGATGAAATCAAAGATAAAAGGATAGGTGAGATTACCTCATTGGATACTCAATATTGGATTTACTAACACATAAGTGTTCATCAATCCCTCAACCGATATCCTCAAGGTGTCGATACGATTGAGCACACCTCAAATACTCAAAAGGAATCCAACCTTGGTGGAAGAATTCATATGACCTTTCAAACAAAGAAAATACACTCTCCAAGTGTTCATCATTTTATTTCTTTCAAAAAGGTAAAATGGCAAAGTGTTGGGAATGACCTATTTATAGGCATTCCAAAATACAAGCAATTAAGCAACTAGGAACAAATATTAAACAACCCTAGAAAATAAAACAAGTGTTCAAACTAGTGACAACTACGACGCTATACTCAAAATGGGACTACGTGAGACTCCCCAAAATGGTTGGCGTCATAATATGGCTGGTTGGCCAGCGTCGTCGGTGGGAGATGGAGTTCGCCGGAGATGAGAGGATTGGCTGGAGATGGATTTCGGAAGCCGACGATGATGGAGATACAAGCTGGCGCCCTCGGAGATGACTGGGGCGAAGCTCAAGGTGGCCGGGCAGTGGCAGGATGAGGGTGATCGGCGATGGAAGCTTTGCCGGAGAAGAGTTGCGGCGAATCAGGGTTTTCTTCTTCGTCGGAGCTTCGGTTTTCGGGGACTCGCCGGAACATTGGAAAGGTGGCCGGAACTGTTGACATAGACGAGGGTTCCCCATTCTCGATGGCCAATGAAGGTGGAAGGGAGGCCGCCGGACTGTTGCTGCAGTTGAAGTTATCGGCGATGGTGGTCGGTCGACTGGGTGTGGCAGACGACTAGCAAGATAACTCCCATGGTTGTTGCTGTGTTGTTCCAAGATGGTGGGTGAGGGACAGCTCGGTCGGACATGGTTGAAGTGGTGGCTGCGGATCCACGACAGTGGTGAAGCGGTCGCCGGAAAGAGGCGAGGCCGCGGCCCTTGTTGAAGGTGACGATCGGAGACGAGAGCCCGTGTCCGCTGTTGACGAGGAGGGCTGCCGGAGTGACGAGGACGATGGTAGGGACGGCCGGAGACGATGATCAGAGTGTGGTTGGACGGGGCAAGCCACGGCGAGTCGACGACGACCAGGTCGGGGAAGAAAATGACCGTTGGGGGAGGAAGACATGCTAACGTGATATGGTACTGCGTGGGCTTTGTTGAGCTGTGCATATTAACGCAAGTTGATCCAGCGTGAGTGCTTACTGAGTGCAGAATCATAACGCAAGACCAACATGCGTTCTGCGGAGCTGGGCCAATTTTAGTTTCTTTTCTACTTTGTTGGGCTTCTAATTCCTTTGGGCCAAGGCTTCTTCTTCTTGTTTCAATTAATCCAAGCCCAAATAAATCCGGGTTCAGATCATCGAAGTGGTTGATCCGGGCATCCATGCCATCCTCTCCCCCTTCAAAAGCTTTGAACTTCAAAGCCGGAAGATGAGTTGCTTCAGTAGGATCAACCATAAAATTTAGCCCCAGAATGCAGAGATATTCGTCAGCTTCGGCTCTCAGTTTGAATTCCAGTTGGACGCCCTTCTTGGCTCGCAATTTCCACGCCCTGCAAAAATCATGACAAATATCAGGTGAATTAATTTTGTCAAGATTTAGAACAATCTCACCTGGTCTGCTTTGAAATGTGTCATCTTGATTTTCTTCAGTACCTGCAAAAATATTAAAGTTAGATGCATTATACTCATTAAGCTTATAAAAACTATCAGTATTGCGAAAAATTAAAGAACAGATTTTTGTTTGGCCCTCAGAGGCCTGTTTCGCAATTCTGCTTGTGGCTTGTTGATTCTTGGCTTTCTCTGCTTGGGATGCCTTGTAGGCCGCTTCTTCACGTCTTATGTTCTCCTTTAATTTTTCTCGATCAATCTGAACTGTTCTTGGAGACAACGATTAGATTATGTACTTCCTTTGCTCATGCGTGAATGTGATCAGATTGGCACGTCCTTGATAAATTGCATCTTTGTCAAAAAGCCATGGACGTCCTAGCAATACGTGGCAAGTACTCATCGGAATCACATCGCACATTATTTCCTCGAAATATGTTCCGATGGCAATCGGAATCCTTGCGCGCTTGGTGACTTTAGTGACCCCGTGCTCGTTGACCCATTGCAATTGGTAGGGCTCATCGTGTTCTTCAGTCGGTAGTCCTAACCTGCGAATGACGTACAAGCTGACGACATTAGAACAACTCCCATTATCCACTACAAGAGATGCAAGATTATTTAAAATTTCACAGTGGCAATGGAACAGATTTTCCCTTTGTTCTAATTCAGTGCAGATCGCGTCAACTTCTTTGACTGTGTCCGATGTTCTAGTAACCACAAAGGAGGAACGTGTTCGGTCTCCTTTATCATTTGATCCTAGCTCCTTTGGATTATCACGGATCACAATGATCTCTTTTCCTTTCCTCTCGGCACGCTCAGCTTCTTCATGAGTTCTCAATTGCCTTTCGTGAGTAAAGGCATTTATGTCTGCTTTCTTGAGCATGGTTTCGTTTAGGGCCTTCAGCGCGTCCAAGATGTCTGTAAATCTGGACTCCGGATCAGGGGTGATGGAGGTTCTAAATCAGGGGGTTTGCGCTTCCGCGTGATGCCAAAATCATCTTTCAGAATGGCTTCAAGTTCTGCATCGAGCTTGTACCGCATTCTTTGCTCAACGGAGTTCATGACTTGCTCATAAATTTGTTGCGGATCCAGAAGCCGGTGATCTACATTTATCGAAAAATTTTTAAGCTCAGCAGTGAATTTATCAGATAAAGAATTAATTTCCGAAATAATGAATGCAGTTATTTCTTCCCTGAATTGAGCAATTAATTTTGAAATTTCTGAAGAACAGCTGGCCGTCAGATCGGTAGTCGGTAACTGTTCGGCTCGCTCAGCTATTTGTTCTTCCAATCTGTTACCCAATTGCTCCAATTCATACTCCAACTTCCCCTCAATCTGTCCTGCTATCTTCTCAAGCTGGTCTTCAATGGTAGCATTTAATTCCTTCTCAGATTGACAGAAGAGACTTTTAATCCTTTCTGTTATCTTCTGACCATGACGAGCAGCAAAGTCCTTGACAGATTTCTGGAGAAATGAGGTGATCGCATCCAACTTAAGCTCAACTTCAGTAGTGGAAACAATGATGTGCTCGTGCAGTTCATCGATCTGTCGGTCCATTTCTTCAGCAAGGAACTCGACCTTTTCATTCAACTTTGCGGATAAATTTCCAACACGGTGATCCACTTGCACATTCAAGGCTCTTTCAAAATCTGTGGCAAGTTGATCCAACCTTTCCTCGAAGTCTTCAGTAACTTCGCTAATTTTCTGATCCATCTTGTGCTCTAAGGCTTCAGTCTTTTGGTTGCCTTCAGTAGCAACCTTGTGCAGCTTCCCATGCAGTTCTGAAGAGAGACTGGCATTTTTCTTCTCAATTTTGCTGTTCACCTTCTTGAACTCGTGGGTCATTTCAGCCTTCATCTCTTTCATATCATGACTCATAGAATCCATGCTTGCATTCAGGCTCCTCAGTAATTCCATTATTTCAGCACTAGTAGGGACGAGGATTACTCCAAGAGATGAATACGATTTGGAAGCGAGAGGACTGTTTAATCCCAGATGGCTCTCCCTCTTCTTGTGTGCCAATTGTTGTCCATTTAATTGCTTGTATTGATCTGAATTTACGATACAATTATCAGAAATCTGTTTAATCCAGAAATCTGTCAAGGACTTTGCTGCTCGTCATGGTCAGAAGATAACAGAAAGGATTAAAAGTCTCTTCTGTCAATCTGAGAAGGAATTAAATGCTACCATTGAAGACCAGCTTGAGAAGATAGCAGGACAGATTGAGGGGAAGTTGGAGTATGAATTGGAGCAATTGGGTAACAGATTGGAAGAACAAATAGCTGAGCGAGCCGAACAGTTACCGACTACCGATCTGACGGCCAGCTGTTCTTCAGAAATTTCAAAATTAATTGCTCAATTCAGGGAAGAAATAACTGCATTCATTATTTCGGAAATTAATTCTTTATCTGATAAATTCACTGCTGAGCTTAAAAATTTTTCGATAAATGTAGATCACCGGCTTCTGGATCCGCAACAAATTTATGAGCAAGTCATGAACTCCGTTGAGCAAAGAATGCGGTACAAGCTCGATGCAGAACTTGAAGCCATTCTGAAAGATGATTTTGGCATCACGCGGAAGCGCAAACCCCCTGATTTAGAACCTCCATCACCCCTGATCCGGAGTCCAGATTTACAGACATCTTGGACGCGCTGAAGGCCCTAAACGAAACCATGCTCAAGAAAGCAGACATAAATGCCTTTACTCACGAAAGGCAATTGAGAACTCATGAAGAAGCTGAGCGTGCCGAGAGGAAAGGAAAAGAGATCATTGTGATCCGTGATAATCCAAAGGAGCTAGGATCAAATGATAAAGGAGACCGAACACGTTCCTCCTTTGTGGTTACTAGAACATCGGACACAGTCAAAGAAGTTGACGCGATCTGCACTGAATTGGAACAAAGGGAAAATCTGTTCCATTGCCACTGTGAAATTTTAAATAATCTTGCATCTCTTGTAGTGGATAATGGGAGTTGTTCTAATGTCGTCAGCTTGTACGTCATTCGCAGGTTAGGACTACCGACTGAAGAACACGATGAGCCCTACCAATTGCAATGGGTCAACGAGCACGGGGTCACTAAAGTCACCAAGCGCGCAAGGATTCCGATTGCCATCGGAACATATTTCGAGGAAATAATGTGCGATGTGATTCCGATGAGTACTTGCCACGTATTGCTAGGACGTCCATGGCTTTTTGACAAAGATGCAATTTATCAAGGACGTGCCAATCTGATCACATTCACGCATGAGCAAAGGAAGTACATAATCAAATCGTTGTCTCCAAGAACAGTTCAGATTGATCGAGAAAAATTAAAGGAGAACATAAGACGTGAAGAAGCGGCCTACAAGGCATCCCAAGCAGAGAAAGCCAAGAATCAACAAGCCACAAGCAGAATTGCGAAACAGGCCTCTGAGGGCCAAACAAAAATCTGTTCTTTAATTTTTCGCAATACTGATAGTTTTTATAAGCTTAATGAGTATAATGCATCTAACTTTAATATTTTTGCAGGTACTGAAGAAAATCAAGATGACACATTTCAAAGCAGACCAGGTGAGATTGTTCTAAATCTTGACAAAATTAATTCACCTGATATTTGTCATGATTTTTGCAGGGCGTGGAAATTGCGAGCCAAGAAGGGCGTCCAACTGGAATTCAAACTGAGAGCCGAAGCTGACGAATATCTCTGCATTCTGGGGCTAAATTTTATGGTTGATCCTACTGAAGCAACTCATCTTCCGGCTTTGAAGTTCAAAGCTTTTGAAGGGGGAGAGGATGGCATGGATACCCGGATCAACCACTTCGATGATCTGAACCCGGATTTATTTGGGCTTGGATTAATTGAAACAAGAAGAAGAAGCCTTGGCCCAAAGGAATTAGAAGCCCAACAAAGTAGAAAAGAAACTAAAATTGGCCCAGCTCCGCAGAAGGCATGTTGGTCTTGCGTTATGATTCTGCACTCAGTAAGCACTCACGCTGGATCAACTTGCGTTAATATGCACAGCTCAACAAAGCCCACGCAGTACCATATCACGTTAGCAGGTCTTCCTCCCCCAACGGTCATTTTCTTCCCCGACCTGGTCGTCGTCGACTCGCCGTGGCTCGCCCCGTCCAACCACACTCTGATATGGTACTTATGTGTTAGTAAATCCAATATTGAGTATCCAATGAGGTAATCTCACCTATCCTTTTATCTTTGATTTTATCATGTTCTTGTTTGTAAATCGTATCCAATCCCGATCCATGGCATCTCTTGGTATCAGAGCCTAGATTGGATCGATTTATCATTTCCATTTCTTGTCAAAAATTCCAAAAAAAAAAAAAAACTCAAAAATAGAGTTTCTGTGTACTGTTCACCGAACATCCATTTTGCTCAGGCCATAATCTTGGATTTCCAGCCATATTACGACGCTAACCATTTTGGGGAGTCTCACGTAGTCCCATGATTGGATACACTTGATCCGGAACACTTTGCAATTCCGACAGGACGATTGCCATTTCAATGGCCATTTGAAAATTCAAGCAAGTTCTTGATGTTCTTCACCAAAAATCCAAAAATCTCCATGTTTTGCTTTTTGGTCTTGTGATTTTATGTTTTCACTCACTTTGTGGATTGTATTTGCATTAATTATTGGTTTGTATGCTCCAAGAGATGCCATGGATCGAGGATTGGATACGATTTACAAACAAGAACAAGATGAAATCAAAGATAAAAGGATAGGTGAGATTACCTCATTGGATACTCAATATTGGATTTACTAACACATAAGTGTTCATCAATCCCTCAACCGATATCCTCAAGGTGTCGATACGATTGAGCACACCTCAAATACTCAAAAGGAATCCAACTTGGTGGAAGAATTCATATGACCTTTCAAACAAAGAAAATACACTCTCCAAGTGTTCATCATTTTATTCATTTCAAAAGGTAAATGGCAAAGTGTTGGGAATGGCCTATTTATAGGCATTCCAAAATACAAGCAATTAAACAACTAGCAACAAAGATTAAACAACCCTAGAAAATAAAACAAGTGTTCAAAGGCAAGTTCCCCATTTACCTTTGAAATGAATATGCATTGAAGAACACTTGGGAAGTGTTGTGTGTGTTGTTTGAAAGGTCATATGAATTCTTCCACCAAGGTTGGATTCCTTTTGAGTATTTGAGCTGTGCTCAATCGTATCGACACCTTGAGGATATCGGTTGAGGGATTGATGAACACTTATGTGTTAGTAAATCCAATATTGAGTATCCAATGAGGTAATCTCACCTATCCTTTTATCTTTGATTTCATCTTGTTCTTGTTTGTAAATCGTATCCAATCCTCGATCCATGGCATTATAAGAAGACCTTGGATGTATTTGAGGACCCTGCAAGAAAGAAAATGATGAACAAGCCACACAGATCAACCAGTTCTGGACCTAATATTCGATGAATTCATTTAGGGTGTTCATACCAAGAGATGCCATGAGATGAAATGATCTTCAAGTTGATGGCAAATTCGATTTCGAGGTTGAAGTATCCATGGCATAATTGATGGCAAATTCTTGGATACCGCAAAATCAAAGCTTTTGTCACTAGTTTGAACACTTGTTTTATTTTCTAGGGTTGTTTAATCTTTGTTCCTAGTTGCTTAATTGCTTGTATTTTGGAATGCCTATAAATAGGTCATTCCCAACACTTTGCCATTTACCTTTGAAATGAATATGCATTGAAGAACACTTGGGAAGTGTTGTGTGTGTTGTTTGAAAGGTCATATGAATTCTTCCACCAAGGTTGGATTCCTTTTGAGTATTTGAGCTGTGCTCAATCGTATCGACACCTTGAGGATATCGGTTGAGGGATTGATGAACACTTATGTGTTAGTAAATCCAATATTGAGTATCCAATGAGGTAATCTCACCTATCCTTTTATCTTTGATTTCATCTTGTTCTTGTTTGTAAATCGTATCCAATCCTCGATCCATGGCATTTCAAACAAAGAAAATACACTCTCCAAGTGTTCATCATTTTATTTCTTTCAAAAAGGTCATATGAATTCTTCCACCAAGGTTGGATTCCTTTTGAGTATTTGAGGTGTGCTCAATCGTATCGACACCTTGAGGATATCGGTTGAGGGATTGATGAACACTTATGTGTTAGTAAATCCAATATTGAGTATCCAATGAGGTAATATCACCTATCCTTTTATCTTTGATTTCATCTTGTTCTTGTTTGTAAATCGTATCCAATCCTCGATCCATGGCATCTCTTGGTATCAGAGCTGACTGTAGCACTTAGCATCCCGGAAGGACCCTGCTCTAAGCAACGTGCCAAGAGGTTCCTCAACACCATCGTCAAAATACTATCCGATGAACCCGAGGTGTGGGAACATAAATTGAGCTACCCGGATAAAAATGGGCCGAGATTGATAATTCATTTAATTGAAGATGTTGGGCCAAGGAACTTAATGAAGAAGTAGAAGTGTCGAGACCCACACGAGCTCAAGGCCCACAAGCAAGACCACCAACACATTATGGATGTACTTAGACTTTATTATTTCCGTAGCTTTGGTACTTGTTTAATTTACATAGCAAGTCGTTTAATTCCGTGTAATATGGTTTGCCTATATATAGGGCATTACCAACACTTTGTAAGGACACCCTTTGAATGAAGATAATGGAAATCACTTGGAGAGTGTTTATGTCTTGTTTGAAAGGTCACCCATGAATTCATCCCTTGTTGGATAATTCCTTTCAAGCTTGAGATGTGCTTGATCGTATCGACACCTTGAAGATTGTTGATCGAGGGAATCGTGGCTCATTTAGTTTGTCCATTGATCCAAGATTAAGCTTTCGGTAAAGGAAATCTCAACCTATCATTTTATTTTCATTTTGAGTTCATCCTTGTTAATCTTTGTGGTTCATCTTGTTCATCATCGAATATTGTGTCTAATCCCGATCCATGGCATATTTTGGTATCAGAGCCTAGGTTAGACCTTTATTCTTCCATATCTTTCATCTTTAATAAAAAACTCACAAAAAAAAAAATAGCCCACTGGTTACTGTTCATCCGAGATCCGTTTTGATCCTTTGAATATTTCCTGAATCTGAGTTGATATTTGGATTCATTGGGTCGATTACATAAAGATTCATATAAAATTCGAAATTTTTGGTCAGGGAAATCATTTTCTATGAATTTTTGAAATTCTTGGCTAATATTTCTCAAAATACAAATCTGTGCAGAATCTGTTTTCACGTTTTCTGAACTGGTCGGTTTGAATCTCTAAAATCAGGGCATATATTTAGAATCCTCTCGTCGAGTAGATGAGTTTTCATATATCGTTTGCTCAAATCCGAGTTCGGATGAAAAAGTTATGCTAATTTGAAGTTCTTGATGTTCTTCACCAAAAATCCAAAAATCTCTATATTTTGCTTTTTAGTCTTGTGATTTTCTGTTTTCACTCACTTTGTGGATTGTATTTGCATTAATTATTAGTTTGTATGCTTAATCGGTTATTATGCAAGCTTAAATCCTTGAGTGTTGAGTGTTTTTGAGAGTTGGGATTAATTTTGGTTTGGGGATTCTTCTTGTGTGTTCATCATGTGTTCTTGATGTTCTTGGATCCTCCATTCAACCTTCAAGTGTGTTCTTGGTAGTTTTTCTTTGATCCAATTGAGTAAGCCTCAAGGGTGTTTTAGGAATTTGTTATGTGGGATAAGGACATGTACGAAAGTGAGCATTAAAAATCCCACACAATTATTTGAATTGGTACCTACATTTGTTGTACCTGTTGGCAAGGGACCACAACTTTTTTATTTGCATGAAAACAGCAAGTGGCAAGGGGAATCAAGGAGGTAGTATGCCTACTTGCATAAAATTGGGAGTTGTAGGAAATTGCCTTGTCGCTACACCTGACCCCATAACGTTGAAACGGGAGGAAAGCCATTCATATAACAAATTGATCCTCCTAGGCGGGTCCCACTCGTCCCTTGACTCCTTGACTGGACACATGTCACAAGCTGGTGCCCTCCCATCTTTTTAATCAGTCGTGAGTTTGGGCCAAAATTGGTAGTTATTCAACAAGCCCATTCCAAATTCCAATTCAACAAGTGGGTCTCCAAGCTTGGATTGAGTAAAATTTGGTTTAATTAATTGGGCAATTCTTTTGTTGTTCAATTGATTAAATTAAATTGGGTATTTAATTTACTGTGCGGTTTCACTGTTTTAAATCACGAACGATCTATCGGGTTGAAGTTCCGTCAGTGTTTACACTTGACAGTGGAATTCCCCGAGGAATAAGTGCTTGTCACCGTTCCTCTGATTTATTTCACAAATCACAGAAGTTGAAGCTCCGTCTGCAATTGCAGATATTGGAGTTCCTCAACAGTGAATTCTTACCCGGTCACCCTTATCAGCAGTTGGATTTATTTATTGGGTTTGTGTGTGAGGCAAATATTGAGAGATTCCGAGCGTTTTATTTTGTGAGGTTTATCTTTACACTTTAAAATTGCGATGAATCGGATTTATTGCTTGCAGGCTGATTAATATTGCAAACTATAATTTGTGCACTGCAATCACACACAGAATCTGTGCTTTTCATTGATAGAGTCGAACATTGCATTCTGATTCTTGCACTGTGCGTCCATTACTTCTTTTTCTCTATCCATACATTGTTAGTTGATACGATTGAGCACTACTTGGCTTACTGGAGCCAAACCAACTGGACGAGAATTCGGACCGACAGTGAGGGATACAGTTGTGAGATCACTCTACAAATTTCCTGTTGATTTCTACTAACCTCTTATACATATATCTAGTTTTCTTTGCTTTTGAACTGAAATGGCAGGAAGTACTGATCAAAGATTTGACCAAATCATGGCCGCCATCCAGGCATTATCCGAGACCACAGCCCGAAGGTCTGATTTTGATTCCATGCGCCGAACCGTAGATGAAACTGAGGCGCGAGTCACTGAAATCACTGAGCGCATAGACATCTTAGCTACCGAAGTAGCGAGAGGGAATTCCTTATGGGGAGAGGCGCTCCAGACTCGAGTCATGCAACAAGTTGAGCGCAGGTTTGAGGAAGCTTTTTATACTACTCCGTCACCTCCCAATGCCACCCCCGGAAGCACAAGTGGAGTGAACAGATCGGGCATGGAAGAAGCAGATGCAGCCATTGAGGAGAGGGAACTACAATTTGGAACATACAACAGACAACAAGGCCCACGAGGCCCACGAACAGCACCACCGCCGCCACCTCGACCGCAGGTCCCGACAAATACTCAGTTCCAGAATCCACCACCACCTCCGGCACCTGCCGCCCCAGCAGTAGCTCCAAAACCACCATTACATCAACCCATTCGGCAGAGGGTAAACATAAATCCCCCTCCAATGGACCTTCCCGAAAACGATTTTGATGAAGAGGACATACATCGAGCCCCTGTTGAGCACAACCGACTAGAAGCTGATCTTCGAGGAATCAAATTCACAATTCCGGCATTCAAGGGCACGAATGATCCAGAGGAATTCATCGATTGGAGGCAATCTATTGATTTGATCTACGATTGCCAACAATACAACGAGTTCACAAAGATCCAACTTGCCGTTTGTGAATTCAATGACTATGCTCTCACTTGGTGGCAGAAAATTCAACACGATGGACAGCGTCTAGGACTTCCCCCTATTTCTACATGGACCGAACTGATGCATGCAATGGAAAAGAGGTTTGTTCCTAGTAGTTATTTTGATGACTTGTACATGAAAGTTAATTTTTGTGTGCAGGGTAACCGAACCATGGACGAATACTACAGGGACTTGGAACGCCTCATGATGAGAGCCCAGATCAATGAGGATGAACCGCTACTGATAGCCAGGTTTAAAAGAGGATTGAAAAGAGAGGTCCTAGCAGAAATCAAATTAAGGACATACACTGGTTTGGAACATTTGGTGCAACTAGCCATTGAGATCGATCGCCAACTGAGGGATAGACCGGTTAAGTATTGGACAACAAGGTCAAATGAACAGCCGTTGAAGCCCCATGACCGATACGGAAAGCCCAATACACTTAAGGATGACAGGCCCAACAGGCCCAAAGCATTTGAGATGAGCAAAGATTTTAAGGATCCATACCGATACAGGAAAGATGAAATGGATAAGCCCAAGCGGGACGTCAAGGATGTCACTTGTTTCAAGTGTGGACAGAAATGTCATTATTCCCGAGATTGTCCGCGAAGAGAAAGGCGAATGGTTATGATTGAACCGGGAACTTGGAAAGAAATTGACTCTGATGAAGAGCGAGAGGAAGCTGAGCATGAAGAAGAAGATGGTGGTTATGAACAGTATCCAGACGAGGGCGATCTGAGCCGAGTAGTCTTGGAAGAAGATGAAGAAGAGTATGTGACGAATTTCATCGCCATGAGGGCATTGACCGCTGACAAAGCTGATGAATCCAACAGCAATGCACCGGAACAGAGAGATAATTTATTTCACTATCATTGTAAATTAAAGGGCAATGTAGCATCTCTGATTGTAGACAATGGTAGCTGTGTGAACGCTGTAAGCCTATATACTGTGCGTAGATTACGACTACCAATGCAAGATCATGTGAAGCCATATCATCTACACTGGATGAATGAGCACGGGACTACAAAGGTCGCAAAGCAAGCCAGGGTGCCAATTACCATCGGCCCTTACTCAGAGGAGATTTTATGCGATGTAGTGCCCATGACCGCATGTCATGTGTTATTGGGAAGACCTTGGATGTACGACAAATGAGTCATCTATAGAGGCACAGAGAATGACCTCTCTTTCCGCAATGGCCAAAGCAGAATTATGATGAAGTCACTACCACCGAAAACTGTTAAGATTGACCATCGAAATTTAGTGGAAAACATCCGGAAGGAGGAAGAGGAGTTCAAGAGAAAACAGAGAGGTAAAGGGATTATAATTGATTCTGATAATTCTAATCCATCTCCTTTATCCTTGACAGGTCATGATCGATGCTTGCTTTTCACAAAGAAAGAACTGGAAGCAGCTATTGAGGACGCACCCCTAGCAGGTCACTGTTTCCTAGCTTTTGTTAAACCAGTTGAAGAAACTTCTAAGAACTCTCCTACTACACTCAATGTACCTGAAATTTTTCGCAGGATGCTCCAAGACAATATGGATGTTTTTCCGGAAGAACTGCCAGCAAGGTTACCACCTTTGAGAGGTGTAGAACATCGGATTGACTTTGTACCAAGAGCGTCAGTTCCGAATAGGCCTGCATACCGCATGAACCCCGAGGAAACGAAAGAAGTCCAAAAGCAAGTTCATTAACTGTTGGACAAAGGCTGGGTTCGGGAGAGTCTATCTCCATGTGCATTACCGGTGTTGCTGGTACCAAAGAAAAATGGAACGTGGAGGATGTGTGTTGACTGCCGAGCTGTTAATGCAATTACAATCAAGTACCGCCATCTGATCCCGCGACTCGATGACATGCTCGATGAGCTGGGTGGAGCAAGTATTTTTACGAAGATACATTTGAAAAGCGGTTATCACCAGATCCGCATGCAGCCAGGAGACGAATGGAAAACAGCATTAAAAACCAAGTTCGGACTGTATGAATGGCTCGTGATGCCCTTCGGACTTACTAATGCTCCCTCCACATTTATGAGGCTCATGAATGAAACTTTAAGGGAGTTCATTGGAAAATTCGTTGTTGTGTACTTTGATGATATTCTTATTTATAGTCACAACGAATCATCATGTAAAGCATGTTGTGCAGGTAATTATCAAGCTGAGGAAGGCCGAGCTTTATGCAAATTTCGAGAAGTGCACCTTTTACGTGCCTGAAGTCACATTCTTTGTCTTCATCGTTGGAGGAAATGGACTGAAGGTGGATGAGTCCAAGATCAAAGCAATTTCTGAATGGACATCACCTACCAACGTTAATGAAGTAAGAAGATTTTTGGGTATGTGCGGGTTTTTCAGAATCTTCGTGCCACAGTTCAGTGTGATTGCCGCACCGATGACCTCATTGCTGAAGAAGGGGCTCCAATTCAAATGGGGACTAAAGGAGCAAAAATCATTTGAAGAGTTAAAGGATAAGCTTACCCATGCGCGGGTATTAGCACTTCCGAATTTTGACCTTCCATTTGAGATCGAATGCGACGCATCCGGAACCGGCATGGGCGCAGTATTGTTGCAAGATGGGAAGCCGATTGCCTACCACAGTGAGAAGTTTGGAGCAGCTCAACTGAACTACTCCACGTATGACAAGGAATTGTATGCTGTGGTACAAGCATTGCGGACATGGCAACACTACTTGCGAGGGAGAGAGTTTATTATCCACACAGATCATGAGACACTGAAGCATATCCGAGGACAGGGGCAAATGAAAAATGCAAGACATGCCCGATGGAGCTCATTCATTGAATCATTCCCGTATGTGATTTGTTACAAGAAAGGGAAAGATAACGTGGTTGCTGATGCCTTATCAAGAAGACTGAATCTCGCAGCTTTTGCAACTACGCATCTGATCGGATTCGAGCACATAAAGAACTTATATGCTCAAGATGCTGATTTTGGGGAGATCTATAAGAAAACCGACAAAATATCCTTTAAAGAATATTCTCAATTGAATGGTTTTCTTTATTTTGAAAATAAATTATGTATACCAAAAGGATCCATCAGAGAACTTCTAATTACTGAAGCACATTCTGGTGACATGATGGGTCACTTTGGTAGAATTGCAACTATGAGTGTCCTAACTGAACGTTTTTATTGGCCAGGAATGGAGAAACAAGTCAGTGACTTCATCAACAAGTGCATTACCTGTTTGAGGGCCAAGTCAACCACCAAGCCACATGGACTTTATCAAGCCTTACCTGCACCAGAGGGGCCATGGATTGATTTATCTATGGACTTTGTTTTGGGATTGCCTCGCACTGCTCGGGCTAAAGATTCTATTTTTGTGGTTGTTGACAGGTTCTCGAAGATGGCGCATTTTATTCCCTGTGCCAAAACGAACGATGCACACCACGTGGCCAAGATATTCTTCAAGGAAGTTGTGAGACTCCACGGTGTGCCACGGACAATTGTTTCCGACAGGGACGCAAAATTTGTAAGTTATTTTTGGAAATCCTTGTGGGCTGAGATTGGGACAAGACTGTTATTTTCCACTGCAATCACCCCCAAACTGATGGGCAAACTGAAGCAGTAAATCGAATTTTAGGTAATTTACTTAGAATTATCACTGCTACTAACAGTAAAAGTTGGGATGAATGCTTATCTTACATTGAATTTGCATATAATAGACATGTACACAGCGCAACACATATGTCACCATTTGAGGTTGTGTACGGGTTTAACCCACTGACACCGCTTGATTTGTTGCCATTGCCTCGCAATGAGCATTTGAATATCAATGGCAGGGACAGGGGGCGAGCAATCAAAGAAATGCATGCTGATGTAAAGAACAGACTAGTCAAAGCTGCTGAAGGTTATGCCAAATATAACAACCGTGGTCGGAAGGAACTGAAGCTTGATCCCGGAGATTGGGTGTGGCTCAATTGGAAAAAGGAACGATTCCCAGCGAGCAGACGCAACAAATTATCTCCGCGAGGAGATGGACCATTTAAAGTTTTAGAAAGGATTAATAATAATGCGTACAAATTGCAATTATCTGAAGAATATGGTCACATTAATCCTGTCTTTAATGTTGCAGATCTGTCACTGTTCGAGAGGGATGAGGAAAATGCTGATCGGTTGATGGATCAACCTTCCCAAGGGGGTGGGGATGGCATGGGAGCCAGAACTGTAGCACTTAGCATCCCGGAAGGACCCTGCTCTAAGCAACGTGCCAAGAGGTTCCTCAACACCATCGCCAAAATACTATCCGATGAATCCGAGGTGTGGGAACAGAAATTGAGCTACCCGGATAAAAATGGGCCGAGATTGATAATCCATTTAATTGATTTAATTAGTTGGGCAATTATTTTTATTGCTCAATTGGTTAAATTAAATTGGGTATTTAATTTACTGTGCGATTTCACTGTTTTAAATCACGAACGATCTATCGGGTTGAAGTTCCGTCAGTGTTTACACCTGACAGTGGAATTCCCCGAGGAATAAGTGCTTGTCACCGTTCCTCTGATTTATTTCACAAATCACAGAAGTTGAAGCTCCGTCTGCAATTGTAGATAGTGGAGTTCCTCAACAGTGAATTTCTACCCGGCTACCCTTGTCAGCAGCTTGGATTTATTTATTATTGGGTTTGTGTGTGAGGCATATATTTGTGATTCCGAGTGTTTTATTTTGTGAGGTTTACCTTTACACTTTAAAATTGTGAGGAATCGGATTTATTGCTTGCAGGCTGATTAAAATTACGAACTATAATTTGTGCACTGCAATCACACACAGAATCTGTGCTTTTCATTGATAGAGTCGAACACTGCATTCTGATTCTTGCACTGTGCATCCCATAATTTTATTTCTACCACTATCTGTCGTTGGTTGATACGATTGAGCACTATCTGGCTTATTGGAACCAACTAGTGGAGAATTCGGACCGACAGTGAGGGATACAGTTGTGAGATCACTCTACAAATTTCCTGTTGATTTCTACTAACCTCTTATACATATATCTAGTTTTCTTTGCTTTTGAACTGAAATGGCAGGAAGTACTGATCAAAGATTTGACCAAATCATGGCCGCCATCCAGGCATTATCCGAGACCACAGCCCGAAGGTCTGATTTTGATTCCATGCGCCGAACCGTAGATGAAACTGAGGCGCGAGTCACTGAAATCACTGAGCGCATAGACACCTTAGCTACCGAAGTAGCGAGAGGGAATTCCTTATGGGGAGAGGCGCTCCAGACTCGAGTCATGCAACAAGTTGAGCGCAGGATTGAGGAAGCTTTCTGTCATACTCCGTCACCTCCCAATGTCACCCCCGGAAGCACAAGTGGAGTGAACAGATCAGACATGGAAGAAGCAGATGCAGCCATTGAGGAGAGAGAAGTACAATTTGGAACATACAATAGACAGCAAGGCCCACGAGGCCCACGAACAGCACCACCGCCGCCACCTCGGCCGCGGGTCCCAACAAATACTCAGTTCCAGAATCCACCACCACCTCCGGCACCTGCCGCCCCAGCAGTAGCTCCAAGACCCCCATTACATCAACCCATTCGGCAGAGGCTAAACATAAATCCCCCTCCAGTGGACCTTCCCGAAGATGATTTCGAGGAAGAGGACATACATCGAGCACCTGTTGAGCACAACCGACTAGAAGCTGATCTTCGAGGAATCAAATTCACAATTCCGGCATTCAAGGGCACGAATGATCCAGAGGAATTCATCGATTGGAGGCAATCTATTGAGCTAATCTACGATTGCCAACAATACAACGAGTTCACAAAGATCCAACTTGCCGTTTGTGAATTCAAGGACTATGCTCTAACTTGGTGGCAGAAAATTCAACACGACGGACAGCGTCTAGGACTTCCCCTTATTTCTACATGGGCCGATGGCATGGATGCCCGGATCAACCACTTCGATGATCTGAACCCGAATTTATTTGGGCTTGGATTAATTGAAACAAGAAGAAGAAGCCTTGGCCCAAAGGAATTAGAAGCCCAACAAAGTAGAAAAGGAACTAAAATTGGCCCAGCTCTGCAGAACGCATGTTGGTCTTGCGTTATGATTCTGCACTCAGTAAGCACTCACACTGGATCAACTTGCGTTAATATGCACAGCTCAACAAAGCCCACGCAGTACCATATCACGTTAGCAGGTCTTCCTCCCCCAACGGTCATTTTCTTCCCCGACCTGGTCGTCGTCGACTCGCCGTGGCTCGCCCCGTCCAACCACACTCTGATCATCGTCTCCGGCCGTCCCTACCATCGTCCTCGTCACTCCGGCAGCCCTCCTCGTCAACAGCGGACACGGGCTCTCGTCTCCGATCGTCACCTTCAACAAGGGCCGCGGCATCGCCTCTTTCCGGCGACCGCTTCACCAATGTCGTGGATCCGCAGCTACCACTTCAACCATGTCCGACCGAGCTGTCCCTCACCCACCATCTTGGAACAACACAGCAACAGCCATGGGAGTTATCTTGCTAGTCGTCTGCCACACCCAGTCGACCGACCACCATCGCCGATAACTTCAACTGCAGCAACAGTCCGGCGGCCTCCCTTCCACCTTCATTGGCCATCGAGAATGGGGAACCCTCGTCTATGTCAACAGTTCCGGCCACCTTTCCAATGTTCCGGCGAGTCCCCGAAAACCGAAGCTCCGACGAAGAAGAAAACCCTGATTCGCCGCAACTCTTCTCCGGCAAAGCTTCCATCGCCGATCACCCTCATCCTGCCACTGCCCGGCCACCTTGAGCTTCGCCCCAGTCATCTCCGAGGGCGCCAGCTTGTATCTCCATCATCGTCGGCTTCCGAAATCCATCTCCAGCCAATCCTCTCATCTCCGGCGAACTCCATCTCCCACCGACGACGCTGGCCAACCAGCCATATTATGACGCCAACCATTTTGGGGAGTCTCACGTAGTCCCATTTTGAGTATAGCGTCGTAGTTGTCACTAGTTTGAACACTTGTTTTATTTTCTAGGGTTGTTTAATCTTTGTTCCTAGTTGCTTAATTGCTTGTATTTTGGAATGCCTATAAATAGGTCATTCCCAACACTTTGCCATTTTACCTTTTTGAAAGAAATAAAATGATGAACACTTGGAGAGTGTATTTTCTTTGTTTGAAAGGTCATATGAATTCTTCCACCAAGGTTGGATTCCTTTTGAGTATTTGAGGTGTGCTCAATCGTATCGACACCTTGAGGATATCGGTTGAGGGATTGATGAACACTTATGTGTTAGTAAATCCAATATTGAGTATCCAATGAGGTAATCTCACCTATCCTTTTATCTTTGATTTTATCTTGTTCTTGTTTGTAAATCATATCCAATCCTCGATCCATGACATCTCTTGGTATCAGAGCCTAGATTGGATCGATTTATCATTTCCATTTCTTGTCAAAAATTCCAAAAACAAAAAAAACTCAAAAATAGAGTTTCTGTGTACTTTTCACCGAACATCCGTTTTGCTCAGGCCATAATCTTTGATTTCTAAGTTCATATTTGGATTGAGTAGGTCGATTACATAGAGATTTATATAAAGTTCTTCCGATTTGGCCAAGGGATCAATTTTCTATGAATTTTTGAAGTTCTTGGTCATTTTTCACCAAAAATATTTTTCTTCATTTTTCTTGGGTTTGATCTTGTGTTTCACCTCACCATTTGGAAGCATATTTCATTTAGCAATATTATATCACCCATTCCAAGGGGTTATGCTGCCCAAATTTTCCCAAATCCATTTCCTTCACCAAAACTCCATTTCCAAACCCTAGAACATAAGAACCTGTCCTCTGTCCGAATTTTCTGGTCACAGGTTGTTCATAATTTTGCAAATATGATCCATAATCTTGTTCCTCTCATCGAATACATAGGTTTGCATATAAAGAACATCAAAAACGGACATCGGGAGCCAAAATTATGGCCATTTGAAAATTCAAGCAAGTTCTTGATGTTCTTCACCAAAAATCCAAAAATCTCCATATTTTGCTTTTTGATCTTGTGATTTGTTGTTTCTACTCACTGTTTGGATTGTGTTTGCATTAATTATATGTTTGTATGCTTAATCGGTTATTATGCAAGCTTAAATCCTTGAGTGTTGAGTGTTTTGAGAGTTGGGATTAATTTTGGTTTGGGGTTTATTCTTGTGTGTTCATCATGTGTTCTTGATGTTCTTGGATCCTTCATCCAATCTTCAAGTCATATTCAACAAGTTCTTGAGGGATAGCTTTTTGATTCAAGTGAGTAATTGCAAGGGTGTTTTAGGGAATTGACAAAAGACAAGTTGTACTTGGCCATTAAAACCCCAAATTATTGCCCTATTTGTGCCTACACAAAACAACAAGGCAAGTAATACGTGCATGGGACAAAGGAAATTACCAAGCATTAAATGCAGCCGGACCCACGTTTGACTCCCAACACAACCAAAATTTTGCAAAGTGGTCGAGCCTTGGAAAATCTGAAAACAAGTGTGTTCATACCTTTTGTCTACTTGTCAAAATTGAATTAAGTTTCATCAAGCCCAAATCAAATTCAACAAGTGGGTCTTGATAATTAGATTGTGCTAAATTTGATTTAATTAGTTGGACAATTATTTTATTGTTCAATTGGTTAAATTAAATTGGGTATTTATTTTACTGTGCGATTTCACTGTTTTAAATCACGAACGATCTATCGGGTTGAAGTTCCATCAGTGTTTACACTTGACAGTGGAATTCCCCGAGGAATAAGTGCTATCACCGTTTCTCTGATTTATTTCACAAATCACAGAAGTTGAAGCTCTGTCTGCAATTGTAGATATTGGAGTTCCTCAACAGTGAAGTTTTTACCCGGTCACCCTTATCAGCAGTCTGGTTGTATTTATTGGGTTTGTGTGTGAGGCATACATTTGTGATTCCGAGTGTTTTATTTTGTGAGGTTTTTACTTTGCACTTTAAAATTGCGAGGAATCGGATTTATTGCTTGCAGGCTGATTAAATTTGCAAACTATAATTTGTGCACTACAATCACACACAGAATCTGTGCCTTTCATTGATAGAGTCGAACATTGCATTCTGATTCTTGCACTGTGCGTCCAATAATTATATTTTACTCACCATCTGATTGTTGGTTGATACGATTGAGCATTATCCGAATTATTAGGAACCAACCGGTGGAGAATTCGGACATACAGAGAGAGAAACAGTTGCGAGATCACTCTATATATTTCAGTTGATTTTTCACTAACCCATTATACATATATCTAGTTTGTCTTTCTGATATGGCAGGAACTACTAGTGCTGAAATAATGGAATTACTGAGGAGCCTGAATGCAAGCATGGATTCCATGAGTCATGATATGAAAGAGATGAAGGCTGAAATGACCCACGAGTTCAAGAAGGTGAACAGCAAAATTGAGAAGAAAAATGCCAGTCTCTCTTCAGAACTGCATGGGAAGCTGCACAAGGTTGCTACTGAAGGCAACCAAAAGACTGAAGCCTTAGAGCACAAGATGGATCAGAAAATTAGCGAAGTTACTGAAGACTTCGAGGAAAGGTTGGATCAACTTGCCACAGATTTTGAAAGAGCCTTGAATGTGCAAGTGGATCACCGTGTCGGAAATTTATCCGCAAAGTTGAATGAAAAGGTCGAGTTCCTCGCTGAAGAAATGGACCGACAGACCGATGAACTGCACGAGCACATCATAGTTTCCACTACTGAAGTTGAGCTTAAGTTGGATGCGATCACCTCATTTCTCCAGAAATCTGTCAAGGACTTTGCTACTCGTCATGGTCAGAAGATAACAGAAAGGATTAAAAGTCTCTTCTGTCAATCTGAGAAGGAATTAAATGCTACCATTGAAGACCAGCTTGAGAAGATAGCAGGACAGATTGAGGGGAAGTTGGAGTATGAATTGGAGCAATTGGGTAACAGATTGGAAGAACAAATAGCTGAGCGAGCCGAACAGTTACCGACTACCGATCTGACGGCCAGCTGTTCTTCAGAAATTTCAAAATTAATTGCTCAATTCAGGGAAGAAATAACTGCATTCATTATTTCGGAAATTAATTCTTTATCTGATAAATTCACTGCTGAGCTTAAAATTTTTTCGATAAATGTAGATCACCGGCTTCTGGATCCGCAACAAATTTATGAGCAAGTCATGAACTCCGTTGAGCAAAGAATGCGGTACAAGCTCGATGCAGAACTTGAAGCCATTCTGAAAGATGATTTTGGCGTCATGTGGAAGCGCAAACCCCCTGATTTAGAACCTCCATCACCCCCTGATCCGGAGTCCAGATTTACAGACATCTTGGACGCGCTGAAGGCCCTGAACGAAACCTTGCTCAAGAAAGCAGACATAAATGCCTTTACTCACGAAAGGCAATTGAGAACTCATGAAGAAGCTGAGCGTGCCGAGAGGAAAGGAAAAGAGATCATTGTGATCCGTGATAATCCAAAGGAGCTAGGATCAAATGATAAAGGAGACCGAACACGTTCCTCCTTTGTGGTTACTAGATCATTGGACACAGTCAAAGAAGTTGACCCGTTCTGCACTGAATTGGAACAAAGGGAAAATCTGTTCCATTGCCACTGTGAAATTTTAAATAATCTTGCATCTCTTGTAGTGGATAATGGGAGTTGTTCTAATGTCGTCAGCTTGTACGTCATTCGCAGGTTAGGACTACCGACTGAAGAACACGATGAGCCCTACCGATTGCAATGGGTCAACGAGCACGGGGTCACTAAAGTCATCAAATCGTTTTCTCCAAGTACAGTTCAGATTGATCGAGAAAAATTGAAGGAGAACATAAGGTGTGAAGAAGCGGTCTACAAGGCATCCCAATCAGAGAAAGCCAAGAATCAACAAGCCACAAGCAGAATTGCGAAACAGGCCTCTGAGGGCCAAACAAAAATCTGTTCTTTAATTTTTCGCAATACTGATAGTTTTTATAAGCTTAATGAGTATAATGCATCTAACTTTAATATTTTTGCAGGTACTGAAGAAAATCAAGATGACACATTTCAAAGCAGACCAGGTGAGATTGTTCTAAATCTTGACAAAATTAATTCACCTGATATTTGTCATGATTTTTGCAGGGCGTGGAAATTGCGAGCCAAGAAGGGCGTCCAACTGGAATTCAAACTGAGAGCCGAAGCTGACGAATATCTCTGCATTCTGGGTCATATTTCTGATAATTTTATTGATAAATTTTGTTTTACAGAATTAGTTCAAAAATGCGAGATTTACGGATTTCCGGTTTATGCAGGGCTAAATTTTATGGTTGATCCTACTGAAGCAACTCATCTTCCGGCTTTGAAGTTCAAAGCTTTTGAAGGGGGAGAGGATGGCATGGATGCCCGGATCAACCACTTCGATGATCTGAACCCGGATTTATTTGGGCTTGGATTAATTGAAACAAGAAGAAGAAGCCTTGGCCCAAAGGAATTAGAAGCCCAACAAAGTAGAAAAGAAACTAAAATTGGCCCAGCTCCGCAGAACGCATGTTGGTCTTGCGTTATGATTCTGCACTCAGTAAGCACTCACGCTGGATCAACTTGCGTTAATATGCACAGCTCAACAAAGCCCACGCAGTACCATATCACGTTAGCAGGTCTTCCTCCCCCAACGGTCATTTTCTTCCCCGACCTGGTCGTCGTCGACTCGCCGTGGCTCGCCCCGTCCAACCACACTCTGATCATCATCTCCGGCCCTCCCTACCATCGTCCTCGTCACTCCGGCAGCCCTCCTCGTCAACAGCGGACACGGGCTCTCGTCTCCGATCGTCACCTTCAACAAGGGCCGCGGCCTCGCCTCTTTCCGGCGACCGCTTCACCACTGTCGTGGATCCACAGCCACCACTTCAACCATATCCGACCGAGCTGTCCCTCACCCACCATCTTGGAACAACACAGCAACAGCCATGGGAGTCATCTTTCTAGTCGTCTGCCACACCCAGTCGGCCGACCACCATCGCCGATAACTTCAACCGCAGCAACAATCCGGCGGCCTCCCTTCCACCTTCATTGGCCATCGAGAATGGGGAACCCTCGTCTATGTCAACAGTTCCGGCCACCTTTCCAATGTTCCGGCGAGTCCCCGAAAACCGAAGCTCCGACGAAGAAGAAAACCCTGATTCGCCGCAACTCTTCTCCGGAAAAGCTTCCATCGCCGATCACCCTCATCCTGCCACTGCCCGGCCACCTTGAGCTTCGCCCCAGTCATCTCCGAGGGCGCCAGCTTGTATCTCCGTCATCGTCGGCTTCCGAAATCCATCTCCGGCCAATCCTCTCATCTCCGGTGAACTCCATCTCCCACCGACTTGAGGATTGGTCCAAGCGCGCAAGGATTCCGATTGCCATCGGAACATATTTCGAGGAAATAATGTGCGATGTGATTCCGATGAGTACTTGCCACGTTTTGCTAGGACGTCCATGGCTTTTTGACAAAGATGCAATTTAACAAGGACGTGCCAATCTGATCACATTCACGCATGAGCAAAGGAAGTACATCATTAAATCGTTGTCTCCAATAACAGTTCAGATTGATCGAGAAAAATTGAAGGAGAACATAAGGCGTGAAGAAGCGGCCTACAAGGCATCCCAAGCAGAGAAAGCCAAGAATCAACAAGCCACAAGTAGAATTGCGAAACAGGCCTCTGAGGGCCAAACAAGAATCTGTTCTTTAATTTTTCGCAATACTGATAGTTTTTATAAGCTTAATGAGTATAATGCATCTAACTTTAATATTTTTGCAGGTACTGAAGAAAATCAAGATGACACATTTCAAAGCAGACCAGGTGAGATTGTTCTGAATCTTGACAAAATTAATTCACCTGATATTTGTCATGATTTTTGCAGGGCGTGGAAATTGCGAGCCAAGAAGGGCGTCCAACTGGAATTCAAACTGAGAGCCGAAGCTGACGAATATCTCTGCATTCTGGATCATATTTCTGATAATTTTATTGATAAATTTTGTTTTACAGAATTAGTTCAAAAATGCGAGATTTACGGATTTCCGGTTTATGCAGGGCTAAATTTTATGGTTGATCCTACTGAAGCAACTCATCTTCAGGCTTTGAAGTTCAAAGCTTTTGAAGGGGGAGAGGATGGCATGGATGCCCGGATCAACCACTTCGATAATCAGAACCCGGATTTATTTGGGCTTGGATTAATTGAAACAAGAAGAAGAAGCCTTGGCCCAAAGGAATTAGAAGCCCAACAAAGTAGAAAAGGAACTAAAATTGGCCCAGCTCTGCAGAATGCATGTTGGTCTTGGGTAATCTCGTATCCAGTTGCAGGAGTTGCCTTGTCGATGTTGGTGGCTGGCCGGAGCTCGAGGCGACGCCGAGAAGATGATCGGAGCCAGCCCTTGGAATCGACATGGGCGTGGGCTGGAGCGGCATCCGTCTGGGCTGAATAGTGGTGGGCCGGTTCTGCATGGGAATGGGCCGGCTACAGCTTGGGCCATGTGAAGGAGAATTGGGCTTGTGGGATTTTCTGTTGGGTCATGGAATGGGCTGCAGGAGGAGATGGCTCGGCCCATGAAGAGGATGCAGATTGGGCTGGTGAGAATTGGGCTCTTCACTCCCTTTGTCCATTTAATTATTTGTAGTCCAATAAGTGTAAACCCACTAGAATTTTGATCCGGATTACTCCAAGCATTTTCCTGTCTGCTTGAATTATTTATCTGCCTGTTCCACATATCCGGATTGGGTCGTCTGTCAGACGGGTCGGGTTGGTTGATCCGGACTCCCATGGCATCCTCTCCCCCTTCAAGAGCTTTGGACTCCAAAGCTAGGCGAGAAATTACACCGGTTGGATCAACCACAAATTTTGACCTTGCACAAACCGATATCCCATAAGTACCGCATTTTTGAACCAATTTCGTAAAACAAAATTTTTCAATAAAATTATCAGAAATATGATCCAAAATGCAAAGATAATGCTCAGAGTCTCCCTTGAGAATAAATTGCAGACTGCTGATGGTATCAACTCCAGAAATAAAATTCCTGCAAAAATAATTATTTTCGTCAGATACAGCAGTCATCGTTCTTTTAAAATCAGATTTGAAATTCTCAAGAATCGAAACATGATCACCTGGATTATATCCCACATGTTTGGCCTTAGACAGATCTTCGCCATTAATTGATGCCCTTTCACGACCTCGGAAGGATCTCCACTTTGATGGCGGGAAATGATGAGCTCGCATATGCACCCTAAATCCTTTCAGTCCCAAATAATATATTAAGTAGCGCATATGACTTAATGGGTTTCTACCAGTGTAATGAAATTTACCATAATCAATATGCATTTTATCAGGTAAAATCAATTTTTCTAATAAATGCAAACAATATGGATTTGGTTTCAAATTTTCAGCATGTTCCCAAAATGGATCAACATATTCAGAATGTGATTCAGAAATTACGCAATTATTATCTGGAATATGTTGCTCATGGACTGGAAATTCTTTGGGTATCATCAGAGTTGAAAAATGGAAGGAATGTACCTTTGGGAGCTTTAAGGAATTATGGACAAATTTAACCTGTTCCGCAGAAGGCTCGTCAGTGGAGGAAGATGTGCTGCACGGATCCTTCGCGAGTTTGTCATTAAGCTCCCCATGTAGCTCTGAAGAGAGACTGGCATTTTCCTTCTCAATTTTGCGGTTCACCTTCTTGAACTCGTGGGTCATTTCAGCCTTCATCTCTATCATGACTCATGGAATCCATGCTTGCATTCAGGCTCCTCAGTAATTCCATTAATTCAGCACTAGTGGTTTCTGCCATATCAGAAAGACAAACTAGATATATGTATAATGGGTTAGTGAAAAATCAACTGAAATATATAGAGTGATCTCGCAACTGTTTCTCTCTCTGTAGGTCCGAATTCTCCACCGGTTGGTTCCTAATAATCCGGATAATGTTCAATCGTATCAACCAACAATCAGATGGTGAGTAAAATAAAATTATTGGACGCACAGTGCAAGAATTATAATGCAATGTTCGACTCTATCAATGAAAGCACAGATTCTGTGTGTGATTGCAGTGCACAAATTATAGTTTGCAAATTTAATCAGCCTGCAAGCAATAAATCCGATTCCTCGCAATTTTAAAGTGCAAAGTAAAAACCTCACAAAATAAAACGCTTGGAATCTCACAATATCTGTCTCACACACAAACCCAGAAATAAATAAATCCAAGCTGTCTGACTGCTATCAAGGGTAGCCGGATAAAAATTCACTGTTGAGGAACTCCACTATCTGCAATTGCAGACGAAGCTTCAACTCTGTGATTTGTGAAATAAATCAGAGGAACAGTGCAAGCACTTATTCCTCGGGGAATTCCACTGTCAAGTGTAAACACTGACGGAACTTCAACCCGATAGATTGTTCGTGATTTAAATTAGTGAAATCGCACAGTAAAATAAATACCCAATTCAATTTAACTAATTGAACAATAAAAATAATTGCCCAACCAATTAAATCAAATTTTATACAATCCAATTTTGCAAGACCCACTTGTTGACTTTTGACTCAATTGTTGAAATATTTTTGATTGTCTTGCAATGGCCAAGTACAAATAAATCCATGGGGCCCATGTGCAATTAATGCTCCAACTTTAATCAATTTCTTTCTCTTGCCCGTATAACACTTGGCATGCAACACTACTTGATTTCCTTTGTCGGCAAGTATATGGGGTTTTAAAAAGCTAATAAATATTGCTCAAGACAAACATGGTACAAATCCCTTTCACCACATTAATGCCTTGGTACTATTTGTCCCTTGTCAATTTCCCATAACACCCTTGGTTTGTCTCCTTAGGATCAAAAGGCAATCCCCAAGAACACTTTGAATATCACTTGAAGATTGGATGGTGTTCTTCAAGATCCCCAAGAACATTCAAACACTCAAGAACAAAAATAAGAACACTCAAACATTCGAACACAAACCCTAATCCAAAATTTAATCCCAACTCTCAATAATCACACAACACTCAAAGATTTAAGCTTGCATAATAACCAATTAAGCATACAAACCAATAATTAATGCAATTATAATCCACACAGTGAGTAGAAACAGAAAATTACAAGACCAAAAAGCAAAACATGGAGATTTTTGGATTTTTGGTGAAGAACATCAAGAACTTGCTTGAATTTTCAAATGGCCATAACTTTGGCTCCCGATGTCCGTTTTTGATGTTCTTTATATGCAAACCTATGTATTCGACGAGAGGAACAAGATTATGGACTCAGATTTGACAAAATCTCAACAGCCTGTGACCCGAATTTCTGAACAGTGGGCAGAATATTAGTTTCTAGGGTTTGGAATGAATTTTTGATGGAGGAAATGGATTTTGGGTAAATCGGGCAGCATAACCCCTTAGGAAATGATGATTTGATGTTGCCAAATGGAAAGTGATTCCAAATGGGGAAGTAAAACACAAGATCAAACCCAAGAAAAATGAAGAAAAGTTGTTTTTGGTGAAAAATGACCAAGAACTTCAAAAATTCATAGAAAATTGATCCCTTGGCCAAATCGGAAGAACTTTATATGAATCTCTATGTGATCGACCTACTCAATCCAAATATGAACTCAGAAATCAAAGATTATGGCCTGAGCAAAACGGATGTTCGGTGAACAGTACACAGAAACTCTATTTTTGAGTTTTTTTTTTTTTTTGGAATTTTTGACAAGAAATGGAAATGATAAATCGATCCAATCTAGGCTCTGATACCAAGAGATGCCATGGATCGGGATTGGATATGATTTACAAACAAGAACAAGATAAAATCAAAGATAAAAGGATAGGTGAGATTACCTCATTGGATACTCAATATTGGATTTACTAACACATAAGTGTTCATCAATCCCTCTCAGGAAGCTCTGACCAACTCTGATGATCCTATGATTAAATGTTCCGGGATCCTGTCAAGCACATATGGATCGAGGATTGGATACGATTTACAAACAAGAACAAGATGAAATCAAAGATAAAAGGATAGGTGAGATTACCTCATTGGATACTCAATATTGGATTTACTAACACATAAGTGTTCATCAATCCCTCAACCGATATCCTCAAGGTGTCGATACGATTGAGCACACCTCAAATACTCAAAAGGAATCCAACCTTGGTGGAAGAATTCATATGACCTTTCAAACAAAGAAAATACACTCTCCAAGTGTTCATCATTTTATTTCTTTCAAAAAGGTAAAATGGCAAAGTGTTGGGAATGACCTATTTATAGGCATTCCAAAATACAAGCAATTAAGCAACTAGGAACAAAGATTAAACAACCCTAGAAAATAAAACAAGTGTTCAAACTAGTGACAACTACGACGCTATACTCAAAATGGGACTAGTGAGACTCCCCAAAATGGTTGGCGTCATAATATGGCTGGTTGGCCAGCGTCGTCGGTGGGAGATGGAGTTCACCGGAGATGAGAGGATTGGCTGGAGATGGATTTCGGAAGCCGACGATGATGGAGATACAAGCTGGCGCCCTCGGAGATGACTGGGGCGAAGCTCAAGGTGGCCGGGCAGTGGCAGGATGAGGGTGATCGGCGATGGAAGCTTTGCCGGAGAAGAGTTGCGGCGAGTCAGGGTTTTCTTCTTCGTCGGAGCTTCGGTTTTCGGGGACTCGCCGGAACATTGGAAAGGTGGCCGGAACTGTTGACATAGACGAGGGTTCCCCATTCTCGATGGCCAATGAAGGTGGAAGGGAGGCCGCCGGACTGTTCAGACGTCGGTAGGAATCCCTCTCACGTTGGTGAAAAACAAACACACTCGGTGGTCCTACCACAAACACCCAAGAAACATGGACGATCCATATGTGCTTGTTTCACCATGATTAAATCGTATCCAATCCTCCAATTTGTTCGTCCAATCATCGAATATCAACCATGGATCGAGGATTGGATACGATTTACAAACAAGAACAAGATGAAATCAAAGATAAAAGGATAGGTGAGATTACCTCATTGGATACTCAATATTGGATTTACTAACACATAAGTGTTCATCAATCCCTCAACCGATATCCTCAAGGTGTCGATACGATTGAGCACACCTCAAATACTCAAAAGGAATCCAACCTTGGTGGAAGAATTCATATGACCTTTCAAACAAAGCATACAACACTCTCCAAGTGTATTCAAAGTATATTCATTTCCAAAAGGTAAATGGCAAAGTGTTGGGAATGGCCTATTTATAGGCATTCCAAAATACAAGCAATTAAATAACTAGCAACAAAGATTAAACAATCCTAGGAAATAAAACAAGTGTTGAAATAATAGTAACTACGACGCTAGACAAAGTGAAAGACGACGCTGAGCAGCATGAAGGACGACGCTGTGCAAAAAGAAGGACGACGCTGAGCAACTGAAGGACGACGCTGAGCTCTCGGCGATGCTACGACGCTGAACCCTCGGCGACAGGACGATGCTGAACTCTCGAGCGTGATGGAGCTTGACGTCGTAGGATGGGATAGAGGATAGCGTAGTTGGCGTCATAGTCGATGGGAGCTTCTGCCGGAGCCTTCTTCCGATGGGGACGATGGGTGCTGGCAGTGGTGGAGGATGGTCGGAGACGGACCAAGGCATGACAGAGGTTGCTGGAGGTCGTCTGGAGTTCGGACATGGTGACCGGAGTTGAAGAATGCTTTGCCGGAGAAGATAGCGGCGAATCGGGGTTTTCTTCTTTGCCGTAGCTTCGCTTTTCGGGGTGGCCGGAATAATGAAGATGGTGATCGGAGGCATGGCCGAGGTCTGTCCGTGGTTCCATTGAAGGCCGGAGGAGACTGTTGATGGCGATGGTCGCCGGAGATGGGGGCAGCTCGTTGGCATCAACGAAGGACATCGGAGAGGGAGAGCTGCTGCCGGTTTGGGATGATGGAGACGACGGAAATGATGGAGGTGATGGAAGAGATGACGAGGTCGCCGGCGATGAAGATACAACTCTGAGGGACGGAGATGATCCAGTTGCAGGAGTTGCCTTGTCGACGTTGGTGGCTGGCCGGAGCTCGAGGCGACGCCGAGAAGATGATCGGAGCCAGCCCTTGGAATCGACATGGGCGTGGGCTGGAGCGGCATCCGTCTGGGCTGAGAAGTGGTGGGCCGGTTCTGCATGGGAATGGGCCGGCTACAGCTTGGGCCATGTGAAGGAGAATTGGGCTTGTGGGATTTTCTGTTGGGTCATGGAATGGGCTGCAGGAGGAGATGGCTCGGCCCATGAAGAGGATGCAGATTGGGCTGGTGAGAATTGGGCTCTTCACTCCCTTTTTGCATTTAATTATTTGTAGTCCAATAAGTGTAAGCCCACTAGAATTTTGATCCGGATTACTCCAAGCATTTTCCTGTCTGCTTGAATTATTTATCTGCCTGTTCCACATATCCGGATTGGGTCGTCTGTCAGACGGGTCGGGTTGGTTGATCCGGACTCCATGGCATCATCTCCCCCTTCAAGAGCTTTGGACTCCAAAGCTAGGCGAGAAATTACACCGGTCGGATCAACCACAAATTTTGACCTTGCACAAACCGATATCCCATAAGTACCGCATTTTTTAACCAATTTCGTAAAACAAAATTTTTCAATAAAATTATCAGAAATATGATCCAAAATGCAAAGATAATGCTCAGAGTCTCCCTTGAGAATAAATTGCAGACTGCTGACGGTATCAGCTCCAGAAATAAAATTCCTGCAAAAATAATTATTTTCGTCAGATGCAGCAGTCATCGTTCTTTTAAAATCAGATTTGAAATTCTCAAGAATTGAAACATGATCACCTGGATTATATCCCACATGTTTGGCCTTAGACAGATCTTCGCCATTAATTGATGCTCTTTCACGACCTCGGAAGGATCTCCACTTTGATGGCGGGAAATGATGAGCTCGCATATGCACCCTAAATCTTTTCAGTCCCAAATAATATATTAAGTAGCGCATATGACTTAATGGGATTCTACCAGTGTAATGAAATATACCATAATCAGTATGCATTTTATCAGGTAAAATCAATTTTTCTAATAAATGCAAACGATATGGATTTGGTTTCAAATTTTCAGCATGTTCCCAAAATGGATCAACATATTCAGAATGTGATTCAGAAATTACGCAATTATCATCTGGAATATGTTGCTCATGGACTGGAAATTCTTTGGGTATCATCAGAGTTGAAAAATGGAAGGAATGTACCTTTGGGAGCTTTAAGGAATTATGGACAAATTTAACCTGTTCCGCAGAAGGCTCGTCAGTGGAGGAAGATGTGCTGCACGGATCCTTCGCGAGTTTGCCATTAAGCTCCCCATGTAGCTCTGAAGAGATACTGGCATTTTCCTTCTCAATTTTGCGGTTCACCTTCTTGAACTCGTGGGTCATTTCAGCCTTCATCTCTTTCATATCATGACTCATGGAATCCATGCTTGCATTCAGGCTCCTCAGTAATTCCATTATTTCAGCACTAGTGGTTCCTGCCATATCAGAAAGACAAACTAGATATATATATAATGGGTTAGTGAAAAATCAACTGAAATTTATAGAGTGATCTAGTAACTGTTTCTCTCTCTGTAGGTCCGAATTCTCCACCGGTTGGTTCCTAATAATCCAGATAATGCTCAATCGTATCAAGCAACAATCAGATGGTGAGTAAAATAAAATTATTGGACGCACAGTGCAAGAATCAGAATGCAATGTTCGACTTTATCAATGAAAGGCACAAATTCTGTGTGTGATTGCAGTGCACAAATTATAGTTTGCAAATTTAATCAGCCTGCAAGCAATAAATCCGATTTTTCGTAATTTTAAAGTGCAAAGTAAAAACCTCACAAAATAAAACGCTCTAAATCTCACAATTATATGCCTCACACCCAAACCCAATAAATACAACCAGACTGCTGATAAGGGTGACCGGGTAAAAACTTCACTGTTGAGGAACTCCAATATCTACAATTGCAGACAGAGCTTCAACTTCTGTGATTTGTGAAATAAATCAGAGGAACGGTGACAAGCACTTATTCCTCGGGGAATTCCACTGTCAAGTGTAAACACCGACGGAACTTCAACCCGATAGATCATTCGTGATTTAAAACAGTGAAATCGCACAGTAAAATAAATACCCAATTTAATTTAATCAATTGAACAATAAAAATAATTGCACAATTAATTAAATCAAACTTCGCTCAATCCATTTTTTTCAAGACCCACTTGTTGAATATTTCTATTGATAGGATCAATCGGTGAAATCCTCAAACTTTGGCTAGTGTCCGAACTTGTTGATTCCAAATTAAAACATGCAAACTGGTGGGTCCCGCAATGACTATATGGGATTTCTCAATTGAAAATGTTTTCCTCTTTCCCGTTTTCTACACCAATTTGGCATGCAAGAGGAATGAAATTGCCAAGACACCCACTTGCTCGTCCCTTTCTTGGCCCCACCAATTCGGGTAATTTCTTGGGGAAATAATGCAATGGTCCCCTCCGGGTACAAGTCCTTTTCTCACTTGAATTATTGGCTTGGACACCCGGTACTATTTGCCCCACTCAAATGCCCATAACACCCTTGCATGAACTCATTTGGATCAAATAAAAATCTCTCAAAAACACTATGAAGATTGGATGAAGATGGGATGAACACTATGAACACAATGAAGAACCTCAAGAACACTCAAGTAAAACCCTAACCCAACAATTAATCCCAACTCTCAATAATCACTCAACACTCTTGGATTAAGCTTGCATAATAACCTATTAAGCATACAAACCAATAATTAATGCAATTATAATCCACACAGTGAGTAGAAACAACAAATCACAAGATCAAAAAGCAAAATATGGAGATTTTTGGATTTTTGGTGAAGAACATCAAGAACTTGCTTGAATTTTCAAATGGCCATAACTTTGGCTCCCGATGTCCGTTTTTTATGTTCTTTATATGCAAACCTATGTATTCGACGAGAGGAAAAAGATTATGGACTCAGATTTGATAAAATCGCAACAGCCTGTGACCAGAAAATTCGGACAGAAGGCAGGATGCAAAGTTCTAGGGTTTGGAAATGGAGTTTTGGTGAAGGAAATGGATTTTGGAAAAATTTGGGCAGCATAACCCCTTGGAATGGGTGATATAATATTGCTAAATGAAATATGCTTCCAAATGGTGAGGTGAAACACAAGATCAAACCCAAGAAAAATGAAGAAAAAATATTTTTGGTGAAAAATGACCAAGAACTTCAAAAATTCATAGAAAATTGATCCCTTGGCCAAATTTGAAGAACTTTTTATGAATCTCTATGTAATCAACCCAACAAAACCAAATATGAACTCAGAATTCAGAGAATTTGGCCTGAGAAAAATGGTCCTGAAGTGAACAGTACACAGGAAACACTATTTTGAGTTTTTTTGGAATTTTTGGAATGAAATGGAAATGGTAAATCGATCCAATCTAGGCTCTGATACCAAAATATGCCATGGATCGGGATTAGACACAATATTCGATGATGAACAAGATGAACAACAAAGATTAACAAGGATGAACTCAAAATGAAAATAAAAGGATAGGTTGAGATTTCCTTTACCGAAAGCTTAATCTTGGATCAATGGACACACTAAATGAGCCACGATTCCCTCGATCAACAATCTTCAAGGTGTCGATACGATCAAGCACATCTCAAGCTTGAAAGGAATTATCCAACAAGGGATGAATTCATGGGTGACCTTTCAAACAAGACATAAACACTCTCCAAGTGATTTCCATTATCTTCATTCAAAGGTGTCCTTACAAAGTGTTGGTAATGCCCTATATATAGGCAAACCATATTACACGGAATTAAACGACTTGCTATGTAAATTAAACAAGTACCAAAGCTACGGAAATAATAAAGTCTAAGTACATCCATAATGTGTTGGTGGTCTTGCTTGTGGGCCTTGAGCTCGTGTGGGTCTCGACACTTCTACTTCTTCATTAAGTTCCTTGGCCCAAAATCTTCAATTAAATGGATTATCAATCTCGGCCCATTTTTATCCGGGTAGCTCAATTTCTGTTCCCACACCTCGGGTTCATCGGATAGTATTTTGACGATGGTGTTGAGGAACCTCTTGGTACGTTACTTAGAGCAGGGTCCTTCCGGGATGCTAAGTGCTACAGTTCTGGCTCCCATGCCATCCCCACCCCCTTGGGAAGGTTGATCCATCAACCGATCAGCATTTTCCTCATCCCTCTCGAACAGTGACAGATCTGCAACATTAAAGACAGGATTAATATGACCATATTCTTCAGATAATTGCAATTTGTACGCATTATTATTAATCCTTTCTAAAACTTTAAATGGTCCATCTCCTCGCGGAGATAATTTGTTGCGTCTGCTCGCTGGGAATCGTTCCTTTTTCCAATTGAGCCACACCCAATCTCCGGGATCAAGCTTCAGTTCCTTCCGACCACGGTTGTTATATTTGGCATAACCTTCAGCAGCTTTGATTAGTTTTTGATTAAAGATGAAAGATATGGAAGAATAAAGGTCTAACCTAGGCTCTGATACCAAAATATGCCATGGATCGGGATTAGACACAATATTCGATGATGAACAAGATGAACAACAAAGATTAACAAGGATGAACTCAAAATGAAAATAAAAGGATAGGTTGAGATTTCCTTTACCGAAAGCTTAATCTTGGATCAATGGACACACTAAATGAGCCACGATTCCCTCGATCAACAATCTTCAAGGTGTCGATACGATCAAGCACATCTCAAGCTTGAAAGGAATTATCCAACAAGGGATGAATTCATGGGTGACCTTTCAAACAAGACATAAACACTCTCCAAGTGATTTCCATTATCTTCATTCAAAGGTGTCCTTACAAAGTGTTGGTAATGCCCTATATATAGGCAAACCATATTACACGGAATTAAACGACTTGCTATGTAAATTAAACAAGTACCAAAGCTACGGAAATAATAAAGTCTAAGTACATCCATAATGTGTTGGTGGTCTTGCTTGTGGGCCTTGAGCTCGTGTGGGTCTCGACACTTCTACTTCTTCATTAAGTTCCTTGGCCCAACATCTTCAATTAAATGGATTATCAATCTCGGCCCATTTTTATCCGGGTAGCTCAATTTCTGTTCCCACACCTCGGGTTCATCGGATAGTATTTTGACGATGGTGTTGAGGAACCTCTTGGTACGTTACTTAGAGCAGGGTCCTTCCGGGATGCTAAGTGCTACAGTTCTGGCTCCCATGCCATCCCCACCCCCTTGGGAAGGTTGATCCATCAACCGATCAGCATTTTCCTCATCCCTCTCGAACAGTGACAGATCTGCAACATTAAAGACAGGATTAATATGACCATATTCTTCAGATAATTGCAATTTGTACGCATTATTATTAATCCTTTCTAAAACTTTAAATGGTCCATCTCCTCGCGGAGATAATTTGTTGCGTCTGCTCGCTGGGAATCGTTCCTTTTTCCAATTGAGCCACACCCAATCTCCGGGATCAAGCTTCAGTTCCTTCCGACCACGGTTGTTATATTTGGCATAACCTTCAGCAGCTTTGATTAGTTTTTGATTAAAGATGAAAGATATGGAAGAATAAAGGTCTAACCTAGGCTCTGATACCAAAATATGCCATGGATCGGGATTAGACACAATATTCGATGATGAACAAGATGAACAACAAAGATTAACAAGGATGAACTCAAAATGAAAATAAAAGGATAGGTTGAGATTTCCTTTACCGAAAGCTTAATCTTGGATCAATGGACACACTAAATGAGCCACGATTCCCTCGATCAACAATCTTCAAGGTGTCGATACGATCAAGCACATATCAAGCTTGAAAGGAATTATCCAACAAGGGATGAATTCATGGGTGACCTTTCAAACAAGACATAAACACTCTCCAAGTGATTTCCATTATCTTCATTCAAAGGGTGTCCTTACAAAGTGTTGGTAATGCCCTATATATAGGCAAACCATATTACACGGAATTAAACGACTTGCTATGTAAATTAAACAAGTACCAAAGCTACGGAAATAATAAAGTCTAAGTACATCCATAATGTGTTGGTGGTCTTGCCTGTGGGCCTTGAGCTCGTGTGGGTCTCGACACTTCTACTTCTTCATTAAGTTCCTTGGCCCAACATCTTCAATTAAATGGATTATCAATCTCGGCCCATTTTTATCCGGGTAGCCGGAATAATGAAGATGGTGATCGGAGGCATGGCCGAGGTCTGTCCGTGGTTCCATTGAAGGCCAGAGGAGACTGTTGATGGCGATGGTCGCCGGAGATGGGGGCAGCTCGTTGGCATCAACGAAGGACATCGGAGAGGGAGAGCTGCTGCCGGTTTGGGATGATGGAGACGACGGAAGCCTCGCCTCTTTCCGGCGACCGCTTCACCACTGTCGTGGATCCGCAGCCACCACTTCAACCATGTCCGACCGAGCTGTCCCTCACCCACCATCTTGGAACAACACAGCAACAGCCATGGGAGTCATCTTTCTAGTCGTCTGCCACACCCAGTCGGCCGACCACCATCGCCGATAACTTCAACCGCAGCAACAGTCCGGCGGCCTCCCTTCCACCTTCATTGGCCATCGAGAATGGGGAACCAATCGTAGAGATAAAAGGATTAATTGGTGCAACATCAGGGTTGAAGTATCCATGGCATCTCTGTCTACCACTCACAACTTGTCTCCAGATTTATGATCCAAATCCATCTCTTGTCAGCAGTCTGGTTGTATTTATTGGGTTTGTGTGTGAGGCATATATTTGTGATTCCGAGTGTTTTATTTTGTGAGGTTTTTACTTTGCACTTTAAAATTGCGAGGAATCGGATTTATTGCTTGCAGGCTGATTAAATTTGCAAACTATAATTTGTGCACTGCAATCACACACATAATCTGTGCCTTTCATTGATAGAGTCGAACATTGCATTCTGATTCTTGCACTGTGCGTCCAATAATTCTATTTTACTCACCATCTGATTGTTGGTTGATACGATTGAGCATTATCCGGATTATTAGGAACCAACCGGTGGAGAATTCGGACCTACAGAGAGAGAAACAGTTGCGAGATCACTCTATATATTTCAGTTGATTTTTCACTAACCCATTATACATATATCTAGTTTGTCTTTCTGATATGGCAGGAACTACTAGTGCTGAAATAATGGAATTACTGAGGAGCCTGAATGCAAGCATGGATTCCATGAGTCATGATATGAAAGAGATGAAGGCTGAAATGACCCACGAGTTCAAGAAGGTGAACAGCAAAATTGAGAAGAAAAATGCCAGTCTCTCTTCAGAACTGCATGGGAAGCTGCACAAGGTTGCTACTGAAGGCAACCAAAAGACTGAAGCCTTAGAGCACAAGATGGATCAGAAAATTAGCGAAGTTACTGAAGACTTCGAGGAAAGGTTGGATCAACTTGCCACAGATTTTGAAAGAGCCTTGAATGTGCAAGTGGATCACCGTGTCGGAAATTTATCCGCAAAGTTGAATGAAAAGGTCGAGTTCCTCCCTGAAGAAATGGACCGACAGACCGATGAACTGCACGAGCACATCATAGTTTCCACTACTGAAGTTGAGCTTAAGTTGGATGCGATCACCTCATTTCTCCAGAAATCTGTCAAGGACTTTGCTGCTCGTCATGGTCAGAAGATAACAGAAAGGATTAAAAGTCTCTTCTGTCAATCTGAGAAGGAATTAAATGCTACCATTGAAGACCAGCTTGAGAAGATAGCAGGACAGATTGAGGGGAAGTTGGAGTATGAATTGGAGCAATTGGGTAACAGATTGGAAGAACAAATAGCTGAGCGAGCCGAACAGTTACCGACTACCGATCTGACGGCCAGCTGTTCTTCAGAAATTTCAAAATTAATTGCTCAATTCAGGGAAGAAATAACTGCATTCATTATTTCGGAAATTAATTCTTTATCTGATAAATTCACTGCTGAGCTTAAAAATTTTTCGATAAATGTAGATCACCGGCTTCTGGATCCGCAACAAATTTATGAGCAAGTCATGAACTCCGTTGAGAAAAGAATGCGGTACAAGCTCGATGCAGAACTTGAAGCCATTCTGAAAGATGATTTTGGCATCACGCGGAAGCGCAAACCCCCTGATTTAGAACCTCCATCACCCCCTGATCCGGAGTCCAGATTTACAGACATCTTGGACGCGCTGAAGGCCCTAAACGAAACCATGCTCAAGAAAGCAGACATAAATGCCTTTACTCACGAAAGGCAATTGAGAACTCATGAAGAAGCTGAGCGTGCCGAGAGGAAAGGAAAAGAGATCATTGTGATCCGTGATAATCCAAAGGAGCTAGGATCAAATTATAAAGGAGACCGAACACGTTCCTCCTTTGTGGTTACTAGAACATCGGACACAGTCAAAGAAGTTGACGCGATCTGCACTGAATTGGAACAAAGGGAAAATCTGTTCCATTGCCACTGTGAAATTTTAAATAATCTTGCATCTCTTGTAGTGGATAATGGGAGTTGTTCTAATGTCGTCAGCTTGTACGTCATTCGCAGGTTAGGACTACCGACTGAAGAACACGATGAGCCCTACCAATTGCAATGGGTCAACGAGCACGGGGTCACTAAAGTCACCAAGCGCGCAAGGATTCCGATTGCCATCGGAACATATTTCGAGGAAATAATGTGCGATGTGATTCCGATGAGTATAGCGTCGTGCAACTAGGAACAAAGATTAAACAACCCTAGAAAATAAAACAAGTGTTCAAACTAGTGACAACTACGACGCTATACTCAAAATGGGACTACGTGAGACTCCCCAAAATGGTTGGCGTCATAATATGGCTGGTTGGCCAGCGTCGTCGGTGGGAGATGGAGTTCGCCGGAGATGAGAGGATTGGCTGGAGATGGATTTCGGAAGCCGACGATGATGGAGATACAAGCTGGCGCCCTCGGAGATGACTGGGGCGAAGCTCAAGGTGGCCGGGCAGTGGCAGGATGAGGGTGATCGGCGATGGAAGCTTTGCCGGAGAAGAGTTGCGGCGAATCAGGGTTTTCTTCTTCGTCGGAGCTTCGGTTTTCGGGGACTCGCCGGAACATTGGAAAGGTGGCCGGAACTGTTGACATAGACGAGGGTTCCCCATTCTCGATGGCCAATGAAGGTGGAAGGGAGGCCGCCGGATTGTTGCTGCGGTTGAAGTTATCGGCGATGGTGGTCGGCCGACTGGATGTGGCAGACGACTAGAAAGATGACTCCCATGGCTGTTGCTGTGTTGTTCCAAGATGGTGGGTGAGGGACAGCTCGGTCGGAGATGGTTGAAGTGGTGGCTGTGGATCCACGACAGTGGTGAAGCGGTCGCCGGAAAGAGGCGAGGCCGCTGCCCTTGTTGAAGGTGACGATCGGAGACGAGAGCCCGTGTCCGCTGTTGACGAGGAGGGCTGTCGGAGTGACGAGGACGATTGTAGGGACGGCCGGAGACGATGATCAGAGTGTGGTTGGACGGGGCGAGCCACGGCGAGTCGACGACGACCAGGTCGGGGAAGAAGATGACCGTTGGGGGAGGAAGACCTGCTAACATGATATGGTACTGCGTGGGCTTTGTTGAGCTGTGCATATTAACGCAAGTTGATCCTGCGTGTGCTTACTGAGTGCAGAATCATAACGCAACACCAACATGCGTTCTGCGGAGCTGGGCCAATTTTAGTTTCTTTTCTACTTTGTTGGGCTTCTAATTCCTTTGGCCCAAGGCTTCTTCTTCTTGTTTCAATTAATCCAAGCCCAAATAAATCCGGGTTCAGATCATCGAAGTGGTTGATCCGGGCATCCATGCCATCCTCTCCCCCTTCAAAAGCTTTGAACTTCAAAGCCGGAAGATGAGTTGCTTCAGTAGGATCAACCATAAAATTTAGCCCCAGAATGCAGAGATATTCGTCAGCTTCGGCTCTCAGTTTGAATTCCAGTTGGACGCCCTTCTTGGCTCGCAATTTCCACGCCCTGCAAAAATCATGACAAATATCAGGTGAATTAATTTTGTCAAGATTTAGAACAATCTCACCTATCCTTTTATCTTTGATTTCATCTTGTTCTTGTTTGTAAATCGTATCCAATCCTCGATCCATGGCATCTCTTGGTATCAGAGCCTAGATTGGATCAATTTATCATTTCCATTTCTTGTCAAAAATTCCAAAAAAAAAACTCAAAAATAGAGTTTCTGTGTACTGTTCACCGAACATCCGTTTTGCTCAGGCCATAATCTTTGATTTCTGAGTTCATATTTGGATTGAGTAGGTCGATCACATAGAGATTCATATAAAGTTCTTCCGATTTGGCCAAGGGATCAATTTTCTATGAATTTTTTAAGTTCTTGGTCATTTTTCACCAAAAACAACTTTTCTTCATTTTTCTTGGGTTTGATCTTGTGTTTTACTTCCCCATTTGGAATCACTTTCCATTTGGCAACATCAAATCATCATTTCCTAAGGGGTTATGCTGCCCGATTTACCCAAAATCCATTTCCTCCATCAAAAATCCATTCCAAACCCTAGAAACTAATATTCTGCCCACTGTTCAGAAATTCGGGTCACAGGCTGTTGAGATTTTGTCAAATCTAAGTCCATAATCTTGTTCCTCTTGTCGAATACATAGGTTTGCATATAAAGAACATAAAAAACGGACATCGGGAGCCAAAGTTATGACCATTTGAAAATTCAAGCAAGTTCTTGATGTTTTTCACCAAAAATCCAAAAATCTCCATGTTTTGCTTTTTGGTCTTGTGATTTTCTGTTTTCACTCACTTTGTGGATTGTATTTGCATTAATTATTGGTTTGTATGCTTAATTGGTTATTATGCAAGCTTAATCCGAGAGTGTTGAGTGATTATTGAGAGTTGGGATTAATTTTGGTTTGGGGTTTGTTCTTGTGTGTTCATAGTGTTCTTGCTTGAACTTGAAGAACATCATAAAATCTTCAAGTGTGTTCTTGATGAGTTTTGTTTGATCCAAATAGCTTATCTCAAGGTTGTTATTGGGAAATCACTCTAGACAATTAGTACAAAGGGGGACCAATCAATTAATTGCAAGATAGGGACATGGCACTTTTGTACCACCCATTAAAAAAATCTCATGTCTTTATTTCAACCAAAGCGGGCCCCACACGCTCCTTTGATTTTTTTGACCGAGCTTTAGAATCTAAAAGGGACATGGTACCACCCCATTAAAAATCCCATATTATTTCTCTATTTGGTGCCTACACAAAAGAGACAAGGAACACTAGTGCAAATTGTGTGTGCCTTAACGTGAGACATACAAGAAGGGGCTGACTCCCTTTTCCAAATATCAAGTGTCCCAAGTCGTGAGTTTGAGCCCATTTTCAACAAGCCAAAATTCAATTTCATCAAGTGGGCCTTGCAAAATTGGATTGAGCATAATTTAATTTAATTAGTTGGGCAATTACTTTTATTGTTCAATTAGTTAAATTAACTTGGGTATTTATTTTACTGTGCGATTTCACTGATTTAAATCACGAACGATCTATCGGGTTGAAGTTCCGTCAGTGTTTACACGTGACAGTGGAATTCCCCGAGGAATAAGTGCTTGTCACCGTTCCTCTGATTTATTTCACAAATCACAGAGTTGAAGCTCCGTCTGCAATTGCAGATGGTGGAGTTCCTCAACAGTGAATTTTTACCCGACTACCATTGTTAGCAGTCTGGTTGTATTTATTGGGTTTGTGTGTGAGGCATATATTTGTGATTCCGAGTGTTTTATTTTGTGAGGTTTTTACTTTGCACTTTAAAATTGCGAGGAATCGGATTTATTGCTTGCAGGCTGATTAAATTTGCAAACTATAATTTGTGCACTGCAATCACACACATAATCTGTGCCTTTCATTGATAGAGTCGGACATTGCATTCTGATTCTTGCACTGTGCGTCCAATAATTCTATTTTACTCACCATCTGATTGTTGGTTGATACGATTGAGCATTATCCGGATTATTAGGAACCAACCGGTTGAGAATTCGGACCTACAGAGAGAGAAACAGTTGCGAGATCACTCTATATATTTCAGTTGATTTTTCACTAACCCATTATACATATATCTAGTTTGTCTTTCTGATATGGCAGGAACTACTAGTGCTGAAATAATGGAATTACTGAGGAGCCTGAATGCAAGCATGGATTCCATGAGTCATGATATGAAAGAGATGAAGGCTGAAATGACCCACGAGTTCAAGAAGGTGAACAGCAAAATTGAGAAGAAAAATGCCAGTCTCTCTTCAGAACTGCATGGGAAGCTGCACAAGGTTGCTACTGAAGGCAACCAAAAGACTGAAGCCTTAGAGCACAAGATGGATCAGAAAATTAGCGAAGTTACTGAAGACTTCGAGGAAAGGTTGGATCAACTTGCCACAGATTTTGAAAGAGCCTTGAATGTGCAAGTGGATCACCGTGTCGGAAATTTATCCGCAAAGTTGAATGAAAAGGTCGAGTTCCTCGCTGAAGAAATGGACCGACAGACCGATGAACTGCACGAGCACATCATAGTTTCCACTACTGAAGTTGAGCTTAAGTTGGATGCGATCACCTCATTTCTCCAGAAATCTGTCAAGGACTTTGCTGCTCGTCATGGTCAGAAGATAACAGAAAGGATTAAAAGTCTCTTCTGTCAATCTGAGAAGGAATTAAATGCTACCATTGAAGACCAGCTTGAGAAGATAGCAGGACAGATTGAGGGGAAGTTGGAGTATGAATTGGAGCAATTGGGTAACAGATTGGAAGAACAAATAGCTGAGCGAGCCGAACAGTTACCGACTACCGATCTGACGGCCAGCTGTTCTTCAGAAATTTCAAAATTAATTGCTCAATTCAGGGAAGAAATAACTGCATTCATTATTTCTGAAATTAATTCTTTATCTGATAAATTCACTGCTGAGCTTAAAAATTTTTCGATAAATGTAGATCACCGGCTTCTGGATCCGCAACAAATTTATGAGCAAGTCATGAACTCCGTTGAGCAAAGAATGCAGTACAAGCTCGATGCAGAACTTGAAGCCATTCTGAAAGATGATTTTGGCGTCACGCGGAAGCACAAACCCCCTGATTTAGAAAAGGAACTAAAATTGGCCCAGCTCTGCAGAACGCATGTTGGTCTTGCGTTATGATTCTGCACTCAGTAAGCACTCACGCTGGATCAACTTGCGTTAATATGCACAGCTCAACCTCCATCAGATCAGGGGGTGATGGAGGTTCTAAATCAGGGGGTTTGTGCTTCCGCGTGACGCCAAAATCATCTTTCAGAATGGCTTCAAGTTCTGCATCGAGCTTGTACTGCATTCTTTGCTCAACGGAGTTCATGACTTGCTCATAAATTTGTTGCGGATCCAGAAGCCGGTGATCTACATTTATCGAAAAATTTTTAAGCTCAGCAGTGAATTTATCAGATAAAGAATTAATTTCAGAAATAATGAATGCAGTTATTTCTTCCCTGAATTGAGCAATTAATTTTGAAATTTCTGAAGAACAGCTGGCCGTCAGATCGGTAGTCGGTAACTGTTCGGCTCGCTCAGCTATTTGTTCTTCCAATCTGTTACCCAATTGCTCCAATTCATACTCCAACTTCCCCTCAATCTGTCCTGCTATCTTCTCAAGCTGGTCTTCAATGGTAGCATTTAATTCCTTCTCAGATTGACAGAAGAGACTTTTAATCCTTTCTGTTATCTTCTGACCATGACGAGCAGCAAAGTCCTTGACAGATTTCTGGAGAAATGAGGTGATCGCATCCAACTTAAGCTCAACTTCAGTAGTGGAAACTATGATGTGCTCATGCAGTTCATCGATCTGTCGGTCCATTTCTTCAGCAAGGAACTCGACCTTTTCATTCAACTTTGCGGATAAATTTCCGACACGGTGATCCACTTGCACATTCAAGGCTCTTTCAAAATCTGTGGCAAGTTGATCCAACCTTTCCTCGAAGTCTTCAGTAACTTCGCTAATTTTCTGATCCATCTTGTGCTCTAAGGCTTCAGTCTTTTGGTTGCCTTCAGTAGCAACCTTGTGCAGCTTCCCATGCAGTTCTGAAGAGAGACTGGCATTTTTCTTCTCAATTTTGCTGTTCACCTTCTTGAACTCGTGGGTCATTTCAGCCTTCATCTCTTTCATATCATGACTCATGGAATCCATGCTTGCATTCAGGCTCCTCAGTAATTCCATTATTTTAGCACTAGTAGTTCCTGCCATATCAGAAAGACAAACTAGATATATGTATAATGGGTTAGTGAAAAATCAACTAAAATATATAGAGTGATCTCGCAACTGTTTCTCTCTCTGTATGTCCGAATTCTCCACCGGTTGGTTCCTAATAATTCGGATAATGCTCAATCGTATCAACCAACAATCAGATGGTGAGTAAAATAGAATTATTGGACGCACAGTGCAAGAATCAGAATACAATGTTCGACTCTATCAATGAAAGGCACAGATTCTGTGTGTGATTGTAGTGCACAAATTATAGTTTGCAAATTTAATCAGCCTGCAAGCAATAAATCCGATTCCTCGCAATTTTAAAGTGCAAAGTAAAAACCTCACAAAATAAAACACTCGGAATCACAAATGTATGCCTCACACACAAACCCAATAAATACAACCAGACTGCTGATAAGGGTGACTGGGTAAAAACTTCACTGTTGAGGAACTCCAATATCTACAATTGCAGACAGAGCTTCAACTTCTGTGATTTGTGAAATAAATTAGAGGAACGGTGACAAGCACTTATTCCTCGGGGAATTCCACTGTCAAGTGTAAACACTGATGGAACTTCAACCCGATAGATCGTTCGTGATTTAAAACAGTGAAATCGCACAGTAAAATAAATACCCAATTTAATTTAACCAATTGAACAATAAAATAATTGTCCAACTAATTAAATCAAATTTAGCACAATCTAATTATCAAGACCCACTTGTTGAATTTGATTTGGGCTTGATGAAACTTAATTCAAATTTGACAAGTAGACAAAAGGTATGAACACACTTGTTTTCAGATTTTCCAAGGCTCGACCACTTTGCAAAATTTTGGTTGTGTTGGGAGTCAAACGTGGGTCCGGCTGCATTTAATTTTGGTTGTTTGGCCCTCAGAGGCCTGTTTCGCAATTCTACTTGTGGCTTGTTGATTCTTGGCTTTCTCTGCTTGGGATGCCTTGTAGGCCGCTTCTTCACGCCTTATGTTCTCCTTCAATTTTTCTCGATCAATCTGAACTGTTATTGGAGACAACGATTTGATGATGTACTTCCTTTGCTCATGCGTGAATGTGATCAGATTGGCACGTCCTTGATAAATTGCATCTTTGTCAAAAAGCCATGGACGTCCTAGCAAAACATGGCAAGTACTCATCGGAATCACATCGCACATTATTTCCTCGAAATATGTTCCGATGGCAATCGGAATCCTTGCGCGCTTGGTGACTTTAGTGACCCCGTGCTCGTTGACCCATTGCAATCGGTAGGGCTCATCGTGTTCTTCAGTCGGTAGTCCTAACCTGCGAATGACGTACAAGCTGACGACATTAGAACAACTCCCATTATCAACTACAAGAGTCAGTACGTTGTACTGACCCCCTTTGCTTTTGTCTGTTTTATAGATCCTGCTGGAGGCGCTGGAGCATGATTTGGGTTGGGGTATTGAGGGATCACATAGATAGGACTTTTTATGTTTATCTTACGTGATTATGTGATACTCTATTGTTTATTATGACTTGGATTTTATGCTAGTTGAGGCATGTGTGCCTAGAATCTGCTTTCTGTCGGCCGGTGGCCTTATGTGATTTATGAGTTGGGCTAGTAGCCCTGTTTGAGATATTGGTATGCTGTTGAGAGGCTTGCAGTCTGGAACATTGGGTTTCATTAAAACACACTGTTCATTATTTGGGCTTGGATCTCAAAGTTGCGCATATTTCATTACCCAGCAGTAGCTCCAAGACCACCATTACATTAACCCATTCGGCAGAGGCTAAACATAAATCCCCCTCCAGTGGACCTTTCCGAAGACGATTTCGAGGAAGAGGACATACATCGAGCACCTGTTGAGCACAACCGACTAGAAGCTGATCTTCGAGGAATCAAATTCACAATTCCGGCATTCAAGGGCACGAATGATCCAGAGGAATTCATCGATTGGAGGCAATCTATTGAGCTAATCTACGATTGCCAACAATACAACGAGTTCACAAAGATCCAACTTGCCGTTTGTGAATTCAAGGACTATGCTCTAACTTGGTGGCAGAAAATTCAACATGACGGACAGCGTCTAGGACTTCCCCTTATTTCTACATGGGCCGATGGCATGGATGCCCGGACCAACCACTTCGATGATCTGAACCCGGATTTATTTGGGCTTGGATTAATTGAAACAAGAAGAAGAAGCCTTGGCCCAAAGGAATTAGAAGCCCAACAAAGTAGAAAAGGAACTAAAATTGGCCCAGCTCCGCAGAACGCATGTTGGTCTTGCGTTATGATTCAGCACTCAGTAAGCACTCACGCTGGATCAACTTGCGTTAATATGCACAGCTCAACAAAGCCCACGCAGTACCATATCATGTTAGCAGGTCTTCCTCCCCCAACGGTCATCTTCTTCCCCGACCTGGTCGTCGTCGACTCGCCGTGGCTCGCCCCGTCCAACCACACTCTTATCATCGTCTCCGGCCGTCCCTACCATCGTCCTCGTCACTCCGGCAGCCCTCCTCGTCAACAGCGGACACGGGCTCTCGTCTCCGATCATCACCTTCAACAAGGGCCGCGGCCTCGCCTCTTTCCGGCGACCGCTTCACCAGTGTATCAAGATAACAAATCATGACCTTTCAGCATGTTCCCAAAATGGATCAACATATTCAGAATGTGATTCAGAAATTACGCAATTATCATCTGGAATATGTTGCTCATGGACTGGAAATTCTTTGGGTATCATCAGAGTTGAAAAATGGAAGGAATGTACCTTTGGGAGCTTTAAGGAATTATGGACAAATTTAACCTGTTCCGCAGAAGGCTCGTCAGTGGAGGAAGATGTGCTGCACGGATCCTTCGCGAGTTTGCCATTAAGCTCCCCAAGTAGCTCTGAAGAGAGACTGGCATTTTCCTTCTCAATTTTGCGGTTCACCTTCTTGAACTCGTGGGTCATTTCAGCCTTCATCTCTTTCTTATCATGACTCATGGAATCCATGCTTGCATTCAGGCTCCTCAGTAATTCCATTATTTCAGCACTAGTGGTTCCTGCCATATCAGAAAGACAAACTAGATATATGTATAATGGGTTAGTGAAAAATCAACTGAAATATATAGAGTGATCTCGCAACTGTTTCTCTCTCTGTAGGTCCGAATTCTCCACCGGTTGGTTCCTAATAATCCAGATAATGCTCATTCGTATCAACCAACAATCAGATGGTGAGTAAAATAAAATTATTGGACGCACAGTGCAAGAATTAGAATGCAATGTTCGACTCTATCAATGAAAGGCACAGATTCTGTGTGTGATTGCAGTGCACAAATTATAGTTTGCAAATTTAATCAGCCTGCAAGCAATAAATCCGATTCCTCGCAATTTTAAAGTGCAAAGTAAAAACCTCACAAAATAAAACGCTCGGAATCTCACAATATCTGTCTCACACACAAACCCAGAAATAAATAAATCCAAGCTGTCTGACTGCTGCTATCAAGGGTAGCCGGATAAAAATTCACTGTTGAGGAACTCCACTATCTGCAATTGCAGACGGAGCTTCAACTCTGTGATTTGTGAAATAAATCAGAGGAACAGTGCAAGCACTTATTCCTCGGGGAATTCCACTGTCAAGTGTAAACACTGACGGAACTTCAACCCGATAGATTGTTCGTGATTTAAATCAGTGAAATCGCACAATAAAATAAATATCCAATTCAATTTAACTAATTGAACAATAAAAAAAATTGTCCAACTAATTAAATCAAATTTTATACAATCAAGACCCACTTGTCAAACAATTGCCGAAAATTTGGATGGGATCACTTCAATTCCCGTCACTTGTATTCTATAATTTTGGTTAAAGAGGTGGGACCTACAGAACACTTGATTGGGATCTTCAATATATTTTTTTTTAATGGATCAAGACAAATAATATATATATATATATATAATCCAACAATGTCCCTTTCTCCCAATTAATTCACTTGTACTATTTGTCCCTTGTAAAATCCCCTTAACACCCTTAAAACAATTCAAGTGGATCAAATTAAAACTATCAAGAACACACTTGAAGATTTTATGATGTTCTTCAAGTTCAAGCAAGAATACTATGAACACTCAAGAACAAACCCCAAACCAAAATTAATCCCAACTCTCAATAATCACTCAACACTCTCGGATTAAGCTTGCATAATAACCAATTAAGCATACAAACCAATAATTAATGCAATTATAATCCACACAGTGAGTAGAAACAACAAATCACAAGATCAAAAAGCAAAATATGGAGATTTTTGGATTTTTTGTGAAGAACATCAAGAACTTGCTTGAATTTTCAAATGGCCATAACTTTGGCTCCCGATGTCCGTTTTTGATGTTCTTTATATGCAAACCTATGTATTCGACGAGAGGAACAAGATTATGGACTCAGATTTGACAAAATCTCAAAAGCCTGTGACCCGAATTTCTGAACAGTGGGCAGAATATTAGTTTCTAGGGTTTGGAATGGATTTTTGGTGAAGGAAATTGATTTGGGAAAATTTGGGCAGCATAACCCATGGGAATGGGTAATATAATATTGCTAAATGAAATATGTTTCCAAATGGTGAGGTGAAACACAAGATCAAACCCAAGAAAAATGAAGAAAAAATATTTTTGGTGAAAAATGACCAAGATCTTCAAAAATTCATAGAAAATTGATCCCTTGGCCAAATTTGAAGAACTTTATATGAATCTCTATGTAATCAACCCAACAAAACCAAATATGAACTCAAAATTCAGAGAATTTGGCCTGAGCAAAATGGTCCTGAAGTGAACAGTACACAGGAAACACTATTTTGAGTTTTTGGAATTTTTGGAATCAAATGGAAATGGTAAATCGATCCAATCTAGGCTCTGATACCAAGAGATGCCATGGATCGGGATTGGATACGATTTACAAACAAGAACAAGATAAAATCAAAAATAAAAGGATAGGTGAGATTACCTCATTGGATACTCAATATTGGATTTACTAACACATAAGTGTTCATCAATCCCTCAACCGATATCCTCAAGGTGTCGATACGATTGAGCATACCTCAAATACTCAAAAGGAATCCAACCTTGGTGGAAGAATTCATGTGACCCTTTCAAACAAAGAAATCCACTCTCCAAGTGTTCATCAATTAATTCATTTCAAAGGGTTAATGGCAAAGTGTTGGGAATGGCCTATTTATAGGCATTCCAAAATACAAGCAATTAAACAAATAGCAACAAAGATTAAAAAATCCTAGGAAATAAAACAAGTGTTGAAATAATAGTAACTACGACGCTAGACAAAGTGAAAGACGACGCTGAGCTGCATGAAGGACGACGCTGTGCAAAAAGAAGGACGACGCTGAGCAACTGAAGGACGACGCTGAGCTCTCGGCGATGCTACGACGCTGAACCCTCGGCGACATGACGATGCTGAACTCTCGAGCGTGATGGAGCTTGACGTCGTAGGATGGGATAGAGAATAGCGTAGTTGGCGTCATAGTCGATGGGAGCTTCTGCCGGAGCCTTCTTCCGATGGGGACGATGGGTGCTGACATTGGTGGAGGATGGTCGGAGACGGACCAAGGCATGGCAGAGGTTGCTGGAGGTCGTCTGGAGTTCGGACATGGTGACCGGAGTCGAAGAATGCTTTGCCGGAGAAGATAGCGGCGAATCGGGGTTTTCCTCTTTGCCGTAGCTTCGCTTTTCGGGGTGGCCGGAATAATGAAGATGGTGATCGGAGGCATGGCCGAGGTCTGTCCGTAAGTTCCAATAGTGAAGAGGGAAGCGCGCATCCTGGCCGGCATAGGGATAATAATTCTGGGGTTTTGTCCACCGAGGTCGGTGACCGGAGAGGGCGCTTGCGATGGGTCGGAGAAGCTAGTCGATAGCCCGGGGCTGTCCGTGGTTCCATTGAAGGCCGGAGGAGACTGTTGATGGCGATGCTCGCCGGAGATGGGGGCAGCTCGTTGGCATCGACGAAGGACATCGGAGAGGGAGAGCTGCTGCCGGTTTGGGATGATGGAGACGACGGAAATGATGGAGGTGATGGAAGGGATGACGAGGTCGCCGGCGATGAAGATACAACTCTGAGGGACGGAGATGATCCAGTTGCAGGAGTTGCCTTGTCGACGTTGGTGGCTGGCCGGAGCTCGAGGCGACGCCGAGAAGATGATCGGAGCCAGCCCTTGGAATCGACATGGGCGTGGGCTGGAGCGGCATCCGTTTGGGCTGAATAGTGGTGGGCCGGTTCTGCGTGGGAATGGGCCGGCTATAGCTTGGGCCATGTGAAGGAGAATTGGGCTTGTGGGATTTTCTGTTGGGTCATGGAATGGGCTGCACGAGGAGATGGCTCGGCCCATGAAGAGGATGCAGATTGGGCTGGTGAGAATCGGGCTCTTCACTCCCTTTGTCCATTTAATTATTTGTAGTCCAATAAGTGTAAGCCCACTAGAATTTTGATCCGGATTACTCCAAGCATTTTCCTGTCTGCTTGAATTATTTATCTGCCTGTTCCACATATCCGGATTGGGTCGTCTGTCAGACGGGTCGGGTTGGTTGATCCGGACTCCTATGGCATCCAAAAGATGCCATGGATCGGGATTGGATACGATTTATGGAACAAGAACAAGATGAACAAAGGAAGAACACCAAAATGAAAATAAAAAGGATAGATGAGATTTCCTCTTTGGATACTCAATCTTGGATCCTACTAACACATGAAGTGTTACCAAATCCCTCAACCGATATCCTCAAGGTGGCAATACGATTGAGCACACCTCAAATGCTCAAAAGGAATTATCCAACAAGGGATGAATTCATGGGTGACCCTTCAAACAAGATATAAGCACTCTCCAAGTGTTTTCAATTATATTCATTCAAAGGGTAAATGGCAAAGTGTTGGGAATGGCCTATTTATAGGCATTCCAAAATACAAGCAATTAAGCAACTAGGAACAAAGATTAAACAACCCTAGAAAATAAAACAAGTGTTCAAACTAGTGACAGCTACGACGCTATACTCAAAATGGGACTACGTGAGACTCCCCAAAATGGTTGGCGTCGTAATATGGCTGGTTGGCCAGCGTCGTCGGTGGGAGATGGAGTTCGCCGGAGATGAGAGGATTGGCCGGAGATGGATTTCGGAAGCCGACGATGATGGAGATACAAGCTGGCGCCCTTGGAGATGACTGGGGCGAAGCTCAAGGTGGCTGGGCAGTGGCAGGATGAGGGTGATCGGCGATGGAAGCTTTGCCGGAGAAGAGTTGCGGCGAATCAGGGTTTTCTTCTTCGTCGGAGCTTCGGTTTTCGGGGACTCGCCGGAACATTGGAAAGGTGGCCGGAACTGTTGACATGGACGAGGGTTCCCCATTCTCGATGGCCAATGAAGGTGGAAGGGAGGCCGCCGGACTGTTGCTGCGGTTGAAGTTATCGGCGATGGTGGTCGGCCGACTGGGTGTGGCGGACGACTAGCAAGATGACTCCCATGGCTGTTGCTGTGTTGTTCCGAGATGGTGGGTGAGGGACAGCTCGGTCGGAGATGGTGGAAGTGGTGGCTGCGGATCCACGACAGTGGTGAAGCGGTCGCCGGAAAGAGGCGAGGCCGCTGCCCTTGTTGAAGGTGACGATCGGAGACGAGAGCCTGTGTCCGCTGTTGACGAGGAGGGCTGTCGGAGTGACGAGGACGATGGTAGGGACGGCCGGAGACGATGATCAGAGTGTGGTTGGACGGGGCGAGCCACGGCGAGTCGACGACGACCAGGTCGGGGAAGAAGATGACCGTTGGGGGAGGAAGACCTGCTAACGTGATATGGTACTGCGTGGGCTTTGTTGAGCTGTGCATATTAATGCAAGTTGATCCAGCGTGAGTGCTTACTGAGTGCAGAATCATAACGCAAGACCAACATGCGTTCTGCGGAGCTGGGCCAATTTTAGTTCCTTTTCTACTTTGTTGGGCTTCTAATTCCTTTGGGCCAAGGCTTCTTCTTCTTGTTTCAATTAATCCAAGCCCAAATAAATCCGGGTTCAGATCATCGAAGTGGTTGATCCGGGCATCCATGCCATCCTCTCCCCCTTCAAAAGCTTTGAACTTCAAAGCTGGAAGATGAGTTGCTTCAGTAGGATCAACCATAAAATTTAGCCCTGCATAAACCGGAAATCCATAAATCTCGCATTTTTGAACTAATTCTGTAAAACAAAATTTATCAATAAAATTATCAGAAATATGATCCAAAATGCAAAGATAATGCTCAGAGTCTCCCTTGAGAATAAATTGCAGACTGCTGACGGTATCAGCTCCAGAACTAAAATTCCTGCAAAAATAATTATTTTCGTCAGATGCAGCAGTCATCATTCTTTTAAAATCAGATTTGAAATTCTCAAGAATTGAAACATGATCACCTGGATTATATCCCACATGTTTGGCCTTAGACAGATCTTCGCCATTAATTGATGCTCTTTCACGACCTCGGAAGGATCTCCACCTTAATGGCGGGAAATGATGAGCTCGCATATGCACCCTAAATCCTTTCAGTCCCAAATAATATATCAAGTTGCGCATATGACTTAATGGGATTCTACCAGTGTAATGAAATTTATCATAATCAGTATGCATTTTATCAGGTAAAATCAATTTTCTAATAAATGCAAACGATATGGATTTGGTTTCAAATTTTCAGCATGTTCCCAAATTGGATCAACATATTCAGAATGTGATTCAGAAATTACGCAATTATCATCTGAAATATGTTGCTCATGGACTGGAAATTCTTTGGGTATCATCAAAGTTGAAAAATGGAAGGAATGTACCTTTGGGAGCTTTAAGGAATTATGGACAAATTTAACCTGTTCCGCAGAAGGCTCGTCAGTGGAGGAAGATGTGCTGCACGAATCCTTCGCGAGTTTGCCATTAAGCTCCCCATGTAGCTCTGAAGAGATACTGGCATTTTCCTTCTCAATTTTGCGGTTCACCTTCTTGAACTCGTGGGACATTTCAGCCTTCATCTCTTTCATATCATGACTCATGGAATCCATGCTTGCATTCAGGCTCCTCAGTAATTCCATTATTTCAGCACTAGTAGTTCCTGCCATGTCAGAAAGACAAACTAGATATATGTATAATGGGTTAGTGAAAAATCAACTGAAATATATAGAGTGATCTCGCAACTGTTTCTCTCTCTGTAGGTCCGAATTCTCCACCGGTTAGTTCCTAATAATCCGGATAATGCTCAATCGTATCAACCAACAATCAGATGGTGAGTAAAATAAAATTATTGGACGCACTGTGCAAGAATCAGAATGCAATGTTCGACTCTATCAATGAAAGGCACAGATTCTGTGTGTGATTGCAGTGCACAAATTATAGTTTGCAAATTTAATCAGCCTGCAAGCAATAAATCCGATTTCTCGCAATTTTAAAGTGCAAAGTAAAAACCTCACAAAATAAAACACTCGGAATCACAAATATATGCCTCACACACAAACCCAATAAATAAATAAATCCAAGCTGTGTGACTGCAATCAAGGGTAGCCGGATAAAAATTCACTGTTGAGGAACTCCACTATCTGCAATTGCAGACGGAGCTTCAACTCTGTGATTTGTGAAATAAATCAGAGGAACAGTGCAAGCACTTATTCCTCGGGGAATTCCACTGTCAAGTGTAAACACTGACGGAACTTCAACCCGATAGATTGTTCGTGATTTAAATCAGTGAAATCGCATAGTATAATAAATACACAATTCAATTTAACTAATTGAACAATAAAAATAATTGCCCAACCAATTAAATCAAATTTTATACAATCCAATTTATCAAGACCCACTTGCTGAATTTGGCTTTGGGCTTGTTGACAATTTGCAATTTTGCACAACTTGATCAGCACCTCAATATGGATGAAACCAATTATCAATTGTCGTGTGGGGTCCACACCATTTAATGCTCCAATTTGATCAATTTGCCCTTGTTTTGGCCGAGAGGATTGTGGCTAATATTGTCAAAGTCTTGGTTTTTTTTTTAAATGGATCAAGACAAATAATATACTATATATATATATAATCCAACAATGTCCCTTTCTCCCAATTAATGCACTTGTACTATTTGTCCCTTGTAAAATCCCCTTAACACCCTTAAAACAATTCAAGTGGATCAAATTAAAACTATCAAGAACACACTTGAAGATTTTATGATGTTCTTCAAGTTCAAGCAAGAACACTATGAACACTCAAGAACAAACCCCAAACCAAAATTAATCCCAACTCTCAATAATCACTCAACACTCTCGGATTAAGCTTGCATAATAACTAATTAAGCATACAAACCAATAATTAATGCAAATACAATCCACAAAGTGAGTGAAAACAGAAAATCACAAGACCAAAAAGCAAAATATGGAGATTTTTGGATTTTTGGTGAAGAGCATCAAGAACTTGCTTGAATTTTCAAATGGCCATAACTTTGGCTCCCGATGTCCGTTTTTGATGTTCTTTATATGCAAACCTATGTATTCGATGAGAGGAACAAGATTATGGACTCAGATTTACAAAATTATGAACAACCAGTGACCAGAAAATTCGGACAGAGGACAGGTTCTTATGTTCTAGGGTTTGGAAATGGAGTTTTGGTGAAGGAAATGGATTTGGGAAAATTTGGGCAGCATAACCCCTTGGAATGGGTGATATAATATTGCTAAATGAAATATGCTTCCAAATGGTGAGGTGAAACACAAGATCAAACCCAAGAAAAATGAAGAAAAATATTTTTGGTGAAAAATGACCAAGAACTTCAAAAATTCATAGAAAATTGATCCCTTGGCCAAATCGAGAGAACTTTATATGAATCTCTATGTAATCGACCTACTCAATCCAAATATGAACTCAGAAATCAAAGATTATGGCCTGAGAAAACGGATGTTCGGTGAACAGTACACAGAAACTCTATTTTTGAGTTTTTTTTTTTTTGAATTTTTGACAAGAAATGGAAATGATAAATCGATCCAATCTAGGCTCTGATACCAAAAGATGCCATGGATCAGGATTGGATACGATTTATGGAACAATAACAAGATGAACAAAGGAAGAACACCAAAATGAAAATAAAAAGGATAGATGAGATTTCCTCTTTGGATACTCAATCTTGGATCCTACTAACACATGAAGTGTTACCAAATCCCTCAACCGATATCCTCAAGGTGGCAATACGATTGAGCACACCTCAAATGCTCAAAAGGAATTATCCAACAAGGGATGAATTCATGGGTGACCCTTCAAACAAGATATAAGCACTCTCCAAGTGTTTTCAATTATATTCATTCAAAGGGTAAATGGCAAAGTGTTGGGAATGGCCTATTTATAGGCATTCCAAAATACAAGCAATTAAGCAACTAGGAACAAAGATTAAACAACCCTAGAAAATAAAACAAGTGTTCAAACTAGTGACAGCTACGACGCTATACTCAAAATGGGACTACGTGAGACTCCCCAAAATGGTTGGCGTCGTAATATGGCTGGTTGGCCAGCGTCGTCGGTGGGAGATGGAGTTCGCCGGAGATGAGAGGATTGGCCGGAGATGGATTTCGGAAGCCGACGATGACGGAGATACAAGCTGGCGCCCTTGGAGATGACTGGGGCGAAGCTCAAGGTGGCTGGGCAGTGGCAGGATGAGGGTGATCGGCGATGGAAGCTTTGCCGGAGAAGAGTTGCGGCGAATCAGGGTTTTCTTCTTCGTCGGAGCTTCGGTTTTCGGGGACTCGCCGGAACATTGGAAAGGTGGCCGGAACTGTTGACATGGACGAGGGTTCCCCATTCTCGATGACCAATGAAGGTGGAAGGGAGGCCGCCGGACTGTTGCTGCGGTTGAAGTTATCGGCGATGGTGGTCGGCCGACTGGGTGTGGCGGACGACTAGCAAGATGACTCCCATGGCTGTTGCTGTGTTGTTCCGAGATGGTGGGTGATGGACAGCTCGGTCGGAGATGGTGGAAGTGGTGGATGCGGATCCACGACAGTGGTGAAGCGGTCGCCGGAAAGAGGCGAGGTCGCTGCCCTTGTTGAAGGTGACGATCGGAGACGAGATCCCGTGTCCGCTGTTGACGAGGAGGGCTGTCGGAGTGACGAGGACGATGGTAGGGACGGCCGGAGACGATGATCAGAGTGTGGTTGGACGGGGCGAGCCACGGCGAGTCGACGACGACCAGGTCGGGGAAGAAGATGACCATTGGGGGAGGAAGACCTGCTAACGTGATATGGTACTGCGTGGGCTTTGTTGAGCTGTGCATATTAACGCAAGTTGATCCAGCGTGAGTGCTTACTGAGTGCAGAATCATAACGCAAGACCAACATGCGTTCTGCGGAGCTGGGCCAATTTTAGTTCATTTTCTACTTTGTTGGGCTTCTAATTCCTTTGGGCCAAGGCTTCTTCTTCTTGTTTCAATTAATCCAAGCCCAAATAAATCCGGGTTCAGATTGACACACAATATTCTAGTGGGCTTACACTTATTGGACTACAAATAATTAAATGGACAAAGGGAGTGAAGAGCCCAATTCTCACCAGCCCAATCTGCATCCTCTTCATGGGCCGAGCCATCTCCTCCTGCAGCCCATTCCATGACCCAACAGAAAATCCCACAAGCCCAATTCTCCTTCACATGGCCCAAGCTGTAGCCGGCCCATTCCCATGCAGAACCGGCCCACCACTATTCAGCCCAGACGGATGCCGCTCCAGCCCACGCCCATGTCGATTCCAAGGGCTGGCTCCGATCATCTTCTCGGCGTCGCCTCGAGCTCCGGCCAGCCACCAACGTCGACAAGGCAACTCCTGCAAGAGAATAAGCGGCCTACAAGGCATCCCATTTTAACTTTTTGAAAGAAATAAAATGATGAACACTTGGAGAGTGTATTTTCTTTGTTTGAAAGGTCATATGAATTCTTCCACCAAGGTTGGATTCCTTTTGAGTATTTGAGGTGTGCTCAATCGTATCGACACCTTGAGGATATCAGTTGAGGGATTGATGAACACTTATGTGTTAGTAAATCCAATATTGAGTATCCAATGAGGTAATCTCACCTATCCTTTTATCTTTGATTTCATCTTGTTCTTGTTTGGATCTGTTAACCTTCTAAATGCCAAATAATTGGTGTAATAATGAATTTGCCAAAAGATTTTAATGGGCAGCGGCCTCGCCTCTTTCCGGCGACCGCTTCACCACTGTCGTGGATCCGCAGCCACCACTTCCACCATCTCCGACCGAGCTGTCCCTCACCCACCATCTTGGAACAACACAGCAACAGCCATGGGAGTTATCTTGCTAGTCGTCTGCCACACCCAGTCGACCGACCACCATCGCCGATAACTTCAACTGCAGCAACAGTCCGGCGGCCTCCCTTCCACCTTCATTGGCCATCTATGTTCACGTCTAGGATAGGTAAGCCCACATGAATTTCTGAATCCAATATTGAACATGGCATCTCTTGATGAACACTTTGCCATCTAATTTTCTGATCCATCTTGTGCTCTAAGGCTTCAGTCTTTTGGTTGCCTTCAGTAGCAACCTTGTGCAGCTTCCCATGCAGTTCTGAAGACTTCGAGGAAAGGTTGGATCAATTTGCCACAGATTTTGAAAGAGCCTTGAATGTGCAAGTGGATCACCGTGTCGGAATATGTTATCAATAAAATTATCAATAAATCCAAGCCCAAATAAATCCGGGTTCAGATCATCGAATATGTTGGTAATGGGACTACGTGAGATGGGTGAATGAAGTCACTGAACAAGGATTGATGATGTTCATCGGTTGGAAGCTTCTCCGACCCATCGCAAGCTTCAATACACCCACGAGTTCAAGAAGGTGAACAACAAAATTGAGAAGAAAAATGCCAGTCTCTCTTCAGAACTGCATGGGAAGCTGCACAAGGTAATCCTCAATCTCACCTGTAAAACAAAATTTATCAATAAAATTATCAGAAATATGATCCAAAATGCAAAGATAATGCTCAGAGTCTCCCTTGAGAATAAATTGCAGACTTCTGACGGTATCAGCTCCAGAAATAAAATTCCTGCAAAAATAATTATTTTCGTCAGATGCAGCAGTCATCATTCTTTTAAAATCAGATTTGAAATTCTCAAGAATTGAAACATGATCACCTGGATTATATCCCACATGTTTGGCCTTAGACAGATCTTCGCCATTAATTGATGCTCTTTCACAACCTCGGAAGGATCTCCACCTTAATGGCGGGAAATGATGAGCTCGCATATGCACCCTAAATCCTTTCAGTCCCAAATAATATATCAAGTTGCGCATATGACTTAATGGGATTCTACCAGTGTAATGAAATTTATCATAATCAGTATGCATTTTATCAGGTAAAATCAATTTTTCTAATACTCAAGACAAGATGAACTGGAGTGGCATGAATCTCACCTGTCCCAGTTGATTGTATATCCCCATCCGGATCAATCCATGGAAATGATAAATCGATCCAATCTAGGCTCTGATACCAAGAGATGCCATGGATCGAGGATTGGATACGATTTACAAACAAGAACAAGATGAAATCAAAGATAAAAGGATAGGTGAGATTACCTCATTGGATACTCAATATTGGATTTACTAACACATAAGTGTTCATCAATCCCTCAACCGATATCCTCAAGGTGTCGATACGATTGAGCACAGCTCAAATACTCAAAAGGAATCCAACCTTGGTGGAAGAATTCATATGACCTTTCAAACAACACACACAACACTTCCCAAGTGTTCTTCAATGCATATTCATTTTAAAGGTAAATGGCAAAGTGTTGGGAATGACCTATTTATAGGTATTCCAAAATACAAGCAATTAAGCAACTAGGAACAAAGATTAAACAACCCTAGAAAATAAAACAAGTGTTCAAACTAGTGACAACTACGACGCTATACTCAAAATGGGACTACGTGAGACTCTCCAAAATGGTTGGCGTCGTAATATGGCTGGTTGGCCAGCGTCGTCGGTGGGAGATGGAGTTCACCGGAGATGAGAGGATTGGCCGGAGATGGATTTCGGAAGCCGACGATGACGGAGATACAAGCTGGCGCCCTCGGAGATGACTGGGGCGAAGCTCAAGGTGGCCGGGCAGTGGCAGGATGAGGGTGATCGGCGATGGAAGCTTTGCCGGAGAAGAGTTGCGGCGAATCAGGGTTTTCTTCTTCGTCGGAGCTTCGGTTTTCGGGGACTCGCCGGAACATTGGAAAGGTGGCCGGAACTGTTGACATAGACGAGGGTTCCCCATTCTCGATGGCCAATGAAGGTGGAAGGGAGGCCGCCGGATTGTTGCTGCGGTTGAAGTTATCGGCGATGGTGGTCGGCCGACTGGGTGTGGCAGACGACTAGAAAGATGACTCCCATGGCTGTTGCTGTGTTGTTCCAAGATGGTGGGTGAGGGACAGCTCGGTCGGAGATGGTTGAAGTGGTGGCTGTGGATCCACGACAGTGGTGAAACGGTCGCCGGAAAGAGGCGAGGCCGCGGCCCTTGTTGACGGTGACGATCGGAGACGAGAGCCCGTGTCCGCTGTTGACGAGGAGGGCTGCCGGAGTGACGAGGACGATGGTAGGGACGGCTGGAGACGATGATCAGAGTGTGGATGGACGGGGCGAGCCACGGCGAGTCGACGACGACCAGGTCGGGGAAGAAAATGACCGTTGGGGGAGGAAGACCTGCTAACGTGATATGGTACTGCGTGGGCTTTGTTGAGCTGTGCATATTAACGCAAGTTGATCCAGCGTGAGTGCTTACTGAGTGCAGAATCATAACGCAAGACCAACATGCGTTCTGCGGAGCTGGGCCAATTTTAGTTTCTTTTCTACTTTGTTGGGCTTCTAATTCCTTTGGGCCAAGGCTTCTTCTTCTTGTTTCAATTAATCCAAGCCCAAATAAATCCGGGTTCAGATCATCGAAGTGGTTGATCCGGGCATCCATGCTATCAAGAGATGCCATGGATCGGGATTGGATACGAGAGCCCGTGTCCGCTGTTGACGAGGAGGGCTGTCGGAGTGACGAGGACGATTGTAGGGACGGCCGGAGACGATGATCAGAGTGTGGTTGGACGGGGCGAGCCACGGCGAGTCGACGACGACCAGGTCGGGGAAGAAGATGACCGTTGGGGGAGGAAGACCTGCTAACATGATATGGTACTGCGTGGGCTTTGTTGAGCTGTGCATATTAACGCAAGTTGATCCAGCGTGAGTGCTTACTGAGTGCAGAATCATAACGCAAGACCAACACGCGTTCTGCGGAGCTGGGCCAATTTTAGTTCCTTTTCTACTTTGTTGGGCTTCTAATTCCTTTGGGCCAAGGCTTCTTCTTCTTGTTTCAATTAATCCAAGCCCAAATAAATCCGGGTTCAGATCATCGAAGTGGTTGATCCGGGCATCCATGCCATCCTCTCCCCCTTCAAAAGCTTTGAACTTTAAAGCCGGAAGATGAGTTGCTTCAGTAGGATCAACCATAAAATTTAGCCCTGCATAAACCGGAAATCCGTAAATCTTGCATTTTTGAACTAATTTTGTAAAACAAAATTTATCAATAAAATTATCAGAAATATGATCCAAAATGCAAAGATATTGCTCAGAGTCTCCCTTGAGAATAAATTGCAGACTGCTGACGGTATCAGCTCCAGAAATAAAATTCCTGCAAAAATAATTATTTTCGTCAGATGCAGCAGTCATCGTTCTTTTAAAATCAGATTTGAAATTCTCAAGAATTGAAACATGATCACCTGGATTATATCCCACATGTTTGGCCTTAGACAGATCTTCGCCATTAATTGATGCTCTTTCACGACCTCGGAAGGATCTCCACTTTGATGGCGGGAAATGATGAGCTCGCATATGCACCCTAAATCCTTTTAGTCCCAAATAATATATTAAGTAGCGCATATGACTTAATGGGATTCTACCAGTATAATGAAATTTACCATAATCAGTATGCATTTTATCAGGTAAAATCAATTTTTCTAATAAATGCAAACGATATGGATTTGGTTTCAAATTTTCAGCATGTTCCCAAAATGGATCAACATATTCAGAATGTGATTCAGAAATTACGCAATTATTATCTAGAATATGTTGCTCATGGACTGGAAATTCTTTGGGTATCATCAGAGTTGAAAAATGGAAGGAATGTACCTTTGGGAGCTTTAAGGAATTATGGACAAATTTAACCTGTTCCGCAGAAGGCTCGTTAGTGGAGGAAGATGTGCTGCACGGATCCTTCGCGAGTTTGCCATTAAGCTCCCCATGTAGCTCTGAAGAGAGACTGGAATTTTCCTTCTCAATTTTGCGGTTCACCTTCTTGAACTCGTGGGTCATTTCAGCCTTCATCTCTTTCATATCATGACTCATGGAATCCATGCTTGCATTCAGGCTCCTCAGTAATTCCATTATTTCAGCACTAGTGGTTCCTGCCATATCAGAAAGACAAACTAGATATATGTATAATGGGTTAGTGAAAAATCAACTGAAATATATAGAGTCATCTCGCAACTGTTTCTCTCTCTGTAGGTTCGAATTCTCCACCGGTTGGTTCCTAATAATCCGGATAATGTTCAATCGTATCAACCAACAATCAGATGGTGAGTAAAATAAAATTATTGGACGCACAGTGCAAGAATTATAATGCAATGTTCGACTCTATCAATGAAAGGCACAGATTCTGTGTGTGATTGCAGTGCACAAATTATAGTTTGCAAATTTAATCAGCCTGCAAGCAATAAATCCGATTCCTCGAATTTTAAAGTGCAAAATAAAAACCTCACAAAATAAAACGCTCGGAATCACAAATATATGCCTCACACACAAACCCAATAAATAAAACCGGACTGCTGACAAGGGTAGCCGGGTAAAAATTCACTGTTGAGGAACTCCACTATCTGCAATTGCAGATGGAGCTTCAACTCTGTGATTTGTGAAATAAATCAGAGGAACGGTGACAAGCACTTATTCCTCGGGGAATTCCACTGTCAGGTGTAAACAATGACGGAACTTCAACCCGATAGATCGTTCGTGATTTAAATCGGTGAAATCGCACAGTAAAATAAATACCCAATTTAATTTAATCAATTGAACAATAAAAGTGATTGCCCAATTAATTAAATCAAACTTCGCTCAATCCATTTTTTTCAAGACCCACTTGTTGAATATTTCTATTGATAGGATCAATCGGTGAAATCCTCAAACTTTGGCTAGTGTCCGAACTTGTTGATTCCAAATTAAAACATGCAAACTGGTGGGTCCCGCAATGACTATATGGGATTTCTCAATTGAAAATGTTTTCCTCTTTCCCGTTTTCTACACCAATTTGGCATGCAAGAGGAATGTAATTGCCAAGACACCCACTTGCTCGTCCCTTTCTTGGCCCCACCAATTCGGGTAATTTCTTGGGGAAATAATGCTATGGTCCCCTCCGGGTACAAGTCCTTTTCTCACTTGAATTATTGGCTTGGACACCCGGTACTATTTGCCCCACTCAAATGCCCATAACACCCTTGCATGAACTCATTTGGATCAAATAAAAATCTCTCAAAAACACTATGAAGATTGGATGAAGATTGGATGAACACTATGAACACAATGAAGAACCTCAAGAACACTCAAGTAAAACCCTAACCCAACAATTAATCCCTACTCTCAATAATCACTCAACACTCTTGGATTAAGCTTGCATAATAACCAATTAAGCATACAAACCAATAATTAATGCAATTATAATCCACACAGTGAGTAGAAACAACAAATCACAGGATCAAAAAGCAAAATATGGAGATTTTTGGATTTTTGGTGAAGAACATCAAGAACTTGCTTGAATTTTCAAATGGCCATAACTTTGGCTCCCGATGTCCGTTTTTTATGTTCTTTATATGCAAACCTATGTATTCGACGAGAGGAACAAGATTATGGACTCAGATTTGATAAAATCTCAACAGCCTGTGACCAGAAAATTCGGACAGAAGGCAGGATGCAAAGTTCTAGGGTTTGGAAATGGAGTTTTGGTGAAGGAAATGGATTTTGGAAAAATTTGGGCAGCATAACCCCTTGGAATGGGTGATATAATATTGCTAAATGAAATATGCTTCCAAATGGTGAGGTGAAACACAAGATCAAACCCAAGAAAAATGAAGAAAAAATATTTTTGGTGAAAAATGACCAAGAACTTCAAAAATTCATAGAAAATTGATCCCTTGGCCAAATTTGAAGAACTTTATATGAATCTCTATGTAATCAACCCAACAAAACCAAATATGAACTCAGAATTCAGAGAATTTGGCCTGAGCAAAATGGTCCTGAAGTGAACAGTACACAGGAAACACTATTATGAGTTTTTTTTGAATTTTTGGAATGAAATGGAAATGGTAAATCGATCCAATCTAGGCTCTGATACCAAGAGATGCCATGGATCGGGATTGGATACGAGAGCCCGTGTCCGCTGTTGACGAGGAGGGCTGTCGGAGTGACGAGGACGATTGTAGGGACGGCCGGAGACGATGATCAGAGTGTGGTTGGACGGGGCGAGCCACGGCGAGTCGACGACGACCAGGTCGGGGAAGAAGATGACCGTTGGGGGAGGAAGACCTGCTAACATGATATGGTACTGCGTGGGCTTTGTTGAGCTGTGCATATTAACGCAAGTTGATCCAGCGTGAGTGCTTACTGAGTGCAGAATCATAACGCAAGACCAACATGCGTTCTGCGGAGCTGGGCCAATTTTAGTTCCTTTTCTACTTTGTTGGGCTTCTAATTCCTTTGGGCCAAGGCTTCTTCTTCTTGTTTCAATTAATCCAAGCCCAAATAAATCCGGGTTTAGATCATCGAAGTGGTTGATCCGGGCATCCATGCCATCTTAACACCCTTAAAACAATTCAAGTGGATCAAATTAAAACTATCAAGAACACACTTGAAGATTTTATGATGTTCTTCAAGTTCTAGCAGCTTTGGAGTACGGGTTTGATGACCATTGGATACTCAGAGCACTTATGTGTTAGTCACGGATTTTGGGAACCCATTCGGTGTGTAATAAGTGTGTTTTATTGGGAACTGCATGGATAGGTTTATACACCCCAAAAGGATGATAAAAGTGTTGGGAATGGCCTCTTCAGTCCATTTCCTCCAACGATGAAGCCTAAGAATGTGACTTCAGGCACGTGAAAGGTGCACTTCTCGAAATTTGCATAAAGCTCGGCCTTCCTCAGCTTGATAATTACCTGCACAACATGCTTTACATGATCAGATTCGTTGTGATTATAAATAAGAATATCATCAAAGTACACAACAACGAATTTTCCAATGAACTCCCTTAAAGTTTCATTCATGAGCCTCATAAATGTGGAGGGAGCATTAAAACACAGTAATTCCATTATTTCAGCACTAGTGGTTCTATGAAAAGTAGCTTTTGTAGATGTTCAGACATGCCCAATGTCGAAAAATGCCCGGATCAACCACTTCGATGATCTGAACCCGGATTTATTTGGGCTTGGATTAATTGAAACAAGAAGAAGAAGCCTTGGCCCAAAGGAATTAGAAGCCCAACAAAGTAGAAAAGGAACTAAAATTGGCCCAGCTCCGCAGAACGCATGTTGGTCTTGCGTTATGATTCTGCACTCAGTAAGCACTCACGCTGGATCAACTTGCGTTAATATGCACAGGAATGTACCTTTGGGAGCTTTAAGGAATTACGGACAAACACTTTGGGAGCTTTAAGGAATTATGGACAAACACTTTGCCATTTACCTTTTGAAATGAATAAAATGATGAACACTTGGAGAGTGTATTTTCTTTGTTTGAAAGGTCATATGAATTCTTCCACCAAGGTTGGATTCCTTTTGAGTATTTGAGGTGTGCTCAATCGTATCGACACCTTGAGGATATCGGTTGAGGGATTGATGAACACTTATGTGTTAGTAAATCCAATATTGAGTATCCAATGAGGTAATCTCACCTATCCTTTTATCTTTGATTTCATCTTGTTCTTGTTTGTAAATCGTATCCAATCCTCGATCCATGGCATCTCTTGGTATCGTAAATTCAGATCAATACAAGCAATTAAATGGACAACAATTGGCACACAAGAAGAGGGAGAGCTGGAGGTCACCACTTGTCACCGAGGTTTATACATAAAGCCAATTGATGACATCTTGGATCCTCAATTCCCCGAGATGAATCTCACATATCCATTTATCCTTTACCATTTTGGTTTGTATGCTTAATTACCTATTATGTCACCAAGTGTTCATCATTTTATTCATTTCAAAATACACTCGCCAGCTTGTATCTCCGTCATCGTCGGCTTCCGAAATCCATCTCCGGCCAATCCTCTCATCTCCGGCGAACTCCATCTCCCACCAACGACGCTGGCCAACCAGCCATATTACGACGCCAACCATTTTGGGGAGTCTCACGTAGTCCCATTTTGAGTATAGCGTCGTAGCTGTCACTAGTTTGAACACTTGTTTTATTTTCTAGGGTTGTTTAATCTTTGTTCCTAGTTGCTTAATTGCTTGTATTTTGGAATGCCTATAAATAGGTCATTCCCAACACTTTGCCATTTACCTTTGAAATGAATATGCATTGAAGAACACTTGGGAAGTGTTGTGTGTGTTGTTTGAAAGGTCATATGAATTCTTCCACCAAGGTTGGATTCCTTTTGAGTATTTGAGCTGTGCTCAATCGTATCGACACCTTGAGGATATCGGTTGAGGGATTGATGAACACTTATGTGTTAGTAAATCCAATATTGAGTATCCAATGAGGTAATCTCACCTATCCTTTTATCTTTGATTTCATCTTGTTCTTGTTTGTAAATCGTATCCAATCCTCGATCCATGGCATCTCTTGGTGAAATATGCATTGAGTAAGGGCCTATCGTCAAAATACTATATCACGTTGGCCCCCATATACAATTAACATATATCCAATCGTATCCAAGTCTCACGTAGTCCCATCTTAACACCATCGCCGATTACATGGATCGAGGATTGGATACGATTTACAAACAAGAACAAGATGAAATCAAAGATAAAAGGATAGGTGAGATTACCTCATTGGATACTCAATATTGGATTTACTAACACATAAGTGTTCATCAATCCCTCAACCGATATCCTCAAGGTGTCGATACGATTGAGCACACCTCAAATACTCAAAAGGAATCCAACCTTGGTGGAAGAATTCATATGACCTTTCAAACAAAGAAAATACACTCTCCAAGTGTTCATCATTTTATTTCTTTCAAAAAGGTAAAATGGCAAAGTGTTGGGAATGACCTATTTATAGGCATTCCAAAATACAAGCAATTAAGCAAATAGGAACAAAGATTAAACAACCCTAGAAAATAAAACAAGTGTTCAAACTAGTGACAACTACGACGCTATACTCAAAATGGGACTACGTGAGACTCCCCAAAATGGTTGGCGTCATAATATGGCTGGTTGGCCAGCGTCGTCGGTGGGAGATGGAGTTCGCCGGAGATGAGAGGATTGGCTGGAGATGGATTTCGGAAGCCGACGATGATGGAGATACAAGCTGGCGCCCTCGGAGATGACTGGGGCGAAGCTCAAGGTGGCCGGGCAGTGGCAGGATGAGGGTGATCGGCGATGGAAGCTTTGCCGGAGAAGAGTTGCGGCGAATCAGGGTTTTCTTCTTCGTCGGAGCTTCGGTTTTCGGGGACTCGCCGGAACATTGGAAAGGTGGCCGGAACTGTTGACATAGACGAGGGTTCCCCATTCTCGATGGCCAATGAAGGTGGAAGGGAGGCCGCCGGACTGTTGCTGCAGTTGAAGTTATCGGCGATGGTGGTCGGTCGACTGGGTGTGGCAGACGACTAGCAAGATAACTCCCATGGCTGTTGCTGTGTTGTTCCAAGATGGTGGGTGAGGGACAGCTCGGTCGGACATGGTTGAAGTGGTGGCTGCGGATCCACGACAGTGGTGAAGCGGTCGCCGGAAAGAGGCGAGGCCGCGGCCCTTGTTGAAGGTGACGATCGGAGACGAGAGCCCGTGTCCGCTGTTGACGAGGAGGGCTGCCGGAGTGACGAGGACGATGGTAGGGACGGCCGGAGACGATGATCAGAGTGTGGTTGGACGGGGCGAGCCACGGCGAGTCGACGACGACCAGGTCGGGGAAGAAAATGACCGTTGGGGGAGGAAGACCTGCTAACGTGATATGGTACTGTGTGGGCTTTGTTGAGCTGTGCATATTAACGCAAGTTGATCCAGCGTGAGTGCTTACTGAGTGCAGAATCATAACGCAAGACCAACATGCGTTCTGCAGAGCTGGGCCAATTTTAGTTCCTTTTCTACTTTGTTGGGCTTCTAATTCCTTTGGGCCAAGGCTTCTTCTTCTTGTTTCAATTAATCCAAGCCCAAATAAATCCGGGTTCAGATCATCGAAGTGGTTGATCCGGGCATCCATGCCATCCTCTCTCCCTTCAAAAGCTTTGAACTTCAAAGCCTGAAGATGAGTTGCTTCAGTAGGATCAACCATAAAATTTAGCCCTGCATAAACCGGAAATCCGTAAATCTCGCATTTTTGAACTAATTCTGTAAAACAAAATTTATCAATAAAATTATCAGAAATATGATCCAGAATGCAGAGATATTCGTCAGCTTCGGCTCTCAGTTTGAATTCCAGTTGGACGCCCTTCTCGGCTCGCAATTTCCACGCCCTGCTAAAATCATGACAAATATCAGGTGAATTAATTTTGTCAAGATTCAGAACAATCTCACCTGGTCTGCTTTGAAATGTGTCATCTTGATTTTCTTCAGTACCTGCAAAAATATTAAAGTTAGATGCATTATACTCATTAAGCTTATAAAAACTATCAGTATTGCGAAAAATTAAAGAACAGATTTTTGTTTGGCCCTCAGAGGCCTGTTTCGCAATTCTACTTGTGGCTTGTTGATTCTTGGCTTTCTCTGCTTGGGATGCCTTGTAGGCCGCTTCTTCACGCCTTATGTTCTCCTTCAATTTTTCTCGATCAATCTGAACTGTTATTGGAGACAACGATTTGATGATGTACTTCCTTTGCTCATGCGTGAATGTGATCAGATTGGCACGTCCTTGATAAATTGCATCTTTGTCAAAAAGCCATGGACGTCCTAGCAAAACGTGGCAAGTACTCATCGGAATCACATCGCACATTATTTCCTCGAAATATGTTCCAATGGCAATCGGAATCCTTGCGCGCTTGGTGACTTTAGTGACCCCGTGCTCGTTGACCATTGCAATCGGTAGGGCTCATCGTGTTCTTCAGTCGGTAGTCCTAACCTGCGAATGACGTACAAGCTGACGACATTAGAACAACTCCCATTATCCACTACAAGAGATGCAAGATTATTTAAAATTTCACAGTGGCAATGGAACAGATTTTCCCTTTGTTCCAATTCAGTGCAGATCGGGTCAACTTCTTTGACTATGTCCGATGTTCTAGTAACCACAAAGGAGGAACGTGTTCGGTCTCCTTTATCATTTGATCCTAGCTCCTTTGGATTATCACGGATCACAATGATCTCTTTTCCTTTCCTCTCGGCACGCTCAGCTTCTTCATGAGTTCTCAATTGCCTTTCGTGAGTAAAGGCATTTATGTCTGCTTTCTTGAGCATGGTTTCGTTCAGGGCCTTCAGCGCGTCCAAGATGTCTGTAAATCTGGACTCCGGATCAGGGGGTGATGGAGGTTCTAAATCAGGGGGTTTGTGCTTCCGCGTGACGCCAAAATCATCTTTCAGAATGGCTTCAAGTTCTGCATCGAGCTTGTACTGCATTCTTTGCTCAACGGAGTTCATGACTTGCTCATAAATTTGTTGCGGATCCAGAAGCCGGTGATCTACATTTATCGAAAAATTTTTAAGCTCAGCAGTGAATTTATCAGATAAAGAATTAATTTCAGAAATAATGAATGCAGTTATTTCTTCCCTGAATTGAGCAATTAATTTTGAAATTTCTGAAGAACAGCTAGCCGTCAGATCAGTAGTCGGTAACTGTTCGGCTCGCTCAGCTATTTGTTCTTCCAATCTGTTACCCAATTGCTCCAATTCATACTCCAACTTCCCCTCAATCTGTCCTGCTATCTTCTCAAGCTGGTCTTCAATGGTAGCATTTAATTCCTTCTCAGATTGACAGAAGAGACTTTTAATCCTTTCTGTTATCTTCTGACCATGACGAGCAGCAAAGTCCTTGACAGATTTCTGGAGAAATGAGGTGATCGCATCCAACTTAAGCTCAACTTCAGTAGTGGAAACTATGATGTGCTCATGCAGTTCATCGATCTGTCGGTCCATTTCTTCAGCAAGGAACTCGACCTTTTCATTCAACTTTGCGGATAAATTTCCGACACGGTGATCCACTTGCACATTCAAGGCTCTTTCAAAATCTGTGGCAAGTTGATCCAACCTTTCCTCGAAGTCTTCAGTAACTTCGCTAATTTTCTGATCCATCTTGTGCTCTAAGGCTTCAGTCTTTTGGTTGCCTTCAGTAGCAACCTTGTGCAGCTTCCCATGCAGTTCTGAAGAGAGACTGGCATTTTTCTTCTCAATTTTGCTGTTCACCTTCTTGAACTCGTGGGTCATTTCAGCCTTCATCTCTTTCATATCATGACTCATGGAATCCATGCTTGCATTCAGGCTCCTCAGTAATTCCATTATTTCAGCACTAGTAGTTCCTGCCATATCAGAAAGACAAACTAGATATATGTATAATGGGTTAGTGAAAAATCAACTAAAATATATAGAGTGATCTCGCAACTGTTTCTCTCTCTGTATGTCCGAATTCTCCACCGGTTGGTTCCTAATAATTCGGATAATGCTCAATCGTATCAACCAACAATCAGATGGTGAGTAAAATAGAATTATTGGACGCACAGTGCAAGAATCAGAATACAATGTTCGACTCTATCAATGAAAGGCACAGATTCTGTGTGTGATTGTAGTGCACAAATTATAGTTTGCAAATTTAATCAGCCTGCAAGCAATAAATCCGATTCCTCGCAATTTTAAAGTGCAAAGTAAAAACCTCACAAAATAAAACACTCGGAATCACAAATGTATGCCTCACACACAAACCCAATAAATACAACCAGACTGCTGATAAGGGTGACCGGGTAAAAACTTCACTGTTGAGGAACTCCAATATCTACAATTGCAGACAGAGCTTCAACTTCTGTGATTTGTGAAATAAATTAGAGGAACGGTGACAAGCACTTATTCCTCGGGGAATTCCACTGTCAAGTGTAAACACTGATGGAACTTCAACCCGATAGATCGTTCGTGATTTAAAACAGTGAAATCGCACAGTAAAATAAATACCCAATTTAATTTAACCAATTGAACAATAAAATAATTGTCCAACTAATTAAATCAAATTTAGCACAATCTAATTATCAAGACCCACTTGTTGAATTTGATTTGGGCTTGATGAAACTTAATTCAAATTTGACAAGTAGACAAAAGGTATGAACACACTTGTTTTCAGATTTTCCAAGGCTCGACCACTTTGCAAAATTTTGGTTGTGTTGGGAGTCAAACGTGGGTCCGGCTGCATTTAATGCTTGGTAATTTCTTTTGTCCCATGCACGTATTACTTGCCTTGTTGTTTTGTGTAGGCACAAATAGGGCAATAATTTGGGGTTTTAATGGCCAAGTACAACTTGTCTTTTGTCAATTCCCTAAAACACCCTTGCAATTACTCACTTGAATCAAAAAGCTATCCCTCAAGAACTTGTTGAATATGACTTGAAGATTGGATGAAGGATCCAAGAACATCAAGAACACATGATGAACACACAAGAATAAACCCCAAACCAAAATTAATCCCAACTCTCAAAACACTCAACACTCAAGGATTTAAGCTTGCATAATAACCGATTAAGCATACAAACATATAATTAATGCAAACACAATCCAAACAGTGAGTAGAAACAACAAATCACAAGATCAAAAAGCAAAATATGGAGATTTTTGGATTTTTGGTGAAGAACATCAAGAACTTGCTTGAATTTTCAAATGGTGATAACTTTGGCTCCCGATGTCCGTTTTTGATGTTCTTTATATGCAAACCTATGTATTCGATGAGAGGAACAAGATTATGGACTCAGATTTGCAAAATTATGAACAACCTGTGACCAGAAAATTCGGACAGAGGACAGGTTCTTATGTTCTAGGGTTTGGAAATGGAGTTTTGGTGAAGGAAATGGATTTGGGAAAATTTGGGCAGCATAACCCCTTGGAATGGGTGATATAATATTGCTAAATGAAATATGCTTCCAAATGGTGAGGTGAAACACAAGATCAAACCCAAGAAAAATGAAGAAAAATATTTTTGGTGAAAAATGACCAAGAACTTCAAAAATTCATAGAAAATTGATCCCTTGGCCAAATCGGAAGAACTTTATATAAATCTCTATGTAATCGACCTACTCAATCCAAATATGAACTCAGAAATCAAAGATTATGGCCTGAGCAAAACGGATGTTCGGTGAACAGTACACAGAAACTCTATTTTTGAGTTTTTTTTTTTGTTTTTGGAATTTTTTGACAAGAAATGGAAATGATAAATCGATCCAATCTAGGCTCTGATACCAAGAGATGCCATGGATCGAGGATTGGATACGATTTACAAACAAGAACAAGATGAAATCAAAGATAAAAGGATAGGTGAGATTACCTCATTGGATACTCAATATTGGATTTACTAACACACTAAATGAGCCACGTAAATCAAATGAGGATGGCATGTAGGGTGTTCATACCAAGAGATGCCATGGATCGAGGATTGGATACGATTTACAAACAAGAACAAGATGAAATCAAAGATAAAAGGATAGGTGAGATTACCTCATTGGATACTCAATATTGGATTTACTAACACATAAGTGTTCATCAATCCCTCAACCGATATCCTCAAGGTGTCGATACGATTGAGCACACCTCAAATACTCAAAAGGAATCCAACCTTGGTGGAAGAATTCATATGACCTTTCAAACAAAGAAAATACACTCTCCAAGTGTTCATCATTTTATTTCTTTCAAAAAGGTAAAATGGCAAAGTGTTGGGAATGACCTATTTATAGGCATTCCAAAATACAAGCAATTAAGCAACTAGGAACAAAGATTAAACAACCCTAGAAAATAAAACAAGTGTTGAAATAATAGTAACTACGACGCTAGACCAAACATGACTCGGACGACATCGGAGAATTCTTGGTTGGACATGGACTGCCGGAAAGTGAAGAGGACGACCGAGGTGGACAAATACTTGGCCGGAGAGGTCGTCGGAGGTGATGGGGCTCGCGGGAAGCTTTCTCTGGTCTTCTTGTTGATCTTAGCCAGCCATGGCAGTGGCCGGAGATGAAGACAACCTCGCCGGAGAAGATAGAGGCTTGTGACGGCGAATCGGGAATTTGTTCTTCGAGCACGTTGCGGCTTTCGGAGTGACCGGAATAATGGGAGAGGCGACTGGAGACATTGCAGAGGGTTGTTCATGGGCTCCAATGCCTGCTGATGATCGCCGTCAAAGGAGAGAGGGCTGCCGGAGGTTTCCATGGCCGATGAGGGTTTTCTCCTCGTCGGGGATTGTGGCCGGAGACACGGCCATGGGGCCTGACCGAAGGTTGAATGATGAGGATGGTGAAACTCTGGGGATGGTAAAGATGCTGTGTAGACGAATGTTGATGCAGGGTTGAGCTCGTCGCCGGATACAATGGAGTTGAGGGCCGGCGATGGTGTCGGAAAGGATGAAGCTTTGTCGGGGATACGAGGGCTATGGTCGAGGGCTGATCGGAGCTGCTGCTGTAACACCCCGGTTTTGGTAACCCAGGCCGGGATGCCACCGCCACACCTCCCTAGCAAGACACGGTTTCTCCGAGCTCACTAAAGAGATGCAAGGCTATGGTTTTTCAGAATTTAAAATATTCAAACAGCCCATTCATAGATAATTTAAAAATAATACATCAAAGTTGCAGCGGAAATTTTAATTTGTGCAGCGGAATTAATGTATAAGGGCCGACATGGCCAAAACACGGGTTAAACAGGCCCGTTCATGCAAGTCGTAATTAATGCAGGGATTTAAAATAAAGATTTCCCCCAATGTTCCCATGTATGCATATGACGATGCATATTCTTCGTACTCTGTAAGAAAAAGGAGATATATGGTTTGGGTCAGCAAAAACGCGCTGAGTAAGTTAACACATAGCATGGGTTAGGGGTTTCAAAGCCTTTAATTAAATTTAGTAAAAAGATGTTTGAGCTTTTAAAAATTCTTCCCGTTACGCCATCATCTCAACAATATATCATTTAGCCGGTGATCCGGCGGCCGCAGCCAATATCAATAGTAACAGTTAGCCGGTGATCCGGCGGCCTCAGCCAATTTCAAAAGTATCGCTTCTCAAAATATTTTTCGTTTCTTTTATAGTTCACCATTCACCAGGGCTCTTGTGACCGCAATCCTCATAATCAATATTTCCGCAGGAAACATCAATCGCCCTTGGGGAATCTAACCCGCAAGAACTCAATACATCCTGGGGAATCTAACCCGCAGGAAAACATACAATCGCCCTTGGGGAATCTAACCCGCAAGAACTCAAATATATCATAGGGAATCAAACCCGCATGAATCATATTGATAATATCAAACTTGGTCACAAGTCCCCAATGTTTCAAAAGAATTCTTTTAAAGAAAATGTTTTTATTTGATGTAACGGGATTTTTCAAAAGTATAGATATATCGTAATTCCAACGTCTCGATCGTTGTTTAAAAGATTTCAAAAATCGATCGATGTCACAGTTTGCGCCTTTTTGGTTTAAAAATCCATTTCTTAGGCGATTGATTTGAAATTTGTACAGCATCTCAAAAACATCCCAACGAACAACTTTCGTGTTTTAAGTTTTTCGGAAAAACGATGGGAAGCATGTCAAAAATCGAGTTTTCTACTCAAATAGTATGCTGTCAGGATTCAGGTTTGACACCTTTCAAAGATTTGACTTTTTGACATATCAAATGGACTTCAAAAATTCTGAACTTTTACAGGCACATACTAGACTTGATTTCCAACAACTTTTGTTTAGAACTCAAAGATTAGTTCGGGCTAGAAATGATAGGAATAAGCTCCTCAAGATCGGTTATGAAATCTGTCATCCTTTGACAATTCTTAAAAACGCAGAATATGTCCGATACGATTTGGGGTATCAAAACTTGATGAAAATCTTTGAAATTTTTACACAACATAGATTAAGCTTTTAGGATCAAAATCTTAGTTTTGAGTTTTCAGGTTTGAACACTCGAAGTAATAGAAATATGCTCATCAAGTTTGATTATGAAATCTGTCAAGGTTCTTGACATCGGTTCTAACGCAGATCGGATTGGCTCGAGTTCGGAGGCTCAAATCTCAACGAAAAATTCTAAAACTTACAGAAATGTTCTAAACTCATAGATCTACAATTCTTATGTTCAACTCCAATCCTAGATCGGCCTAGATCCAAGGTCAAAATAACCAACAAGTTTGAATAAAGAATCTATCACTATTTCAAGATCTAAGTCGATGGCAGGTCTGTTCATGGTCGTTTTCGGATACCAAACACGATGAAAAATTATAAAATTTTTACAGTAGCTAGATTAATGTCTTAGAAATGTTTTTCATGTTTTGGGTTTTTCCGTTTGAAGACTTTTAAGGGTTCGAAAAATTCATACGAAAACGCTGCGCCGGGGGTTTTCTCTTGTTGACAGATTTTAGAGTTATTAAATCTATATGTTTGGTTGCATTTTAAGTCACCCAAAACCATAGTAAGGTTAACTTACAGTGGGGATGATGTCTAGGAAGTCACGGGGTCGTCCGGAATCCACGGGATGTCACGAACGAATCTCTTCCACCCGATTTATTCTTCCCTTGGCTCCGATTTGTGTTTGAATACGAAGATTCATAAGTTAGGATGATGTTTATGATCTTAAAATCATAAGGAAACTTGAATAACATCTTACCAACAATCCAAAGCCTGCAATCCTTGATCTACACACTTCCTTGGTTGGATTTGGTTGCCGGAAACTCGTCGGAAAGTCGCCGGAAGTTCGTCGGAAGAGTGTTTGGCTTTTGGGAGAGTTTTTGGAGAGTTTGGGGTGAATGATTGATGAAAATGGCTGAGAATGGGGATGGGATTGATTACATAACATCCAAAAAGATGCCACACCCGTGATAGATCAAGATTCCCACCTTTGGGACCCAAAAAATGGCAAAAAGTCCCAAAAACACATAAATCCCGACTGCTACAGTAGCATGCTACAGTAGCGTGCTACAGTAGCATGCTACAGTAACTTTTTTTTTTTTTTTTTAAATTTTTTTTATATATATATATATATATATTAAGATTCTTATCTTAAAAAAAATCATAATGTGGGAATTTTTGTGATCTTGTAAGTCATACATAGCTTCAAAAAGGAATATATTCTTTATTTGAAAATGACAAGATATGATTAATATTCCACCCTACAATTTCAAACCATAGTCAAATTATTCCCAATTATATTATGGCATTCTAGAATAATTCATAAAAAAATATGGGTAGAATGATTAATCAAGGATATATAGAAAATAGATAATTCTCATTATAATTTAAACATGTAAATATATACATGTATATACATGTGTACATGTTTGGAAAGATTATTTCAAGACCAAGGTATATATGTGTATATAAACTTGTATATGGATTTAAAATATTCTATGAACCATATACTTATTACACTTGATATTGAAATCCATATATTTATTTGAAAAGACAAATATATATAATTTTTTCAAAGTATGTTTTGTAGAAAATAATATACTAATCTTTAAGCACATATTTGAACATATAAATATATATAGATTTGATTAAAAATCTACTTAGTGAATTGATCAAAATATATATATTCATACATATATATCGGGCAATTTCTATGGTATTACAATCTACCCTCCTTAAGAATCAACTTCGTCCCCGAAGTTGCGCGACTTATTGACCGATTGATTGATTGCGATTGTATCATTAAATTTCTTCCGACTTCACGGGTTCTTGGAATTAAAATTCTTTTCCTTCTTGAATTTAATTCCAATTGTCTTGACTCAATTGATGGAATGTCTTCGGGCTTCCTTTCCCTCTTTTATTCCATTTTGAATTTGAATCTATCGGCGTTTTATTTCCGAGCAATAATTTATTGTGATAAATTATTTTCTTCTTCTCGGAGATGTTTCGACATTGATCGGAATAAATTTTATTCCTTTGGACGTTGATAAAAATCTGGGGTATTACATCCTCCCCCCCCTTAAGATTACAGTTATGTCCCCATAACTGCCTATGTATTATTCGCAACCAGGTTCGGGTATCATCGCATATGATCCTTCCTCAGTATTCTTCTAGGTGTCATTTTAGAAGCACGCAAAGAAGAGTTTCTAAGTGATCAAGATTTAGGACTAAGGCAAAGTTAGTCTTTAGCAAGCGCTCCTAAGTCAAGAACATGTCGAGTTCTAAGGTAGGAGTGTTTCTTATTACCGATAATTCACATAAAAAGGGTTAGTGTATTTATTTATGTATGCATATGCATATGTGTTCCCCCCCAAAAAAAAAAAATTTATGCAAGCATTTATTTATCCATGGGTTTTAAAAATAAATTTATTCCATGGATAGATTAAAATAAGGATAAAAGGTTTGGGCCACTATATTGGGCCGAAAGAAATAAATTATTTGGGCTTTAAATAAAAACAAGGTTATTGGGCCAAAAATAATTTCTTGGGCTTCAAAAAAAATTTTTTTGGGCTAAAAATTTGGGCTTTAACTTCAAAATAATAATTGGGCTCTTTAAAATAGTAGTTTTAAAATATTCCGGGCTCTGATACCACATTGTAACAGATATTTTCTTTAAAATAAATAGCTTTAAAATAGTCTGGGCTCTGATACCAACTTGTAACACCCCGGTTTTGGTAACCCAGGCCGGGATGCCACCGCCACACCTCCCTAGCAAGACACGGTTTCTCCGAGCTCACTAAAGAGATGCAAGGCTATGGTTTTTCAGAATTTAAAATATTCAAACAGCCCATTCATAGATAATTTAAAAATAATACATCAAAGTTGCAGCGGAAATTTTAATTTGTGCAGCGGAATTAATGTATAAGGGCCGACATGGCCAAAACACGGGTTAAACAGGCCCGTTCATGCAAGTCGTAATTAATGCAGGGATTTAAAATAAAGATTTCCCCCAATGTTCCCATGTATGCATATGACGATGCATATTCTTCGTACTCTGTAAGAAAAAGGAGATATATGGTTTGGGTCAGCAAAAACGCGCTGAGTAAGTTAACACATAGCATGGGTTAGGGGTTTCAAAGCCTTTAATTAAATTTAGTAAAAAGATGTTTGAGCTTTTAAAAATTCTTCCCGTTACGCCATCATCTCAACAATATATCATTTAGCCGGTGATCCGGCGGCCGCAGCCAATATCAATAGTAACAGTTAGCCGGTGATCCGGCGGCCTCAGCCAATTTCAAAAGTATCGCTTCTCAAAATATTTTTCGTTTCTTTTATAGTTCACCATTCACCAGGGCTCTTGTGACCGCAATCCTCATAATCAATATTTCCGCAGGAAACATCAATCGCCCTTGGGGAATCTAACCCGCAAGAACTCAATACATCCTGGGGAATCTAACCCGCAGGAAAACATACAATCGCCCTTGGGGAATCTAACCCGCAAGAACTCAAATATATCATAGGGAATCAAACCCGCATGAATCATATTGATAATATCAAACTTGGTCACAAGTCCCCAATGTTTCAAAAGAATTCTTTTAAAGAAAATGTTTTTATTTGATGTAACGGGATTTTTCAAAAGTATAGATATATCGTAATTCCAACGTCTCGATCGTTGTTTAAAAGATTTCAAAAATCGATCGATGTCACAGTTTGCGCCTTTTTGGTTTAAAAATCCATTTCTTAGGCGATTGATTTGAAATTTGTACAGCATCTCAAAAACATCCCAACGAACAACTTTCGTGTTTTAAGTTTTTCGGAAAAACGATGGGAAGCATGTCAAAAATCGAGTTTTCTACTCAAATAGTATGCTGTCAGGATTCAGGTTTGACACCTTTCAAAGATTTGACTTTTTGACATATCAAATGGACTTCAAAAATTCTGAAATTTTACAGGCACATACTAGACTTGATTTCCAACAACTTTTGTTTAGAACTCAAAGATTAGTTCGGGCTAGAAATGATAGGAATAAGCTCCTCAAGATCGGTTATGAAATCTGTCATCCTTTGACAATTCTTAAAAACGCAGAATATGTCCGATACGATTTGGGGTATCAAAACTTGATGAAAATCTTTGAAATTTTTACACAACCTAGATTAAGCTTTTAGGATCAAAATCTTAGTTTTGAGTTTTCAGGTTTGAACACTCGAAGTAATAGAAATATGCTCATCAAGTTTGATTATGAAATCTGTCAAGGTTCTTGACATCGGTTCTAACGCAGATCGGATTGGCTCGAGTTCGGAGGCTCAAATCTCAACGAAAAATTCTAAAAACTTACAGAAATGTTCTAAACTCATAGATCTACAATTCTTATGTTCAACTCCAATCCTAGATCGGCCTAGATCCAAGGTCAAAATAACCAACAAGTTTGAATAAAGAATCTATCACTATTTCAAGATCTAAGTCGATGGCAGGTCTGTTCATGGTCGTTTTCGGATATCAAAACACGATGAAAAATTATAAAATTTTTACAGTAGCTAGATTAATGTCTTAGGAATGTTTTTCATGTTTTGGGTTTTTCCGTTTGAAGACTTTTAAGGGTTCGAAAAATTCATACGAAAACGCTGCGCCGGGGGTTTTCTCTTGTTGACAGATTTTAGAGTTATTAAATCTATATGTTTGGTTGCATTTTAAGTCACCCAAAACCATAGTAAGGTTAACTTACAGTGGGGATGATGTCTAGGAAGTCACGGGGTCGTCCGGAATCCACGGGATGTCACGAACGAATCTCTTCCACCCGATTTATTCTTCCCTTGGCTCCGATTTGTGTTTGAATACGAAGATTCATAAGTTAGGATGATGTTTATGATCTTAAAATCATAAGGAAACTTGAATAACATCTTACCAACAATCCAAAGCCTGCAATCCTTGATCTACACACTTCCTTGGTTGGATTTGGTTGCCGGAAACTCGTCGGAAAGTCGCCGGAAGTTCGTCGGAAGAGTGTTTGGCTTTTGGGAGAGTTTTTGGAGAGTTTGGGGTGAATGATTGATGAAAATGGCTGAGAATGGGGATGGGATTGATTACATAACATCCAAAAAGATGCCACACCCGTGATAGATCAAGATTCCCACCTTTGGGACCCAAAAAATGGCAAAAAGTCCCAAAAACACATAAATCCCGACTGCTACAGTAGCATGCTACAGTAGCGTGCTACAGTAGCATGCTACAGTAACTTTTTTTTTTTTTTTTTTTAAATTTTTTTTTTATATATATATATATATTAAGATTCTTATCTTAAAAAAAATCATAATGTGGGAATTTTTGTGATCTTGTAAGTCATACATAGCTTCAAAAAGGAATATATTCTTTATTTGAAAATGACAAGATATGATTAATATTCCACCCTACAATTTCAAACCATAGTCAAATTATTCCCAATTATATTATGGCATTCTAGAATAATTCATAAAAAAATATGGGTAGAATGATTAATCAAGGATATATAGAAAATAGATAATTCTCATTATAATTTAAACATGTAAATATATACATGTATATACATGTGTACATGTTTGGAAAGATTATTTCAAGACCAAGGTATATATGTGTATATAAACTTGTATATGGATTTAAAATATTCTATGAACCATATACTTATTACACTTGATATTGAAATCCATATATTTATTTGAAAAGACAAATATATATAATTTTTTCAAAGTATGTTTTGTAGAAAATAATATACTAATCTTTAAGCACATATTTGAACATATAAATATATATAGATTTGATTAAAAATCTACTTAGTGAATTGATCAAAATATATATATTCATACATATATATCGGGCAATTTCTATGGTATTACAGCTGCTGTCCCGGCGATGATGGGGGTTGCAGCTTCGGGTCCACGGCGGCGAAGATGAAGATGCCGGAGGGGAGATCGGCGCCGGAGCTGGAGGTAGAAGACGACGGGAGCACCGATCTGGACAGACCTTCCTCTCCTTGGGCCGCATTTGAAATGGGTTGTCCCATTGTTGGGCCGTTTCCTTCTTCACAAATGAAATGGGCCGAGAAGCATTGGGTTGGGCTCGAGCCCATGGGTGGATCATGAGGTGGGCCGGTTAGACTTGTGCTTGGGATAATTGGAAATGGGCCGGTTGGTGTGGGCTTCTTTATTTCCTCCCTCCATTTAATTAATTGAAGCCCACTTAGCTTGGATCTAACAACTTCAAACCTTGACCCATTGTGAGATGGAGGTTTGCTGACCATTGCTGTTGACCGGTGTTCACTCGCCAGAATCAGGCAGGTTTCCGGTGACTCTCCAGTGAAACTCTGGTGGGATTCCAGCGATCTTCCTATATCCGTATCCTCCATGATTAGCTTCAATTCTCCCACTTTCTTCATAATTAATTCATCTGGATAACTCAAAACATTATTCTTCATGCTCCATGTATCCGGGTCTGTTCGTCTGTCAGTCGGGTCGGGTTGGTTGATCCGGGCTCCCATGGCATCCTCTCCCCCTTCAAGAGCTTTGGACTCCAAAGCTAGGCGAGAAATTACACCGGTCGGATCAACCACAAATTTTGACCTTGCACAAACCGATATCCCATAAGTACCGCATTTTTGAACCAATTTCGTAAAACAAAATTTTTCAATAAAATTATCAGAAATATGATCCAAAATGCAAAGATAATGCTCAGTCTCCCTTGAGAATAAATTGCAGACTGCTGACGGTATCAGCTCCAGAAATAAAATTCCTGCAAAAATAATTATTTTCGTCAGATGCAGCAGTCATTTAGTGTGTAATTCCTCTCCAATGGGTCATTTCAGCCTTCATCTCTTTCATATCATGACTCATGGAATCCATGCTTGCATTCAGGCTCCTCAGTAATTCCATTATTTCAGCACTAGTGGTTCCTGCCTTATCAGAAAGACAAACTAGATATATGTATAATGGGTTAGTGAAAAATCAACTGAAATTTATAGAGTGATCTCGTAACTGTTTCTCTCTCTGTAGGTCCGAATTCTCCACCGGTTGGTTCCTAATAATCCAGATAATGCTCAATCGTATCAAGCAACAATCAGATGGTGAGTAAAATAAAATTATTGGACGCACAGTGCAAGAATCAGAATGCAATGTTCGACTTTATCAATGAAAGGCACAGATTCTGTGTGTGATTGCAGTGCACAAATTATAGTTTGCAAATTTAATCAGCCTGCAAGCAATAAATCCGATTTCTCGCAATTTTAAAGTGCAAAGTAAAAACCTCACAAAATAAAACGCTCTAAATCTCACAAATATATGCCTCATACACAAACCCAATAAATACAACCAGACTGCTGATAAGGGTGACCGCTGACCGGGTAAAAACTTCACTGTTGAGGAACTCCAATATCTACAATTGCAGACAGAGCTTCAACTTCTGTGATTTGTGAAATAAATCAGAGGAACGGTGACAAGCACTTATTCCTCGGGGAATTCCACTGTCAAGTGTAAACACCGACGGAACTTCAACCCGATAGATCATTCGTGATTTAAAACAGTGAAATCGCACAGTAAAATAAATACCCAATTTAATTTAATCAATTGAACAATAAAAATAATTGCACAATTAATTAAATCAAACTTCGCTCAATCCATTTTTTTCAAGACCCACTTGTTGAATATTTCTATTGATAGGATCAATCGGTGAAATCCTCAAACTTTGGCTAGTGTCCGAACTTGTTGATTCCAAATTAAAACATGCAAACTGGTGGGTCCCGCATGACTATATGGGATTTCTCAATTGAAAATGTTTTCCTCTTTGCCGTTTTCTACACCAATTTGGCATGCAAGAGGAATGAAATTGCCAAGACACCCACTTGCTCGTCCCTTTCTTGGCCCCACCAATTCGGGTAATTTCTTGGGGAAATAATGCAATGGTCCCCTCCGGGTACAAGTCCTTTTCTCACTTGAATTATTGGCTTGGACACCCGGTACTATTTGCTCCACTCAAATGCCCATAACACCCTTGCATGAACTCATTTGGATCAAATAAAAATCTCTCAAAAACACTATGAAGATTGGATGAAGATGGGATGAACACTATGAACACAATGAAGAACCTCAAGAACACTCAAGTAAAACCCTAACCCAACAATTAATCCCAACTCTCAATAATCACTCAACACTCTTGGATTAAGCTTGCATAATAACCAATTAAGCATACAAACCAATAATTAATGCAATTATAATCCACACAGTGAGTAGAAACAACAAATCACAAGATCAAAAAGCAAAATATGGAGATTTTTGGATTTTTGGTGAAGAACATCAAGAACTTGCTTGAATTTTCAAATGGCCATAACTTTGGCTCACGATGTCCGTTTTTTATGTTCTTTATATGCAAACCTATGTATTCGACGAGAGGAACAAGATTATGGACTCAGATTTGATAAAATCTCAACAGCCTGTGACCAGAAAATTCGGACAGAAGGCAGGATGCAAAGTTCTAGGGTTTGGAAATGGAATTTTGGTGAAGGAAATGGATTTTGGAAAAATTTGGGCAGCATAACCCCTTGGAATGGGTGATATAATATTGCTAAATGAAATTTGCTTCCAAATGGTGAGGTGAAACACAAGATCAAACCCAAGAAAAATGAAGAAAAAATATTTTGGTGAAAAATGACCAAGAACTTCAAAAATTCATAGAAAATTGATCCCTTGGCCAAATTTGAAGAACTTTATATGAATCTCTATGTAATCAACCCAACAAAACCAAATATGAACTCAGAATTCAGAGAATTTGGCCTGAGCAAAATGGTCCTGAAGTAAACAGTACACAGGAAACACTATTTTGAGTTTTTTTGGAATTTTTGGAATGAAATGGAAATGGTAAATCGATCCAATCTAGGCTCTGATACCAAGAGATGCCATGGGAGTCCGGATCAACCAACCCGACCCGTCTGACAGACGACCCAATCCCGATATGTGGAACAGGCAGATAAATAATTCAAGCAGACAGGAAAATGCTTGGAGTAATCCGGATCAAAATTCTAGTGGGCTTACACTTATTGGACTACAAATAATTAAATGGAAAAAGGGAGTGAAGAGCCCAATTCTCACCAGCCCAATCTGCATCCTCTTCATGGGCCGAGCCATCTCCTCCTGCAGCCCATTCCATGACCCAACAGAAAATCCCACAAGCCCAATTCTCCTTCACATGGCCCAAGCTGTAGCCGGCCCATTCCCATGCAGATCGGCCCACCACTACTCAGCCCAGACGGATGCCGCTCCAGAACCGGCCCATTCCCATGAAACCAAATCCTTATCGTTTGCATTTATTAGAAAAATTGATTTTACCTGATAAAATGCATACTGATTATGGTAAATTTCATTACACTGGTAGAATCCCATTAAGTCATATGCGCTACTTAATATATTATTTGGGACTGAAAGGATTTAGGGTGCATATGCGAGCTCATCATTTCCCGCCATCAAAGTGGAGATCCTTCCGAGGTCGTGAAAGAGCATCAATTAATGGCGAAGATCTGTCTAAGGCCAAACATGTGGGATATAATCCAGGTGATCATGTTTCAATTCTTGAGAATTTCAAATCTGATTTTAAAAGAACGATGACTGCTGCATCTGACGAAAATAATTATTTTTGCAGGAATTTTATTTCTGGAGCTGATACCGTCAGCAGTCTGCAATTTATTCTCAAGGGAGACTCTGAGCATTATCTTTGCATTTTGGATCATATTTCTGATAATTTTATTGAAAAATTTTGTTTTACGAAATTGGTTCAAAAATGCGGTACTTATGGGATATCGGTTTGTGCAAGGTCAAAATTTGTGGTTGATCCGACCGGTGTAATTTCTCGCCTAGCTTTGGAGTCCAAAGCTCTTGAAGGGGGAGAGGATGCCATGGGAGCCCGGATCAACCAACCCGACCCGACTGACAGACGAACAGACCCGGATACATGGAGCATGAAGAATAATGTTTTGAGTTATCCAGATGAATTAATTATGAAGAAAGTGGGAGAATTGAAGCTAATCATGGAGGATACGGATATAGGAAGATCGCTGGAATCCCACCAGAGTTTCACTGGAGAGTCACCAGAAACCTGCCGGATTCTGGCGAGTGAACACCGGTCAACAGCAATGGTCAGCAAACCTCCATCTCACAATGGGTCAAGGTTTGAAGTTGTTAGATCCAAGCTAAGTGGGCTTCAATTAATTAAATGGAGGGAGGAAATAAAGAAGCCCACACCAACCGGCCCATTTCCAATTATCCCAAGCCCAAGTCTAACCGGCCCACCTCATGATCCACCCATGGGCTCGAGCCCAACCCAATGCTTCTCGGCCCATTTCATTTGTGAAGAAGGAAACGGCCCAACAATGGGACAACCCATTTCAAATGCGGCCCAAGGAGAGGAAGGCCTGTCCAGATCGGTGCTCCCGTCGTCTTCTACCTCCAGCTCCGGCGCCGATCTCCCCTCCGGCATCTTCATCTTCGCCGCCGTGGACCCGAAGCTGAAACCCCCATCATCGCCGGGACAGCAGCAGCTCCGATCAGCCCTCGACCATAGCCCTCGTATCCCCGACAAAGCTTCATCCTTTCCGACACCATCGCCGGCCCTCAACTCCATTGTATCCGGCGACGAGCTCAACCCTGAATCAACATTCGTCTACACAGCATCTTTACCATCCCCAGAGTTTCACCATCCTCATCATTCAACCTTCGGTCAGGCCCCATGGCCGTGTCTCCGGCCACAATCCCCGACGAGGAGAAAACCCTCATCGGCCATGGAAACCTCCGACAGCCCTCTCTCCTTTGACGGCGATCATCAGCAGGCATTGGAGCCCATGAACAACCCTCTGCAATGTCTCCAGTCGCCTCTCCCATTATTCCGGTCACTCCGAAAGCCGCAACGTGCTCGAAGAACAAATTCCCGATTCGCCGTCACAAGCCTCTATCTTCTCCGGCGAGGTTGTCTTCATCTCCGGCCAGAAATCTGTCAAGGACTTTGCTGCTCGTCATGGTCAGAAGATAACAGAAAGGATTAAAAGTCTCTTCTGTCAATCTGAGAAGGAATTAAATGCTACCATTGAAGACCAGCTTGAGAAGATAGCAGGACAGATTGAGGGGAAGTTGGAGTATGAATTGGAGCAATTGGGTAACAGATTGGAAGAACAAATAGCTGAGCGAGCCGAACAGTTACCGACTACTGATCTGACGGCCAGCTGTTCTTCAGAAATTTCAAAATTAATTGCTCAATTCAGGGAAGAAATAACTACATTCATTATTTCTGAAATTAATTCTTTATCTGATAAATTCACTGCTGAGCTTAAAAATTTTTCGATAAATGTAGATCACCGGCTTCTGGATCCGCAACAAATTTATGAGCAAGTCATGAACTCCGTTGAGCAAAGAATGCAGTACAAGCTCGATGCAGAACTTGAAGCCATTCTGAAAGATGATTTTGGCGTCACGCGGAAGCACAAACCCCCTGATTTAGAACCTCCATCACCCCCTGATCCGGAGTCCAGATTTACAGACATCTTGGACGCGCTGAAGGCCCTGAACGAAACCATGCTCAGGAAAGCAGACATAAATGCCTTTACTCACGAAAGGCAATTGAGAACTCATGAAGAAGCTGAGCGTGCCGAGAGGAAAGGAAAAGAGATCATTGTGATCCGTGATAATCCAAAGGAGCTAGGATCAAATGATAAAGGAGACCGAACACGTTCCTCCTTTGTGGTTACTAGAACATCGGACACAGTCAAAGAAGTTGACCCGATCTGCACTGAATTGGAACAAAGGGAAAATCTGTTCCATTGCCACTGTGAAATTTTAAATAATCTTGCATCTCTTGTAGTGGATAATGGGAGTTGTTCTAATGTCGTCAGCTTGTACGTCATTCGCAGGTTAGGACTACCGACTGAAGAAGTTAGCGAAGTGTTGGTAATGGTTGGGACTACGTGAGACTTGGATACGATTGGATATATGTTGATTGTATATGGGGGCCAACGTGATATAGTATTTTGACGATAGGCCCTTACTCAATGCATATTTCACCAAGAGATGCCATGGATCGAGGATTGGATACGATTTACAAACAAGAACAAGATGAAATCAAAGATAAAAGGATAGGTGAGATTACCTCATTGGATACTCAATATTGGATTTACTAACACATAAGTGTTCATCAATCCCTCAACCGATATCCTCAAGGTGTCGATACGATTGAGCACACCTCAAATACTCAAAAGGAATCCAACCTTGGTGGAAGAATTCATATGACCTTTCAAACAAAGAAAATACACTCTCCAAGTGTTCATCATTTTATTCATTTCAAAAGGTAAATGGCAAAGTGTTGGGAATGGCCTATTTATAGGCATTCCAAAATACAAGCAATTAAACAACTAGCAACAAAGATTAAACAATCCTAGGAAATAAAACAAGTGTTGAAATAATAGTAACTACGACGCTAGACAAAGTGAAAGACGACGCTGAGCAGCATGAAGGACGATGCTGAGCAACTGAAGGACGACGCTGAGCTCTCGGCGATGCTATGACGCTGAACCCTCGGCGACAGGACGATGCTGAACTCTCGAGCGTGATGGAGCTTGACGTCGTAGGATGGGATAGAGGATAGCGTAGTTGGCGTCATAGTCGATGGGAGCTTCTGCCGGAGCCTTCTTCCGATGGGGACGATGGGTGCTGGCAGTGGTGGAGGATGGTCGGAGAGGGACCAAGGCATGGCAGAGGTTGCTGGAGGTCGTCTGGAGTTCGGACATGGTGACCGGAGTCGAAGAATGCTTTGCCGGAGAATATAGCGGCGAATCGGGGTTTTCCTCTTTGCCGTAGCTTTGCTTTTCGGGGTGGCTGAAACTTTTGACAAATTTCATTAACACGAGTATTTTATAAAAGTATATCAGGATTGAATTTATTAAAATGAAAAGAGTTATGATTTATGGAATGGGTTTAGGGATATATCAAGAGTGTCACTCTTTATTACTCATGTGAGGGGCTTTAATTTCAAATGGCAATGTGGTCCTCTCTGCCATGAAACTTCTGACAAATCTCATGATACAACCGGGATAAATTGACCTTCAGCCTGTCACACTGAGGGTCCCCGGCATATGTGCCATGATACTTCTCATGATTTCATGTCATGAGATTCCCTGCCATGAAACCTTCGGCAGATTCCCACTACATGAGTATTTTCTGAAAAATCACATTTTTATTTACTCGTGTTAAGAAACTGTGCCCCCGAAAGCGCACGGAGTCAAAAATTGCAGTAATTTATAGTGAGTACCGGATCGTTCACTGGAGGATGTGCGATGGAAGCAGGACCCACGCCGTTTACTAAGATTTTCCACTCGGTTACTCGATTCGAGTTTGAGAAATGACTAACAACTACTTGACATAATTTAAACTAAGCTATGAAAGCAATCAAAATAAAGCAGATAAAATTATTCTACAAAGCGAATTAAATTTAGTCTAAGAAAGCAATAAAATTATTCTAAGAAAGCGGTTAAAATTATCCTAAGAAAGCAGATTTAAAATATGACAGAAGGGACAGGAAGAAAAGAATAAAGATTGGACAAGATTCAGATGAAACACAGTTAAACTTCAATTTTAATTACACAGATCTTAGCTTGGGATAATCCTTTCAGTTAGCTAACTCTCATGCTCTCTATACCATGTTCCCTTTAACAGACAGGTACTTACAGCAAGAGTTTACATGCTCTTAAGAAAATAAATTCTAAGATACCACAGATATATAACTGCCCCTGCGCAGAGGTATGTCATTTATCTGTGGTGGACAAGCAACACCTGACAAATCATTTATTGAGATGCCAAGTACTGTTATCATTCCCCCATGTCACGCCCAAAGATTCTAATCAAGCCCTGAACTATCCCTTAACTATCAGTCCTAGTAGCAGTTACACAACTCTCAATACAACCGAGTGACCTCTAACGAAAGCATTTAAAAGAAAGCGATAAAGAAAGCATTTAAAATCCTATCACTCGGAAGTTTTAAAAGTCTGACCCTGGTAGTAAAAGAAAGCCCCCAGTCAGGATGACCGGGTGTGGATCAAGATTTCCCTATTCTCGGTGAACCGCTCGCAGTGTTCACTTCCCGTCGGGTGGTTATGAGATACAAACTAATGAAACGAACTAATAAATTAGTTCGTTCCGGATGCACTCACTCAGGACTCAAAAGTATGCTTTGGCAGAAGAAGATAGCAGTTGAAAGAATACTCAACCCTACCTTAGAAAATAACCAAGGCCCGAATGTTGTTCCTCTAGTATTCTCTGTCACACCTTATCGGAATCCAAGTGGAATCTGACCCAGTGCAATATTTAATACAAGATTTCCAACAAACAGCAATTTTGGAAAAATAATAAATCTGAAAATCATTCCCTATCAGGTACTAGACTCTCAATAAGAACACAGATCCTTTCAGTCTAGGTGAGACCTAATCGCTGACTCTGCTTCTAATTTCCCAAAATCAACCCCCAGTCGGATATGAATTAGTCATAACTGTTGAATTTATCCCTTACTCAGATCCGGATTTTATAAAGGAATTTTTGTTGGAAATTTATTATGAAACATCTGATTTAAAATCAAGACTCCTGTGTCCAAGGGAAGGATCCCAAAATAATATTGACCACAATATCTACATAATAATATCATGCATAAGTTTATAGAGAAGTGTAAAATTAAATAACCCAAAATATAAGGTGGGTTTAGACAGAAGTGAAACACAGAGATGAAATAGCCGGAGATGAGAAGAATTTATTGTGGCTAAAAAGGTGGCAAAATAATTAGGGTTAATTGGATTGCAGTTATCTGTGGTCCAATTCCCTAATCATTAAGGTGAGATGATTTTAGATAGCAGAATAATCTTAAATGACAGTGGTCGCTATCATTCAGACCCTTACTATCTGTGAATCGGAGAAAAACCTACATGTTCCTTTGCTGTCTTAATTACTAGACAACATTGACCTATGTCGTCTAGTGTTGGCACAGTTCGAGATTCGGGTTTGAAATTAAGATAAAGAAAAAGAAACTGTATCCGGATAGGAGTTAGCTGAGCAGCTATTATAATCCCGTATGGACGAACCGCCAAGGCTTCCACCGACCACTATCCGGACCATGCAAAATAACAATTAATAATTAATACACAGAATACGAGCTACTTATCCGTGTGGGAATACCCGCCAACATTAATCTGATATATTCCTTATTAACTGTTTCACACATCACGGGAAAAGACAAAATAAATAAAATAAAAATATTTTTGGGTCATCTTGCATGAGAGACATTGGTTTCTCATGCAAGAATATGGAAATGATTCCATATTCACTCTTCATGTCTAAATAATCACTCATTCCATAATTAATTAATTACAGTCCGGATTATATACTTAGATCATTAGAGTTTAATTATTTGTAGAAGAATCTTTTAATGGGGAATTGAACAAAGTTCTTTATATCAAATTAATCCTGGGTTGAGATCATTGGATTTCAACCTCAAAATATTAATATAAAGGTCCAATTAATTAATGGAGTGAGATGGAGAATAAAAATTTGGCAAAAATGTGCCACCTTGTCGCGATGCAGAGTTTGTGTCGCGGAGCGTGGCTCCGCGACAAAGGTTTCGCGACAAAGGGGTGGGAAATAAGGGGAATGAAAATTTGAAAATTAGGGTTTACTTTGTTGCTTAAGCAAAAATTTTGTCGCGGAACATGGTTCCGCGACAAAGAGGCATAGCGACAAAGAGGGTTGAAAATTGGTAAGGACATAATTCCTGGTCGCGGAACAAGGATTTTGTCGCGGAACGTGGTTCCGCGACAAAGGTTCCGCGACAGAGTCCTCCCAAAATAAAATCACAAGTATTTGGGTCCTTGGTCGCTAATCAAGGATTTTGTCGCGGAACGTGGTTCCGCGACAAGAGTTGCATCGCGACCAAGGGGTTTCAAAATTAATGGCAAGGCATAATTTTCTGTCTCGGAATAAGATTTTGTCGCGGAACGTGGTTCCGCGACAAGGGTGCTCCGCGACAAAAGCCATGCAGACAAAATGCAAGAATTTGGTCCTTTGTCGCTAAGCATGGGTTTTGTCGCGGAACGTGGTTCCGCGACAAGAGTGTATGGCGACAAAGGGTTTTAAAATATTATAAAAATTTTGGCAGCATAACCCCTTATATTGCATTACATGGGTGTGCGTTGTGATCCGTGGGATCACAACGGGAAAATTACATTGCAACCCGTGGGGTTACAATGTTATGCAATACAATATAGGGGATGCAATTTTTATATAAATATGCATAAACACTTTAATATATATCCCTTTTAGATCTAATGCACAAGAAAGAGAAAATATAAAGTAAGAAAAAATACCTAGACTAAGAAGAACATAAACAGTAAAATAAAATGAAATAAAAATAAAAGAAAACTAAAACAAGTACTAGCAGCAAGAAGAAACAAACTGCCTATACTAGTATTAAAATAGCGCCTACACTAAATCTATCAAGGGATAATACTTGATTAAGCCTAATAAAGCATTAAACCTAACTAAAAATAATAAAAATGGTCAAGTGACCAAAAATACAAAATAAAGCAATAAATATTATGGGAGATCCATAACACATTTTTGTGGAACATTTTCTCAAATATCATCAAAAACCAAAAAAATGGTTTAAACACACCCATTGATTAAGTGTTTCAAACCCAAAAGTACACAATATAAAACTGGAAAATAAAATGAACACTAGCTACACTTATTTATTACAAAGCATAAATTAAACTAAGCTAAAATCTACTACATGGCATGAAAATAAATTAAACTACATCTACCTACACTAATTTTGGAGAGCACAGTGGTGCCTCCAAAACAGTAAACTAAACTAAAGTGTAGCTAGGTTACTGTTCAAGGGGGTGTGAGGTTATATTTATAGAGGTGGAAAATTAGCCCTAGGCCCATTAGGCCCATCTGGTCGCCAAACAACTGCTTTGTCGCGGAATAGGGACAAAACACTTTTTGGCTCCAAGATGGCGCCCAGGAGGGGCCGGGACTTCGAGGTCCAAGGGAAAAGACAAACTTTCCATGTATTGCGGGACTTGAGGTCCTGGGAGCTTGTACTTAATTCAGCATGTGGGAATTGCAAAATGGAGGAGTCACGTGAGGGCTGTCTCGGAGGGGCTCTCTGTCGCGGAGAGGCTGTCGCGGTCGAGGTCCATTTGTCGCGGAACATTGTTCCGCGACAAATTTTATGTCTTGCTACTCCTCTCACAGTCTCGGAGTAAAATCTTGGGCGCGGAGCATTTTTCTGGGCGCGGAGCACTTTGTCGCGGTGTACTACTCCGCGACAAAGGTTTATTTTCTCTCACATCTCTTTCTTTTTCTCTTTCCCCATCCAGTTTCTCGATTCCATCCTCCATTTCTCTTGTTCTTTTCTTCTTCTTCTCCATTCTTTCTATTTTTCTGTTTGTGTGGCTGTTGGGGATGGAGAGGACATGGATGAGTTCGGGTGGACAGAGGCGATGGAGGATGGTGGCGGATGTGGTGGCGCGACGGCCGCCGGCCGGCGGCAGTGGAGGTGGATTAGGGTTAGGTTTTTAGGGTTAGGGTTTGGTAGTTGGGCTTGGGGAGGTATTGGGCTAATTCAGAACTTGGGCTTGTGGAGATGATGGGCTAAACCTCTCTGTTGGGCCAAATTCACATTGGACTGGACTTAAAAATTCTTGGACCAAATCAAGTTACCTGCAATTAATTAAAATGGATTAGTGGACTAATTAATTCTAATCATACCAGAAAATTGAAATAAAAACAAACATAAGGAAAAATAAATATGTACATCAAAATATAAAATAATATAAATATGTATTTTTATTCCACTTGATTATTTGGCTAGAGATTCGTTTAATGGACCCGTGTTCCACCGAACAAATATTACTAGACCATAATTATCAAATGTGGGATTTTTAGTATTTTATCATGTTTTTGGGTTTTTTAACATAAAGTTAATAAAAATAACAATATTTTTGTGTTTTTCAATACCAGCTTATTATTTATACAAACTTGCATAAATCTGCTAAATTCAACTGCTTTCTTATTTAAATAAGACCGGAATGCGATCAAATGTCCGTTTTAGACACGGAAATAGATTGAAAATAATGGTCAATTTTGGCCATTATCAACATCCTCACATTTAATACTGATCGTCCCCGAGCAGTCAGAGTCAATGTTCCTAAGAACACGGACTCTACATATTCAATCTATTTTCGTGGCTTCAAAAACATCATTCTTTTTGGATTGGGATAAGACAACCGAAAACTACAAGTATTAAATTCTCTTGATTGCAGTGTTTAATAAAATGATACTTCTCACTTAATCAGGCCTACAAATCAGTCATTATTGATAATTCTTCATGAACATCATGTTTAGAAAAATTCATTGATTTAATTCTAGAATTAAAGTATGACATGAACATAAATTATAAACAGAGCCTCACATATAGTAGAAACGGAAATTTCACTCACTCTCAAAAAGGGGTTTTATCAATGAGCACTCATAATCAAATTTAATTAAATTATCCCATAAGCTTGCAATTGGACCAACTCGCCACCGGCTCATTTCTTCAAATCAAGATCACGAGGTCTTATTTAAGGGTTATAATGGGGCATACGGTTGTAACATTTGGTAGGAAAGGGAATTATTGGGCTAAGAAGTGGCAAGAATTAATTCTATCATAACTTGGCATATTTATTTAAAAATTTATGATCATCAATATTTTTCTTTCCTCTTTTTTTTTTTTTTTTTTATATTGCATGACATTAGACTATGTCTAATTTGCGTTGTCATTTGCAATTTATTTTGTGTTGAATTAAATTCAACTTTTTCTTTTTTTTTTGTGTTGAATGGAACTCAACAATTTTCTTCTTCTCCCCTTTTTTTTTATTTTTTTTTTTTGATCGGATTTTTGAAAACCGATTTGATGAATTGATGATCATAAATTGTAATGCCTTGATAAAATTCATTCTTGCCCACTTGGGTTTGAATTTTTTTGGTCTTTTTAGAAGGCTTGGAATAATATAGAGGGCTTCAAAGAAAAATTAGGCTTAAAGACTCAAGTTGGTTTATCCTAAAGGGAAAATATTTTTGGGTTTGGAATTCAAACGAAGGCCAAAAATTTGGGTTTTTCTAAGTGCCTCGATCATATGCTCGATTTTTGGAATATGGCATGGTCTTAAATCGGTCCCAATCGCAAGTTCTAGTTTCCTTTAATTAAAATGATTTTCACACATCAAAGAAAAGAATGAGTAAAAATGACTCATGGCTCAAATCTCACATGGAATGGTTCATTCGTGTCATACAATATTCTTAAATATAATCTTTGAAAATTTCTTACACTCTATTCAATTAAATTCTCAACATGAGGACTCATTACCCAACAAGATGATGATATCATTAAATTTTTATAGCTCAAAACCTCAAAAATTCATATAATGCATGTCTTCAATTATATTATCCCAATTTAAAAGTTTGAAAATTTAATCATGAACCAAAATCTCATATGCGAACTTAAACAGAGTTATGCATACTTTGCACTGGGTTTATATATAAAATACTAAAATAAACAAAATAGAAATAACATACTTTTTTTTTTTTAAGTGAAGAATCAACATCCTCACATTTTGAGCCTTGCTCGAAATGTGAATAAACCAATTCCTACTTAAATAAATTATCAAAATTAAAATCAAAATAAAACAAGAGAGGAGGGAGGGAGGGGGAAAATATTAACATAAAAGATAGAAAAATAATTCCGATAGCCTTTTTCGTCAAACCAATTAAGTGTTCGACGATTTTGGCTATGTGTGATCGCTTGGTTCATCGAGCAAGGCAATTGTTCGATGCCCAATACTTAAGAAAAATTCTGATTTTCATCAAAATTGTTCAATCACATTTTTGAATTTTATAAAATTTTAATCTACTATATTTACTTGCATAAATTAGGTTGGATTACTTCTGTTCTTATAAAAGTTATTCCGGATTTTAAATTGCTTTAAATTCCAAGAATACTTTCAATTAATCACAGAATCGATCCAACCGGGAACCTGTTTTGGAGCTTTAATTTTCTTTTTGGTAGTTCCACAAATTCCTGCAAAGCAAACACAAAAGAAGGTATCGGGTTTTCTTAAAAATATCAACATCCTCACATTTAGAGTCTTAGTACTCTAAATGTGAGTTAACTGATTAATACCCAAATTATTTAATCTAATATGCACAATAGATAAATATAAATATATGTATACATATAATTTTGACTTGCAGAAATTTAGGTTGGATTAGTTCTGTTCTTGCGAAAATTATTCCGGATTTTAAATTTCTTTGAATTCCGGATATAATCTTCGGTCAATTACAGAACTAATCCAACCGGGAACCTCTTTAGATGCTCAGTCGGGACAGGGGCGACGGAAAGTGAGATGATGGCCGTGGCTTGTCCGATGGTGGTGAGCAATTGGTAGTCCGAAGATCTGCTGCTCCATTTGTTGTTTCAGCAGTGATGAGGGCTCCCTCAGCGCAGTGGTGGTAATGAGGTGGATGGGCGATGGAGCAGCGGTGAAGCTTCGTGGTCCGGATGTGGTGGAGATGACAAACACGTGAGTCTCACGTGTTGTGCAATTTACAATTGCCAATTAGTGTAGCTCCACTGCTACACTTCTCCATTTCTTTGATTTCTCGTTTAATTAACCTAGATTTTGCAATTGGCGAAGTGTAATTAAACGAAAAATCAAAGTAGTGTAGCCCCAATGCTACACTTCCACATTTAACTCCGTACACCATTTTGGTGGCTCCATGATTCCTGCAAGCAAAAATACCCAATTGGTTAGGTTTTCCCCTCAAATCAACATCCTCACATTTAGAGTCTTAGTACTCTAAATGTTTAATTGATTTGAGGGTACTTCTCTGTTCTGAAATGTATACACAAAACTAACACTAAACTAACTATGAGTAATCAGGAGTGTAATTCTCTTAATAAACGACGATGCATCCTCCCCGGCAACGGCGCCATGAAACTTTTGACAAATTTCATTGCGCTGCCGGGGAGTGAAGAACCTCTAAATGCAATTTCCAGTTTCATGGCGCTCCCAAGTTATGATCCCCGGCAACGGCGCCATGAAACTTTTGACAAATTTCATTAACACGAGTATTTTATAAAAGTATATCAGGATTGAATTTATTAAAATGAAAAGAGTTATGATTTATGGAATGGGTTTAGGGATATATCAAGAGTGTCACTCTTTATTACTCATGTGAGGGGCTTTAATTTCAAATGGCAATGTGGTCCTCTCTGCCATGAAACTTCTGACAAATCTCATGATACAACCGGGATAAATTGACCTTCAGCCTGTCACACTGAGGGTCCCCGGCATATGTGCCATGATACTTCTCATGATTTCATGTCATGAGATTCCCTGCCATGAAACCTTCGGCAGATTCCCACTACATGAGTATTTTCTGAAAAATCACATTTTTATTTACTCGTGTTAAGAAACTGTGCCCCCGAAAGCGCACGGAGTCAAAAATTGCAGTAATTTATAGTGAGTACCGGATCGTTCACTGGAGGATGTGCGATGGAAGCAGGACCCACGCCGTTTACTAAGATTTTCCACTCGGTTACTCGATTCGAGTTTGAGAAATGACTAACAACTACTTGACATAATTTAAACTAAGCTATGAAAGCAATCAAAATAAAGCAGATAAAATTATTCTACAAAGCGAATTAAATTTAGTCTAAGAAAGCAATAAAATTATTCTAAGAAAGCGGTTAAAATTATCCTAAGAAAGCAGATTTAAAATATGACAGAAGGGACAGGAAGAAAAGAATAAAGATTGGACAAGATTCAGATGAAACACAGTTAAACTTCAATTTTAATTACACAGATCTTAGCTTGGGATAATCCTTTCAGTTAGCTAACTCTCATGCTCTCTATACCATGTTCCCTTTAACAGACAGGTACTTACAGCAAGAGTTTACATGCTCTTAAGAAAATAAATTCTAAGATACCACAGATATATAACTGCCCCTGCGCAGAGGTATGTCATTTATCTGTGGTGGACAAGCAACACCTGACAAATCATTTATTGAGATGCCAAGTACTGTTATCATTCCCCCATGTCACGCCCAAAGATTCTAATCAAGCCCTGAACTATCCCTTAACTATCAGTCCTAGTAGCAGTTACACAACTCTCAATACAACCGAGTGACCTCTAACGAAAGCATTTAAAAGAAAGCGATAAAGAAAGCATTTAAAATCCTATCACTCGGAAGTTTTAAAAGTCTGACCCTGGTAGTAAAAGAAAGCCCCCAGTCAGGATGACCGGGTGTGGATCAAGATTTCCCTATTCTCGGTGAACCGCTCGCAGTGTTCACTTCCCGTCGGGTGGTTATGAGATACAAACTAATGAAACGAACTAATAAATTAGTTCGTTCCGGATGCACTCACTCAGGACTCAAAAGTATGCTTTGGCAGAAGAAGATAGCAGTTGAAAGAATACTCAACCCTACCTTAGAAAATAACCAAGGCCCGAATGTTGTTCCTCTAGTATTATCTGTCACACCTTATCGGAATCCAAGTGGAATCTGACCCAGTGCAATATTTAATACAAGATTTCCAACAAACAGCAATTTTGGAAAAATAATAAATCTGAAAATCATTCCCTATCAGGTACTAGACTCTCAATAAGAACACAGATCCTTTCAGTCTAGGTGAGACCTAATCGCTGACTCTGCTTCTAATTTCCCAAAATCAACCCCCAGTCGGATATGAATTAGTCATAACTGTTGAATTTATCCCTTACTCAGATCCGGATTTTATAAAGGAATTTTTGTTGGAAATTTATTATGAAACATCTGATTTAAAATCAAGACTCCTGTGTCCAAGGGAAGGATCCCAAAATAATATTGACCACAATATCTACATAATAATATCATGCATAAGTTTATAGAGAAGTGTAAAATTAAATAACCCAAAATATAAGGTGGGTTTAGACAGAAGTGAAACACAGAGATGAAATAGCCGGAGATGAGAAGAATTTATTGTGGCTAAAAAGGTGGCAAAATAATTAGGGTTAATTGGATTGCAGTTATCTGTGGTCCAATTCCCTAATCATTAAGGTGAGATGATTTTAGATAGCAGAATAATCTTAAATGACAGTGGTCGCTATCATTCAGACCCTTACTATCTGTGAATCGGAGAAAAACCTACATGTTCCTTTGTTGTCTTAATTACTAGACAACATTGACCTATGTCGTCTAGTGTTGGCACAGTTCGAGATTCGGGTTTGAAATTAAGATAAAGAAAAAGAAACTGTATCCGGATAGGAGTTAGCTGAGCAGCTATTATAATCCCGTATGGACGAACCGCCAAGGCTTCCACCGACCACTATCCGGACCATGCAAAATAACAATTAATAATTAATACACAGAATACGAGCTAGTTATCCGTGTGGGAATACCCGCCAACATTAATCTGATATATTCCTTATTAACTGTTTCACACATCACGGGAAAAGACAAAATAAATAAAATAAAAATATTTTTGGGTCATCTTGCATGAGAGACATTGGTTTCTCATGCAAGGATATGGAAATGATTCCATATTCACTCTTCATGTCTAAATAATCACTCATTCCATAATTAATTAATTACAGTCCGGATTATATACTTAGATCATTAGAGTTTAATTATTTGTAGAAGAATCTTTTAATGGGGAATTGAACAAAGTTCTTTATATCAAATTAATCCTGGGTTGATATCATTGGATTTCAACCTCAAAATATTAATATAAAGGTCCAATTAATTAATGGAGTGAGATGGAGAATAAAAATTTGGCAAAAAGGTGCCACCTTGTCGCGATGCAGAGTTTGTGTCGCGGAGCGTGGCTCCGCGACAAAGGTTTCGCGACAAAGGGGTGGGAAATAAGGGGAATGAAATTTTGAAAATTAGGGTTTACTTTGTCGCTTAAGCAAAAATTTTGTCGCGGAACATGGTTCCGCGACAAAGAGGCATAGCGACAAAGAGGGTTGAAAATTGGTAAGGACATAATTCCTGGTCGCGGAACAAGGATTTTGTCGCGGAACCACGCGGAACGTGGTTCCGCGACAAAGGTTCCGCGACAGAGTCCTCCCAAAATAAAATCACAAGTATTTGGGTCCTTGGTCGCTAATCAAGGATTTTGTCGCGGAACGTGGTTCCGCGACAAGAGTTGCATCGCGACCAAGGGGTTTCAAAATTAATGGCAAGGCATAATTTTCTGTCTCGGAATAAGATTTTGTCGCGGAACGTGGTTCCGCGACAAGGGTGCTCCGCGACAAAAGCCATGCAGACAAAATGCAAGAATTTGGTCCTTTGTCGCTAAGCATGGGTTTTGTCGCGGAACGTGGTTCCGCGACAAGAGTGTATGGCGACAAAGGGTTTTAAAATATTATAAAAATTTTGGCAGCATAACCCCTTATATTGCATTACATGGGTGTGTGTTGTGATCCGTGGGATCACAACGGGAAAATTACATTGCAACCCGTGGGGTTACAATGTTATGCAATACAATATAGGGGATGCAATTTTTATATAAATATGCATAAACACTTTAATATATATCCCTTTTAGATCTAATGCACAAGAAAGAGAAAATATAAAGTAAGAAAAAATACCTAGACTAAGAAGAACATAAACAGTAAAATAAAATGAAATAAAAATAAAAGAAAACTAAAACAAGTACTAGCAGCAAGAAGAAACAAACTGCCTATACTAGTATTAAAATAGCGCCTACACTAAATCTATCAAGGGATAATACTTGATTAAGCCTAATAAAGCATTAAACCTAACTAAAAATAATAAAAATGGTCAAGTGACCAAAAATACAAAAATAAAGCAATAAATATTATGGGAGATCCATAACACATTTTTTTGGAACATTTTCTCAAATATCATCAAAAACCAAAAAAATGGTTTAAACACACCCATTGATTAAGTGTTTCAAACCCAAAAGTACACAATATAAAACTGGAAAATAAAATGAACACTAGCTACACTTATTTATTACAAAGCATAAATTAAACTAAGCTAAAATCTACTACATGGCATGAAAATAAATTAAACTACATCTACCTACACTAATTTTGGAGAGCACAGTGGTGCCTCCAAAACAGTAAACTAAACTAAAGTGTAGCTAGGTTACTGTTCAAGGGGGTGTGAGGTTATATTTATAGAGGTGGAAAATTAGCCCTAGGCCCATTAGGCCCATCTGGTCGCCAAACAACTGCTTTGTCGCGGAATAGGGACAAAACACTTTTTGGCTCCAAGATGGCGCCCAGGAGGGGCCGGGACTTCGAGGTCCAAGGGAAAAGACAAACTTTCCATGTATTGCGGGACTTGAGGTCCTGGGAGCTTGTACTTAATTCAGCATGTGGGAATTGCAAAATGGAGGAGTCACGTGAGGGCTGTCTCGGAGGGGCTCTCTGTCGCGGAGAGGCTGTCGCGGTCGAGGTCCATTTGTCGCGGAACATTGTTCCGCGACAAATTTTATGTCTTGCTACTCCTCTCACAGTCTCAGAGTAAAATCTTGGGCGCGGAGCATTTTTCTGGGCGCGGAGCACTTTGTCGCGGTGTACTACTCCGCGACAAAGGTTTATTTTCTCTCACATCTCTTTCTTTTTCTCTTTCCCCATCCAGTTTCTCGATTCCATCCTCCATTTCTCTTGTTCTTTTCTTCTTCTTCTCCATTCTTTCTATTTTTCTGTTTGTGTGGCTGTTGGGGATGGAGAGGACATGGATGAGTTCGGGTGGACAGAGGCGATGGAGGATGGTGGCGGATGTGGTGGCGCGACGGCCGCCGGCCGGCGGTGGCGGCGCCGGCGGCAGTGGAGGTGGATTAGGGTTAGGTTTTTAGGGTTAGGGTTTGGTAGTTGGGCTTGGGGAGGTATTGGGCTAATTCAGAACTTGGGCTTGTGGAGATGATGGGCTAAACCTCTCTGTTGGGCCAAATTCACATTGGACTGGACTTAAAAATTCTTGGACCAAATCAAGTTACCTGCAATTAATTAAAATGGATTAGTGGACTAATTAATTCTAATCATACCAGAAAATTGAAATAAAAACAAACATAAGGAAAAATAAATATGTACATCAAAATATAAAATAATATAAATATGTATTTTTATTCCACTTGATTATTTGGCTAGAGATTCGTTTAATGGACCCGTGTTCCACCGAACAAATATTACTAGACCATAATTATCAAATGTGGGATTTTTAGTATTTTATCATGTTTTTGGGTTTTTTAACATAAAGTTAATAAAAATAACAATATTTTTGTGTTTTTCAATACCAGCTTATTATTTATACAAACTTGCATAAATCTGCTAAATTCAACTGCTTTCTTATTTAAATAAGACCGGAATGCGATCAAATGTCCGTTTTAGACACGGAAATAGATTGAAAATAATGGTCAATTTTGGCCATTATCAGTGGCCGGAATAATGAAGATGGTGATCGGAGGCATGGCCGAGGTCTGTCCGTAAGTTCCAATAGTGAAGAGGGAAGCGCGCATCCTGGCCGGCATAGGGATAATAATTCTGGGGTTTTGTCCACCGAGGTCGGTGACCGGAGAGGGCACTTGCGATGGGTCGGAGAAGCTAGTCGATAGCCCGGGGCTGTCCGTGGTTCCATTGAAGGCCGGAGGAGACTGTTGATGGCGATGCTCGCCGGAGATGGGGGTAGCTCGTTGGCATCGACGAAGGACATCGGAGAGGGAGAGCTGCTGCCGGTTTGGGATGATGGAGACGACGGAAATGATGGAGGTGATGGAAGGGATGACGAGGTCGCCGGCGATGAAGATACAACTCTGAGGGACGGAGATGATCCAGTTTCAGGAGTTGCCTTGTCGACGTTGGTGGCTGGCCGGAGCTCGAGGCGACGCCGAGAAGATGATCTGAGCCAGCCCTTGGAATCGACATGGGCGTGGGCTGGAGCGGCATCCGTCTGGGCTGAATAGTGGTGGGCCGGTTCTGCATGGGAATGGGCCGGCTACAGCTTGGGCCATGTGAAGGAGAATTGGGCTTGTGGGATTTTCTGTTGGGTCATGGAATGGGCTGCAGGAGGAGATGGCTTGGCCCATGAAGAGGATGCAGATTGGGCTGGTGAGAATTGGGCTCTTCACTCCCTTTGTCCATTTAATTATTTGTAGTCCAATAAGTGTAAGCCCACTAGAATTTTGATCCGGATTACTCCAAGCATTTTCCTGTTTGCTTGAATTATTTATCTGCCTGTTCCACATATCCGGATTGGGTCGTCTGTCAGACGGGTCGGGTTGGTTGATCCGGACTCCCATGGCATCCTCTCCCCCTTCAAGAGCTTTGGACTCCAAAGCTAGGCTAGAAATTACACCGGTTGGATCAACCACAAATTTTGACCTTGCACAAACCGATATCCCATAATTACCGCATTTTTGAACCAATTTCGTAAAACAAAATTTTTCAATAAAATTATCAGAAATATGATCCAAAATGCAAATATATGCTCAGAGTCTCCCTTGAGAATAAATTGCAGACTGCTGACGGTATCAGCTCCAGAAATAAAATTCCTGCAAAAATAATTATTTTCGTCAGATGCAGCAGTCATCGTTCTTTTAAAATCAGATTTGAAATTCTCAAGAATTGAAACATGATCACCTGGATTATATCCCACATGTTTGGCCTTAGACAGATCTTCGCCATTAATTGATGCTCTTTCACGACCTCGGAAGGATCTCCACTTTGATGGCGGGAAATGATGAGCTCGCATATGCACCCTAAATCTTTTCAGTCCCAAATAATATATTAAGTAGCGCATATGACTTAATGGGATTCTACCAGTGTAATGAAATATACCATAATCAGTATGCATTTTATCAGGTAAAATCAATTTTTCTAATAAATGCAAACGATATGGATTTGGTTTCAAATTTTCAGCATGTTCCCAAAATGGATCAACATATTCAGAATGTGATTCAGAAATTACGCAATTATCATCTGGAATATGTTGGTCATGGACTGGAAATTCTTTGGGTATCATCAGAGTTGAAAAATGGAAGGAATGTACCTTTGGGAGCTTTAAGGAATTATGGACAAATTTAACCTGTTCCGCAGAAGGCTCGTCAGTGGAGGAATATGTGCTGCACGGATCCTTCGCGAGTTTGCCATTAAGCTCCCCATGTAGCTCTGAAGAGATACTGTCATTTTCCTTCTCAATTTTGCGGTTCACCTTCTTGAACTCGTGGGTCATTTCAGCCTTCATCTCTTTCATATCATGACTCATGGAATCCATGCTTGCATTCAAGCTCCTCAGTAATTCCATTATTTCAGCACTAGTGGTTCCTGCCATATCAGAAAGACAAACTAGATATATGTATAATGGGTTAGTGAAAAATCAACTGAAATTTATAGAGTGATCTCGTAACTGTTTCTCTCTCTGTAGGTCCGAATTCTCCACCGGTTGGTTCCTAATAATCCAGATAATGCTCAATCGTATCAAGCAACAATCAGATGGTGAGTAAAATAAAATTATTGGACGCACAGTGCAAGAATCAGAATGCAATGTTCGACTTTATCAATGAAAGGCACAGATTCTGTGTGTGATTGCAGTGCACAAATTATAGTTTGCAAATTTAATCAGCCTGCAAGCAATAAATCCGATTTCTCGCAATTTTAAAGTGCAAAGTAAAAACCTCACAAAATAAAACGCTCTAAATCTCACAAATATATGCCTCACACACAAACTCAATAAATACAACCAGACTGCTGATAAGGGTGACCGGGTAAAAACTTCACTGTTGAGGAACTCCAATATCTACAATTGCAGACAGAGCTTCAACTTCTGTGATTTGTGAAATAAATCAGAGGAACGGTGACAAGCACTTATTCCTCGGGGAATTCCACTGTCAAGTGTAAACACCGACGGAACTTCAACCCGATAGATCATTCATGATTTAAAACAGTGAAATCGCACAGTAAAATAAATACCCAATTTAATTTAATCAATTGAACAATAAAAATAATTGCACAATTAATTAAATCAAACTTCGCTCAATCCACTTTTTTCAAGACCCACTTGTTGAATATTTCTATTGATAGGATCAATCGGTGAAATCCTCAAACTTTGGCTAGTGTCCGAACTTGTTGATTCCAAATTAAAACATGCAAACTGGTGGGTCCCGCAATGACTATATGGGATTTCTCAATTGAAAATGTTTTCCTCTTTCCCGTTTTCTACACCAATTTGGCATGCAAGAGGATTGAAATTGCCAAGACACCCACTTGCTCGTCCCTTTCTTGGCCCCACCAATTCGGGTAATTTCTTGGGGAAATAATGCAATGGTCCCCTCCGGGTACAAGTCCTTTTCTCACTTGAATTATTGGCTTGGACACCCGGTACTATTTGCCCCACTCAAATGCCCATAACACCCTTGCATGAACTCATTTGGATCAAATAAAAATCTCTCAAAAACACTATGAAGATTGGATGAAGATGGGATGAACACTATGAACACAATGAAGAACCTCAAGAACACTCAAGTAAAACCCTAACCCAACAATTAATCCCAACTCTCAATAATCACTCAACACTCTTGGATTAAGCTTGCATAATAACCAATTAAGCATACAAACCAATAATTAATGCAATTATAATCCACACAATGAGTAGAAACAACAAATCACAAGATCAAAAAGCAAAATATGGAGATTTTTGGATTTTTGGTGAAGAACATCAAGAACTTGCTTGAATTTTCAAATGGCCATAACTTTGGCTCCCGATGTCCGTTTTTTATGTTCTTTATATGCAAACCTATATATTCGACGAGAGGAACAAGATTATGGACTCAGATTTGATAAAATCTCAACAGCCTGTGACCAGAAAATTCGGACAGAAGGCAGGATGCGAAGTTCTAGGGTTTGGAAATGGAGTTTTGGTGAAGGAAATGGATTTTGGAAAAATTTGGGCAGCATAACCCCTTGGAATGGGTGATATAATATTGCTAAATGAAATATGCTTCCAAATGGTGAGGTGAAACACAAGATCAAACCCAAGAAAAATGAAGAAAAAATATTTTTGGTGAAAGATGACCAAGAATTTCAAAAATTCATAGAAAATTGATCCCTTGGCCAAATTTGAAGAACTTTATATGAATCTCTATGTAATCAACCCAACAAAACCAAATATGAACTCAGAATTCAGAGAATTTGGCCTGAGCAAAATGGTCCTGAAGTGAACAGTACACAGGAAACACTATTTTGAGTTTTTTTGGAATTTTTGGAATGAAATGGAAATGGTAAATCGATCCAATCTAGGCTCTGATACCAAGAGATGCCATGGATCGAGGATTGGATACGATTTACAAACAAGAACAAGATGAAATCAAAGATAAAAGGATAGGTGAGATTACCTCATTGGATACTCAATATTGGATTTACTAAAACATAAGTGTTCATCAATCCCTCAACCGATATCCTCAAGGTGTCGATACGATTGAGCACACCTCAAATACTCAAAAGGAATCCAACCTTGGTGGAAGAATTCATATGACCTTTCAAACAAAGCATACAACACTCTCCAAGTGTATTCAAAGTATATTCATTTCCAAAAGGTAAATGGCAAAGTGTTGGGAATGGCCTATTTATAGGCATTCCAAAATACAAGCAATTAAACAACTAGCAAAAAGATTAAACAATCCTAGGAAATAAAACAAGTGTTGAAATAATAGTAACTACGACGCTAGACAAAGTGAAAGACGACGCTGAGCAGCATGAAGGACGACGCTGTGCAAAAAGAAGGACGACGCTGAGCTCTCGGCGATGCTACGACGCTGAACCCTCGGCGACAGGACGATGCTGAACTCTCGAGCGTGATGGAGCTTGACGTCGTAGGATGGGATAGAGGATAGCGTAGTTGGCGTCATAGTCGATGGGAGCTTCTGTCGGAGCCTTCTTCCGATGGGGACGATGGGTGCTGGCAGTGGTGGAGGATGGTCGGAGACGGACCAAGGCATGGCAGAGGTTGCTGGAGGTCGTCTGGAGTTCGGACATGGTGACCGGAGTCGAAGAATGCTTTGCCGGAGAAGATAGCGGCGAATCGGGGTTTTCCTCTTTGCCGTAGCTTCGCTTTTCGGGGTGGCCGGAATAATGAAGATGGTGATCGGAGGCATGGCCGAGGTCTGTCCGTGGTTCCATTGAAGGCCGGAGGAGACTGTTGATGGCGATGGTCGCCGGAGATGGGGGCAGCTCGTTGGCTTCAACGAAGGACATCGGAGAGGGAGAGCTGCTGCCGGTTTGGGATGATGGAGACGACGGAAATGATGGAGGTGATGGAAGAGATGACGAGGTCGCCGGCGATGAAGATACAACTCTGAGGGACGGAGATGATCCAGTTGCAGGAGTTGCCTTGTCGACGTTGGTGGCTGGCCGGAGCTCGAGGCGACGCCGAGAAGATGATCGGAGCCAGCCCTTGGAATCGACATGGGCGTGGGCTGGAGCGGCATCCGTCTGGGCTGAGTAGTGGTGGGCCGGTTCTGCATGGGAATGGGCCGGCTACAGCTTGGGCCATGTGAAGGAGAATTGGGCTTGTGGGATTTTCTGTTGGGTCATGAAATGGGTTGCAGGAGGAGATGGCTCGGCCCATGAAGAGGATGCAGATTGGGCTGGTGAGAATTGGGCTCTTCACTCCCTTTTTCCATTTAATTATTTGTTGTCCAATAAGTGTAAGCCCACTAGAATTTTGATCCGGATTACTCCAAGGATGGCATGGATGCCCGGATCAACCAGTTCGATGATCTGAACCCTTTGAAATGAATTAATTGATGAACACTTGGAGAGTGGATTTCTTTGTTTGAAAGGGTCACATGAATTCTTCCACCAAGGTTGGATTCCTTTTGAGTATTTGAGGTGTGCTCAATCGTATCGACACCTTGAGGATATCGGTTGAGGGATTGATGAACACTTATGTGTTAGTAAATCCAATATTGAGTATCCAATGAGGTAATCTCACCTATCCTTTTATCTTTGATTTTATCTTGTTCTTGTTTGTAAATCGTATCCAATCCCGATCCATGGCATCTCTTGGTATCAGAGCCTAGATTGGATCGATTTATCATTTCCATTTCTTGTCAAAAATTCCAAAAAAAAAAAAAAAAACTCAAAAATAGAGTTTCTGTGTACTGTTCACCGAACATCCGTTTTGCTCAGGCCATAATCTTTGATTTCTGAGTTCATATTTGGATTGAGTAGGTCGATTACATAGAGATTCATATAAAGTTCTTCCGATTTGGCCAAGGGATCAATTTTCTATGAATTTTTTAAGTTCTTGGTCATTTTTCACCAAAAACAACTTTTCTTCATTTTTCTTGGGTTTAATCTTGTGTTTTACCTCCCCATTTGGAATCACTTTCCATTTGGCAACATCAAATCATCATTTCCTAAGGGGTTATGCTGCCCGATTTACCCAAAATCGATTTCCTCCATCAAAAATCCATTCCAAACCCTAGAAACTAATATTCTGCCCACTGTTCAGAACTTCGGGTCACAGGCTGTTGAGATTTTGTCAAATCTGAGTCCATAATCTTGTTCCTCTCGTCGAATACATAGGTTTGCATATAAAGAACATCAAAAACGGACATCGGGAGCCAAAGTTATGGCCATTTGAAAATTCAAGCAAATTCTTGATGTTCTTCACCAAAAATCCAAAAATCTCCATGTTTTGCTTTTTGGTCTTGTGATTTTCTGTTTCTACTCACTGTGTGGATTATAATTGCATTAATTATTGGTTTGTATGCTTAATTGGTTATTATGCAAGCTTAAATCCTTGAGTGTTGTGTGATTATTGAGAGTTGGGATTAAATTTTGGATTAGGGTTTGTGTTCGAATGTTTGAGTGTTCTTATTTTTGTTCTTGAGTGTTTGAATGTTCTTGGGGATCTTGAAGAACACCATCCAATCTTCAAGTGATATTCAAAGTGTTCTTGGGGATTGCCTTTTGATCCTAAGGAGACAAACCAAGGGTGTTATGGGAAATTGACAAGGGACAAATAGTACCAAGGCATTAATGTGGTGAAAGGGATTTGTACCTTGTTTGTCTTGAGCCATATTTATTAGCTTTTTAAAACCCCATATACTTGCCGACAAAGGAAATCAAGTAGTGTTGCATGCCAAGTGTTATACGGGCAAGAGAAAGAAATTGATTAAAGTTGGAGCATTTTAATTGCACGTGGGCCCCATGGATTTATTTGTACTTGGCCATTGCAAGACAACCAAAAATATTTCAACAATTGAGTCAAAAGTCAACAAGTGGGTCTTGCAAAATTGGATTGTAAAAAATTTGATTTAATTGGTTGGGCAATTATTTTTATTGTTCAATTAGTTAAATTGAATTGGGTATTTATTTTACTGTGCGATTTCACTGATTTAAATCACGAACAATCTATCGGGTTGAAGTTCCGTCAGTGTTTACACTTGACAGTGGAATTCCCCGAGGAATAAGTGCTTGCACTGTTCCTCTGATTTATTTCACAAATCACAGAGTTGAAGCTCCGTCTGCAATTGCAGATAGTGGAGTTCCTCAACAGTGAATTTTTATCCGGCTACCCTTGATAGCAGTCAGACAGCTTGGATTTATTTATTTCTGGGTTTGTGTGTGAGACAGATATTGTGAGATTCCAAGCGTTTTATTTTGTGAGGTTTTTACTTTGCACTTTAAAATTGCGAGGAATCGGATTTATTGCTTGCAGGCTGATTAAATTTGCAAACTATAATTTGTGCACTGCAATCACACACAGAATCTGCGCCTTTCATTGATAGAGTCGAACATTGCTATTATAATTCTTGCACTGTGCGTCCAATAATTTTATTTTACTCACCATCTGATTGTTGGTTGATACGATTGAACATTATCCGGATTATTAGGAACCAACCGGTGGAGAATTTGGACCTACAGAGAGAGAAACAGTTGCGAGATCACTCTATATATTTCAGTTGATTTTTCACTAACCCATTATACATATATCTAGTTTGTCTTTCTGATATGGCAGAAACCACTAGTGCTGAAATAATGGAATTACTGAGGAGCCTGAATGCAAGCATGGATTCCATGAATCATGATATGAAAGAGATTAAGGCTGAAATGACCCACGAGTTCAAGAAGGTGAACCGCAAAATTGAGAAGGAAAATGCCAGTCTCTCTTCAGAGCTACATGGGGAGCTTAATGGCAAACTCGCGAAGGATCCGTGCAGCACATCTTCCTCCACTAACGAGCCTTCTGCGGAACAGGTTAAATTTGTCCATAATTCCTTAAAGCTCCCAAAGGTACATTCCTTCCATTTTTCAACTCTGATGATACCCAAAGAATTTCCAGTCCATGAGCAACATATTCTAGATAATAATTGCGTAATTTCTGAATCACATTCTGAATATGTTGATCCATTTTGGGAACATGCTGAAAATTTGAAACCAAATCCATATCGTTTGCATTTATTAGAAAAATTGATTTTACCTGATAAAATGCATACTGATTATGGTAAATTTCATTACACTGGTAGAATCCCATTAAGTCATATGCGCTACTTAATATATTATTTGGGACTGAAAGGATTTAGGGTGCATATGCGAGCTCATCATTTCCCGCCATCAAAGTGGAGATCCTTCCGAGGTCGTGAAAGAGCATCAATTAATGGCGAAGATCTGTCTAAGGCCAAACATGTGGGATATAATCCAGGTGATCATGTTTCAATTCTTGAGAATTTCAAATCTGATTTTAAAAGAACGATGACTGCTGCATCTGACGAAAATAATTATTTTTGCAGGAATTTTATTTCTGGAGCTGATACCGTCAGCAGTCTGCAATTTATTCTCAAGGGAGACTCTGAGCAATATCTTTGCATTTTGGATCATATTTCTGATAATTTTATTGATAAATTTTGTTTTACAGAATTAGTTCAAAAATGCAAGATTTACGGATTTCCGGTTTATGCAGGGCTAAATTTTATGGTTGATCCTACTGAAGCAACTCATCTTCCGGCTTTGAAGTTCAAAGCTTTTGAAGGGGGAGAGGATGGCATGGATGCCCGGATCAACCACTTCGATGATCTGAACCCTTTGAAATGAATTAATTGATGAACACTTGGAGAGTGGATGGCATGGATGCCCGGATCAACCACTTCGATGATCTGAACCCGGATTTATTTGGGCTTGGATTAATTGAAACAAGAAGAAGAAGCCTTGGCCCAAAGGAATTAGAAGCCCAACAAAGTAGAAAAGAAACTAAAATTGGCCCAGCTCCGCAGAACGCATGTTGGTCTTGCGTTATGATTCTGCACTCAGTAAGCACTCACGCTGGATCAACTTGCGTTAATATGCACAGCTCAACAAAGCCCACGCAGTACCATATCACGTTAGCAGGTCTTCCTCCCCCAACGGTCATTTTCTTCCCCGACCTGGTCGTCGTCGACTCGCCGTGGCTCGCCCCGTCCAACCACACTCTGATCATCGTCTCCGGCCGTCCCTACCATCGTCCTCGTCACTCCAGCAGCCCTCCTCGTCAACAGCGGACACGGGCTCTCGTCTCCGATCGTCACCTTCAACAAGGGCCGCGGCCTCGCCTCTTTCCGGCGCCCGCTTCACCACTGTCGTGGATCCACAGCCACCACTTCAACCATCTCCGACCGAGCTGTCCCTCACCCACCATCTTGGAACAACACAGCAACAGCCATGGGAGTCATCTTTCTAGTCGTCTGCCACACCCAGTCGGCCGACCACCATCGCCGATAACTTCAACCGCAGCAACAATCCGGCGGCCTCCCTTCCACCTTCATTGGCCATCGAGAATGGGGAACCCTCGTCTATGTCAACAGTTCCGGCCACCTTTCCAATGTTCCGGCGAGTCCCCAAAAACCGAAGCTCCGACGAAGAAGAAAACCCTGATTCGCCGCAACTCTTCTCCGGCAAAGCTTCCATCGCCGATCACCCTCATCCTGCCACTGCCCGGCCACCTTGAGCTTCGCCCCAGTCATCTCCGAGGGCGCCAGCTTGTATCTCCGTCATCGTCGGCTTCCGAAATCCATCTCCGGCCAATCCTCTCATCTCCGGTGAACTCCATCTCCCACCGACGACGCTGGCCAACCAGCCATATTACGACGCCAACCATTTTGGGGAGTCTCACGTAGTCCCATTTTGAGTATAGCGTCGTAGTTGTCACTAGTTTGAACACTTGTTTTATTTTCTAGGGTTGTTTAATCTTTGTTCCTAGTTGCTTAATTGCTTGTATTTTGGAATGCCTATAAATAGGTCATTCCCAACACTTTGCCATTTACCTTTGAAATGAATATGCATTGAAGAACACTTGGGAAGTGTTGTGTGTGTTGTTTGAAAGGTCATATGAATTCTTCCACCAAGGTTGGATTCCTTTTGAGTATTTGAGATGTGCTCAATCGTATCGACACCTTGAGGATATCGGTTGAGGGATTGATGAACACTTATGTGTTAGTAAATCCAATATTGAGTATCCAATGAGGTAATCTCACCTATCCTTTTATCTTTGATTTCATCTTGTTCTTGTTTGTAAATCGTATCCAATCCTCGATCCATGGCATCTCTTGGTATCAGAGCCTAGATTGGATCGATTTATCATTTCCATTTCTTGTCAAAAATTCCAAAAAAAAAAACTCAAAAATAGAGTTTCTGTGTACTGTTCACCGAACATCCGTTTTGCTCAGGCCATAATTTTTGATTTCTGAGTTCATATTTGGATTGAGTAGGTCGATCACATAGAGATTCATATAAAGTTCTTCCGATTTGGCCAAGGGATCAATTTTCTATGAATTTTTGAAGTTCTTGGTCATTTTTCACCAAAAACAACTTTTCTTCATTTTTCTTGGGTTTGATCTTGTATTTTACTTCCCCATTTGGAATCACTTTCCATTTGGCAACATCAAATCATCATTTCCTAAGGGGTTATGCTGCCCGATTTACCCAAAATCCATTTCCTCCATAAAAAATCCATTCCAAACCCTAGAAACTAATATTCTGCCCACTGTTCAGAAATTCGGGTCACAGGCTGTTGAGATTTTGTCAAATCTAAGTCCATAATCTTGTTCCTCTCGTCGAATACATAGGTTTGCATATAAAGAACATAAAAAACGGACATCGGGAGCCAAAGTTATGACCATTTGAAAATTCAAGCAAGTTCTTGATGTTTTTCACCAAAATTCCAAAAATCTCCATGTTTTGCTTTTTGGTCTTGTGATTTTCTGTTTTCACTCACTTTGTGGATTGTATTTGCATTAATTATTGGTTTGTATGCTTAATTGGTTATTATGCAAGCTTAATCCGAGAGTGTTGAGTGATTATTGAGAGTTAGGATTAATTTTGGTTTGGGGTTTGTTCTTGTGTGTTCATAGTGTTCTTGCTTGAACTTGAAGAACATCATAAAATCTTCAAGTGTGTTCTTGATGAGTTTTGTTTGATCCAAATAGCTTATCTCAAGGTTGTTATTGGGAAATCACTCTAGACAATTAGTACAAAGGGGGACCAATCAATTAATTGCAAGATAGGGACATGGCACTTTTGTACCACCCATTAAAAAAATCTCATGTCTTTATTTCAACCAAAGCGGGCCCCACACACTCCTTTGATTTTTTTGACCGAGCTTTAGAATCTAAAAGGGACATGGTACCACCCCATTAAAAATCCCATATTATTTTTCTATTTGGTGCCTACACAAAAGAGACAAGGAACACTAGTGCAAATTGTGTGTGCCTTAACGTGAGACATACAAGAAGGGGCTGACTCCCTTTTCCAAATATCAAGTGTCCCAAGTCGTGAGTTTGAGCCCATTTTCAACAAGCCAAAATTCAATTTCATCAAGTGGGCCTTGCAAAATTGGATTGAGCATAATTTAATTTAATTAGTTGGGCAATTACTTTTATTGTTCAATTAGTTAAATTAACTTAGGTATTTATTTTACTGTGCGATTTCACTGATTTAAATCACGAACGATCTATCGGGTTGAAGTTCCGTCAGTGTTTACACGTGACAGTGGAATTCCCCGAGGAATAAGTGCTTGTCACCGTTCCTCTGATTTATTTCACAAATCACAGAGTTGAAGCTCCATCTGCAATTGCAGATGGTGGAGTTCCTCAACAGTGAATTTTTACCCGACTACCATTGTCAGCAGTCTGGTTGTATTTATTGGGTTTGTGTGTGAGGCATATATTTGTGATTCCGAGTGTTTTATTTTGTGAGGTTTTTACTTTGCACTTTAAAATTGCGAGGAATCGGATTTATTGTTTGCAGGCTGATTAAATTTGCAAACTATAATTTGTGCACTGCAATCACACACATAATCTGTGCCTTTCATTGATAGAGTCAAACATTGCATTCTGATTCTTGCACTGTGCGTCCAATAATTCTATTTTACTCACCATCTGATTGTTGGTTGATACGATTGAGCATTATCCGGATTATTAGGAACCAACCGGTGGAGAATTCGGACCTACAGAGAGAGAAACAGTTGCGAGATCACTCTATATATTTCAGTTGATTTTTCACTAACCCATTATACATATATCTAGTTTGTCTTTCTGATATGGCAGGAACTACTAGTGCTGAAATAATGGAATTACTGAGGAGCCTGAATGCAAGCATGGATTCCATGAGTCATGATATGAAAGAGATGAAGGCTGAAATGACCCACGAGTTCAAGAAGGTGAACAGCAAAATTGAGAAGAAAAATTGCCAGTCTCTCTTCAGAACTGCATGGGAAGCTGCACAAGGTTGCTACTGAAGGCAACCAAAAGACTGAAGCCTTAGAGCACAAGATGGATCAGAAAATTAGCGAAGTTACTGAAGACTTCAAGGAAAGGTTGGATCAACTTGCCACAGATTTTGAAAGAGCCTTGAATGTGCAAGTGGATCACCGTGTCGGAAATTTATCCGCAAAGTTGAATGAAAAGGTCGAGTTCCTCACTGAAGAAATGGACCGACAGACCGATGAACTGCACGAGCACATCATAGTTTCCACTACTGAAGTTGAGCTTAAGTTGGATGCGATCACCTCATTTCTCCAGAAATCTGTCAAGGACTTTGCTGCTCGTCATGGTCAGAAGATAACAGAAAGGATTAAAAGTCTCTTCTGTCAATCTGAGAAGGAATTAAATGCTACCATTGAAGACCAGCTTGAGAAGATAGCAGGACAGATTGAGGGGAAGTTGGAGTATGAATTGGAGCAATTGGGTAACAGATTGGAAGAACAAATAGCTGAGCGAGCCGAACAGTTACCGACTACCGATCTGACGGCCAGCTGTTCTTCAGAAATTTCAAAATTAATTGCTCAATTCAGGGAAGAAATAACTGCATTCATTATTTCGGAAATTAATTCTTTATCTGATAAATTCACTGCTGAGCTTAAAAATTTTTCGACAAATGTAGATCACCGGCTTCTGGATCCGCAACAAATTTATGAGCAAGTCATGAACTCCGTTGAGCAAAGAATGCGGTACAAGCTCGATGCAGAACTTGAAGCCATTCTGAAAGATGATTTTGGCATCACGCGGAAGCGCAAACCCCCTGATTTAGAACCTCCATCACCCCCTGATCCGGAGTCCAGATTTACAGACATCTTGGACGTGCTGAAGGCCCTAAACGAAACCATGCTCAAGAAAGCAGACATAAATGCCTTTACTCATGAAAGGCAATTGAGAACTCATGAAGAAGCTGAGCGTGCCGAGAGGAAAGGAAAAGAGATCACTGTGATCCGTGATAATCCAAAGGAGCTAGGATCAAATGATAAAGGAGACCGAACACGTTCCTCCTTTGTGGTTACTAGAACATCGGACACAGTCAAAGAAGTTGACCCAATCTGCACTGAATTGGAACAAAGGGAAAATCTGTTCCATTGCCACTGTGAAATTTTAAATAATCTTGCATCTCTTGTAGTGGATAATGGGAGTTGTTCTAATGTCGTCAGCTTGTACGTCATTCGCAGGTTAGGACTACCGACTGAAAAACACGATGAGCCCTACCAATTGCAATGGGTCAACGAGCACGGGGTCACTAAAGTCACCAAGCGCGCAAGGATTCCGATTGCCATCGGAACATATTTCGAGGAAATAATGTGCGATGTGATTCCGATGAGTACTTGCCACGTATTGCTAGGACGTCCATGGCTTTTTGACAAAGATGCAATTTATCAAGGACGTGCCAATCTGATCACATTCACGCATGAGCAAAGGAAGTACATCATCAAATCGTTGTCTCCAAGAACAGTTCAGATTGATCGAGAAAAATTGAAGGAGAACATAAGACGTGAAGAAGCGGCCTACAAGGCATCCCAAGCAGAGAAAGCCAAGAATCAACAAGCCACAAGCAGAATTGCGAAACAGGCCTCTGAGGGCCAAACAAAAATCTGTTCTTTAATTTTTCGCAATACTGATAGTTTTTATAAGCTTAATGAGTATAATGCATCTAACTTTAATATTTTTGCAGGTACTGAAGAAAATCAAGATGACACATTTCAAAGCAGACCAGGTGAGATTGTTCTAAATCTTGACAAAATTAATTCACCTGATATTTGTCATGATTTTTGCAGGGCGTCCAACTGGAATTCAAACTGAGAGCCGAAGCTGACGAATATCTCTGCATTCTGGGTCATATTTCTGATAATTTTATTGATAAATTTTGTTTTACAGAATTAGTTCAAAAATGCGAGATTTACGGATTTCCGGTTTATGCAGGGCTAAATTTTATGGTTGATCCTACTGAAGCAACTCATCTTCCGGCTTTGAAGTTCAAAGCTTTTGAAGGGGGAGAGGATGGCATGGATGCCCGGATCAACCACTTCGATGATCTGAACCCAGATTTATTTGGGCTTGGATTAATTGAAACAAGAAGAAGAAGCCTTGGCCCAAAGGAATTAGAAGCCCAACAAAGTAGAAAAGAAACTAAAATTGGCCCAGCTCCGCAGAACGCATGTTGGTCTTGCGTTATGATTCTGCACTCAGTAAGCACTCACGCTGGATCAACTTACGTTAATATGCACAGCTCAACAAAGCCCACGCAGTACCATATCACGTTAGCAGGTCTTCCTCCCCCAACGGTCATTTTCTTCCCCGACCTGGTCGTCGTCGACTCGCCGTGGCTCGCCCCGTCCAACCACACTCTGATCATCGTCTCCGGCCGTCCCTACCATCGTCCTCGTCACTCCGGCAGCCCTCCTCGTCAACAGCGGACACGGGCTCTCGTCTCCGATCGTCACCTTCAACAAGGGCCGCGGCCTCGCCTCTTTCCGGCGACCGCTTCACCACTGTCGTGGATCCACAGCCACCATTTCAACCATCTCCGACCGAGCTGTCCCTCACCCACCATCTTGGAACAACACAGCAACAGCCATGGGAGTCATCTTTCTAGTCGTCTGCCACACCCAGTCGGCCGACCACCATCGCCGATAACTTCAACCGCAACAACAATCCGGCGGCCTCCCTTCCACCTTCATTGGCCATCGAGAATGGGGAACCCTCGTCTATGTCAACAGTTCCGGCCACCTTTCCAATGTTCCGGCGAGTCCCCGAAAACCGAAGCTCCGACGAAGAAGAAAACCCTGATTCGCCGCAACTCTTCTCCGGCAAAGCTTCCATCGCCGATCACCCTCATCCTGCCACTGCCCGGCCACCTTGAGCTTCGCCCCAGTCATCTCCGAGGGCACCAGCTTGTATCTCCGTCATCGTCGGCTTCCGAAATCCATCTCCGGCCAATCCTCTCATCTCCGGCGAACTCCATCTCCCACCGACGACGCTGGCCAACCAGCCATATTATGACGCCAACCATTTTGGGGAGTCTCACGTAGTCCCATTTTGAGTATAGCGTCGTAGTTGTCACTAGTTTGAACACTTGTTTTATTTTCTAGGGTTGTTTAATCTTTGTTCCTAGTTGCTTAATTGCTTGTATTTTGGAATGCCTATAAATAGGTCATTCCCAACACTTTGCCATTTTACCTTTTGAAATGAATAAAATGATGAACACTTGGAGAGTGTATTTTCTTTGTTTGAAAGGTCATATGAATTCTTCCACCAAGGTTGGATTCCTTTTGAGTATTTGAGGTGTGCTCAATCGTATCGACACCTTGAGGATATCGGTTGAGGGATTGATGAACACTTATGTGTTAGTAAATCCAATATTGAGTATCCAATGAGGTAATCTCACCTATCCTTTTATCTTTGATTTCATCTTGTTCTTGTTTGTAAATCGTATCCAATCCTCGATCCATGGCACACCGAAAGGATACGATTGGATTAAGCACATATATGGGAATGGAAAAGGACATATTTCGATGAACCGATGCTCCCATGGCTCCTTGTTCAGAAAATTAGATGGCAAAGTGTTCATCAAGCATCTCTTATCCCAAAAATCTTTCATCTTGTTCAGTGATTTTAGACACAATATTCGATGATGAACAAGATGATGAACATAGATGAACAAGGATGAACTCAAAATGAAAATAAAAGGATAGGTTGAGATTTCCTTTACCGAAAGCTTAATCTTGGATCAATGGACACACTAAATGAGCCACGATTCCCTCGATCAACAATCTTCAAGGTGTCGATACGATCAAGCACATCTCAAGCTTGAAAGGAATTGCACCAACAACGGAGAAATTCAAAGTGACCTTCTAAATGCTCTCGGTTATCACCCTTGCATACAAACCAATAATTAATGCAATTATAATCCACACAGTGAGTAGAAACAACAAATCACAAGATCAAAAAGCAAAATATGGAGATTTTTGGATTTTTGGTGAAGAACATCAAGAACTTGCTTGAATTTTCAAATGGCCATAACTTTGGCTCCCGATGTCCGTTTTTTATGTTCTTTATATGCAAACCTATGTATTCGACGAGAGGAACAAGATTATGGACTCAGATTTGATAAAATCTCAACAGCCTGTGACCAGAAAATTCGGACAGAAGGCAGGATGCAAAGTTCTAGGGTTTGGAAATGGAGTTTTGGTGAAGGAAATGGATTTTGGAAAAATTTGGGCAGCATAACCCCTTGGAATGGGTGATATAATATTGCTAAATGAAATATGCTTCCAAATGGTGAGGTGAAACACAAGATCACACCCAAGAAAAATGAAGAAAAAATATTTTTGGTGAAAAATGACCAAGAACTTCAAAAATTCATAGAAAATTGATCCCTTAGCCAAATTTGAAGAACTTTATATGAATCTCTATGTAATCAACCCAACAAAACCAAATATGAACTCAGAATTCAGAGAATTTGGCCTGAGCAAAATGGTCCTGAAGTTAACAGTACACAGGAAACACTATTTTGAGTTTTTTTGGAATTTTTGGAATGAAATGGAAATGGTAAATCGATCCAATCTAGGCTCTGATACCAAGAGATGCCATGGATCGAGGATTGGATACGATTTACAAACAAGAACAAGATGAAATCAAAGATAAAAGGATAGGTGAGATTACCTCATTGGATACTCAATATTGGATTTACTAACACATAAGTGTTCATCAATCCCTCAACCGATATCCTCAAGGTGTCGATACGATTGAGCACACCTCAAATACTCAAAAGGAATCCAACCTTGGTGGAAGAATTCATATGACCTTTCAAACAAAGCATACAACACTCTCCAAGTGTATTCAAAGTATATTCATTTCCAAAAGGTAAATGGCAAAGTGTTGGGAATGGCCTATTTATAGGCATTCCAAAATACAAGCAATTAAACAACTAGCAACAAAGATTAAACAATCCTAGGAAATAAAACAAGTGTTGAAATAATAGTAACTACGACGCTAGACAAAGTGAAAGACGACGCTAAGCAGCATGAAGGACGACGCTGTGCAAAAAGAAGGACGACGCTGAGCAACTGAAGGACGACGCTGAGCTCTCGGCGATGCTACGACGCTGAACCCTCGGCGACAGGACGATGCTGAACTCTCGAGCGTGATGGAGCTTGACGTCGTAGGATGGGATAGAGGATAGCGTAGTTGGCGTCATAGTCGATGGGAGCTTCTGCCGGAGCCTTCTTCCGATGGGGACGATGGGTGCTGGCAGTGGTGGAGGATGGTCGGAGACGGAAGAAGGCATGGCAGAGGTTGCTGGAGGTCGTCTGGAGTTCGGACATGGTGACCGGAGTCGAAGAATGCTTTGCCGGAGAAGATAGCGGCGAATCGGGGTTTTCCTCTTTGTCGTAGCTTCGCTTTTCGGGGTGGCCGGAATAATGAAGATGGTGATCGGAGGCATGGCCGAGGTATGTCCGTGGTTCCATTGAAGGCCGGAGGAGACTGTTGATGGTGATGGTCGCCGGAGATGGGGGCAGCTCGTTGGCATCGACGAAGGACATCGGAGAGGGAGAGCTGCTGCCGGTTTGGGATGATGGAGACGACGGAAATGATGGAGGTGATGGAAGAGATGACGAGGTTGCCGGCGATGAAGATACAACTCTGAGGGACGGAGATGATCCAGTTGCAGGAGTTGCCTTGTCGACGTTGGTGGCTGGCCGGAGCTCGAGGCGACGCCGAGAAGATGATCGGAGCCAGCCCTTGGAATCGACATGGGCGTGGGCTGGAGCGGCATCCGTCTGGGCTGAGTAGTGGTGGGCCGGTTCTGCATGGGAATGGGCCGGCTACAGCTTGGGCCATGTGAAGGAGAATTAGGCTTGTGGGATTTTCTGTTGGGTCATGGAATGGGTTGCAGGAGGAGATGGCTCGGCCCATGAAGAGGATGCAGATTGGGCTGGTGAGAATTGGGCTCTTCACTCCCTTTTTCCATTTAATTATTTGTAGTCCAATAAGTGTAAGCCCACTAGAATTTTGATCCGGATTACTCCAAGCATTTTCCTGTCTGTTTGAATTATTTATCTGCATGTTCCACATATCCGGATTGGGTCGTTTGTCAGACGGGTCGGATTGGTTGATCCGGACTCCCATGGCAGTACCAATCAAAATCATTATTTATTTGTCCCCTTAATTCAGAAACATCCTCAACTATTTGCACTTAGGAATGCAAATAGATGGGATATATATATGGTACATATTGATCACCTCCACTCACAAAAATTAATGACTCGACAATTGAATACTCACTTCCTACTATATGATTATGATTACATAGGAATGGTGAATGCCCAACTCCACGGCTCCCGAGTTAATTAATACATCTAGTATAAATTATAGGCGATGGCTCAGAACCTGAATTAAAATCTTAGGACATACTTTAGTATTATATTGGTTGGTTAATAGGGATTTAATAAGATATGTATGAAAAGAAGAAAAAGAAATAATAAAATTATATAGTATTAATAAATGTAACTCGTGCTATATACAAAATTTCGTAAAAGACAGTAACAATATTGTATTCATGCATGTCCTAATTTGATTACGAAACTCTTAGTAATTCTAAAACCCTAATTTATCTATTTAATTTTTCATTCATTTTGGGGGTGCTGTTTAGCCCGGTGGGTTCCCGCCGTATGGATATGTCGGAGCCACCCCTGCAGCCGGAGGAACAGCCGTGCCGGCGACAGGATGATGATCATGATGGTGGTGGTCGTGGCCGAAAAGCCTGGTGTGCCTCCCCTCCAATTTCTCCTGCAAGTGCCGCGCTTTGGCTTCGTGCATCTTCATCTTGGCTTCGGCTTCTTTAGCTTTTCTCAACTCCTCGGCAATCTCTTTCTCTTCCTCTGTCCTCGCTGCAGCTTTCTTTGCCTGTATCATTATTATTAATTTCTTTCTCCGTTCAATAAAGATTTCAAATTCAAGGCGTGTAAAAGATTACTCTCTACTACAAGGCAAGGGAGAGTACTTAAGAGGCTAAAATTTAATGATGAACTTGACTTGAGCTTGCCTTTTCTTCGGCTTTGGCCTCGAGTATTTCGGCGTGCTCCTTGGCGACGGCGGCGGCGTCGCTCACTTTCTGCTTTGCTTCATACATTTTCCGGTGTGAATTCGCTTATAATTAATTCCTAGATTAGTTCTTGTGCTGTAATAGAGTATTACCGTAGCGGGTTTTGGGATTGGGTAGACGTTGAGATCATTGGGTAACAAGTTATAAAGATAAAACGGCGTCACGGTGGCACCGTAGGCAGAAGCCACGTTTCTTTCTGCCACGTGTCGCACATGCAAGCATTTCTTCGATTGGCATGTTCATAGAGAATAGTCTCAAGTGTTCTGCTGGATTAAAAATCATAAAAATAAATAAATAAATAAATAATAAAAATCCTTTATAACATATAAAGTAATAACATTCTACACACACTTTCCCGTCTCTACAATTTTCCCCATACAAATAATTTTTTATTACTTTCTCTTTCACCTACTAAAACCTCCACTTTCAACATAAAAAAAATGCACAATGACATGGAAATTGTTCTCCCTACTATAAATATATGCTCCCCACACCATGAAGAGGGCCAAACGAAAATTTCCTCTTTCCACTTTGCTTCCTTCTATTCTTTACTCATTATCTTTTGTTCCCTGCTTTCCACCCATTTTCTTTATTTTTTGTTTTGCAGATTCATCTATATGTAATGAACTCCCTCCATCTTTGCACACACATAGTTCATTCGTCCTCCTTTAGAGTTTGCTCCATTTTATGTTGTGATTTATTTATTGGTTATTGTTTTGGTTATTGATTTCCGATTTTTGGTCCATGACAGCACAAATGGTTTTTTTGTTTTGTTTTTTCTTTTGCAGGTTCCTCCATCATTGCTTGATAGTTTGGTAATGAACTTCCCCCTCTTTTTTCCCACACTTTCTTCGTCATTCTTGCATACTCAACCATGTTATTTGATTTTATTCTTTGTTTTGTTTTAATTTTGCAGTTTCATCTATTATTGCTTTGGGTAATGAACTCTCTCCTCCTTACCACACACTTTCTTTATACTATATAAAGAACTAATTAAATGCCCTCACAACTTGCAGGAAGAGCTGCCGTTGTCAATGGCGGAACCCTATATTCACCAAACCCCTCCCTGCTGTGTAATTTTCGCCACCAGCGTCCTCCGCAACGTCTGCCTCAAGGATTCCGACAACTACCCACTCAATCCGCAACAGCACTGCGCATCCTGCTCCTCGGAGATTCTTGCCAGATTCTTTACCACGTGTTTTAGGGTTTCATTTTGGGGGATTATTGGATTTGTCCATTGTAATTAATAGTATAAATTGAATTATTTGATGATTATATATCAATTATTTAATTGGAGTATTTGAAATTCTTCCCATTGCTCTATTTTTTTTGGAAAGCTTCTGTTGCTCTATTGATTGATATTTCTAAATTACCTAATAAAATCTCAATATTAATACAATCAAATAAGTTTTAATTCCCCAATTATATAATATAACGTGTAGCAAAATAATGAATCTACAAAAAAGGAAATAATGGTAATTAATATTCAAACATTTTGAAAAATACTTTTTCCATATATTTTGAAAAAATTAAAACTTTTTCCATATATTTTTTTACCTTTTGATTTAAAATATATTTATTTATTGGTCATGTGATATAGACTAATATTTTATTATTGAAAAATACTTAAAAAAAAATAGCTGAATACTTAATTATAAATGATATATAATGAAAATTTTTTAAAATATAGACTAATAATTTATATTTAAAATTAGATCAAAATTATGATGAAAAAATTCAAAAGATATTTTCACGTCATTCTCTTGTATCGAATTATATCTATCATTACCCCAAATAAATAAAAATATATTATTTCAAATATTTAAATTCAATAATATGTTTATTTGAACATTTGAACAATTAAATTAGATCTCGGTAGCATATTTCCACCATTTTTCTGTTTTATATAAAATTGTGTAATTATTACTACTCCATGAACACCCTATTTAAGAAAGCTTCTTTTATGTTTTCTATAAAATTAGGTAATCATTACTACTCTATTAACCCTATTTCTCTCTCCACCCCAAGTACATTTCTTGGTAAGTGAGAGTAGTAGAAATGAAAGATTGTGTGGTAATAAATATGTTTCTTGGTTTGTGTAATATTTGCTAGAAAGAGAACAAAAAAAGAACGGATGGAGTATTACTTTTAGTCTTTGATATCTTTTGCAGATTTATTAAGATTTTGCATGGTATCATCATTATAATATTTAGACATAATCATTCCTACCCTAATTGTACATCCTATTAAATATCACGATTTTTTTGTAGACATTATTTTAGACATTATTCCTACCATAGCAATACATTAAAGTAACCATTAATTGTAGACATTATTGATGGTTATAATTTTTTATGGTTATAATTTTGATAAAAAAATACACATAAAGTACCCCAAAACTAATTTTTCAAATATCTCATTTTAGCCTTAAAATTTTGAAAAGAATCATAAACACAGTAAGTTATAACTACGTAATCATTATAATTATTAACAAATTTGCATTTGGAATACTACAAATAGAGAATATATTGGGTATCAGTATTTCTGTATATGTTAAATTTTTTTGTTTCCGTTTTTTTTTTAAGATTTGAAAATGATTTTTATTTATTTTAAAATATATTTAAAGGTGTATTTTAAAAGTATTTAATTTTTTGTTTAATGTTATTAACCCAATATAATGATTTATTTTTAAAATTATTTAAATTATTTTTTAAAAATATATATCTGAATATTTAAACTTATTTGGGAGCCATAAAAATTTAAATCGTCTAGAATCTCATTATCATTATATCTGATTTCTAAAAAGTTTGAGTCAAATATCCAAAATGGAAAAGAAAGGTGTGCATTTACCAATAAAGTTGTAATCAATTACTCTAGAGTCTAGAGTTCAAGAATAGGGCCTACATTATTTATAGTAGCTTTTGATGGAAGCTTTGAGTAGGAAATTTAAAAAATTTCTCTAATGATCGAATTTTAAATTTTTTCAATAAATTAAAAATTCTTACTACTAACAAAAGGAAATAACAAATAGATAATTGAAGACTATGCTTTTTTGGTTACAATAATGGAAGACAATATAATGTTGAACTACGAAAATAGAGAAGGAGAAAAAATAGTCTTCCAAATTCAAAATCAAAAGAAGGAAATCATGAATAAAAAACTATACGAAGATAGATAAAAGCAACAAAAATAGAGCCGAAAAAAGAACAAACATAATCACTGTGCCCGCAAAAAATAGTCCGCATTTTATTTTCTTCATGTTCAAAAAAATATTTATTATAAAAATTTTTTTTTTCATAATCTCTATTTCAATTCTCTGAATTTTTTAGTTTTAAATAATATATATATATATGTACAAGTAATAAAATATATATGCTATATTCACCCATAATAATTGAGATGTCAAATCGGGGACTTTTTTCAAGTATGGATTCTAATACTTTTAAGATTTCTTTAAATTTAAATTTCAATAATAATATTTGCGGGTCCAACATTAACTCAATATGATATTGAGGTAAAAAAAAAATTAGTATTTTTTAGTTTACATAACAGTGGTGGCTGAGTAATGATGATTAAATTCTTGATAGTTGTGCAATGGCTGTCCAATCTTCTATAAAATCTATAACTATATAGAAGTATATATTTAATTGGTCATATCTGAGGTACGTACAAGATGTGATGCACATTTTTGGTTTCTCAATAGCTTACAAGTAATTCCACGGACAAATTTGAAAGTTATCGTTCCATGACAGACCATGAAAGCTCATGAAATTTTGACAATAAGCACGCACCCACCAAAATACGAAGTGCAGGGGAAAATCAATTCAAATTTTGCCTCCGGCAATTTTTACCAGATAACCTTACAAACAATAAAATGATTATTCGAAGAACACAATTATTTTACATTTTAACTCAATGCAGCTTCAAATTACACAAGATTCATACTATAACTTTTATATAAATATTGTTTTATTTATTTTAGGGTAGTGGTAGACATAATTTGATTAAGTTGTTATGGCCAAATTAAATTATTAGGATTCCCAGGAGCAATCATTGTTTTTTGGATATATACATGTTTTACTCACAAGTCCCAATGCAATTCAAATTTTTTGGAATAAAATAAATTCATATAATTTAGTTTCAGATAGTGGTATTACTCCATATAATTTAGTTAGATTGCCAATGCAATTCAAAATTTTTTGAGTTCCCAGAGACCTCATGAATCAAATATCAAAAACCATAATCATGGTCTTGGGAGTATTTTATTATGTCAGCTCCGTATAATGCTTTTTTACTCTTGAAAAATCGTGCATGCCTATTTGAAAATATTTTATTATGTCAGTTCAAGGTTGAGTAAATGTTATGCATTTTGTATTTCCAATAAAGTGAGAGTGCATTAAAGATTAGTTGTAGGTTATAGATAATCAATTACTCTGCATTAATACCAAATATCCTTGACAATATGCTGGGGTATAGTAGTATAATTATTGTGCCAACAAATGGGGTAATAAATTAATGTGCACAATATCACTAAAATGACTTCAAATTTAAACTACTGCGAGTATAAATATATTAGGGTTGTTTGTGCCCAGTCAAACAAACTATTTTTATTATTAAAAAGTATTTAATTATAAATTATATATAATAATAATCTTTTTTTGTGACAATTTATAACAATATAACAATAAATTTTTAAAGAAGAGAACAAATAAATTTATTTTTAAAATATAATTCTAAATTATGGTGAAAATTTCAAAATATATTTTTAATTTTTTTTATTTTAATTTTATGCTTTCAAATTTAAAGAAATTTAAACATTGATTGTGCATGGTGGTGAGTGATGACAAGCTTATAGTAATATATTTTTGGGTAAAAATGATGGTTTTTTAAAACAACGACTGAGCAAAAAGATGGAAAAATAATCTAAAAGTAAATTGATATTAGAATTTGAATATTACACATTAATGAGGTAGAATTTGTTTAGATCAAAATTAAAAATTACGTGTTTAAATTTTCTTAATTACGTCATTTATTCTTATGTAAAAAAATGAATGAGATATAAGAAATATACACTGACATATTAATTTTACATTTAATTTTGAAACGTTTATATATTAAAACTATTTTAAAATTGGATTATATGGTTTTTAGAACTATTATTTATGATCGAGCTAATATTGATTTAAGTTTTTAACTATTTTTTTTTCCCGGGGGTAAGTGTTTAAAAGTGAACAGACATTAGAATTTGAATATTACACATTAATGAGGTAGAATTTGTTTAGATTAACAAATGTGCATTTGGACTGCTACAAATAGGGACTCATGTACAATATTTTATATTCTGTAAAGTTTTATATATATATATATTATAATAAATGATATTTTTCTTTAATAAAATTAGTATACCTATTACTAAAACAAATACTCAATTGAATTGGATCTAAATTGGTCAGTCCGCGGGTGTAACACCCCCATTTTCCCTAAGGATGCAGCGGAAGAAAAGTGCGGGAACAATGGGTGGGGTGCTACCGCCACGTATTCCGGACCGCCCGAAATACGCTAAGGCTAAAAAATAATAAGTGCAGAACATCAGAGTTTAATGCATATGCTAACCACTTCCCGGGCAAGTTAGCACACACTCTGCACAAAAGCTTATAATACCGTGATGAGTATAAAATAAGCGTAATAAAAATGTTTGGTATAGCGTAACCAAACGGAGGAACGCATTCCTCAAATGAGCTCAATAATAGGAATGGAATAAATCCATGGAAATTTTTATTTTAAAAAAAAAAGGTTGTACCTCGCATTTCAACAATATTATAATAAGGGGGTTGTCTATCTCGTATTTTAAAAAAAATAACACTGCTAAACGCAAAAATGCATTGTTTAAACAGTAGGGCACAACGTTTGCATAAACGGGATAAAACCCAAATATTTATTTATGCTCGATACATAATTTCCAAGGCTTCATAAAAATTTGTCTTTGCCTTATAAAAATTTATCTATGCCAAGAAATAAGTTCTAACCCCACAGGGGATTTTAAAAATATTCATTCTTATAAATATTACCCCGTACCGTGCCCGTGCAAATTATGCTCTATCGAACCTTGCAGATCTGAAACCTGAAAGGAAATGGTGACAAGTGTAGAGTCAGCGAAAACAATCGTTGAGTAAGTAGAAGTTTACTCCCTGAGGAGATATGGTAGCAGAAATAATTTAAAGACAACAGTTATGGTCATGGCATGCTAAAAACGAGAATAAATTTGTACATAAAGACAATATTAATCTAAATCCCGGGAAAAGATAATACAGCAATATGCGTTACCGAAATTTAAATATTTCAGCCACCGTGTGTGGGGTTCCGCTCTAGGGCTCTAGTCCCACTCGAAGGTGGGGTCCCTGTTTTGTCGGACTCAAGTCCCACATGCACTCAAGGGTGTGGGGGAGGTAAGAAATTTCCTCAAGCCCACTATGAGAGAAGACCATAGCGCCGAGCTGTGAGTCCCGATAGTCCCCGTGTGGCGATTAAGTGCACAACAGCGTGGGAGTTGGGCAGCTGCGACCCATGGCACATCGCTCATCCCCGTAACAATGAGCTCAAAAATCCGAAGGATTTTGTGAATAGTTGCGAACATCATAAAGCACAGTAAAATGGCATACCAATAATCCAAAAACAGTAGGGAGCTATAAGCATAAATTTAAAATAACAAAGCGGTAGTAAAAATTATGCTTAAGCTAAAATAAATTTGGGCTTTACTCCAAAGAGTAAAAATCTACTTACCGTCACCGTGGATGGAATGGACACGACACACGCACGGCCTACGAGCAGATATCCCTTTACAGCTATTTGGCTAGCAAAAATTATAATATTAACATCATTTGCTATAATGATATTTTAATGGAAATAATACTAAAATTTTCCAATTTAATAAATCTTACCCGGAGCACTAACACGAACTAGCTAACTGTAATAATCCTTACTCAGCTCTAAAACTCCTTAGCTTAGAGAAAATTCCACTCGAAAAAGAAACCCAACTACAAGGAATATCTCTAACCAAGACACTCAAACTCTACATGCCAACTAGGCAGTGAAACGAAAGACAAATTATTAAAGAAAATGGAGTTGATTTGGTGTGAAAAATGGTAAGGGGAATGGGGGTCTTATATAGAAATGTTTGCTAGAGAAGACAACGAGCTGTTTCCCCATAGCAGCTTTCCAGAGGCATTTTTCCTAATTTGTTGACCTGCGCCCATTAAATTTTTCTGTAGCACCCACTGACCGTCCTCCCCTTCCCCTTTTTTTAAAAAAAATTTTGTCTCATCTCTAGGGAGCTCTACAGACCTCTCTACACTCCCACCTTCCCCATGGCAGCTCCGGTGAGGGCGGCGGCGGCGGAAGCAAGCGAGCTCGGCGGTAGCGGCGTTGGCCTCGTGGCCTCCTTCCTTTCTCCTTCTTCTCACTCTCTTCGCCCTTCTTCTTCATTTTAGTTCTGATTTTCTGTGTTGGAGAGAAAAGGGCGGTGGTTGGGGAAAATGTATGGAGGGATGGCGTCGGCTGGGTGGTGGTGGCGGCGCTCGGTTGAAGGCGGCGGCGGCGGCGGCAAAGGGCTCCGTCGCCCTTCCATCTTCTTCTTTTATTTCTCTGTTTTGGGGGGGGGGGGATTCTTGTTTCCTTATTTCCTGGATCTTGTGGGTGTGGTGGTGTTGGATTTGAGGAGGAAGAGGGAGATGGTATGGTGTTCGGGTGGAGGCGGAAATGGAGGATTCAAAACCGGTGGCCGGCGGCGGCGGGCTCGGCCGTGGTGGCTTCGGCCTCCTCTCTTTGTCCTCTCCTCTTTCTCTCTTTGTTTTCTTTTGTTTTGGTTATTGATTTGTTGGTTTTGAGAAGGAATGGTGGTGGTGGTGTGGTTTAAGGGAGGCGGAGATGGAGGAGGGGCGGCGGCGGCCGTGACTGTCTTGGCGGTGGAGGCAAAAATGGAGGTGGGCAGTGGTGGTGTTGCTGCGGTGGTGGCCGGATCAGAGCGGGGAGGAAAATCTGGTGGTGGGCGAGTGCGGGGTGGTCGGCCGGCGGCGGCCGGAGGCTCGCCGGCGGCGATGACGGCGCCGGAAAAAGGGCGGCGGCGGCAGCCCTGCTAGGGCTAGGGTTAGGGTTTGTTAGGTTTTTGGGCTTAGGGTATTGGATTGGGCTTATGGTTTTGTTTGGGCTAATTTTTAACTACTTTTGCTTATTGGACTTAAAATGGTTAATTGGGCTGGATCTAAACTTTATTCATTACACTTAAAAATTTATAATGTGGCTTATATTAAATAATTTATGGACTTAATTAATTATTTATGCTTGATTATGGACTTTATAATTCGGTACCATCTCAATTAGAAATCGGACATGGGTTATGTATTGCAATTTAATTCTAAGAACTTACTTAAATTTTGAATGGTCTTTACACTTGTAATTTAATTTAATGGATTTAATGTATTAAATCACCTATTAAATTGTTGTCATTAGTAAAAATGATCTGAGACTTCAAATCCCTTAATTTGGATAATTTTGTTAATTCCCATTCGATCACTTGTTAATTTCATAATCTAATTAGCCATGTACTTTAAACAAGTCATCGGGGTTCATCCTACATTTTAATCCATCCTTTAATATTAAATCATACTCTTGCAATTAAAATCTATGAACTTAAAATAATTCAAATCTCCTAATTGAATAATCTATTTAAATAAAAGGATCATCCTTGATTTTCCATAAATGGGTTTAATTTTATAATGATTAAATCCAATCATAATGATTAATTTTATAATATAGTTCTTCATTATTAATTAATCGAACATTTATAAAGTAATGGATTTATACTCCAAAGTTCTCGGCGTCCGTCCATCACGCGATTAGGATTTAATTTGCGCTACAATGCATGTAGGGAATTTAGCTTTTAAAATGACTAATTAATTTATATTAAATCCGATTAAATAATCGTTGCTTCGAAAATATATCATCCTCTTAAAATGTTTTAAATTTAATGGGAAATTTAGAATATTTATTTATTAGAATTTATTTATAAATTTTACGGGGTGTTATAGTCTACCCTCCTTAAAATAAGGCTTCGTCCTCGAAGCCTCACGACAAAACTTGAGAGTAGTTCATAATCATGTTTTATAGGAAGCTTTTATCATTCTTACCTATAAATTTCAATTTCCTTCAATTGGCCACAAACATTTATTCCTGATCTCCACTTGATCTCCTTAGGTCATATCTCTACATTGCAAGAATCATAGAGTTTAATTTCGTCGGTGTAACACCCCGGTTTTGGTAACCCAGGCCGGGATGCCACCGCCACACCTCCCTAGCAAGACACGGTTTCTCCGAGCTCACTAAAGAGATGCAAGGCTATGGTTTTTCAGAATTTAAAATATTCAAACAGCCCATTCATATATAATTTAAAGATAATACATCAAAGTTGCAGCGGAAATATAAATTGTGCAGCGGAAATAAAGTATAAGGGCCGACATGGCCAAAACACGGGTTAAACAGTCCCGTTCATGCAAGTCGTAATTAAATGCAGGGATTTAAAATAAAGATTTCCCCTAATGTTCCCATGTATGCATATGACGATGCATATTCTTCGTACTCTGTAAGAAAAAGGAGATATATGGTTTGGGTCAGCAAAAACGCGCTGAGTAAGTTAACACATAGCATGGGTTAGGGGTTTCAAAGCCTTTAATTAAATTTAATAAAAACATTTCAACAATATTTAATTTAGCCGGCAATCCGGCGGCCGCAGCCAATTTCATAAAATCTAAGCTTTTTAATATATATTTCCCGTTACGCCATTATCTCAACAATATATCATTTAGCCGGTGATCCGGCGGCCGCAGCCAATTTCAAAAGTATCATTTAGCCGGTGATCCGGCGGCCTCAGCCAATTTCAATAGTATCATTCCTCAAAATATTTTCGTTTCTTTTATAGTTCACCATTCACCAGAGCTCTTGTGACCGCAATCCTCATAATCAATATTTTTCGCAGGAAATCATACAATCGCCCTTGGGGAATCTAACCCGCAAGAACTCAATACATCCTGGGGAATCTAACCCGCAGGAAAACATACAATCGCTCTTGGGGAATCTAACCCGCAAGAACTCAAATACATCATTGGGAATCAAACCCGCATGAATCATATTGATAACGTCAAACTTGGTCACAAGTCCCCAATGTTTCAAAAGAATTCTTTTAAAGAAAATGTTTTTATTTGGTGTAACGGGATTTTTCAAAAATATAGCTTTATCGTAATTCCAACGTCTCGATCGTTGTTTAAAAGATTTCAAAAATCGATCGATGTCACAGTTTGCGCCTTTTTGGTTTAAAAATCCATTTCTTAGGCGATTGTTCTGAAATTTATACAGTAGCTCAAAAACATTCCAACGAACAACTTTCGTGTTTTAAGTTTTTCGGAAAAACGATGGGAAGCATGTCAAAAATCGAGTTTTCGACTCAAACGAAAAGCTGTCAGGATTCAGGTTCGACAACGTTAAAAGATTTGACTTTTTATCATATCAAATGAACTTCAAAAATCCTGAAATTTTACAGAGACATACTAGACATGATTTCCAACAACTTTTGTTTAGATCTCAAAGATTGGTTCCGGCTAGAAGTGATAGGAATAAGCTCCTCAAGTTCGGTTATGAAAACTGTCATCCTTTGAAGATTTTTAAAAACGCAGAATATGTCCGATACGATTTGGGGTATCAAGACTTGATGGAAATCTTTGAAATTTTTACACAATATAGCTTATGATCTTTGTATCAAAATCTTAGTTTTGAGTTTTCAGGTTTGAACACTCGAAGTAAGAGTTTTGCTCGTCGAGTTTGATTATGAAATCTGTCAAGGTTCTTGACATCGATTCTAACGCAGATCGGATCGGCTCGAGTTTGGAGGTTCAAATCTCAATGAAAAATTCTAAAAACTTACAGTAATGTTCTAAACTCATAGATCTACAATTCTTATGTTCAACTCCAATCCTAGATCGGTCTAGATCTAAGGTAAAAATAACCAACAAGTTCGAACGAAAATTCTGTCAAGGATTCTAAGATCCAGATTTGATACTCTTCGGTTTTGGGTTGGTTTCAGGTTTCAAATCATCATGAAAAATTATGAAATTTTTACAGGAGCTAGATCTATGTCTTAGGAATGTTTTTCATGTTTTGTGTTTTCTTGTTTGAGCAGCTTTAGAGGTTTGAAAAATTCATACGAAAACGCTGCGTTGAGGGTTTCTCTTGTTGACAGATTTTTATAAATTTTCTTGAGTTGAATCTCTATGTTTGGTTGCATTTTAAGTCACCCAAAACCATAGTAAGGTTAACTTACAGTGGGGATGATGTTTAGGAAGTCACGGGGTCGTCCGGAATCCACGGGATGTCACGAACGAATCTCTTCCACCCGATTTATTCTTCCCTTGGCTCCGATTTGTGTTCGAATATGAAGATTCGTAAGTTAGTATGATGTTTATGATCTTAAAATCATAAGGAAACTTGAATAACATCTTACCAACAATCCAAAGCCTGCAATCCTTGATCTACACACTTCCTTGGTTGGATTTGGTTGCCGGAAACTCGTCGGAAAGTCGCCGGAAGTTCGTCGGAAGAGTGTTTGGCTTTTTGGGAGAGTTTTTGGAGAGTTTGGGGTGAATGATTGATGAAAATGGCTGAGAATGGGGATGGGATTGATTACATAACATCCAAAAAGATGCCACACCCGTGATAGATCAAGATTCCCACCTTTGGGACCCAAAAAATGGCAAAAAGTCCCAAAAACACATAAATCCCGACTGCTACAGTAGCATGCTACAGTAGCGTGCTACAGTAGCATGCTACAGTAACTTTTTTTTTTTTTTTTTTTTTTTTTAAAAAAAAATTTTTTTTTTTTTATATATATATATATTAAGATTCTTATCTTAAAAAAAATCATAATGTGGGAATTTTTGTGATCTTGTAAGTCATACATAGCTTCAAAAAGGAATATATTCTTTATTTGAAAATGACAAGATATGATTAATATTCCACCCTACAATTTCAAACCATAGTCAAATTATTCCCAATTATATTATGACATTCTAGAATAATTCATAAAAAAATATGGGTAGAATGATTAATCAAGGATATATAGAAAATAGATAATTCTCATTATAATTTAAACATGTAAATATATACATGTATATACATGTGTACATGTTTGGAAAGATTATTTCAAGACCAAGGTATATATGTGTATATAAACTTGTATATGGATTTAAAATATTCTATGAACCATATACTTATTACACTTGATATTGAAATCCATATATTTATTTGAAAAGACAAATATATATAATTTTTTTAAAGTATGTTTTGTAGAAAATAATATACTAATCTTTAAGCACATATTTGAACATATAAATATATATAGATTTGATTAAAAATCTACTTAGTGAATTGATCAAAATATATATATTCATACATATATATCGGGCAATTTCTATGGTATTACAATCTACCCTCCTTAAGAATCAACTTCGTCCCCGAAGTTGCGCGACTTATTGACCGATTGATTGATTGCGATTGTATCATTAAATTTCTTCTGACTTCACGGGTTCTTGGAATTAAAATTCTTTTCCTTCTTGAATTTAATTCCAATTGTCTTGACTCAATTGATGGAATGTCTTCGGGCTTCCTTTCCCTCTTTTATTCCATTTTGAATTTGAATCTATCGGCGTTTTATTTCCGAGCAATAATTTATTGTGATAAATTATTTTCTTCTTCTCGGAGATGTTTCGACATTGATCGGAATAAATTTTATTCCTTTGGACGTTGATAAAAATCTGGGGTATTACAGTCTACCCCCCTTAAGAATCAACTTCGTCCCCGAAGTTGTGTTTCGGCTTTTCTCGCGCTAAGAGTTAGGGTCCTTTTGTTTATTTGGGATACAAACTATTCGGGTTTCAAAAATAAATGCTTATGCATTCTTACGGGGTATTACATCCTCCCCCCCTTAAGATTACAGTTATGTCCCCATAACTGCCTATGTATTATTCACAACCAGGTTCGGGTATCATCGCATATGATCCTTCCTCAGTTTTCTTCTAGGTGCCATTTCTGTCATTAAGCACGCGAAGATGAGTTCCTAAGTGAATCAAGATCTAGGACTAAGGCAACGTTAGTCTTAAGTTAGTCTAAGCCAAGACTCAAGGTCATGTCGAGTTCTGAGGTAGGACTGTTTCTTATCACCGATAATTCACATAAAAAGAGTTAGTGTAAATATTTATGTATGCATATGCATGTGTGATCTCCCCCAAAAAAAAATTTTATGCATGCATTTGTTTATCCATGGGTTTTAAAAATAAATTTATTCCATGGATAGGTTAAAATAAGGATAAAAGGTTTGGGCCACTATATTGGGCCGAAAGAAATAAATTGTTTGGGCTTTAAATAAAAACAAGGCTATTGGGCCAAGATAATTTCTTGGGCTTCTAAAAAAAAGTTTTGGGCTAAAAATTTGGGCTTTAACTTCAAAATAATAATTGGGCTCTTTAAAAGATAATAGCTTCAAAATAATCCGGGCTCTGATACCACATTGTAACACCCCGGTTTTGGTAACCCAGGCCGGGATGCCACCGCCACACCTCCCTAGCAAGACACGGTTTCTCCGAGCTCACTAAAGAGATGCAAGGCTATGGTTTTTCAGAATTTAAAATATTCAAACAGCCCATTCATATATAATTTAAAGATAATACATCAAAGTTGCAGCGGAAATATAAATTGTGCAGCGGAAATAAAGTATAAGGGCCGACATGGCCAAAACACGGGTTAAACAGTCCCGTTCATGCAAGTCGTAATTAAATGCAGGGATTTAAAATAAAGATTTCCCCTAATGTTCCCATGTATGCATATGACGATGCATATTCTTCGTACTCTGTAAGAAAAAGGAGATATATGGTTTGGGTCAGCAAAAACGCGCTGAGTAAGTTAACACATAGCATGGGTTAGGGGTTTCAAAGCCTTTAATTAAATTTAATAAAAACATTTCAACAATATTTAATTTAGCCGGCAATCCGGCGGCCGCAGCCAATTTCATAAAATCTAAGCTTTTTAATATATATTTCCCGTTACGCCATTATCTCAACAATATATCATTTAGCCGGTGATCCGGCGGCCGCAGCCAATTTCAAAAGTATCATTTAGCCGGTGATCCGGCGGCCTCAGCCAATTTCAATAGTATCATTCCTCAAAATATTTTCGTTTCTTTTATAGTTCACCATTCACCAGAGCTCTTGTGACCGCAATCCTCATAATCAATATTTTTCGCAGGAAATCATACAATCGCCCTTGGGGAATCTAACCCGCAAGAACTCAATACATCCTGGGGAATCTAACCCGCAGGAAAACATACAATCGCCCTTGGGGAATCTAACCCGCAAGAACTCAAATACATCATTGGGAATCAAACCCGCATGAATCATATTGATAACGTCAAACTTGGTCACAAGTCCCCAATGTTTCAAAAGAATTCTTTTAAAGAAAATGTTTTTATTTGGTGTAACGGGATTTTTCAAAAATATAGCTTTATCGTAATTCCAACGTCTCGATCGTTGTTTAAAAGATTTCAAAAATCGATCGATGTCACAGTTTGCGCCTTTTTGGTTTAAAAATCCATTTCTTAGGCGATTGTTCTGAAATTTATACAGTAGCTCAAAAACATTCCAACGAACAACTTTCGTGTTTTAAGTTTTTCGGAAAAACGATGGGAAGCATGTCAAAAATCGAGTTTTCGACTCAAACGAAAAGCTGTCAGGATTCAGGTTCGACAACGTTAAAAGATTTGACTTTTTATCATATCAAATGAACTTCAAAAATCCTGAAATTTTACAGAGACATACTAGACATGATTTCCAACAACTTTTGTTTAGATCTCAAAGATTGGTTCCGGCTAGAAGTGATAGGAATAAGCTCCTCAAGTTCGGTTATGAAAACTGTCATCCTTTGAAGATTTTTAAAAACGCAGAATATGTCCGATACGATTTGGGGTATCAAGACTTGATGGAAATCTTTGAAATTTTTACACAATATAGCTTATGATCTTTGTATCAAAATCTTAGTTTTGAGTTTTCAGGTTTGAACACTCGAAGTAAGAGTTTTGCTCGTCGAGTTTGATTATGAAATCTGTCAAGGTTCTTGACATCGATTCTAACGCAGATCGGATCGGCTCGAGTTTGGAGGTTCAAATCTCAATGAAAAATTCTAAAAACTTACAGTAATGTTCTAAACTCATAGATCTACAATTCTTATGTTCAACTCCAATCCTAGATCGGTCTAGATCTAAGGTAAAAATAACCAACAAGTTCGAACGAAAATTCTGTCAAGGATTCTAAGATCCAGATTTGATACTCTTCGGTTTTGGGTTGGTTTCAGGTTTCAAATCATCATGAAAAATTATGAAATTTTTACAGGAGCTAGATCTATGTCTTAGGAATGTTTTTCATGTTTTGTGTTTTCTTGTTTGAGCAGCTTTAGAGGTTTGAAAAATTCATACGAAAACGCTGCGTTGAGGGTTTCTCTTGTTGACAGATTTTTATAAATTTTCTTGAGTTGAATCTCTATGTTTGGTTGCATTTTAAGTCACCCAAAACCATAGTAAGGTTAACTTACAGTGGGGATGATGTTTAGGAAGTCACGGGGTCGTCCGGAATCCACGGGATGTCACGAACGAATCTCTTCCACCCGATTTATTCTTCCCTTGGCTCCGATTTGTGTTCGAATATGAAGATTCGTAAGTTAGTATGATGTTTATGATCTTAAAATCATAAGGAAACTTGAATAACATCTTACCAACAATCCAAAGCCTGCAATCCTTGATCTACACACTTCCTTGGTTGGATTTGGTTGCCGGAAACTCGTCGGAAAGTCGCCGGAAGTTCGTCGGAAGAGTGTTTGGCTTTTTGGGAGAGTTTTTGGAGAGTTTGGGGTGAATGATTGATGAAAATGGCTGAGAATGGGGATGGGATTGATTACATAACATCCAAAAAGATGCCACACCCGTGATAGATCAAGATTCCCACCTTTGGGACCCAAAAAATGGCAAAAAGTCCCAAAAACACATAAATCCCGACTGCTACAGTAGCATGCTACAGTAGCGTGCTACAGTAGCATGCTACAGTAACTTTTTTTTTTTTTTTTTTTTTTTTTAAAAAAAAATTTTTTTTTTTTATATATATATATATTAAGATTCTTATCTTAAAAAAAATCATAATGTGGGAATTTTTGTGATCTTGTAAGTCATACATAGCTTCAAAAAGGAATATATTCTTTATTTGAAAATGACAAGATATGATTAATATTCCACCCTACAATTTCAAACCATAGTCAAATTATTCCCAATTATATTATGACATTCTAGAATAATTCATAAAAAAATATGGGTAGAATGATTAATCAAGGATATATAGAAAATAGATAATTCTCATTATAATTTAAACATGTAAATATATACATGTATATACATGTGTACATGTTTGGAAAGATTATTTCAAGACCAAGGTATATATGTGTATATAAACTTGTATATGGATTTAAAATATTCTATGAACCATATACTTATTACACTTGATATTGAAATCCATATATTTATTTGAAAAGACAAATATATATAATTTTTTTTAAAGTATGTTTTGTAGAAAATAATATACTAATCTTTAAGCACATATTTGAACATATAAATATATATAGATTTGATTAAAAATCTACTTAGTGAATTGATCAAAATATATATATTCATACATATATATCGGGCAATTTCTATGGTATTACAATCTACCCTCCTTAAGAATCAACTTCGTCCCCGAAGTTGCGCGACTTATTGACCGATTGATTGATTGCGATTGTATCATTAAATTTCTTCTGACTTCACGGGTTCTTGGAATTAAAATTCTTTTCCTTCTTGAATTTAATTCCAATTGTCTTGACTCAATTGATGGAATGTCTTCGGGCTTCCTTTCCCTCTTTTATTCCATTTTGAATTTGAATCTATCGGCGTTTTATTTCCGAGCAATAATTTATTGTGATAAATTATTTTCTTCTTCTCGGAGATGTTTCGACATTGATCGGAATAAATTTTATTCCTTTGGACGTTGATAAAAATCTGGGGTATTACAGTCGGTATCTCTAAAAATTTTATATATGGTCCTTAATTATTGAGGTCAAATATGGATTGGTTCATCTTTCTCGTGAAGCTTTCTTTACCGGAGTATGCTAACGGCTCCGTACTCCATTCACTTCGTAGGGAGATAAAGATAGACTATCTCATTTAATTATTTATCCATTCCCTATATCTTAATAAGCCTAGGTCAAAAAGATCTATCGATATGCTATCTTTTATCCATTTTGGGGTTTTTCAATGACTCAATTTAAATTGATAGGCTTCATTTGTGTATACTCTAATCCTTAATAAATTCCACTTTTCTTGTTGTTAAGGTGTTGCTCTTAGGAAAAATTTATATAATCGTTTCGAAACACTTGGTCAATTTTGCTTGATATACTTGGTCCGATAATTAATTGTTATGCTTGAAGCGTCCTTTACATTTTAAAAATATTAGAGTAAGTTCCTCGAGTTCATCCCAAAATAGATAAAATTTAAACCCTTTTGGAAATCCAACTCAGCTCATCCTTAACCGGAAACGTTTGCGTCTAAAGTTCATCATTAATCATCTTTAGTTGCACACATGGGAAATTCCCAATTATTTTTAAGTTCTCATCCCTTGAAAATTCCAATGTTCATTAAGTATCCCTTATGGATATCCGACCAATGGTTACATGAAAGTAGGTTAAGTTTAATTGCTTGGCTTATGAAATTTATAATGATATCCTCCTTACTATGTCTTGTTGTTAGTTCTCTCTTTAATAGGCTATCTTAATAGGTGTTCATTATTTTTAAATAAGAATAATTTCAATAAAGAATTCTCTTGCTTGGTGGGTTATCACCTTGATAAATGACATTTCCAACAATGGGTTATCCACCGTATCTTGGTAGTTATGAATTTTAAATTTTTATCGGGTGTAAAATCTTCCGTCCTCAATTATAAGCTTCGTCCTTGGCAACCCATAGTATTCAATCCATCGTATTATAGGTTCTTGTATATTTTCATTTTTATTGTTGTTGTTGTTATTATTATTATTTTTGAAGGAGAAACCTTTTACATAACATACTTGGGAATCCTATCGAGGTAGATAAAAGTAATTCCCAACTATTCCATCAAGTCTTAATTAGTAAATCATCTTAATTAAGGATTGGGTTCCAAGTCCTTAAACCTAAAGGAATAGAGTCTAATGTCTTAAGTTAACCCCTTAAGTGCTTATTGAGGCAAGTTGCCTCCTCAAGAATATTTTTGGTAAATTTAATTTTTTTTTTTTTTTTTTTTGACTTCCCTTGTCCATTTGGCACAAGAATTTAGGGAAACTTCGTAAATATTTTATAGAACTCGTGGTGAGTTTAAAAATCTCTTTGGTGCCCTTACTTGACACTCGCGTCTTATCTTTAAGACCATGTAATATTTAGAGAAAAAAAAAATTCTTATTCTTGGTTACTCGTGTGATTATCGTGGTTAACACATAAATCGTGTTCTTACAAGCCTAAGGCATAACCTTAATTAAGCTTATAAATAATGCTAGAGCAAAGCATGATAGTAGAATTTCAGTTATATATCCGATAACGCAAAATGGCTCAAGGCCGGTTCGATATAACGCCGTGATTTGGTAGATCTACTGTTGGGGTAAACGTCCCCGAGATCTTACCGATGATAGAATAAGACTAAGTGCAAATGTCATCACCTACTGTAGTCATCGTCTACATAATAGGTTCTAAATAAAGCGGCTAGGTTCTGGGAACTAGATACTAAGGAAATGTGATACGTGAAGATAGCTAGAGATAGGTGGAAGACGGCTCATGAGGGAAACGACCGAGTCCCCCATCCTACTCGTCGGATCCCTCGCGGTCTGACCCCTCTTGCGCGGGTTCCCGAGCTGTCGCTGCACTGGTGGACGCGGGCGCGTTTTCCATAGAAGTGTACTTATGGATACGGTCTAGTATGTCCGTGCGCATCCACCCCTCGGGTCCCCACTCGGTCCGAAGATGGTGAAGCTCCTTGAAGAGCGAGATGGTGTGTGTCTCCAGCGCAGCGATCCTCTGTCGCTGTCTCGCAATCTCGCCATCCTGTCGCTGAGCGACAGCCTCGAGGTAGTCCTGCATCTGCACCCTCAGGCGAGTTTCGGTCTCCACCTGAGCTTCCACTTCTTTCCGCCTTGCCCTCAATTGGGCTTTCTTGGCCTCAAGGCCGCAGACTTTGTGCTCGAGTCTGGCCACGTCCCTAGTCAAGTGGGCCACGGTGTCACTAAATGCCGAAAGTGCCTGGTCCGACATCTGGGAAAAATTCTTGTCAGAATAACTTATAACAACCAAAATTCTGCCCGTGCCTATATGCATAATGTGTGTGTGTTCCCATCCCCAAATATAACTTTTAAAATACTTGGCATAGTCTTTTCAAAAATTATTTTCGTGCAAAAATTGTAATAATTTAAATGCACTACTTCCTTGGGCAAAAATGCTCCAAAAATAATTCCTTCGTGCACAGATTTTAAAAATTTTAAATGCACTACTAGCATAGCAACCATGCTTTAAAATAATCTCTCATGTGCAAAAATTTAAGAAATTTAAATGCACATTCTTCCATCGTAAAAATACATCCAATGCTTTTCGTGTAAAAATTTAATAATTTAAATACACTACTTGCATAGCCATAGAGCTTTCAAAATGATATGGTGCATTAATTTTAAATAATTTAAATGCACAAATTCCAAGAGCAAAATGCTCTGATACCAATCTGTAACACCCCCATTTTCCCTAAGGATGCAGCGGAAGAAAAGTGCGGGAACAATGGGTGGGGTGCTACCGCCACGTATTCCGGACCGCCCGAAATACGCTAAGGCTAAAAAATAATAAGTGCAGAACATCAGAGTTTAATGCATATGCTAACCACTTCCCGGGCAAGTTAGCACACACTCTGCACAAAAGCTTATAATACCGTGATGAGTATAAAATAAGCGTAATAAAAATGTTTGGTATAGCGTAACCAAACGGAGGAACGCATTCCTCAAATGAGCTCAATAATAGGAATGGAATAAATCCATGGAAATTTTTATTTAAAAAAAAAAAGGTTGTACCTCGCATTTCAACAATATTATAATAAGGGGGTTGTCTATCTCGTATTTTAAAAAAAATAACACTGCTAAACGCAAAAATGCATTGTTTAAACAGTAGGGCACAACGTTTGCATAAACGGGATAAAACCCAAATATTTATTTATGCTCGATACATAATTTCCAAGGCTTCATAAAAATTTGTCTTTGCCTTATAAAAATTTATCTATGCCAAGAAATAAGTTCTAACCCCACAGGGGATTTTAAAAATATTCATTCTTATAAATATTACCCCGTACCGTGCCCGTGCAAATTATGCTCTATCGAACCTTGCAGATCTGAAACCTGAAAGGAAATGGTGACAAGTGTAGAGTCAGCGAAAACAATCACTGAGTAAGTAGAAGTTTACTCCCTGAGGAGATAGGGTAGCAGAAATAATTTAAAGACAACAGTTATGGTCATGGCATGCTAAAAACGAGAATAAATTTGTACATAAAGACAATATTAATCTAAATCCCGGGAAAAGATAATACAGCAATATGCGTTACCGAAATTTAAATATTTCAGCCACCGTGTGTGGGGTTCCGCTCTAGGGCTCTAGTCCCACTCGAAGGTGGGGTCCCTGTTTTGTCGGACTCAAGTCCCACATGCACTCAAGGGTGTGGGGGAGTGTAACACCCCGGATTTGGTAACCCAGGCCGGGATGCCACCGCCACACCTCCCTAGCAAGACACGGTTTCTCCGAGCTCACTAAAGAGATGCAAGGCTATGGTTTTTCAGAATTTAAATTATTCAAACAGCCCATTCATATATAATTTAAAGATAATATATCAAGGTTGCAGCGGAAATAAAGTATAAGGGCCAACATGGCCAAAACACGGGTTAAACATTCCCGTTCATGCAAGTCATAATTAAATGCAGGGATTTAAAATAGAGATTTCCCCTAATGTTCCCATGTATGCATATGTCGATGCATATTCTTCGACTCTGTAAGAAAAAAGGGGATATATGGTTTGGGTCAGCAAAAACGCGCTGAGTAAGTTAACACATAGCATGGGTTAGGGGTTTCAAAGCCTTTAATTAAATTTAATAAAAACATTTCTTGTAGGTAATGATTTGCAAGGCATAACTAAATAAATACTTAAAAATATTAGATATTTTGTTTTCCCGTTACATAACCATTTCAACAATATTTAATTTAGCCGGCAATCCGGCGGCCTCAGCCAATTTCAAAAATATCATTTCTCAAAATATTTTTCGTTTCTTTTATAGTTCACCATTCACCAGGGCTCTTGTGACCGCAATCCTCATAACCAATATTTATAAATAACCATTCGCCAGGGCTCTTATGTCCACTGGCCGTTCGCTTGGGCTCTTATGTCCACAAGCCGTTTGGTCGACCATTCGCTAGGGCTCTTATGTCCACTAGCCGTTCGCTTGGGCTCTTATGTCCACAAGCCTTCTGGCCCATATTGATAATGTCAAACTTGGTCACAAATCCCCAATGTTTCAAAAGAATTCTTTTAAGAAAATGTGTTTTTATTTGGTGTAACGGGATTTTTCAAAAGTATAGATATATCGTAATTCAACGTCTCGACCGTTCGTTTTGAATTTCAAAATCTCTTCGATTTAAAAATCATTTGGCGTCACAGTTTACGCCTTTTTGGTTTAAAAATCCATTTCTTAGGCGATTGATTTGAAATTTGTACAGCAACTCAAAAACATCTCAACGAACAACTTTCGTGTTTTAAGTTTTTCGGAAAAACGATGGGAAGCATGTCAAAAATCGAATTTTCTACAAAAACGAAAAGCTGTCAGGATTCAGGTTTGACAACGTTAAAAGATTTGACTTTTTGACATATCAAATGGACTTCAAAAATTCTGAAATTTTACAGGCACATACTAGACTTGATTTCCAACAACTTTTGTTTAGAACATGAAGATTGGTTCGGACTATTAATGATAGGAATAAGCTCCTCAAGATCGGTTATGAAATCTGTCATCCTTTCGAAAACTCTTAAAACGCAGAATATGTCCGATACGATTTGGGGTATCAAAACTTGATGAAAATTTCTGAACTTTTTACACAATATAGCTTATGATCTTTGGATCAAAATCTTAGTTTTGAGTTTTCAGGTTTGAACACTCGAAGTAATAGAAATATGCTCATCAAGTTCGGTTAAGAAATCTGTCAAGGTTCTTGACATTGGTACTAACGCAGATCGGATCGGCTCGAGTTTGGAGGTTCAAATCTCAATGAAAAATTCTAAAAACTTACAGTAATATTCCAAACTCATAGATCTACAATTCTTATGTTCAACTCCAATCCTAGATCGGTCTAGATCTAAGGTAAAAATAACCAACAAGTTCGAACGAAAATTCTGTCAAGGATTCTAAGATCCAGATTTGATACTCTTCGGTTTTGGGTCGGTTTCAGGTTTCAAAACATCATGAAAAATTCTAAAATTTTTACAGAAGCTAAATCAAAGTCTTAGGAACACTTTTCATGTTTTGAATTTTATTGTTTGAGCAGCTTTAGAGGTTCGAAAAATTCATACGAAAACGCTGCGTTGAGGGTTTCTCTTGTTGACAGATTTTTATTAATTTTCTTGAGTTGAATCTCTATGTTTGGTTGCATTTTAAGTCACCCAAAACCATAGTAAGGTTAACTTACAGTGGGGATGATGTTTAGGAAGTCACGGGGTCGTCCGGAATCCACAGGATGTCACGAACGAATCTCTTCCACCCGATTTATTCTTCCCTTGGCTCCGATTTGTGTTTGAATACGAAGATTCATAAGTTAGGATGATGGTTATGATCTTAAAATCATATGGAAACTTGATTAACATCTTACCAACAATCCAAAGCCTGCAATCCTTGATCTACACACTTCCTTGGTTGGATTTGGTTGCCGGAAACTCGTCGGAAAGTCGCCGGAAGAGTGTTTGGCTTTTGGGAGAGTTTTTGGAGAGTTTGGGGTGAATGATTGATGAAATGGCTGACAAATGGGGATAGGATTGATTACATAACGTCCAAAAAGATGCCTCTCTCGTGAAAGATCAGATTCCCAACCTTGGGCCCCGAAAATTGGCGAGAAAGTCGCCAAAACGCGACAAACGCTGATGCTGTCATGGCGGCGCGGGGTTGGGGCGGTTTTTAGCCAAAACCCGCGCCGGGTGCGCGCCACTCTCGCCTGGACTTCGGTCCGGGCGGGGTCGTGCGATCCGTCGTGCTTTTCCTCATCTCTTTCGGACTTCTATCCTCCTACGTTTTCGGGCTCGATTTTTCGGGTCCTTCTCGGGTCATAAATCCTTATCTTAAGTTTATCTTGACTCAAATGAATTTCATGTTTGAGATCTTAAGTCCGTCGGTCTTGGGTTCGTCGACTTCCAATTCGTCGTCTTTTGATTCCCGTGCAATAACTTGTTTCATTAAATTTTTTTTTTCCGACTTCACGGGTTCTTGGAATTAAAATTCTTTTCCTTCATGAACTTAATTCCAAATTTTGTTACTCAATTCATGGAATGTCTTCGGGCTTCCTTTCCCTCTTTTATTCCATTTTGAATTTAAATCTATCGGCGTTTCCTATCCGAGCAATAATTTATTGTGATAAATTATTTTCTTCTTCTCGGAAATATTTCAACATTGATCGGAATAAATTTTATTTCTTCGGACATTGATAAAAATTCGGGGTATTACAGTCTACCCCCCTTAAGAATCAACTTCGTCCCCGAAGTTGCGCCCTCACTTCCTTTTGGGCTCAATTTAATGTTGGGGTATCTCCATCTACTTTCCTTAAGGATGAACGTCTTTCACAAGAAATTAATTCCATTCCTTTGAATGTGAATTAAATTTCTCGGGTGTTACATCCTCCCCCCCTTAGAAATCAACTTCGTCCTCGAAGTTGGGCGTTAGCTCCTTGCGAGCTCGGACATTGTTTGGTTGCGTGATTATATTAATGTGTGTTGTTGAATTATTGTTCGATTGTTGATTATTGTTTGATTATTGTTTGACTGAACCCAGAATTGAAATTTCCAAGTTGCCTACGTACCCTGTGAAGGGATCAAGTCATTACGTAGTTCAAAAATTTATTTGGGATACAAAATATTCGAGTTTCGAAGTACGGGGTATTACATTCTCCCCTCCTTAAGATTACAGTTATGTCCCCATAACTGCCTATTCAGTACTCTCAAGAGGTTTCTGGTTTTGGTCTTTATTCTGAGGGTGTTGGTGCCTTTGGTTGTTGCCACCTTGACCGACTGGGTTTAGTGGTTGCTTAGGTCGAGTAGTCACATCCTCTCTCTTGTCGATGTTCTCTCTCCGTGTCCGGCAATCACGCAGCTGATGACCATGTCGACCACATCGAAGGCATGCTCCAGGTTGAGGGCATCCTCTCGCATAATGCAGTTTACCACACTTTGGACATGGTGGCGCATAGTCACCATGGTTGAAGACCATCCCCTTTTTCTCCCCATTGTCATTTTGATGTTGTCCTTTCGTGTTTCCATCGAAATGGTCCTTATCCACCTTGTATTCTCCTTGTGGTCCTTGGTTAGCCTCATCTACCGGTTTCCGTTTCAGTCCTTGGACTCGTGCAACCGCTACCGCACGATCATAAACCGTCTGCAGGTTCGTGAATTGTCCTACTGCAAGTATCTCCCGGATACTAAGGTTCAGACCCATCTCAAATTTCTGAGCCTTGTCAGAGTCGGTTGGTACTATCCTCGTAGCAAATCGTACCAATTCCTTAAACCGGGTGTAATACTCCTGCACCGTTCGTCCCTCTTGCTTTAGTGATAAGAACTCTTCGTACATTGCCGCCTTGGTGCTCATGGGGTAGAATCGGTCCCTTAGGCCCTCCTTAAGTTCATTCCACGAATAAGTTTCTTCAGCTTCCTCTAAATTCCTCTGGAGGTTTTGCCACCACTCATCGGCTTCGCCTCCTAAGTAGTAGGTTGCTACTCGTATCCTTGCCTCATCAGGACATTTGATAGCATCCAAGAGCTTATCAAATGTACGGATCCACCCCTCTAGTTCGGCGGGATCCTCCTGCCCATCGTAGCGTTGTGGTTGATAGGGATTCACCAACGCTAGATAGTTGGGTTGAGCTACGGGTGGAGGTACTGTTTGTGTCCTATGCACCTCGGCATTTCCTAATGCTACTAGGACTTCCTCCATAGTCCTTAGACGTTCTTCCATGTTGTTGGGTGTAGGAGGCACTTGATCTCCGACGTTCGGAGGAATCTCATTGTTGTTAGGTGTGTTTGGGAGGCCAGTGTCAGTGCCGTTTGGGCTTATCTTCCTCAATTTTCTTCTAGGTGCCATTTTCTGTTATAGAAGCGCGCGAAGATGAGTTCGTAAGTGAATCAAGATCTAGGACTAAGGCAACGTTAGTCTTAAGTTAGCGCTTCTAAGCCAAAGTCATGTCGAGTTCTAAGGTAGGAGTGTTTCTTATCACCGATAATTCACATAAAAAGAGTTAGTGTAAATATTTATGTATGCATATGCATATGTGTCCCCCCCCCCAAAAAAAAAATTTTATGCATGCATTTATTTATCCATGGGTTTTAAAAAATAAATTTATTCCATGGATAGATTAAAATAAGGATAAAAGGTTTGGGCCACTATATTGGGCCGAAAGAAATAAATTATTTGGGCTTTAAATAAAAACAAGGCTATTGGGCCAAAATAATTTCTTGGGCTTCAAAAAAAAAAATTTTTGGGCTAAAAATTTGGGCTTTAACTTCAAAATAATAATTGGGCTCTTTAAAATATATTACTAGTTTAGAAATAATAACTTTAAAAATAATAATACTTAAAAATAATAGTTTAAAAATATTCCGGGCTCTTTAAAATAGTAGTTTTAAAATATTCCGGGCTCTGATACCACTCTTGGTATCAGATATTTTCTTTAAAATAAATAGCTTTAAAATAGTCTGGGCTCTGATACCACTCTGTAACACCCCGGATTTGGTAACCCAGGCCGGGATGCCACCGCCACACCTCCCTAGCAAGACACGGTTTCTCCGAGCTCACTAAAGAGATGCAAGGCTATGGTTTTTCAGAATTTAAATTATTCAAACAGCCCATTCATATATAATTTAAAGATAATACATCAAGGTTGCAGCGGAAATAAAGTATAAGGGCCAACATGGCCAAAACACGGGTTAAACATTCCCGTTCATGCAAGTCATAATTAAATGCAGGGATTTAAAATAGAGATTTCCCCTAATGTTCCCATGTATGCATATGTCGATGCATATTCTTCGACTCTGTAAGAAAAAAGGGGATATATGGTTTGGGTCAGCAAAAACGCGCTGAGTAAGTTAACACATAGCATGGGTTAGGGGTTTCAAAGCCTTTAATTAAATTTAATAAAAACATTTCTTGTAGGTAATGATTTGCAAGGCATAACTAAATAAATACTTAAAAATATTAGATATTTTGTTTTCCCGTTACATAACCATTTCAAAAATATTTAATTTAGCCGGCAATCCGGCGGCCTCAGCCAATTTCAAAAATATCATTTCTCAAAATATTTTTCGTTTCTTTTATAGTTCACCATTCACCAGGGCTCTTGTGACCGCAATCCTCATAACCAATATTTATAAATAACCATTCGCCAGGGCTCTTATGTCCACTGGTCGTTCGCTTGGGCTCTTATGTCCACAAGCCGTTTGGTCGACCATTCGCTAGGGCTCTTATGTCCACTAGCCGTTCGTTTGGGCTCTTATGTCCACAAGCCTTCTGGCCCATATTGATAATGTCAAACTTGGTCACAAATCCCCAATGTTTCAAAAGAATTCTTTTAAGAAAATGTGTTTTTATTTGGTGTAACGGGATTTTTCAAAAGTATAGATATATCGTAATTCAACGTCTCGACCATTCGTTTTGAATTTCAAAATCTCTTCGATTTAAAAATCATTTGGCGTCACAGTTTACGCCTTTTTGGTTTAAAAATCCATTTCTTAGGCGATTGATTTGAAATTTGTACAGCAACTCAAAAACATCTCAACGAACAACTTTCGTGTTTTAAGTTTTTCGGAAAAACGATGGGAAGCATGTCAAAAATCGAATTTTCTACAGAAACGAAAAGCTGTCAGGATTCAGGTTTGACAACGTTAAAAGATTTGACTTTTTGACATATCAAATGGACTTCAAAAATTCTGAAATTTTACAGGCACATACTAGACTTGATTTCCAACAACTTTTGTTTAGAACATGAAGATTGGTTCGGACTATAAATGATAGGAATAAGCTCCTCAAGATCGGTTATGAAATCTGTCATCCTTTCGAAAACTCTTAAAACGCAGAATATGTCCGATACAATTTGGGGTATCAAAACTTGATGAAAATTTCTGAAATTTTTACACAATATAGCTTATGATCTTTGGATCAAAATCTTAGTTTTGAGTTTTCAGGTTTGAACACTCGAAGTAATAGAAATATGCTCATCAAGTTCGGTTAAGAAATCTGTCAAGGTTCTTGACATTGGTACTAACGCAGATCGGATCGGCTCGAGTTTGGAGGTTCAAATCTCAATGAAAAATTCTAAAAACTTACAGTAATATTCCAAACTCATAGATCTACAATTCTTATGTTCAACTCCAATCCTAGATCGGTCTAGATCTAAGGTAAAAATAACCAACAAGTTCGAACGAAAATTCTGTCAAGGATTCTAAGATCCAGATTTGATACTCTTCGGTTTTGGGTCGGTTTCAGGTTTCAAAACATCATGAAAAATTCTAAAATTTTTACAGAAGCTAAATCAAAGTCTTAGGAACACTTTTCATGTTTTGAATTTTATTGTTTGAGCAGCTTTAGAGGTTCGAAAAATTCATACGAAAACGCTGCGTTGAGGGTTTCTCTTGTTGACAGATTTTTATTAATTTTCTTGAGTTGAATCTCTATGTTTGGTTGCATTTTAAGTCACCCAAAACCATAGTAAGGTTAACTTACAGTGGGGATGATGTTTAGGAAGTCACGGGGTCGTCCGGAATCCACGGGATGTCACGAACGAATCTCTTCCACCCGATTTATTCTTCCCTTGGCTCCGATTTGTGTTTGAATACGAAGATTCATAAGTTAGGATGATGGTTATGATCTTAAAATCATATGGAAACTTGATTAACATCTTACCAACAATCCAAAGCCTGCAATCCTTGATCTACACACTTCCTTGGTTGGATTTGGTTGCCGGAAACTCGTCGGAAAGTCGCCTGAAGAGTGTTTGGCTTTTGGGAGAGTTTTTGGAGAGTTTGGGGTGAATGATTGATGAAATGGCTGACAAATGGGGATAGGATTGATTACATAACGTCCAAAAAGATGCATCTCTCGTGAAAGATCAGATTCCCAACCTTGGGCCCCGAAAATTGGCGAGAAAGTCGCCAAAACGCGACAAACGCTGATGCTGTCATGGCGGCGCGGGGTTGGGGCGGTTTTTAGCCAAAACCCGCGCCGGGTGCGCGCCACTCTCGCCTGGACTTCGGTCCGGGCGGGGTCGTGCGATCCGTCGTGCTTTTCCTCCTCTCTTTCGGACTTCTATCCTCCTACGTTTTCGGGCTCGATTTTTCGGGTCCTTCTCGGGTCATAAATCCTTATCTTAAGTTTATCTTGACTCAAATGAATTTCATGTTTGAGATCTTAAGTCCGTCGGTCTTGGGTTCGTCGACTTCCAATTCGTCGTCTTTTGATTCCCGTGCAATAACTTGTTTCATTAAATTTTTTTTTTCCGACTTCACGGGTTCTTGGAATTAAAATTCTTTTCCTTCATGAACTTAATTCCAAATTTTGTTACTCAATTCATGGAATGTCTTCGGGCTTCCTTTCCCTCTTTTATTCCATTTTGAATTTAAATCTATCGGCGTTTCCTATCCGAGCAATAATTTATTGTGATAAATTATTTTCTTCTTCTCGGAAATATTTCAACATTGATCGGAATAAATTTTATTTCTTCGGACATTGATAAAAATTCGGGGTATTACAGGGAGGTAAGAAATTTCCTCAAGCCCACTATGAGAGAAGACCATAGCGCCGAGCTGTGAGTCCCGATAGTCCCCGTGTGGCGATTAAGTGCACAACAGCGTGGGAGTTGGGCAGCTGCGACCCATGGCACATCGCTCATCCCCGTAACAATGAGCTCAAAAATCCGAAGGATTTTGTGAATAGTTGCGAACATCATAAAGCACAGTAAAATGGCATACCAATAATCCAAAAACAGTAGGGAGCTATAAGCATAAATTTAAAATAACAAAGCGGTAGTAAAAATTATGCTTAAGCTAAAATAAATTTGGGCTTTACTCCAAAGAGTAAAAATCTACTTACCGTCACCGTGGATGGAATGGACACGACACACGCACGGCCTACCAGCAGATATCCCTTTACAGCTATTTGGCTAGCAAAAATTATAATATTAACATCATTTGCTATAATGATATTTTAATGGAAATAATACTAAAATTTTCCAATTTAATAAATCTTACCCGGAGCACTAACACGAACTAGCTATCTGTAATAATCCTTACTCAGCTCTAAAACTCCTTAGCTTAGAGAAAATTCCACTCGAAAAAGAAACCCAACTACTGGGAATATCTCTAACCAAGACACTCAAACTCTACATGCCAACTAGGCAGTGAAACGAAAGACAAATTATTAAAGAAAATGGAGCTGATTTGGTGTGAAAAATGGTAAGGGGAATGGGGGTCTTATATAGAAATGTTTGCTAGAGAAGACAACGAGCTGTTTCCCCATAGCAGCTTTCCAGAGGCATTTTTCCTAATTTGTTGACCTGCGCCCATTAAATTTTTCTGTAGCACCCACTGACCGTCCTCCCCTTCCCCTTTTTTTAAAAAAAATTTTGTCTCATCTCTAGGGAGCTCTACAGACCTCTCTACACTCCCACCTCCCCCATGGCAGCTCCGGTGAGGGCGGCGGCGGCGGAAGCAAGCGAGCTCGGCGGTAGCGGCGTTGGCCTCGTGGCCTCCTTCCTTTCTCCTTCTTCTCACTCTCTTCGCCCTTCTTCTTCATTTTAGTTCTGATTTTCTGTGTTGGAGAGAAAAGGGCGGTGGTTGGGGAAAATGTATGGAGGGATGGCGTCGGCTGGGTGGTGGTGGCGGCGCTCGGTTGAAGGCGGCGGCGGCGGCGGCAAAGGGCTCCGTCGCCCTTCCATCTTCTTCTTTTATTTCTCTGTTTTGGGGTTGGGGGGGGGGGGGGGATTCTTGTTTCCTTATTTCCTGGATCTTGTGGGTGTGGTGGTGTTGGATTTGAGGAGGAAGAGGGAGATGGTATGGTGTTCGGGTGGAGGCGGAAATGGAGGATTCAAAACCGGTGGCCGGCGGCGGCGGGCTCGGCCGTGGTGGCTTCGGCCTCCTCTCTTTGTCCTCTCCTCTTTCTCTCTTTGTTTTCTTTTGTTTTGGTTATTGGTTTGTTGGTTTTGAGAAGGAATGGTGGTGGTGGTGGTGTGGTGATGAGTATAAAATAAGCGTAATAAAAATGTTTGGTATAGCGTAACCAAACGGAGGAACGCATTCACCCTACCCCGGGCTGGGCCTGCAGACCATGCACCCCAACCCCTCCCCATGTGTGAAATCATATTCACCCCATGGTGGGTTGTTGGGAGTGGGATTTGAACACCCAACCCCCCCTTTAACAACCCCCATGGTGGGTTGTTGGGAGTGGGATTTGAAAACCTCCAAAATTTTATTATATTGGTAATTTAGTAAAATTATATTTACCACTACCCTAAGTAAATAAAATTAATATTCCAAAAATAATTATTGTCTTTGGGAATCCCAAATAAGTTGTATAATCAATTCCACTGTTGATATGCATTTTAACAATATCTTAATTAACTATGTTTTATCTTATATAACTATATTTAAAAGTTCAGTGAATATATACTTATTGAATATTGTCGATTATGAACTATGCAAATATTAGAATTAATAAAATATAAAATAGAGGAAGTATTGTGTATGAAATATATTAACCAACTTTTCAGATATATTAAAAAATATATAATATTAAAAAATCATTTAAAAAAGATACACTTCGCAAAGAAGATATATAGTACAACTTATTGACATAATGCATTTCCAAATAAATCTGGGAAGTTGTTACAAGTATTGGTGCAAAATCCATTCAAAGTAGGGATGTCTTCTATGAAAAGATACATACTACATTAATATATTTTTTCAATTAAAATATATGTATTCGAAAACAAAAAATTATTTTAAATAAAAACCAACCCCTTGAACCCTTTATCCTAATCATGGTTTTTTTATAAATGTAAAAAAAAAATCTTTAAATCATTATAAATTCTAATCACATTTTTTTAAATATAAACTAAATCTTTAAACCCTAATCACTAATCACATTTTTATAAAAATATAAACTAAATCCTTAAACCCTAATCCCTAATGAATCAACAATTTGATCCATAAATTTTATATATTAAATTTTGTTTAAATATTTCTAGGTGGTAAGTATATAAATATTCTAGGTTTTAAATATTTTTAAATATTAAAAATTATTGTTCATGGTGGTAAGTGATGATGAATTTATAAGGTTTTGGTAATCAATACTCTGCAGAGCAATACCAATGGGCTATACAATATTCTAGGTTTGGCATAATTATTTTGGCAACAAACAGTGTAATAAACTAATGTACACAATCTCTTTAAAATGGCTTTAAATTTGAACTACTATAAATTTATTATGGATGTTTGAGCCTCAATCAAACAACTAATTTTTTTTAATATTAAAAAATGATTAATTATAATATATCACAATTGTTGTACTTTATTATTTTTGTAGTGACAAATTATAAAAGTCCATTTGATATGCTGCAAATAGAGACTCATTTACAATAATTTATACAATATTTTATAACGTTATTTTTTATATATACTATAATAAATAATTTCTTTAATAAAATTATTATACCTATTACTAAAACAAATATTCAATTGAATAGGACCTGAATTGGGCCTAAATTAATCGGTTTGCATGCATTGGGCCTACATTAGTCCGCGGGTATGTGGGCTGACCAATTTAGACCCTCTTCTAATTGTGAATATTGTATATTAAATTTCTATAAATGTCAGTTTTGTAATATAGTATAAAATTTGGTTTATTTCTATATTCATATTTTATATGTGTCCGCCAATTTTCAAAGTATTCTTTGTACTAATTTATAAAGATATTTTTTTTAAAAAAAATACTATCATTTGGATGGAATGAGTTGACTCATAAAATTCATTTACAACTAATATAATAAATAACCTATATATTATTTCAAGATTTAAAAATGGTATTTGCGTATTTAACTTAAACACATTCTATGCAATACTAATACAATAAGTTATAATTATATAGTTACTATAATTATTAACAATTGTGCATTTGGAATGATACACACATAGACTCATTTACAATATTTATATTCCATAAAGTTATTTCTTATGTATATTATAATTATAAGAAATGATTTTTTTAATAAAATTATTATATCTATTATGTAACACCCCCATTTTCCCTAAAAGTACAGCGGAAGCACAGTGCGGGAAGGATGGGCCGATGTTACCGCCACGCATTCCGGGCCGTCCGGAATACGCTACGGCTAGCAGGCATACTTGCATAAAATCAGAGTTTAATATATATATGTTACTTACTTTCCGGATAAGTTAACATATAATTTACGCATAAGCTTATAATGCTGTAACAAGTATAAAATAAGTTTAATAAATTTATTTAATAAAAGAGACACTAAAAAAAAATAGTTCATCACACACACATATATATAGATATAATCGTTCATCATACATTAAAATATGAGGCGTATAAATTACAGGAACGGTGGAAACTTTAAAATATACGTCCTCGCTTATTTAACACACATATGCCAAGTTGTTCGACTCCATTAAGGAGATTTAAAATATTATACATAACTTGCACTCAAATGTAAATTATTCGGAATAAACCCAAACCGTGCCCGATGCGTGAAATGTTTACTGATCTTCACAAATATCAAAACCTGCAAATGAATATGAAAAGTGTAGAGTCAGCGAAAAACAATCGCTGAGTAAGTAGACTCTTACTCCCGGAGGAGGTCGGGTTACGGAAATAATTTAAATAATATTTAGGGAATAAGGCATGCTTAAACGAGGATAATTTATACATAAATGAAATATTAATCTATATCCCGGGAACAGATAATATAACAATATGCGTTACCGAGAAATAATTATCTCAGCCACCGTGTTGTGCAGGTTCCCCGCCGTAGGGCCCAATTCGCACATACACTCAAGGGTGTGGGGGAGGTAAGAAATTTCCTCAAACCCACTGTGAGATAAGGTAATGGCATCGGGCTGAATAATCCCAGTGGTCCCCGTGTGGCTAAATATTGCACAACAAACGCGGGAGTTGGGCAGCAGCGACCCACACACAGTCCCACCCCCGTAACAATGCGCGCTCAAAAATCCGTAGGATTTTGAGAAAATGGTTATAACAATTATTAAGCACGGTAAAAGTGGCACACCAATATTCCAAAAGCAGTAGGGAGCAATAAGCATAAATTTAAAGTATAAATGCGGTATTGAAATTTATGCTCAAGCTAAAATAAAATTGGGCTTACTCCAAGGAGTAAAAATCCACTTACAGTTACCGTGACGAAATGGTATGACACACGCACAGGCCACGAGCAGATACCCCTTTTTCAGTTATTTGGCTAGCAAAAATTTTAACATTAATTTAATATAATATAATAATATTTTAGAATAAGTAATAACTATACATTTTTTTAGTTCTATTAATTCTTACCAGAGAATTTCTGAAATCTCCTACTGCTCTCAAAATGGCAAAATAAAACGTGGAAATAGCTGGAAAGTTGGAAGAATGAATAAAAAAAAAAATAGCTGTAATAGGAAAGAGATGTTGGAAATAATATGGGAAGGAGGAAGAGTGAGTGTGAGCTGACTGGGGATAGTTTTATAACCAATATCCGCGTTCCTCTTTAATACCCTCAACACCATTAGTCCCTACAAAAAAATAAATATCCTCCACAACTTTCCTTCTCCTCCACAACTCTCCTTTCACCTTAATTAGTCCCCATGCTCATGAATTTCTCCGGGCACACAACGAGCGGCGATGGAGACACGGCGATGGCGACCGGTTGCCGACAATGGCTCTCCTTCTCTATCTCTCTCTCGGTCTTGTTTAAATTTTTTTTTTTTTTTTTTTGAATCCTGTTTTGTTGAGGATTTGGGATAGAAGGGGTGGTGATGCCTCGGTGGTGTCTCGACAGTGGTGGTGGCTTGAGAGGGGGATGGAGATGGAGGTAGATCCGGTGGTGGCGAGGGGACTGTGATGGTGGCGCGAGGTGGCAGTGGTGGTGAGGATGGTTGCGGCAGTGGGGGTATGGTGGTTGGGATGGCCGGGACACCGGAGCTTGGTGGTGGTGGTTCGGTGGCGGCGGTCAGGGCCTTGGTGGTGGCTGTAGGGTGGCGACTAGGTGGCTTGCGGTGGTGGCGAGGTGGGGAAAGGGGCGGCGGTGGTCGCGAGGAGGCGAGGCGACCGTGGCGGAGGTCGTCGGTTCCGGCGGCGGTCAGGCGGCAGCGGCCTCGTCGGCCCTCTCCTTCCCTTCCCACTTCTCTTCTTGTTCTTATTTTATTTTTGATTTGGTGTTGTTGGGATTTGGATCCGGGAATGGAGGTGGATGGAGAAGGTGGTGGCGGGTGGTGTTGATGAGGTGATGGTGGAGGAGGGCGGCGGCAGTGGAGCAGGCGCGGCGGAGTCGGACGATGGCCGGAGGTGGCGGGTTGGCCGGAGGTGGCGGAGGCAGTGGTTGGAAGATGGTGGTGATGGAAGGTGGAGAAGATGATGGTGGTTCGCGGCGGCAGTGGCCGGCCGGCGACGACTCCGGCGGCTCGCCGGCGATGGCGGCGCCGGAGGCTGAAAAAGTAGGGTTAGGGTTAGTGTAATGGGTTTGGGCCTTGGTGGTTTGGGTTGGGCCTAATTGGTTTGGCTCAATTAATTTTGTTATTTTTGCTTATTGGACTATATAATTAATCGGCCCAATTTTATCCTAATTGTGGATTTAATCAACTAATTAATTTAAATTATTGACTTAATAATTTCCCACACTTAATTTTTTTTTTTTTTTTTAACTTATTGAACATAATAATAGATTTCCAATTCTTCAATCCGGGTCAATTCCTATTACAGTGTGGACAAAATATAAATCTTCATCAATTAAATGTGTTAATATTTTTAAGAAAATGGGGAAGACTTAACTTAATATTTTAATCCATATACAAAAATATTGAATCCGACATTTATAAATTAATGGTACTATCGGACTTGTACCAATTAATCATTTAAATACTACTTAATATAACTAGCTAAAAATTTAAATTCAACCATGCAATTTGTTCTACCACTAACTCCTGTCCAATTATGTTTATTCCAAAGTTTATAACTAGTGGACCCAAGTTTTTTTAAAATATTTCAATTGTAGCCCCTTACACGATTTAATTTGTGTTAAAATGTTAGTTGGGGTTTTAGGTTTAAAAATGGCTAATTAATTTCAATTAAATAGTCCTTCGGAAAAATATTATTTTAAATTATTCAATGATCAACAACTATAATTTAGAAGACATTTCATTTTAGAAAATTTAAATGTCACTATTTGAAGTTTAGATTTTATGCAAAATTTTATGGGGTGTTATAGTCTGCCCTTCTTAAAATAAGGCTTCGTCCTCGAAGCCACACAATGTGGTCATGAAAAAAATCTTGCATTACAATAAGTAGTTCAATACACTAATATATTCTCTTACATGGTACACCGAGTGATTCTTGGTTTTCAAATCTCGTGGAACAATTCGGGGTATTTTTCCTTTATATCAGCTTCTACCTCCCAAGTTGCATCTCTCTCGTCATGCCTTGACCACTGCACTTTTACCATCCGGATCGATTTCCGCCTAGTGGTTCGCTCCTTTGAATCCAAGATTCGCACGGGATGCTCTTCATATGTTAAGTTCTCATCCAATTCGATTATCTCGGGCATCACTTCCCTTTTCGGGTCCTGATGATATTCCTTAAGCTGAGATACGTGAAATACGTTATGAACTCTGGATAATTCTTCTGGTAGGGCCAATCTATAGGCCAATGGTCCGACTCTAGCAGTTATTTCAAAAGGTCCAATATATCTTGGACTCAATTTTCCGCGCTTGCCAAATCTCATTACACCCTTCATGGGAGATACTTTAAGAAGGATCTTATCTCTTACTTTAAATTCGCCAATTCTTCGATGCTTGTCAGCATACATTTTCTGTCTATCTTGAGCCGCCTTAATCCGTTGTTGGACCTTTTCAATTATTTTTCTTGACTCTTCGATCATTTGGGGTCCAACTTGGATCGGATCATTTTTCTCGAACCAACATAGAGGGCTGCGGCACTTCCTCCCGTACATAGCTTCAAACGGTGCCATTCCAATGCTCGCGTGATAGCTATTGTTGTAAGAGAACTCTATTAGTGCCAAATGTTTTTCCCAGCTACCACCAAACTCCAAGACACATGATCTCAACATATCCTCAAGTGTTTGAATAGTCCTCTCAGTTTGTCCGTCAGTTGTCGGGTGAAAAGCCGTACTTAAGTTGAGCTTTGTACCAAGTGCCTCTTGAAGCTTCGTCCAGAAATTTGAAGTAAATCTCCCATCGCGGTCTGACACTATGTCCTGCGGAACTCCATGTCTCCTCACCACATTCTCCACATAGGCCTTTGCTAACTGTTCCATACTCCATTTTTCTCGCATAGGTATGAAGATAGCAGCCTTGGTTAGCCTGTCGACGATAACCCAAATTTTATCATATCCCGATGGTGTCCTCGGCAATCCTGAGACAAAGTCCATCGAGATACTATCCCATTTCCAGGTTGGGATTTCCAATGGTTTAACCAATCCGATGGGTTTCTTCCTTTCCGCTTTAACCTTCTGACAGATAGGACATTGCTCAACAAAATCTGCTACTTCCTTTTTCATTCGAGGCCACCAAAAATGTTCCTTTAGATCCTTGTACAACTTATCTCCTCCCGGATGAACCGAGTATGGCGTCTCATGTCCTTCTTCCAAAATTTTTCTTTTTAACTCGGTACATGCTTGTGGTATGCACCAACGTCCCCGAAATTTAATACATCCATCTGCTTCCATTTGGAAGTCTGATGCCTTTCCCTGTTCAATCTTGGCCTTTATTCTCTCCAGCTTAACATCCCCTTGTTGACCAGCTTGAATTTCCTCAAAGAAATCTGGCCGAATAGCAATCGTGCTAAACAATCTTGTTGGTGTCCCTTCATACACCAACTCGATTCCAAATTTGGCTATCTCCTTATACAACTCCGGTGGAATGACCTTCATACTTGTCATATGCGTAGCCCTGCGGCTAAGTGCGTCTGCTACGACATTTGCTTTACCCTCATGGTAAATAATGTCCAAATCATAATCTTTAATCAATTCCAACCATCTCCTTTGTCGCATATTTAACTCTTTCTGAGTAAAAATATACCTTAGACTCTTATGATCGGTGTAGATCTTGCATTTCCTCCCATACAGGTAGTGTCTCCATATTTTCAGTGCAAACACGACCGCTGCAAGTTCTAGGTCATGTGTGGGATAATTTTCTTCGTGAGGTCTCAACTGTCGAGATGCATAAGCTATTACTTTTCTGAGCTGCATTAGGACACACCCTAGTCCATTCTTGGATGCATCGCTGTATACCTCAAAATCATCTGTGTCTGTAGGAAGTGTTAGTATAGGAGCCGTGGTTAGCCTCTTTTTTAATGTCTCGAACGCAGTGTTGCACTCCGGGGTCCATATCACCTTGCTTCCCTTTTTCAAATTCTGCGTCAACGGTCTGGCGATCTTAGAGAAGTCTTGCACGAACCGTCTGTAATATCCTGCTAAACCAAGGAAACTTCTTATTTCAGTCTGCGAAGTCGGTACAGGCCATTCAACCACTGCTGACACTTTGGCTGGATCCACCGAAATTCCTTCAGCTGATATGGTGTGTCCAAGAAAGGACACCTTGTTCAGCCAGAATTCACATTTTGACAATTTTGCGTACAACTGGTGATCCCTTAGTATTGTCAGAACTTTGCGTAAGTGTTCCTCGTGCTCGCGCTCCCCTTTGGAGTAGATCAGAATATCGTCAATGAACACTACTACGCAGATATCCAACAGCTCGCGGAAAACGTCATTCATCAGACTCATAAATACTGCTGGGGCATTCGTTAACCCGAATGACATTACTGTAAATTCATAATGGCCATATCTGGTTCGAAAAGCCGTCTTTGGAATATCCTCTTCAGCCACCCTCAGCTGATGATATCCAGATCTCAGATCAATTTTTGAGAATATCCTTGCACCTTTCAATTGATCAAATAGATCATCGATCCTTGGGAGAGGATACTTATTTTTTATTGTCACCTGATTCAATCCACGGTAGTCTATACAAAGTCGCATACTACCGTCTTTCTTGCGAACGAACAACACTGGAGCTCCCCATGGTGACGTACTTGGTCTGATGTAACCTTTATTAAGTAATTCTTCCAGTTGCTCCTTTAATTCCTTGCTCTCTGCAGGTGCCATCCGATATGGGGCTTTGGACACAGGTTGCGTCCCTGGCGCCAAATCGATGGTAAATTCTACTCCTCTGTGTGGTGGCATTCCCGGTATATCATCTGGAAATACGTCCGGAAAATCTCGAACAACCGGGATTTTCCCTAGGACAATTCCCTCAGCTTCTTTGTCCTCAACGTGACAGAGATAAATCGGATATCCTTTAGTTGCTAACTCCTTCATCTTTAGAGCCGTGACGATCTTAATCCTCGGTTTCGATGGCTCCGCATAGATAGATAATCTCTTCTTATTGGGACCATACACCGTTACCTTCTGTTGAGCGCAGTCAATGGTAGCCTTGTGTCGTGTCAACCAATCCATTCCCAGAATTATGTCAAAGTCTTGCAAGTCGAACTTAATCAAGTCCGCTGCAAACACAACCCCGTATATAAGGATTGGCACGTCCATATACTTCTGTGAGCAATTCACCACTATCCCATTAGGTAAAGAAACATCTAAGTTTACTGTACTAGGTGTTCTAAATCCTAGTTGTTCCGCTTTCTTACTTGCTATGAAGGAATATGATGCTCCAGAATCAAATAAAACATATGTCGAAAAACCTTTAACTGTAAACGTACCAGCTATGACGTCGTCAGCTTCACGGAGATCAGCTCGGTTAACCACGTTCAGTCGCCCCTGGTTGTTCCGAGCAACTGGTGGAGGGTTTGTCTGATTACGACCCTGGTTTGGCTGTAGGTTCCCTGATTTCCCTTTCAAGCATTCCTCTGTTTTGTAGCGAGGGTCCCTTTTGAGATCCTCCCGCAATCTGTTAACGTCCAAACGTATGCCACAATCATTGACCATATGGCCATTAAGGCCACATCTGAAACAGTCCCCAAATCTGGGGCAGGCTTGCATCCAATGACGTTTATTACACTTAGGGCAAGGTAGTGGAATAGGAGGGCGATTGTCATTTCTTGGGTTGGGGCCATAGAAGTTCTGGCGTGGCCCAAGGTTCCTTCTATCATGTTTCCTTTCAAAGCGCCCTTTCTTATTAGCAGTAGAGGACTGTCCGACGTTTTCCTCCCTTCGCTTAGGTTGTCGAATTCTCTCCACTGTCATGGCTCGGTCATAAAGCTTCTGGAGACTGAAAAACTGTTTTCCTCCCAATCCTTCGCGGATTTCCCGGTTCAGGCCGAGCTCGAACTTCTGAGCCTGTGCATGATCAGTGTTTACCAGTCCCGGAGCAAAGCGAATGAGCTCGTTGAATTTCTCATAGTAGTCGTGGACAGAGCGATTGCCTTGCCTTAGAGTGACGAATTCCTCATACTTAGCATTTTTCACGCTAATGGAGTAGAATCTTACTCGCAAGGCTTCCTGAAATTCTGGCCAACTGATGTTCCGATCTTCCTGGTTTCGCCACCAAGTATTTGCTTTGCCACTCAGGAAGAACGTAGCCACTTCTACCATTTTTTCTGCTGGACATTGCACTGCCTCTAGTAACTTGTCAAATGCTTCTATCCACCCTTCCAATTTGGCCGGGTCCTCATGTCCGGCGTATCTGGGCGGCTGGTACTTGTGGATAGCCCCAATATAATCCGTGGGTTGTTCTTCTTGTTCTTCTTGTCTCGCCAATTGTCGTTCCACAGCGGCACCAATAGTAAGTAACAACTGTTCCAACCGGGCTTGCCGACCCTCGATAGGATCTTGTCTATTTCCCGCCGGGTTCTGTGCTCCTTCAACAGGGTTAGGTGCCACAGGTGGGTTTACCGGGTATTTCCTTGGGCGTCCTCGAGGCATCTGAAAACCATAATTAATCCTCAACTTAAGAAAATTATCAATCTCAGCGCATTTATTATTGTTTTCATGAGTAGTTCAAAACCCTTTAAATCTAAGGCATTCACGGTGATAAGGAGTGCTACTAGAGTCGAATTCAATTTATTATTTATTTATGCTATCGCTAAATTCTAAGTTCAAATAAATTTAATATATAAAATCTATTACCCCACATAATCTTATGATCGTGAGGATTTTTTTTTTATTATTATTTTTTATTATTATTATTATTATTATTATTATTTTTTTTGAAAGAAATTAACCACTTAGATTCTCAAAAAAAAAAAAAAAAAAAAAAATCTAAATGAAAAAGCATTCTTATAGTAGTACTGTGTAGTAATTAAAAGCAATTTGTTTATACAATGAATCTATCGCTCTCTTAATTAAAAATATATATACTTATAGCAATGGTTCAATTTGTCACATACGTATAATCCATAATCATAAAGTATCTTTTTTTTTTTTTTTTGACATGACATAAAAATATAAAATGTTAATTAATTAATTAATTAATTATTGTCTTCTAATAATTAAAGGTGTTCAGTTTATATATGTATATATATATTTTTAATATCCAATAGTAACCTAATATGCATGATTGATTGTGGGTGCATCTTATAACATAAAATAGAAAATGAATAGTAGGATGTTTCCCGATAAAAAAATTTTTGGCTTTTATGAAATTGACAGAATTGGTCCCCAATTTCATTTATTTCAGATTCGCATTAAATATTATTGAATGTAGGATGGTCAATCTTATCGCGTTATGAGTTATTTTTTTATTTATTTATATATATATATATATATATATATCTTTTTGTTGGACAGTCTATACCCGTCAAGAAATAATGGTAGCGTCGAATTCGATATCTGGGCAAAATTCTTAATATAAATGAATACATATTAAGCAAAGTTTTCTGCTCGTGCCTATATGCATATGTGTGTGTTCCCATCCCAGAATATACTTTAAAAAAAAAATAATAGTACTTGGCATATTACCTATATAATTAAAATAATTTCGTGCAAAAATTTGAACAATTTAAATGCACTGTTATTATTATTATTTATTAATTTATTTATTTATTTTAGGAAAAATGCTTCCAAATATATATATATATATATATTTATATGCTTGTAATGACCCCATCAAGAGATGTCGTGCCTCTCCTGATACCAGTTGTTTTGGGAAAATGACTAGCACAAGCTATCACCCCTATTTATCGCCAGTTGTCGGCTGTATTCAAGACATAGTTGAGCACAATTTTCCTGGCTCTTTATGACATAGTGCTCAATTATTAATACTCTAGGACATAGTGCTCAAGCAATTATTAATACTCTAGGACATAGCACAAGCAATATATATATATATATATATATACATGCTTGTAATGACCCCATCAAGAGATCATGTATATAATTCCAAATATATATATATATATATATTTGCAAAATTTCCTAAAAAAAATTAGTTGAACATACTGCTTAAAAATAATTTATTATCAAAAATTTTAAATAACTTCAAAGGCACACATTATTATTATTATTATTATTTTTTTCTTAAAAAAAAAAGCGCGCTCTGATACCAATCTGTAACACCCCCATTTTCCCTAAAAGTACAGCGGAAGCACAGTGCGGGAAGGATGGGCCGATGTTACCGCCACGCATTCCGGGCCGTCCGGAATACGCTACGGCTAGCAGGCATACTTGCATAAAATCAGAGTTTAATATATATATGTTACTTACTTTCCGGATAAGTTAACATATAATTTACGCATAAGCTTATAATGCTGTAACAAGTATAAAATAAGTTTAATAAATTTATTTAATAAAAGAGACACTAAAAAAAATAGTTCATCACACACACATATATATAGATATAATCGTTCATCATACATTAAAATATGAGGCGTATAAATTACAGGAACGGTGGAAACTTTAAAATATACGTCCTCGCTTATTTAACACACATATGCCAAGTTGTTCGACTCCATTAAGGAGATTTAAAATATTATACATAACTTGCACTCAAATGTAAATTATTCGGAATAAACCCAAACCGTGCCCGATGCGTGAAATGTTTACTGATCTTCACAAATATCAAAACCTGCAAATGAATATGAAAAGTGTAGAGTCAGCGAAAAACAATCGCTGAGTAAGTAGACTCTTACTCCCGGAGGAGGTCGGGTTACGGAAATAATTTAAATAATATTTAGGGAATAAGGCATGCTTAAACGAGGATAATTTATACATAAATGAAATATTAATCTATATCCCGGGAACAGATAATATAACAATATGCGTTACCGAGAAATAATTATCTCAGCCACCGTGTTGTGCAGGTTCCCCGCCGTAGGGCCCAATTCGCACATACACTCAAGGGTGTGGGGGAGGTAAGAAATTTCCTCAAACCCACTGTGAGATAAGGTAATGGCATCGGGCTGAATAATCCCAGTGGTCCCCGTGTGGCTAAATATTGCACAACAAACGCGGGAGTTGGGCAGCAGCGACCCACACACAGTCCCACCCCCGTAACAATGCGCGCTCAAAAATCCGTAGGATTTTGAGAAAATGGTTATAACAATTATTAAGCACGGTAAAAGTGGCACACCAATATTCCAAAAGCAGTAGGGAGCAATAAGCATAAATTTAAAGTATAAATGCGGTATTGAAATTTATGCTCAAGCTAAAATAAAATTGGGCTTACTCCAAGGAGTAAAAATCCACTTACAGTTACCGTGACGAAATGGTATGACACACGCACAGGCCACGAGCAGATACCCCTTTTTCAGTTATTTGGCTAGCAAAAATTTTAACATTAATTTAATATAATATAATAATATTTTAGAATAAGTAATAACTATACATTTTTTTAGTTCTATTAATTCTTACCAGAGAATTTCTGAAATCTCCTACTGCTCTCAAAATGGCAAAATAAAACGTGGAAATAGCTGGAAAGTTGGAAGAATGAATAAAAAAAAAAATAGCTGTAATAGGAAAGAGATGTTGGAAATAATATGGGAAGGAGGAAGAGTGAGTGTGAGCTGACTGGGGATAGTTTTATAACCAATATCCGCGTTCCTCTTTAATACCCTCAACACCATTAGTCCCTACAAAAAAATAAATATCCTCCACAACTTTCCTTCTCCTCCACAACTCTCCTTTCACCTTAATTAGTCCCCATGCTCATGAATTTCTCCGGGCACACAACGAGCGGCGATGGAGACACGGCGATGGCGACCGGTTGCCGACAATGGCTCTCCTTCTCTATCTCTCTCTCTCGGTCTTGTTTAAATTTTTTTTTTTTTTTTTTTTTTGAATCCTGTTTTGTTGAGGATTTGGGATAGAAGGGGTGGTGATGCCTCGGTGGTGTCTCGACAGTGGTGGTGGCTTGAGAGGGGGATGGAGATGGAGGTAGATCCGGTGGTGGCGAGGGGACTGTGATGGTGGCGCGAGGTGGCAGTGGTGGTGAGGATGGTTGCGGCAGTGGGGGTATGGTGGTTGGGATGGCCGGGACACCGGAGCTTGGTGGTGGTGGTTCGGTGGCGGCGGTCAGGGCCTTGGTGGTGGCTGTAGGGTGGCGACTAGGTGGCTTGCGGTGGTGGCGAGGTGGGGAAAGGGGCGGCGGTGGTCGCGAGGAGGCGAGGCGACCGTGGCGGAGGTCGTCGGTTCCGGCGGCGGTCAGGCGGCAGCGGCCTCGTCGGCCCTCTCCTTCCCTTCCCACTTCTCTTCTTGTTCTTATTTTATTTTTGATTTGGTGTTGTTGGGATTTGGATCCGGGAATGGAGGTGGATGGAGAAGGTGGTGGCGGGTGGTGTTGATGAGGTGATGGTGGAGGAGGGCGGCGGCAGTGGAGCAGGCGCGGCGGAGTCGGACGATGGCCGGAGGTGGCGGGTTGGCCGGAGGTGGCGGAGGCAGTGGTTGGAAGATGGTGGTGATGGAAGGTGGAGAAGATGATGGTGGTTCGCGGCGGCAGTGGCCGGCCGGCGACGACTCCGGCGGCTCGCCGGCGATGGCGGCGCCGGAGGCTGAAAAAGTAGGGTTAGGGTTAGTGTAATGGGTTTGGGCCTTGGTGGTTTGGGTTGGGCCTAATTGGTTTGGCTCAATTAATTTTGTTATTTTTGCTTATTGGACTATATAATTAATCGGCCCAATTTTATCCTAATTGTGGATTTAATCAACTAATTAATTTAAATTATTGACTTAATAATTTCCCACACTTAATTTTTTTTTTTTTTTTTTAACTTATTGAACATAATAATAGATTTCCAATTCTTCAATCCGGGTCAATTCCTATTACAGTGTGGACAAAATATAAATCTTCATCAATTAAATGTGTTAATATTTTTAAGAAAAGGGGGAAGACTTAACTTAATATTTTAATCCATATACAAAAATATTGAATCCGACATTTATAAATTAATGGTACTATCGGACTTGTACCAATTAATCATTTAAATACTACTTAATATAACTAGCTAAAAATTTAAATTCAACCATGCAATTTGTTCTACCACTAACTCCTGTCCAATTATGTTTATTCCAAAGTTTATAACTAGTGGACCCAAGTTTTTTTAAAATATTTCAATTGTAGCCCCTTACACGATTTAATTTGTGTTAAAATGTTAGTTGGGGTTTTAGGTTTAAAAATGGCTAATTAATTTCAATTAAATAGTCCTTCGGAAAAATATTATTTTAAATTATTCAATGATCAACAACTATAATTTAGAAGACATTTCATTTTAGAAAATTTAAATGTCACTATTTGAAGTTTAGATTTTATGCAAAATTTTATGGGGTGTTATATATTACTAAAACAAATTCAATTGAATTGGATCTAAATTGGTCGGTCCGCGGGCGGGCAGCCCGCGGACTGACCAATTTAGGTCCACTTCTAATTATAAAGCTTATATTAAGTCTATTTCAAAACTGTATTATGTGATTTTTTGGCTTCTATAATTCAGAAAGTAATCGATTCAATTTAATAGTTATATAACAAATGTTTTATTAAGAAACATGAATACCTAATAACAACTGCGGGTACCGCGGGTGAAAATACTAGTAAAAAAGAAAGAAAACTAGAAAATCGAAAACTTAGAAGTCTTTTTGGTTGCTATCTCAGCATCCACTTGGGATTTGGGAATGACGAATAAATGCCTATATGCGGGGGGCCATCTTAGCACTTTGCAGTCAATAGTCATATAATCATTTTGATTCGTTAATTTCCCACAGAGTTGGAGGAGCCCATCGATCGCATTTTCGTATTTTCGGTGTGGTTCCTGTACTGCCCAGTACATACTGGGCCTTTTTTTGACCGTTGGATGGTAACTTAAATGAAGGGCTAAGATTGATACAAGGGTTAAATATGTAATTTTACCTTTTAATATTTATTATGGTGAAATCAGACATAGAAATCAAACAAATCTATCTACACGCTTCTCTTTAATCATTTTTTTTTGCAAAGCATCTTAAAAAATAAAATAAAAAAAATTATAATGAATTTTTAATCGAGTATAATCCAAATCTAAATTTGAAGATTGATACATGATAAAAGAAAAATTACTGAACGATGACATTCAGTAAGAGAAATCAAACATTCTGTATGTAATGTTTATACATTCTGTCTGTAAGGTTGATACATCATGTCTAAAAAGAGTGTGTAACATTCTGTTTAAAGTGTGTAGCATTCTGTTTTCAAGTATATAACATTATGTCCTCAAGTATATAACATTATGTTTTCAAGTGTATAACATTCTATTCTCAAGTGTAGCATTTTGTTTTCAAGTGTGTAATATTTTTTCCAAGTATATAACATTCTGTTTACAAGTGTGTAACATTCTGTTGGCAAGTATATAACATTATGTTTTCAAGTCTATAACATTCTGTTTTCAAGTGTGTAACATTCTTTTCTCAAATAACATTATGTTCCAAGTGTGTAACATTCTGTTCTCAACTATATAATATTTTTTTGTCAATTATATAACATTTTGTTCTCAAGTATGTAACATTCTGTTTTAACTATATAACATTATGTTTTAAAAAATATAACATTCTATTCTTAACTATATAACATTATGTTTTCAAATATACTTCCTCCGTTTTTTAAAGATAGCTACTGACCAACCCAGCACGCAGTCCAATGCACATTTTAAATCGTTAATAACTCAAATTCGGTACAAGTAAAAATTCTAAAAGTTCGATATTTAAAAACTACAAGACAAGACGAATCTAACAAGATCTCAATTGACTATATTTTAACTTGTATATCTATGATAAAACTTCAAGTCAAAGTGATTGTGTGAATAGTGTCAAACTCACAAATGTAGCTATCATTTAAAAACGGAGGGAGTATTACATTATGTTCTCTTTTCTCAAGTGTGTAAAGTTAGGTTTCTTAGCAATACACATTCTATATTTATACAAAATATTCTTTTGCTATATTATTATATATTATGCACTATAACCCAAGTCACTCATTGAAGTAGAAAAGTTATTACTGCAAAAAGCCGCAACAAACATTCAATAAATATATTGATAAAATTACATACGTACCCTTATCAAATCACAAACTTTAAAATCAAATTTAATGGTTAAGATTGAATGCAGTATGTAGTGGGCTTTTTAAACCCAGCATAGGAACCATTTCGATTTTCGTAGTGCCCCAACTAGACTTCATCAATCCATCATCATGACCTCAACAATACAGGCGCGCATCAAAGAATATACTAGTAATTTTCATTTATGGGAATCTTGGACTTTAAACTACTACTAGCTACTAGTTCACATGAGAATTAATGATTCTCTCCACTTCCCCCATAAAATAGAATAACCCCCTGTAGCTGTAAGAACAAAACCAGTCGTCAGTCAAACATTTCATGTCCTAGCTAATTAAAGTGCTAACACACCTACAAGCTGGTGATGTCACTAATTCAGTTCCCTTTGACGGTCGAGAGCAAAAGGAGTTTAATTTCAGTCACACCAATGCATGGTGGGAGACAAAAGCCACCATTATTCCCTCCCACTATCCCTATATATATTCCTTTAATTTCTCACTTTTGGCCGGGTCACCCTAGCTATACAATCAGGACATAATAAATAGATATATACTTCGTATATATATGATCCCATCCCAGTCCCACTTACTACGTACATCAACTTAAAAAAAACTCGTCACTTGTAAATGGCTACCAAAGGAACCATCAATGAGAAATTTGAGGTTAAGGTCATAAGGGAAACTGTTGTCAAAGCAGCAGTCGTCGATTCTCTGCCGCCCGAGAATAATCAAGTGGTTCTTCGCCTATCGAACCTGGATCTCCTGTCGGGTCGATTTCCTGTCACTTACATCTATTTTTATAATAGTACAATTAGGGCAGGTGGCAGTTTAGAGTCGATCAGTGAGACGCTGAGGGGATCACTCGCCGAATGCCTTGTCCATTTCTACCCATTTGCCGGTCGGATTCGTGAAAATGAATTGTCTAGGGAACCCGAGATTGTGTGCGACAATAGTGGGGCACTCGTGGTGGAAGCACAGGCAAGCATTGCTTTAAAAGAGTTGGACTTTTACAACCTCAACGACTGCCTCATGGGGAAACTAGTAGCCTTCATTAGTCATTTCCCTGTCCAAGTCCAAATTACAAGCTACGCTTGTGGAGGAGCCGCGCTGGCATTCACGTTCGACCATGCTCTCGGCGATGCCGCCGCCTTCGGGAAGTTCTTGGTGACTTGGTCCCAGATTGCCATGAAAAGACCGCTCACTTGTTCTCCGGACCATACTCGGAATCTTCACGCCAGGTTCTATGCTGATCTTTTTAGAGATTAATATTAAAATAAATTATTACAACTTTTTTTTTTTATTTTTTAAATTTAAAATCACTGTAAACAATAATTATCAAAATAGGTTATAAGGGTCGGTGCCTTGTAAAAATATGTCAGATGAACTTGTAGTCACCTATATTAATAATCATCTACAGTATATTGTAGAAGTAAGTCAATGTAAGGTTATTAGATCTGTTTTTACAATGCAAAAATATGTCAGATGAACTTGTAGTCACCTTTATTAATAATCATCTACAGTATATTGTAGAAGTAAGTCAATGTAAGGTTATTAGATCTATTTTTACAATGCAAAAATATGTCACATGAACTTGTAGTCACCTATATTAATAATCATCTACAGTATATTGTAGAAGTAAGTCAATGTAAGGTTATTAGATCTATTTTTACAATGCTGTCCTTGTAGTGGTCTATTATGATAATTGGTATTTGCATAGATGACTTATATGGGCTATTTTAAGATTTCTCTTTTCTTGAAAAAAATAAAAACTTTATAGTACTACTATTTTATGGGTTTTTTTTTGTATAATACTATTATACTTAATATCTATATATAGGTTCCCTCCACGTTACGATCCATCAATGGATGAAGCATTCGTGTCGTGCACTATGGAGGACATACAAACCATACCAACAATCGGGACGCTTGTAAAACGCCTCTATTACATAGACGAATCGAGCATCAACGCCTTACAAAAGGTAGCGAGCAAAAACGGCAGCAAAAGGACCAAAATCGAAGCCCTGTCCGCGTACGTTTGGAAGGTCATGGCCGGTGCCATTCCGGACAACCAAAAGTACTGCAAACTCGGGTGGTTAATCGACGGGCGAACGCGGCTGTCCACCCGCGAAAACACGATGTCCGACTACATAGGCAACGTGCTGTCCCTTTCCTTTGGGAAGGCGAACATTGCGGACTTGCTACAAGGATCCATTGCGGAGATAGCAAACAGGGCTCACAGGGCGATCGCCATGGCAACTAATGAGGAACACTTCAGGGGCCTTATTGATTGGGTCGAATGTCATAGGCCCGGGTTGATGTTGTCGAGAAATGTCCTGGGACAGGGCGGGCCGACGATTGTGATATCATCGGGAAGAAGGTTTCCAGTGGCGGAATTGGAGTTTGGGTTTGGGAATCCGGTGCTGGGAACCGCGTGTTCCACGATTGAAAGACTAGGGGTTGGGTACATGAACCAAAGGCAGAGTGCAAATGGCGATGGATCGTGGATTGTTTCGGCGATCCTGTGGCCGGAGATGGTGGCCGCGCTCGAATCGGATCCGGATCGCATATTTGAACCGATGGATGTAAGTCATGTTCGTCTAGAGCGGCATTAGAGGTCATAGTTTAGAGGATAAGCTAGTAGAATATGCATGAATTCTCATATTATGTGTAAAATATATAGTGTGTGAAAACGCCTCTATATATATTAGGACTGTTAAATTTGAGAGATATAAGATTAACTAATTTAATCGTATCCTATTATATATATCAGGACTGTTAAATTTGAGAGATAAGATTAACTAATTTAATCATATCCCATAGGATACGTTTGGTACGCATATTAGGATGTATTAGGGTGTATAGTATTAATATTATGTACTAAAATAATGTTATCTTATGTTTTGTGATTTTAAGAAATGTATAGTTATTATTTTAATGAGGGGTTTGATGTACCTATTATCTAATACCTTGTGGGAGGGTGGTTACGGTGTATTATTTTTTTATTTATGATTGTTTTTCTTTTTCTTTTTTTTCTTATGCATCTCATAACTATTAATATTATGATATTGAAATAATATTTTTTTATATATTATTTATTAATATTTAAATTTTTTAATTTAGTTAGTTTTAAAATAATGTTATTTTAAATATATTATTTATTAATATATTATAAAACTATGTTTATTTAGTTGTTTAAAATACTTCTATAATACATCATGATGTGATACAACATCAACACCAAACACTGTGTATAACATTTATTTAATACAATACATTATAATACAATATGTACTGTTCCAAACGTGCCCATAATGTATTATATTAATTGCACCTAATTCAAGTAGATTATTCTTGGGGATTGAGACTTGGCCTAGTTATCATATCTTCCGACTTTCAACCTTCTAGTAAGGGGTTCGATTTCCATCCGGAACCATATTCCTTATTTTTATCCCTTTTGTAATTTGTGTGACTCACAGCTTTGCCGACACATGATTCTCAATATTTACTTTGATTAATCAGTTGTGTTGACTGTTGATATTTCGGTGGGACGACGGTTAGGTAGTTAGCTAGGTTTTTTGTTAGTAGTTAGCACTAGTTTGGCAGCTAGCTAGTTTTTGTCTGATTGATAGTAGTATGGTAATAATATGGTGGAGGGCAGTCTGCAAAGTTGTGGGTGAGGGAGGTGCCTTAATTATGAGTCACATTCGGGTGGCCTTAATTATATATTGCGATGGTCGATCTCGATGTGTGCAAGCTAAGGGCATTATGTTTTGTCCTTACGGTCTGGTCCTGCTTCGGCTGTTGGGCAACATCATGTCATTTTCTGCCCGCGGTGTATTACTATTATTGCATTGCATTGCATTGATTTCGCTTTGTTAGTAGTATGTAATTGTCATCCTTAATTATCACTCTCCTCTTCCCTTTAATCTAAATATATAATATTGTTATGGAAAATAATAATTCTGTCTGTATATGTAAATGAAAGTCTATATATATATATATATTTATTTATAATAATGATTGTAGAGTATATTAAATGAAAAGAAAGGAGAAATTGAAGAGAGAAGACAGATTTGTGAGAGACAGATATTAAACGTAAATGGGACAATGAGAGAAGTGGTTGTCTGAATGTATTTCTTATTGCATATAATGATTACACAATGTAAGTATATATACACCCGTTGGCACACAAAAGTTGAATTAGGAATATGACTTTTCAAAGATAAATCTACTATAAGATATCAAAGCCCACTACTGCGGCTCCATTAGTCAGAAAACGGGTACACAATTAATTTGCGGCAAGACATTCAATTTAGACTTTTCAACACTCCCCCTTTCAATGTCTTCAATACAAAGAATATGCCTCGTTAAAACCTTACTAGGAAAAAACCCAATGAAAAAAAAATCCTAGTGAAGGAAAAAGAGTACAGTATTCTTGTATCCATTGCTCCCCCTGATTTGGATATCATTTTAAATCTCGAAACCGCCGCATTCCAATTTTCTTCACGAGCTTCTCGAATGTTGCAGTCCGCAATGCCTTGGTAAATAGATCTGCTAAATTATTTTCTGATCGAATTTGCTGCACATCAATTTTACCATTCTTTTGAAGATCATGAGTGTAGAAGAACTTTGGTGAAATATGTTTCGTTCTATCTCCTTTGATATAACCCCCTTTCAACTGGGCTATACAAGCTGAATTATCTTCAAATAAAATTGTTGGGGGCATTTGTGGTTCAATGATTAAACCACAACTCTTCAATATATGTTGAGTCATTGACCTCAACCAAACACATTCTCGACTTGCTTCATGGATTGCTAATATTTCGACATGATTAGAAGAAGTAGCAGTTAGAGTCTGCTTCATTGACCTCCAAGAGATAGCAGTTCCACCACACGTGAAGATATAGCCTGTTTGAGATTTGGCTTTGTGTGGGTCTGATAAATAACCTGCATCGGCATAGCCAATTAACTCTTGTCGAGAGTCTTTTGGGTAAATTAACCTAAGATCAATTGTTCCTTGGAGATAGCGAAAAATATGCTTTATGCCTTTCCAATGTCGTTGAGTAGGGCAAGAGCCGAATCTTGCGAGTAGATTGACTGCAAACGCGATATCAGATCACGTGCTGTTTGCAAGATACATTAACGCACCAATTGCGCTTAAATATGGGATTTCTGGGCCAAGTTGCTCTTTATTATCTTCTTTTGGCCTAAATGGATCCTTTGCAGGATCTAGTGCCCGAACGACCATTGGATTATTTAGCGGATGAGCATAATCCATTCGAAATTGCTTTAATACCTTTTGGGTATAAGCTGATTGATGAACAAATATTTCCATTTCCAAATGCTCAATTTGTAGGCCAAGGCAAAATTTCGTTTTCCCGAAATCTTTGATTTCAAACTCCTTTTTCAGATATTCGACCGCCTTTTTCAACTCTTCAGGAGTTCCAATTAGATTTAAATCGTCAACATAGACTGCGACGATCACAAATTCTGACCCATTTTTCTTTATAAATACACAAGGGCTGATAGGGTCATTTGTATAGCATTCCTTTATCAAACTTTCACTGAGGCGGTTGTATCACATTCGGCCAGATTGCTTGAGCCCATACAACTATTTTTGCAGTTTGATGGAATAAGTTTCTCTGGGTTTTGAGTTGCAAGACTCAAGTAATTTAAACCCTTCAGGTATTTTCATATAAATATCATTTTCCAATGAGCCATATAAATATGCAGTAACAACATCCATCAGCCTCATTTCGAGATTTTCTCGTACTGCTAGACTCATTAGATACCTGAATGTTATTCCATCCATAACTGGGGAATATGTTTCCTCAAAATCAATTCCCGGTCGTTGTGAAAAACCTTGGGCTACAAGCCTTGCCTTATATTTGGCAATTTCATTATTTTCATTTCTTTTTCTCACAAACACCCATCTGTAGCCAACAGGCTTCACATTTTTTGGTGTTTGGACAATAGGGCCGAATACTTTTCGTTTATTCAGTGAATCTAGTTCAGACTGAATCGCATCTTTCCATTTTGGTCAATCATTTCTTTTCCGACATTCTTCAACTGATCTTGGTTCAGGATCCTCGTTATTTTCCATTACATCGAGTGCAACATTGTATGCAAAGGCATTATCAACGTTTGTTTCTTTTCGGTTCCACCATTTCCCAGTATTGATATAATTGAAAGAAGTTTCAATAACTTCATTTTCTTCTGGGTGAATATTTTCAGGTTCAACCTTTTCGGGGGTTGAATCAATTTCTCCTTCGGGAGTATCATCTGTGATTGATTTATCACCCATATGGATAATTTTCTTCTTTCGTGGATTTTTATCCTTGGAACCCAAAGGCCTACCACGCTTCAGGCGTGCAGTAGATTCATTTGCACTTGGAATTTGCCCTTCTGGGACATTTATATTGGCTGGTGCATTTGCTGCATCATTTATATATGATTTTGTGACTTTAGCAGCATCATTAAAAGCATCGGGTAATTGATTTGCAATTCCCTGCAAATGCACAATTCTTTGAACTTCAAGTTCGCATTGCCTTGTACGAGGATCAAGGAAATCAAATGGACTTTGCCAAGATATTTCCTTTTTCAGTTGATCATTTCCTCCCCCTAATGTCGGGAATTGAGTTTCATCAAAATGACATTCTGCAAATCTTGCAGTAAATAAATCACCCGTTTTTGGCTCAAGATATTTAATAATCGAGGGTGATTCATACCGACATATATGCCCAACCTTCTTTGAGGTCCCATTTTTGTGCGTTGTGGTGGCGCAATCGGTACATAAACCGCACACCCAAAAATTCGCAAGTGGGATATATTGGGCTCCTTTCCAAACACAATTTGTGTAGGGGAGTAGCTATGATAGCTTGTCGACCTTATTTTCACAAGTGCGGCTGCATGCAATATAGCATGTCCCCAAGCAGAAACAGGGAGTTTTGATTTCATTAACAAGGGTCTTGCAATTAATTGCAATCGCTTAATAAATGATTCTGCCAGACCATTTTGCGTGTGCACATGAGGCACATGATGTTCAACAGTAATTCCAATCGACATGCAGAAATCATCAAATGCATGTGATGTATATTCTCCAGCATTATCAAGGCGTATTTTCTTTATCGGATGATCTGGAAACTGTGCTCGCAATTTTATAATTTGTGCAAGTAATCTTGCGAATGCCAAATTGCGAGTTAATAATAAACAAACGTGTGACCAGCGTGATGACGCATCAATTAATACCATAAAGTACTTGAAAGGTCCACACGGTGGATCAATAGGTCCACATATATCGCCTTGAATTCTTTCTAGGAATGTTGGGGATTCAATTCCCACTTTTACTGGAGGTGGTCTGGTTATCAATTTCCCTTGTGAACAGGCTGCACAATTGAACTCATTTGGGTTCAATATCATTTGCCTTTTCAATGTATGGCCATTTGAATTTCCAATAATTCGCCTCAGCATTACATTGCCAGGATGCCCAAGTCTATCGTGCCAGGTAATAAATTCACTAGTAGCTTTCAAGCCTACTAGGTTATGTATTTCTGCGGCACATATTTTTGTATAGTATAAGCCAGAGGAGTAACAGGGCAATTTTTCATTCACAAATTTTTTGTCATTTTCAATTCGAGTTATCAAAAGATACTCGTGATCTGCCTCTTTTGAAGTTTCAATGTGATATCCATTTTTTCGAATATCATTGAAGCTCAGTAAATTTCTTCGAGCTTTACGTGAGAACAAGGCATTTTCAATTGCCATTTTTGTCCCTTCAGGGAGAAATATAACAGCTCTACCGGAGCCTTCAATGCATTTTGCATTACCGCTTATAGTTTTCACTGCGGTCTTTTCCAATTTTAAATTGGAGAAATGGCGTTTGCTTTTCAAAATGCTGTGCGTTGTTGCACTGTCAATGAGGCAGATATCATCTCCGACTTTTGAATTTTCAGCATCCATTTCTCAAATTCTGGTAATCCGGGCAGAGTCTACTCGTGCTGATAACGTGTTATGGAAAATAATAATTCTGTCTGTATATGTAAATAGAAGTCTATATATATTTATTTATAATAATGGTTGTAGAGTATATTAAATGAAAAGAAAGGAGAAATTGAAGAGAGAAGACAGATTTGTGAGAGACAGATATTAAACGTAAATGGGACAATGAGAGAAGTGGTTGTCTGAATGAATTTCTTATTGCATATAATGATTACACAATGTAATTATATATACACCCGTTGGCACACAAAAGTTGAATTAGGAATATGACTTTTCAAAGATAAATCTACTATAAGATATCAAAGCCCACTACTGCGGCTCCATTAGTCAGAAAACGGGTACACAATTAATTTGCGGCAAGACATTCAATTTAGACTTTTCAACAAATATTTCTTTTTTTTTTAAAATAAAATAAGTACTAGTACTATTATTCTTTTTTTTACAGGGCCGATCTGAGATTATTCTCCACAGCGAGGTAAAATACCGGATGAAAAATTACAAAAAAAAATAGTAGTAAGTATTATTTAAATCTTACCCCTAATTAATTGGGTCCATTGATAATTGACAGATGGACATGGTACAGAATACATTTAATATATTTTAATTGGGTCCTATATTTAATATAAAATAGTTATTTAATTATATTTTATTTTCCTCTTTTTTTAATTTTATAAATGTAATTTAATTGTTTAATTGCATTTAATTTTATTTTATTTCAATTATTCTTTTTATTTTATTTAAATATTCTTTTATTTTAATAGTATATTTTTCTTTTTTAATTATAGAAATTAAAGGCCAAAGCCAATTTATATTTAGTCTAGGAGGGATAACTACTCCCCTCAATTTCTCCATAAATGGAAAAGGGAAATGATTATCATTTTTAAAATTTCACGCATAAATTATAATTAAAATAAACAAATAAGAGACTATTTTCATCTCTCTATTTCATTTCTCTCTAGCAAATGGCTCCTAAAATTCAGAACGCATTTAGTAGGGAGTAAGTTGCCGGGTTGGCTAAATAAACACCATGTTATATTGAATACACACCTTAATAAATACTCCATCTTGAAAGTAGTGAAAGTATGCCGGTGTATTTTCATACACTATTAATTACACTATATATATATATATATATATATATTTATATTTTCTATGAAGTGTTTAATTTTAGAATTTATGGATTACTCCCTCCGTTCTTTTTTTAGTTGTCTTTTTAGAAATAAAAAAGTATTCCAAAATAGTTGTCACTTTCTATATTTATATTATATTTTTCCAATATTATCCTCTTATTTTTCATAAATATTACACATTCTCTCTCCATTCTAACTTTCTTTTTCTTGATTTGTGTAAAAGATGAGGGATAAAAATGGAAAGTGAAACAATAATCATTACATTTCTTGGTTGGTGGAAGTTGTGTTTAAATGACAACTATATGTGAACAGAGGGAGTACTTAATTTATAAATATAATTTTACGTTATTGTTCATTTTATATTTTAAAATAATTATTTATATTATTTGCAATAGTTTTTGAAGATTTGAAATTATATGAATATCAATCTTAATTACAATTTAAATCAAATAAATGTATTGATGATATGCTTAAATTTTGATTTATTAAAGTAATAATTTTCTGCTAATAATAAATTTGATATGGCATTCCTATTGACTTTTTTATAGAAAAAATTTGATTATATATTTATAATTTAGATAAGTATATTTATGATTTGGATATAGTTTTTTTATATTGAATTGACTATATTTTTTCCAGGTGAAAGGAGGCCGGTCATGGCTTTTTTTATTCTAAAAATTATTGTGCATAGCATAAACCGATTACATCATCAGTGATTGGATTTCGAAATCCTACATTAATGAACATAAAAGGGAAGGATATGGGGTCGGATGAGAATCGAACCCCCAACCATAAGGTTTGAAGACGGTGACATGAAGAGCACTAAACTAACCAAGTCCGCATTCCAGTTGACGATTTCGATTATTGATAAATATGTTTGATAATAAAAAAAATAATTGTAACTATTAGAACAAATAATATAATGAATATAGAATAAAAATTGTTTAAAATTTATTATTTTTAAGGCACTTTAATTCTCAGACCTTTATTCTTATTATACTTGCCCTCAATCAATAGTAAAAATGATTAGAAAAATGAAAAATAAATAAATAACCATAGTTAATGTTGTATAGAATTCCACCCACCATACTCCTTTCGCCATTTTTAAGATTGGTTGTTTATTATGGTGTCTATTTAGAGCCCGGTTGGAATGGCTTTTGGGGAAGTGCTTTTGGCTTTTTGCTTCTGCCAAAAGCACTTATGATAGAAAAGAGGTGTTTGTTTTGGCTTTTGAGAAAAGCAAAAGCACCATGAGAAGCCAAAAAAGTGCTTTTGGGAGAAGCAGCCCGGGTGGTGCTTCTCCCAAAAGCATAAGCCAAAAGCACTTCGTAAAATGTGCAAAGACTTAAATACCCCCATTATTTAATATAAATTACGCTATAAATATATCTTATTATCATATTAAATAGCATGTTCTTTTTAGTAATTACCACATTCCAAAAGCACTTTTCATTCTTATTCATCCAAACATATTTTTTAAAAAAATGCACTTTTCAAACATTCCATCCAAACACAAAAGTTACATGCTTTTGCTTTTGACTTCTGCTTCTGCTTCTACTTTTGGCTTCTGCTTTAAAAGCCTATCCAAACAGGCCCTTAGTACCCTTATTTGGGGTTGGCTAAATAAACACCCCTAACATACTAAAAACACACCCTAATAAATGTGGCTAAGTATTAAAAGAATAAATTGCATAGATATATGTGAAAGTTAATTGAATAAAACACCACTACCCCTTTGTAATTGTGTGGCATAGGCTCCCACCACCCCTTTCCAGGCCTTCAATGGCTCATCAAAAAAAAAACACCACTATTATACTGAATACGCACTCTAATAAATACCACACCTTAAAAGTAGTGAATTGAAAGTATTCTAATGAAATTTCATACACTATTAATTACATTAAATATACAGAAAATGTAAAAGAAAGGTCACTTCCTCAAAATACTCCCAATACAAGACCACCATACCAAAATACTTCACATTGAGTACCACCCAATGTATTTAGATATTGTTTTGAAAATACAAAATGCGAAATGACTAAGAAGCCCCTATTAGAAAATGCACTCAAGCTTTATAATGGAGGGTAAAATAGCAAATTCACTTTTCGATCTTTTCATGGGTGATGAATGAGGTCTGCAAAGCTGCTCCCTAATTAATGCTCATGTCTTCCCCCCCCCCCCCCCACCATTCACCCCTCTCCATTCCCCAGTTCCATCTCTTGGTAACCAGCAGACATGCCCGTTTCTTCTTCTACCATTAAACTGAAGGCAGCGGCGAGTCGCCATTTCGCCACTTGGAGCTTGCAAAACAGATGAAACGGATGACTCACGCTCGTGAAAAACGAACGACTCCCGCTCTCCATTTCTCCATTTGACCACCTGAGCTTGCTTCCTACGGTTCGAAGACAACCAAACTGAAGATAAAGGTATGGCAATGAGTTTTGTGGAGTTAGAATTTTAGTTTCTTTGATTTGTTTTTTTGTTTGGTGTTATTGAAGAGGGACAATTTAGGGTTTATAGTTTGCGTTTTGTTTGTAGCAATTTAGGGCTAGTTCCAGCAGCCCCTATTTCTTGTCTTTTGTGTGATTTTTGATGTGGTTTGAAGTGAGATTGGAAAGCTTGGTTCTTGGTTTAAATTATTTTTTTATTTGGTTTGAATGGGGTCCTTGATTACAGAAGCCAAATACGAGAAGCGTTATAAATCGAATGTTTGGACAATGGGGCGTGACAAGTTTGAAAGGTTGAGGAGTTTGATGGGGATGGGCTGGACTACATACTGCTGCTTGTGAATGCCCAATTCCACTGGTTCTTGGTCGTACTGGACCCTAAGGTCTTGGAGATTGCAGTTTACAACTCCCTGTGGCATACATAATACGTTCATGCGCAAGCAAAAAATGTATGTAACCAGTGTTCAATATATATGGTACTCAGACTTCAATATTTGGTATTATACATTTCAGTAATTGGCATTCTTCTGTCCCGGTGATTGGTATTCATCTTTTTCAACATCTGTATTTTCACAGGCAAATCGTGTGATGGTACTTGAACCAGAACCATGGAATGGAATTCGAAGATCATGTCGTGTATAAAAGGACATGCAGGCAGTAGGGGATAGTTATTTGGAATGTGGTGTCCACGTGATGTGGTGGGCAGAGGTGTTCCTGCGGAATGACGTTGAATTCGGAGCAAGGAGCAAGATATTGATATAAAGGCATACCGTGCTACAGTGGCGTTGAATGACGTTGATCTAGATGCAGTTGCTGCGTTTTGATTTTATTATCAGCATTATAGCCCACGACTGATCCCATTTTTGTTCCCGTGGCCACGACTGATGCCCCAACTATTCTCGTGCCCACGACTGATCCCCATGTTGTTCCCGAGCCCACGACTGATGCTTTCGAGCCAAATGACGATGCTGCCTCTCCTTCTCATGATCTCAATTGGTTGATCGATTATGATCAGTAGTTTGATTATTTGTTGAGTATTGATATATGTTTATAGGTTGATGGATTGATAGTACGGTTTTAGTGGTTGAATATTTGGGTTAATGGTGTTATGATGAATCGTTGGTATTTTGCCGTTTGATGAATGGTCCACAGTGTATGTGGACAATTGTGTTTTTCGTGTTCATTTGTTGGTATTGTGCAAGGTGATGAATGGTATTTTATGTAGAACAGTCGTATTCGCCTCTAAAGAAAGTACTGTTGGTATTTATTTTTATGATGATTGCAAACTTTGTTCAGTAATGGTGTCAGACCTGGAAATCGATTAATGGTGTTCGATGGAATCATACCATAAACACTATTACGTATATTTCTAGGGCATGTAAACGGGTAGGGTAGGGTACCGGTAGACCACCTCCACTCACTACCCGAAATATAATTATTCTACCCTTACCCTACCTTATTACCCTAAAATTAAATATCGGGTAGGATTGGGTAATACCCGTCGGGTATGCGGATTATCCGCGGGTAAACAGGTACCCGAAATCTTAAATATTACATAGTTAACCGACTCTACCCCACCCAACTTTAATAAATAAAAAACTTATTTTCACCATAAAAATAAATAAATAAAACGTTCATTATTGCACGAGAACAAAATCTAAAAGAAATCACTAAAGCAACATAAATAAATACTGTAATATTTAAGAATATTCAGTAAAAAATTCATAAATCTTTCTACCGTTAAATCTCAAACATTAATAAATTTGAAATATAAAAATAAATAAATAAATAAACAAATATATAAATATATCTCAATATATAATATAAATTTAAATATATATATAGATAAATAAATATATATATATATATTTAACCGGGTAATCGGGTAGGGTAATCGGGTAATATATGAAATCCATACCCTACCCGCACCCGATATGATTTATTTCGGGTTTGGGTAATACCCTACCCGTTTACCCGATTATCCCTACCATACCCTACCCGATACCGATTACCCGACGGGTTACCCGACCCTACGGGTAAAGTTGACATCCCTATATATTTCCTTCAAGTATCATTAATTGCTTCATAACAAAGTAGTTAAGAGCCCCAAACTAAGTGATGTGGATAATCTTGTAACATAATATTTGGTGTTGAGCTTTGTGATGTTCCTATGTAGAACTAAGTGATGTTCCTACTACATTGAAACACAATTCACTATGTTGAACTAAGTGATTATCTTGAAACACAAATAACTATGTTGAACTAAGTGGTGTTCCTACAATGGTTCATACAAGTATAGTATATTGCATAAATCGATATGGCTAATGGTTGGAAGTGTTGTTCCTACAATGGTTGAAAATCTTAAAAAGGAAGCCAATACAGTAAATTCGCAACAATAACCTACTACAACACCCTTAACAACAATAAACATTATAACAGTATGAATCAGGAAAGTCAATGATATAGATAGGGAATGAGAATGGTACTTAGATTGCTACAAGAATTGTATTATACTTTAACAAAATTGGTATTATGACTGATCTACAGAGTTTATCTTGTAAAATAGCAATTTGGAACCGAAACAGTTCCCAATTGCATCTTGATGTGACCCAATGTTGAAGTCTAATTCGCCTTCAATGATAATAGCGATTCAGTGGAATCAAATAAAGAAAGATATCATGTGTGAGTGAGTAAGAATCTATAATGTGACCCTTCCATTCACATACCTAAGTACTATCCATTCAAAACATCAATGCATAAACATTATTACTTTGTTTGCCATGAGTGATGCATTTTTTTTTCTGTGACCATTTTATGTGATCACTTATAACCTTACGTGTTGAACAATAACTTGATTATTTTTGACTTTTTAATGTGTTGAACAATAACCGTATTTTCCCACTTCTGGAGGTATTATGTGTCTATTACATTAGTGTTTTCGTTACTAGTTGACTTGTATTTTTTTGATTCTGTCCTGTAAATGCTTGTAAAGTTTAAATATGATATGCACATCATTTGTTCATGAATTACGTCATCCGAAACTGATAATTTCATTGCATTGAAAATGGTATCATATATTGAAACCATCCTCATAAAGGATAGATCAAGTACTGAAACCATGCAAACCAAAAACCAATATACCAAGTCAACAAAAGTACGCAGCAACAACAAAATACCATTTGGCAACAAAAATAACACCAGTCTTGGCTTAGTGGAACGACGCAGCTGAATCACTCGGCATATCTGCGCCAGTCACAACCTTATGTGGTGCATTTTACGTATATTCTGCTTTTGTTGTTATGAACGAATTCGTATCCACACCGAAGAGCTATACAATGATTTGCCACCACCTTCCGGAAATGATCCTGACTCCTAAACCTTTGTCCTACTCCCTTTATTGCATTGGCCCATATAACCTTTGATCCTTCTCGTCCTCGGTATCTTCATCGTCCAGGTCATCCTGTGCTACCGTGTGTTCCCTGAAGTACAAGTTACTTCAATGTTACCAACTAGTTACATTCAATGGCCTTACCAGTTATGTGCACATCTAAATTATTCATATGCGCATACTATACTAGTGTTGTGTACAGAAAACACCGATGTTGTTAACCACTTCCCTGTTTCAAGAATCATGGTCTCATTTCGCAGACTGCCAGATACTATTGAAATATATAACTACGATCGTAACCAGGCATCATTAACGCAAATAATATCATTCATACGCTCTCATTTAGCCAAATATTAAAACGTAAGCAGCTCAATGCAATTTCATAAAAGCCTTACATGATCGTATTTCTTACTTCCCGGTCCATCACTTTCATCTTCCCAAATGCCAGTCCCTTTGCTCGATTCAGGTTCGACATCCTTCTCACATCGTCATCATTCATTATCTCAATTGTGTAACCCCCGTCGGGTTCATCGTAATGGAGCGTGTGTGTTGTTGAACATACATTTCTCCATCACCTTTCGATACACATCTGCAAGGACATCGCCATCCCTTATCCGCACGAGATGGGCTTGGTCATTGTAATGGCAAAATAACATGACATCTTGCCCACTCCCTTGCTCCCGACTGCTTTCCATCTTCCTCACTCCTACTCATTTCCGAAAACCTTGTAGAAAACCTTAAATAATAGCCTCCCCAAACCCTAACCTTCTTCCGGCCCTAAACCCTCTTAAAGCCTTCTCCTTCCACCCACCAAGAACGCGAATCTACTCCCCCGCTCCTTGCCCCCTGTTGTGCGCGCTTTCGGCCTCTCGCAAAGCTTCGTCAACAAGCTTCACAACCCGAAATACTGGAAAACGAAGCCAAGCCGCTTGCTGCACTCTCCCGCCCGAAAATGATGAAAATGGAGGTCGTTGATGCCGTTTTCACCCTTCCGCCCGCGGTTGCTTCCAAGCCAAGTTATGGAGCTGCTGAATGCATTAATGGTGTTCAATCGGTACAAGGAAGAAGAAGACCCAGAAGAGAGTTTTGAATTCTCAAATGCCAAAGTGCATTTTGTCTCACATGGTCTTTCACATCATGTGGTCAGACAAGTACATAAAGCAAGGGTAAAGCAAGGGCATTATTGTATTTTCACAACTAAATTTCATTATTGATTTAAAAAAAATGGGCAAGTCCTGATTTTGAAAGTATTTGGTATATTGGTATTAATACGTAATGTATTTGGTATGATGGTCTTGTATTTGTAGTAGTTTATGCTTGTGGCCTTTTTAATAAAAAGCCCTTAAATATATGTACTTCCTTTGTTTTTTTAAAGATTGCTACGGACCCACCCAGCACGCAGTCCAATGCACATTTTAAACCATTAATAACTCAAATTCTATATAAGTAAAAATTCTAAAAGTTCAACATTTAAAAACTACAAGACGAGATGAATCTAATAGATCCCACTTGGCTATATTTTAACTTATATAACCATGATAAATTTTTAAGTCAAAGTATATAAGTGAACAGTAACATTTGTCAAAGTGTAGCTAACAAAACAAAACGGAGGAAGTACATATTTATTTTCTGTGGAGTGTTTGATTTTAGGATTTATGGTTTACTTAATTTATAAATATGATTTTATGTTATTGTTCATTTTGATATTCTGTGAAATGTAGTATATTATCTATATATATATTAAAGTATTAGTGAACAACCCATCCTATATTTAATGTGGTGTCTCCATTTCAAATTTCTAATTTTTATAGATTTTTGCATTTTTAAATGTATTTGTTTTAGATTTCGCATTTATTTATTTATTCATTATTATATATTTTTAGTTTTTGAAATATATAGAATTTTCAATTTATATGGAATTCCCACAATATTTACTTTTAAAAAGATTTGAAAGATTTGAAATATGAGATTTTGCATATTTTATTTTATCTATATTATTTTGCATTTTTTATCTACTAATTTTAGATTTTCGCATTTATTTATTTATTCATTATAGATTTTAGTATATCATGTATAAAATATATCATTTACTTATAAATTCTCACTCTATCATATCGTGTTACATATATTGACTTTTAAAAATATTTGAAAGATAAAATTTGAAATTTTGTATTTTTTTATCTATTTTGGATTTTATTATTTTGAATTTTTTTTTATCTATTTTAGATTTTATTATTTTGTATTTTTATTTTAAATTTTATTGCTGCATTTATTATTTATTTATAGATTTCAAGGTTTTACACCATAGGATTATTATGACATGAGTACACATTTTCAGTTTTTGCACCATAAAATTATTATGATGAGATTTTGCACTAGCAACTAAGAATTATGTTGCATTTATCTGGTGATCATAGTGTAATGCCGGTAATTTTGTGTAGGTTTGGTCTCACTTTTGGGTTATATTTTCCTGGGTGTGGTAAATGATGTAATCAAAATATACATTGTACATCATAGTATTTATTTATTTATGTTAAAAATATATTATTGTGTATATAGCAATCCCAATTTTTTGTTTTTAAAAGATATTTAATTTTCAATTTATATGGAGTTCCCACAATTTTTAATTTTTAAAAGATTTGGAATTTCAAATTTATATAGAATTTGCAGTGTATATATGTAATTTATATTAAAAGACACATTAATGAATATATGAAAAATATTTGTATATATTAATTAATGTATATATAGCCATGTTTTCACAAAAATATGTCACTTCTCCTAAAAGTAATATACAATTGTAGAGTTGCTAATCGTTAAAAAAATATGTTTTATAATTATATCATTATATTTGTATATAAATATACACTAAATAATATAAATCTTATATATGTTTTATTATATAAAAACTAATACAAAACAATTATAATTATTAAGTGAATTGTAAAAATTCATATTCTATGGATAAATTGGTTTGGAGTAAATTAATTATTTTCGTAAAGCATAATATAAATAAAAGGTCAGGTATATAAAGAGTTATTGTGGTGCGAATAGATCCATCAATAAATAAAGAAGAAAAATTTAATTTTTTTAAATATATTTTTTGAGAAATACTCCATCTGTTTTATAATAAGTGTAACAATAGAAAATGACACGGGATTTAGGTAAGTTAATAAAATTGATTTAGTTGAAAAATAAAATAATTAAATAAATAAAATAAGATTAGTCATATTTGACTTTATTCCTTTTGAGTTTTATTTTAATGAATGTCAAAAAATTATTAATTTAAGTATAATTAGTAAAAATTATTAACCTTCAAAACATTCCAAATATTGTAACATAACATTTATTTCCAAATACCCAAAAAGGAAAACACTTTAAAAAAAAGTAAAAAAGGGAGGAAACAATTCATTAATCTATATTTAACAGATTTATAATTGACGAAAAAAAAAGTATAAATCTAGCTTTCTTAAAAATTGAGAGGCTAATTGTTGCAAATTCTATAAGTTTGAAAATTTTCTATGGAATGTCGTACTAAATGAAGTTTTAACGTCTGAAACAGATAATCTATTGATACTAGAAGATATATTTATAATATGGAAGAAATGAAGGCGGATCATGCTAAGCTATTACCTTTGTTGATTGATGAGCAGAAGAATGCTTATAATAAAATAATGTATGTAGTTGATAGTGATCAGGGTTGATAATTTATCTAGAAAATATTATGTTTAGCCCTTAATGGGAGATGTGATATTATGTTGCCTGTAGCATCCAGTGGAATAGCGCCCCTATTCCTTCCAAGAGGTAGAACTACAAATTTTATATTTGGTATTCCACTAGATTGTGACGAGAAATATACCTGCAAAAAACTTACCCAAAAGATTAATTAACATCTATTCTCATTAAAAACAAAGCTCAATATTTGGAATGAAATTCTTGATTTGGTAGAATGATTATGAGTCCGTCTGAATTAACTAAATTCCCCATTCATTTTCTGAGGAAAAAATTCCTACTCGCATTTTGTTTTACTATGACTATAGAAAAAGAAAAGAAAAGTCAATGTTAATCTTTAAAGAAGGTTGGACTCTATCTTGAAAAAATAGCTTTTACTCATATCAGTGATATGTTGCAATATCTTGTGTCACTGGAAAGAGACGACTCGAAGTATTAATGAAGTATATAATTAAGATGGATTAACTCAAGATACAACAAGAAATGCTGTTTATAATGAAAATTATATATGACAGAAATTTGCTCAATGAATACTTCATGTAGGTGATGATAATTGGTAAAGTTGGTATTGATATTGGAGATGTACAATTAGATGTGACATTTCTAGATGATAATTTTGTAAACTCTACGGGGGATTCTATAACGGCAATTGTTGAGAGACTTATACAAATATAAAGTGCACTACTTCAGATCCAGACATTCTTACTATATAGTAGTATTAACCTCTACCAATGAGATCGTTGATACAATCAATGATTACGTCATGGATTATATGTTTGTAAATGAAAATGTATATATATATATATCAGTTCTAACAATATTTGTCAATACGATGAAAGCATAAATAATGGCAATGAATTATTTTCACTGGAATATCTAAGCACGATCAATTGTTTGGACTACCGAATCATGAAATATAGTTGAATGAGTGCTGCATAGTCGTACTTATTAGGAATATAGATCCATCAAATAAATTATGCAATGGAAGTAGGTTGATAGTAACCAAGATGCGGAACCATATAATTGAGGTTAAACTAATTTTTGGGAAACCATGAAAGTAGAAAATTCTTGATTGGTAGAATGATTATGAACCTCTTTTATTTAACCAAAATTTTCATTTGATTTCAGATGAAAAAATTATCACTCGCAGTTTGTTTTGCTATGATTATAAACAAAATTCAATGTCAACATTTAAAGAATGTTGGACTTTATCTTCCAAAATCATAGTTATGTTGCAATATTTCGTGTCACAAGCAAGATGTGACTCAAAATATTAATATGCAATTAAGAATGACTAACTTAAGATATCACAAGAAATGTTGTTTATAATGAAGTTTATATATGACGGAAAATTTGCAAAATAGATATCTGATGTAGGTGACAGTAAAGCCAGTATTGATTTTGAAGACGTATAATCAGATGTGACATTTTCGGACGATATACTTATAAACTCTACAGGTGATCTTATAGTGATCATTTTTAGAGTACATATATAAATATAAAATGCACCACTTCAAATTCAGACATTTTTAAAGATAGTGCTATTCTAACCCCTACCAATTAAATTTTCAGCAAATTGTGAGTGAATTTTTCATATTATGCTTAAGACTTATATTTAAATTTTGTTTTATCTTACCTTAAATTTCAATTAAATAAAAATATTATTTTAATAATTATTTTTATTAATCTGTTAGATTTGTATCGGACAAGCAACAGAAGCTAAAGAATACGGTGTAATATGATTTATTTGTTAGTTTTAAAAATAATTAAATTATATTATCACTTACACCCTCTTTTGAATATATATATATATATATATATAAAATAATTACACATTTTTCATTACTCAAAATATAATTTATTATTACTTTATAGTATAATATAAGTATATATATTATATAAAATATATAGTTATGCCCGTCGAGTCTCGACGGGTTAGTTACTAGTTTGTAATAGTTTTTGAAGATTTGAAATAATATGAGTATTAATCTTAAAATTTAAATCAAATAAATTTATTGATGATATGCTTAAATTTTGGTTTATTAAACTACTAATTTTTTACTAATAAATTTTGATATGGCATTCTTATTGAACTTTTTATAGAAAAAATTTGATTATATATTTATAATTTTGATAGGTATATTTATGATTTAGATATAGTTTTTTTTTACATTGAATTGACTTTTCTTTGTCGTGGTGAAAGGAGGGTTGTGGCCTTTTATTCTAAAAATTCTTGTGCATAGCATAAACCGATTACATCATCAGTGTTTGGATTCCAAAATCCTACATTAACGAACATAAAGGAAAGGGATATAGGATCAGATGGGAATCGAACCCCCAACCATAAGGTTGGAAGTCGATGACATGAACACTAAATTGACTAACCAAGTCCTCGTTCCAATTGACGATTTCGATTATGAATAAATAAGTTTGATAATATAAATATAATTATAATTATTAGAACAAATAATACAATAAATATAGAATAAAAATTGTTTAAAATTTATTATTTTTAGGGCACTTTAGGGCACTTTAATCTCAGCCCTTTCTTCTTATTATTATACTTGCCCTCAATCAATAATAAAAGTGATTAAGAAAATAAAAAAAAAAAGTAAATAAATAAGTGTAGTTAATGTTACATGGAATTCCATCCACCATACTCCCTTCACTATTTTCAAGATTGGGTTACTAATGTGCGAGTATTTGGCTAAATTAAATAAACACCCCTATTATATTGAATAAACACTCTAATAAATACCCCATCATAAAAATAGTGTGTTGGGTGGAATTTCATATACTATTAATTATATATACAGTATATTTTATTATTTTCTATGAATTGTTTGATTTTATGATTTATAGTTTGCTTAATTTATAAATAGATTTTTATGTTATTATTATTATTATTATCATTAGGACTTCTAAGGCCTGTGATACTTTGGTATTCACCTAAAAAAATTAGGACTTAAGTATGTTCTAACTATCTTTATTTAGTTTAAATATAATTTTATGTTATTGTTCATTTTATATTCTAAATTAATTATTTATACTAGATTTTTTCGCCCGCTACGCACGGGTGTTGAACGAATATGGCGATATAAAATGAGAATATAATACTTTTTGGATTACATGATATTCAATTTCTTTTGTTTAAATAGTGATTGAAATGCATGCAACAAAAAGACTAAAAGAAAAATAAAGGAGATAATAAGATGAATGAAATAAATTCAAGCTCAGGTAGAAATAATATAAAATAAATTATTTTTACTGTTACAAAATTAAATGTATATAGTTTTATTTCAAATCTAAAATGATGAAAGTAAGTGGAAAATAAATACTCCTTAACTATTCAAAATTAGAAAAAATTACTCCATCCTTCCCACTAATTCTGTCTCACTTTCCTTTTTGGTCTGTCCCACTACAATTGTCACATTTCCCTTTTTAGAAAAACTACTCCATAAACATCAACTAAAACATCGCATCAACTAATTACTCCGCTTTATCACAATAACCCATTATACCTAAAATACTGTAACACCCCGATTTAATTAACTCATAATTAATTTAATTTAGTTATGGTTAATTAACAAAAGACTTAGTATGTGGATTATTTTGTAGGGAATGAAGATTTAAGTGGGGGAATAAGTGAGTTCAACTCACAAGATAGTAAGAGTCAAGTGCTCAAATGGGTGCAATGTGGTCAAGACAAGTGGTGTAGACCTTTTAACCCACATTCCGACCCGACCCGAGACCCGAGACCCGACCCGGATCCATTTTTGACTCTTCAAAAATCAGATTTTGGGTTAAGAAACCCATTTCTTCTTCCTCTCTTCCCTCATTCCCGTCACCATTCTTGGGAAGGCTAGGGTTGGTGCCAAATCCTCCCAAAACCTTGATTTTATGCCCAAATCAGTTGGGGGTTTCATTATACTACCTTTGGTAAGTAATTTCCTCATAGTAATTCATGATTTTGAAGAGTTTTGAGGTGGTTTGTGAAGAGGGCAAAACAAGTGACGGGATTGAATGATTTTGGTTGAAATTCTTGTAGATCGGCTTGGAAATTGTGTTAAATCCTTGCTTGGGAGTTGCAAATCAGTTTTGGAAGTTAAGGTAATGCTTTTGGTTGAGTAATTTCAGTTTTTGAGCTTCCAATGGTTCATGATGAAGAAATCATGTTCTTGGAGTTGATTTTTGATGTTTGGATTGGATTCTTGTAATATAGGCTTGGAATTGTAGATTGGAAGCTTGCAGGTTGAGAAGAGGAGCTTGGGGACTCATCTACATACCAGGCAAGGGTAGAGATAGGCCTAAATGGGGGCATAATCGGTGGAATGGCCGGAAACCGCCATTTCCATCGTTTCTGTTGTGTCGGCGCGCAGTTGGGGCGCCCTTTAGCCAAACAGCGCGCGAGCAGCGCGCGACACGAACGTCGCGACGAAGGAGTCCCGCGCGGGGTTGGCGCGGTTTTCTTAAGAAAACCGCGCGGGGAGCGCGCCAGCTCCCCTGCCCGCGCGATTCGTCCGCTCGTTTTCCGGTTCTTCGTCCTTCGTGTTTCCTTAGTTCTTCTTATGCTTTTAGCATGCCATAACCATCATTATGCTCACAATCTTTGAACTTAGTTGCGATTAGCGGTGATCTACTATGCCTTAGTTGAGATCGAGTCTTGTTCCGCTTCTATGTTGATGTGAGTGTTGGTGCCGATATGTGGGGTTTGGCACACCCTTGACACTTAACTCGTGGTGAGTTGTTTATTTTGTCATGACGCGTGATTTACGCATTGACATGTGTGGAATTGAATCTGAACATGTGTTGGTGCCGATATGTGGGGCTTGGCACACCTTTGACACTTAACTCGCGATGAGTTGTTGATGCCGATACGTGGGACTTGGCACACCCCGGAATATTTTAAAACTACTATTTTAAAGAGCCCGGATTATTCTTTTTAAAAACTATTATTTTCAAGTATTATTATTTTTAAAGTTATCATTTATAAACTAGTAGTATATTTCAAAGAGCACAGACTATTTTAAAGCTATCTATTTTAAAGAAAATACTTCACTCGAGATGAGTGATTGAATTGAATCTGAATATCTGTGATGATATGTGAATATCTGTGAGGATATGTGAATATCTGTGATGATATGTGAATATCTGTGAGGATATGTGAATATCTGTGAGGATATGTGAATATCTGTGAGGATATGTGAATATCTGTGATGATATGTGAATATCTGTGATGATATGTGAAAATCTGTGATGATATGTGAATATCTGTGATGATATGTGAATATGCCACGACGGTAGGATACGCTATGCTTGCGAATCGGTATCCGATGAGGGGCATAGTGGGATTGCTACCCAGAAGCATTGAGACTGGAAAGGATTTATATCCTAGTCTGTATTGGGCTAGAAAGGGCTCATGACCCTTAGCCGGACCCGCTTGCCGTAAGCCACGATTTCAGCTGTTGGTGTCCGCGGCGGGGGCACTGTGGGTATGTCTCTCGACCATTAAGGGGTGTGGACCCTTATATGGGAGGGAATACCGACCATGGTACCTAGGTGCGCGCTAGACATGCTTATGTGTTGCATTTAGGGTAGATAGACATCTTAGGTCATAACATTTCATCTCATCATCCACCATTCATCTTATTTGCTGTGGTTGAAGCACCGGTATGGGACGGTGTGATGTTTACTTATTTGCACTGTTTAATTTTTATGTTATGCCTAATAAATGTTTAATAACGTAATATATCTCCACCTATATGTATAAATATACTTCTAGGGAATCAAGTTAATTCTTGTTTCCCCTTATGCCGATTCTTCTATTCTTGCTCAGTACCTTGTACTGACCCTTGCTATGTTTTTATGTATAGATATTCCCGGGGAGGACGCAGAGCCTGAGCACGATGTGGGGTTTGGGGATGAGTGATCTACCTAGGGATGCATTAGCATGTTGTGGACTTATGTGCTTGACTTGAATAATATGCTATGACTTATTACCTAGTCTCGTACTGTTGTGGTACGGATCGGTACACTATATTCTGTCTTGTGTTTAATTTGATATCTCTGACAGGTGAGATGAGACTGATATGTCGACTGTTATGTCGCATAAATAAGGCTTGTAAGCCGGACGTCTGTTATGATGTGAGGTTTCTTTTCTGGATTTGTACTCTGATATTATGATTCATTGGCTTCCTGGTTACTTGGCTACGTGTTATTGATCTTAAATTGATTGGCCAACAGTTTAAGAGAGGTAACACGGCCGTGACGTCACAGAAATTTGGTTTTAAATTTTTGGGGCGTTACATTTGGTATCAGAGCCATGTCTGCTCGTATGTGCTTAGAATTCTAACACAAGCATGTGGTGAGATGTGTGGGGGAAAGCATTTAGTGTAGGAATTGCATCTAGCTCTGCTTATATTCTTGTAGATTACATTGTTTTTGGTTATCTGCGTGCCCTATAGGGGTGGATTGTGGTTTGTGAATCAAACCAGGATCAATCCTTGGGGATATTCCGGGAATTCTATACATAATAATTGCTGTTCGGTAAAGAATTATTCTTATTTACCGAGTGTTATTGAATGTCTCGTTACGTTACGAATATAGGATGCTGCCGCGCAGGGATGGAAGGCCCAGGAGGAGGGGAAGGTCTCGTAGGAATCCGGGGCCAGCTTTTGGGGGTCATGGACAGTACCATGAGAATGGTGGACTTGGCAATGATCACGTGGAAGATGTTCCAATTGAGGAACCTGTAGAGGTGGAGGATGACTGGAACTATGAGGACGAACCAGTGCCTCCACCACCGCCGCCACCTGTACAGATGCCATTTGACCCTCAGTTTATGCAATATATGTTTAGTGCTATGTATGGGATGTATCAGGGGCAGGCGAATCAACCTGCACAACCACCACCCAGACCCGTGGATTACGTGCATCTAGCAAGGCATTATCAACCGCCGGTCTTTAGTGGAGGAGTAGACCCGGTCGCTCTGACTGTTTGGATTTATCATATGGAGGAGATCTTCGAGAATATAGACTGCCCAGAGGATTGGAAGGTCAGGGTGGGACAGCAGTATCTTACTGGACCAGCTCTCCATTGGTGGAGGTCGCGTAAGAGTGAGCTTATGGCGAGACCCAACTTCTCATGGGAAGTTTTCTGTCATGCTTTGAGATCCCACTTTTTCACTACACAGATGATGAATGTTAAAAAGAGGGAATTTCTCAACCTGGAGCAAGCAGGAAATATGACAGTGTCTGAATACTATGGTCGTTTTGTGGAACTCATGTCATACGTACCAATGCTAGTTGCTAATGAGGAAGGTAAGGTTTCGAAGTTTGTGGATGGATTGAAGGCTGAGATCCGGACTGGGTTTAGCAACCAACACGCCTGCTTAGCTTCAGCATATGATCAGGCTTTATGCATTGAAAGAGCTCGTGCTGATATGCAGCGCGTGAGGGCCGCTCGTCGCAGGGAGTCAGGGGGGCCGATTAGACCCCATCGTAGACAGACGAGGCCGAGAAACGGTGGAGAGACCTCTAGACCTCAGACTCATGCACAGCTACCGTATAGAAGCGGACCCCACTGCTGGAAGTGCGGGCAGCAAGGACATTTGAGGCCACAGTGCCCACAGTTGGTGGGTCGAGTAGGAGGATCTACTTCAGATGCGTCTGGTGGGAATGCGTCGCGTGGACGAGGTACAGACAGAGGTCGTGGACCACAGAGGGGCCGTGGGGGCCGCCTCAATGTGATTAAGCGGGCTGAGCTAGATGGACGAGATGATGTCATGACTGGTAAGTTGCCCATTGTTCAATTTCAATCTTGATCGACTTAACCATCTGTAACAAGTGCCCCAGGTAGTGCCTTATGTTATTAAATGCGTAGGTACTATACTAGTTGATAATGTGCCTGCTTATGCCTTATATGATTCTGGTGCATCATGCTCGTTTATATCATCGGAATTCGTAACTAATAATGATATGGGACCACTGGAGGCTTATCAACTCCCTGTTAGCTACCTTCGGGAGACCTCATGCGGAGCCAGTGGATTAAACCCGATGCACAGATAATCATCAAAGATCGAGAGTTCAGAGCGAATCTAGTGGTGCTAGATTTGGCCGATTTTGACGTGATTTTGGGAATGGATTGGCTGTCTAAGTACTGAGCCAGATTAGACTGCGGGATACCAAGGATTTCCTTTACCGAAGAAGAAGGTGACAGAGGCTCCGACCTTAGTGTTACCTGATGAATCGGGGGAATATGAGGTAGACACAGATGCATATTATCGAGGACTTGGGTGTGTGCTTATGCAGTATGGCAAGGTGATTGCATATGCATCTAGGCAATTAAAGCCTCACGAGCTGAATTACCCGACTCACGACCTGGAGATGGCAGCGGTCGTGCATGCATTAAAAATTTGGAGGCATTATCTTTACGGAGCCAAGTGTCAAATCTATTCGGATCATAAGAACCTTAAATGTCTCTACACTGCAGATAAGATGAGCGGTAGGCAAAGAAGGTGGTTAGAGTTTTTGTAGGACTACGACACGAGTATTCAGTACATAGAAGGGAAAGCCAACCGGGTGGCTGATGCACTAAGTAGGAAAGGACATGTACTGAATTCAATCACTCTCCCTTGGAAGTTAAGGCAAGAGTTGGACAAGGAAGGTATTGTGGTTGTTCCTTACGACACGATAGCAAGGTTGAATGCTATGACGGTGGTGCCATCATTACTCGAGGAACTCAGACAAAGTCAAGCTGTAAGTCAAGAGATGATGCATTTAAAAGCTCAGATTCGTAAGAGTAAAGCGGAAGGCTTTGTGATTGATAGCAAGAATATGATCAAGTTTGGGGACCGTTGGTGTGTGCCTCCGAATAATCAGACGCTGAAAGGAAAAATTATGGAGGAAGCACATTGCACACCTTACTCCGTACATCCGGGAGCAGTAAAGATGTACAAGGATTTGAGGCAAAACTATTGGTGGAAAGGCATGAAAAGGAAGTGGCAGAATTTGTGTCTAGGTGTTCCACTTGCCAGAAGGTGAAAGCCGAGCACATGAGACCTTCAGGCTTATTACAACCATTGGATGTTCCTACTTGGAAATGGGAATCCATTGCTATGGACTTTGTCACCGGGCTACCCAGGACACGGAGCCGTTTTGATACTATTTAGGGTAGTTGTGTACCGACTAACCAAGAGTGTTGTGTTTATACCAATGAGATTGAACTGGAGCATGCAACAGTTCACTGGCGCTTACATCCAACATGTGCTTAGACGTTTTGGTATTCCTCGAGAAAACATTTCCGACAGAGATTCCAGATTCCTGTCAAGGTTCTGGAAGGAATTGCAGACAGTCTTTGGGACGCAGATCAGTATGAGTACTGCGTGGCACCCTCAGACTGATGGACAGACCGAAAGGACCATTAGAACCTTGGAGGATATGTTGAGGGCGTGTGTGATGGATTTTCAAGGATCGTGGGAGGAACATCTACCTTTGGTGGAGTTCTCCTACAACAATAGCTATCACGCAAGTATTCGTATGGCGCCTTTCGAGGCCTTATACGGAAGAAAGTGCAGGACGCCCTTGAGTTGGAGTGATCCTTCAGAGCGAGTGGTGATGGGTCCTGAACTCATTGAACAGACCACGGAAGTGGTACGTGTGATCAGAGACAGAATGAAAGAAGCTCAGGATCGTCAGAAGAGTTATGCTGATTTGTCCAGGAGAGACATTGAATTCGAGATTGGAGATTGGGTACTCTTGAGAGTGTCACCCATGAGGGGCGTGAGACGATTTGGGAAGAAGGGGAAACTGAGTCCCAGATTTATAGGCCCCTATGAGATCACTAAAAAGATTGGGAAGGTCGCTTACCGGTTAGAATTGCCAACTGAGGTGGGAAATGTGCACAACGTTTTCCACGTCTCTCAGTTGAGGAAGTTTATATCGGATCCTAACAAGGTTATACAACCGGAGGAGGTGGAGTTGGATGACAACCTAGAATACGAAGAATACCCTGTGGCGATTCTCGACACTAAAGAAAAGGTACTTCGCAATAAGGTGATCAAAATGGTGAAAGTACTTTGGTCGAGACATGGCGTAGGGGATGCCACTTGGGAGACAGAGGAAAGCATGGCTGGGCGTTATCCTGAATTGGATTTGACTCCAATTCAGTGAAGTAATGACCTTAATCCATACTTTTTCATTCGAGGACGAATGATCCTAAGGGGGAGAGATTGTAACACCCCGATTTAATTAACTCATAATTAATTTAATTTAGTTATGGTTAATTAACAAAAGACTTAGTATGTGGATTATTTTGTAGGGAATGAAGATTTAAGTGGGGGAATAAGTGAGTTCAACTCACAAGATAGTAAGAGTCAAGTGCTCAAATGGGTGCAATGTGGTCAAGACAAGTGGTGTAGACCTTTTAACCCACATTCCGACCCGACCCGAGACCCGAGACCCGACCCGGATCCATTTTTGACTCTTCAAAAATCAGATTTTGGGTTAAGAAACCCATTTCTTCTTCCTCTCTTCCCTCATTCCCGTCACCATTCTTGGGAAGGCTAGGGTTGGTGCCAAATCCTCCCAAAACCTTGATTTTATGCCCAAATCAGTTGGGGGTTTCATTATACTACCTTTGGTAAGTAATTTCCTCATAGTAATTCATGATTTTGAAGAGTTTTGAGGTGGTTTGTGAAGAGGGCAAAACAAGTGACGGGATTGAATGATTTTGGTTGAAATTCTTGTAGATCGGCTTGGAAATTGTGTTAAATCCTTGCTTGGGAGTTGCAAATCAGTTTTGGAAGTTAAGGTAATGCTTTTGGTTGAGTAATTTCAGTTTTTGAGCTTCCAATGGTTCATGATGAAGAAATCATGTTCTTGGAGTTGATTTTTGATGTTTGGATTGGATTCTTGTAATATAGGCTTGGAATTGTAGATTGGAAGCTTGCAGGTTGAGAAGAGGAGCTTGGGGACTCATCTACATACCAGGCAAGGGTAGAGATAGGCCTAAATGGGGGCATAATCGGTGGAATGGCCGGAAACCGCCATTTCCATCGTTTCTGTTGTGTCGGCGCGCAGTTGGGGCGCCCTTTAGCCAAACAGCGCGCGAGCAGCGCGCGACACGAACGTCGCGACGAAGGAGTCCCGCGCGGGGTTGGCGCGGTTTTCTTAAGAAAACCGCGCGGGGAGCGCGCCAGCTCCCCTGCCCGCGCGATTCGTCCGCTCGTTTTCCGGTTCTTCGTCCTTCGTGTTTCCTTAGTTCTTCTTATGCTTTTAGCATGCCATAACCATCATTATGCTCACAATCTTTGAACTTAGTTGCGATTAGCGGTGATCTACTATGCCTTAGTTGAGATCGAGTCTTGTTCCGCTTCTATGTTGATGTGAGTGTTGGTGCCGATATGTGGGGTTTGGCACACCCTTGACACTTAACTCGTGGTGAGTTGTTTATTTTGTCATGACGCGTGATTTACGCATTGACATGTGTGGAATTGAATCTGAACATGTGTTGGTGCCGATATGTGGGGCTTGGCACACCTTTGACACTTAACTCGCGATGAGTTGTTGATGCCGATACGTGGGACTTGGCACACCCCGGAATATTTTAAAACTACTATTTTAAAGAGCCCGGATTATTCTTTTTAAAAACTATTATTTTCAAGTATTATTATTTTTAAAGTTATCATTTATAAACTAGTAGTATATTTCAAAGAGCCCAGACTATTTTAAAGCTATCTATTTTAAAGAAAATACTTCACTCGAGATGAGTGATTGAATTGAATCTGAATATCTGTGATGATATGTGAATATCTGTGAGGATATGTGAATATCTGTGATGATATGTGAATATCTGTGAGGATATGTGAATATCTGTGATGATATGTGAATATCTGTGAGGATATGTGAATATCTGTGATGATATGTGAATATCTGTGATGATATGTGAATATCTGTGATGATATGTGAAAATCTGTGATGATATGTGAATATCTGTGATGATATGTGAATATCTGTGATGATATGTGAATATGCCACGACGGTAGGATACGCTATGCTTGCGAATCGGTATCCGATGAGGGGCATAGTGGGATTGCTACCCAGAAGCATTGAGACTGGAAAGGATTTATATCCTAGTCTGTATTGGGCTAGAAAGGGCTCATGACCCTTAGCCGGACCCGCTTGCCGTAAGCCACGATTTCAGCTGTTGGTGTCCGCGGCGGGGGCACTGTGGGTATGTCTCTCGACCATTAAGGGGTGTGGACCCTTATATGGGAGGGAATACCGACCATGGTACCTAGGTGCGCGCTAGACATGCTTATGTGTTGCATTTAGGGTAGATAGACATCTTAGGTCATAACATTTCATCTCATCATCCACCATTCATCTTATTTGCTGTGGTTGAAGCACCGGTATGGGACGGTGTGATGTTTACTTATTTGCACTGTTTAATTTTTATGTTATGCCTAATAAATGTTTAATAACGTAATATATCTCCACCTATATGTATAAATATACTTCTAGGGAATCAAGTTAATTCTTGTTTCCCCTTATGCCGATTCTTCTATTCTTGCTCAGTACCTTGTACTGACCCTTGCTATGTTTTTATGTATAGATATTCCCGGGGAGGACGCAGAGCCTGAGCACGATGTGGGGTTTGGGGATGAGTGATCTACCTAGGGATGCATTAGCATGTTGTGGACTTATGTGCTTGACTTGAATAATATGCTATGACTTATTACCTAGTCTCGTACTGTTGTGGTACGGATCGGTACACTATATTCTGTCTTGTGTTTAATTTGATATCTCTGACAGGTGAGATGAGACTGATATGTCGACTGTTATGTCGCATAAATAAGGCTTGTAAGCCGGACGTCTGTTATGATGTGAGGTTTCTTTTCTGGATTTGTACTCTGATATTATGATTCATTGGCTTCCTGGTTACTTGGCTACGTGTTATTGATCTTAAATTGATTGGCCAACAGTTTAAGAGAGGTAACACGGCCGTGACGTCACAGAAATTTGGTTTTAAATTTTTGGGGCGTTACAAATACTGTGCTAAAAAGTTTTGGGATGGTATTACCAGAACTCATGGAGTATTTTTTGTATTATTAATATTTAAAAAAAATATTAGTTTTACTCCTAATATGTTTTACATTTTGACTATTATCCCTAAAATTTTTTAAAAAAATATTATTTATACTTTTTTATTATCTTTTCATCATTTAAAACTTATATTTTATTATGTAATGTATTTTAATTTTTTTGATAAACAGTGACACTCATGTGCCGATAAAGGTGTGTGGGAGCCCAAATCACACAAATTATTATTTTAAATTTTTGTTGTGATTAGTTTTTATGGACTAATCCATAATTTTATAAAATAAATTTTAACTATAATACGTTTTGATTATCTGTTTTAAAATATAATTTTAGTCCATAATATTTTATCCAATTTTTTCTTTTTCATATTGATTATGAAAAAAATTTGGTAGTTAATATTTTCCTTTAATTTAATTAAATTTTTATTATTTTTCAATTCATTATTATTATAAACCTTAAAATCGAATTTATGCTCCGATACCAAGTCTTTTAGGGGTATACTTCTTATATTCTTTTACAGTACAAAATATTTTTAAAAAATTGTATAATAATTTACTCCAAATTTCATATACATTTTTATTTTATACTGAAATATATGAGAATAATTAAATTATGATGTGTTTTAGTTTTTTATTTTCTTTTTATTTTCTTCTTTAAAACGAAAAAAAATATGTAGAATTTGTTTAGAATGATATAAAAGTTTTTAGGTTATTAGTTATTTTACATTAATCAATATATTTAGGGTCAATTTAATGTTTACATCATATTTTTAATGAAATATTTTTATTTAAAATATAATTATTATATTCCTTATATTGATATATGATTGTATATTTTTTAGGCATAAATCTATAACCTAATTAAATTTATTTAATAATATTATAGTACTAATATTTTTTAAAATATTATATATACAATCAAATAATTTATATATATTTGTATTCAATTATATCTTTTTAAAATATATATGAAGATTTTCTAAAGATTTTGTTATATTAATAGATAGATTTATTTTCTAAATATAGATATTGATGATGTGGCCGATGACGTGGAATTAGTCAGCATATTACGTGTAAACTTAAGAGCCGTTGATCTAAAAATGAACGTATAATGACTGATTAACCCTTTAAAATTAAGAAGGATGAATTAAATTTAATAAGGACAAAAGAGTCTGCACATGCCAAAAAGTATTCAGGATTTATTATATAGATTATTTGCAATAGTTTTTGAAGATCTTTTCGCGTGCAAATAGTTTTTGAAGATTTGAAATTATATGAATATCAAATTATCAATATTAAAATTTAAATCAAATAAATTTATTGATGATATACTTAAATTTTGGTTTATTAAAGTACCCTAAGTTGCCTACTTGGACTACTTTTCAAGTACAAGCTAAGCGTATACTGATATACTATATGTACGTGTGTAAACGCCTGCCTTGAAGATATTTTTCCACGCTTTCCCATTATTATTGTACACCAACCGCCGCCCCGCGGCCGAAATGGCGGGGCATTCTCGGAAATGGATGATTCTGGTGGCGACGATTTGGATACAGGCGTTTACGGGGACAAATTTCGACTTCTCGGCGTACTCGTCGGAGATGAAGGCGGTCCTCGGCATTTCTCAGGTGCAGCTCAACTATCTGGCGACGGCGTCGGACCTGGGGAAGCTGATCGGATGGTCGTCAGGGGTGGCGCTTATGTGTATGCCGCTCCCGGCGGTTATGATCGCGGCGGCGACCATGGGATTCGTAGGGTACGGCGTTCAGTGGCTCGTGCTCACTGACGCAATCTCCCTTCCGTATTTTGCGGTTAGTTTTTATTCTATCCCAATCTTTTTCTATTATTTTTTTTTCCCTTATATTGTTCGTCAATATAAATTACCAGTATTAAAGGTACAGTAATTATTAGTTAATGTATGTGTGGATATTATTTGGATAAAGTATTATTAGGATAGTGACTGTTCAATTGACCCTAATGGCGGTTTAGTTGGGAGATTTTGGCTTTTTCAGTGAAATACATTAGAGTTTAGAGTTTAGTTTTAGATTAGAGTTTCCAATCAATGTAAAAATTAGCTTTTAAAAAAATAAATGTATGGTATTTTATAAACGTGAATCAAAGTGGTTGAATAATGAATAGTAGCAAAAAAATTTTATTTTCTTGGAAATTATTTATTGTGTATCTGATAAATAAATTGTATCAATTACAATTGGCCTAGTTCATGTTTACAAGAATAAAATTATCCACCAAAATAGTACTGTATCATTTTGATTGGCCCCTTCCTTCACTAATCCTGGCTTCAGTAGCAAGAGTAATATATGATTATTGAACATTTTTCCCGAATGCTACTTGGAATTGTAATTTTTGGGAATTTGTGAATCTGTGGTTGCAGGTGTTCTTGCTGTGCCTACTATCAGGATGCAGCATCTGTTGGTTCAACACAGTTTGCTTCGTCCTCTGCATAAGGAACTTCCCATCAAATTGGCCCATCGCCCTTTCCCTCACCCTCAGCTTCAACGGCATCAGCCCCACCCTCTACAACCTCGCCGCCGCCTCCTCCTCCTTCTCCTCCTCCTCCACCGTCTACCTCCTCCTCAACGCCTTTGTTCCCCTCTTCACCTCCCTCGTAGCCCTGCTCCCGATTACTCGACAGCCTCCCCTGTCCCCGCCTTGTCTCGACACGGCCAAGCGCAACCAGTTCACATTCCTCAAGTTAAACCTTTTGGCCGTGGTCACCGGCCTTTATCTCCTGCTCGTCTCTCCCTCCGATCCGTTCGCGGCCTCCCTCCTCTTTGCCGGCGCCATCCTCCTTCTGCTTCTCCCCTTAGCCATCCCGGGTGTCATCTATGCGCGAGAATGGTTCCAGCAAGCGATCGACCCTTGTGTCGCCAACCTCCATGGCTCCGGATTCATTCTTGTGAACAATGAGGAACTTGAGATGCATAGGGAACTCCTTGACCGCGGTGGTGCCGGATTAGAGAATGGACTGATTTTGTGTATTGATGATGATGGTGGTGATCGTTTGGGCCGCGATGGATTTGATGAAGGGTGCTCTTGCGCGAGCATTGTTGAGAAAGATCAGCTCGCAATGCTCGGGCAGGAGCACGATGCACGGATGCTTGTCCGTAGGTTGGACTTCTGGCTCGACTATCTCGCGTACTTCTGTGGAGGCACGATCGGCCTCGTGTACAGCAATAATCTCGGCCAGATAGGGCAATCGCTAGGACATGGTTCGAGGATTTCGAACCTCATCACCGTGTATTCTGCCTTCTCCTTCTTCGGCCGCCTCCTCTCTGCTGTTCCGGACTTTGTCCGCACGTAAGTACTCTTTATACTATATATATATATATATAGCAGATCTTATGGGAGAATTGTGTGGATGGTGCTGATCAAGCACTTGTATGCAGCAGGAAATTCTATTTTGCCCGAACAGGATGGCTGGCCATTGGTCTTGTCCCAATGCCAATCGCGTTCCTTATCCTGACGACCACAATCAGCACAGAAGGAGTAGGAATCCAGGCGGCGACAGCGCTCATTGGCCTCAGCTCGGGGTTCATATTTGCGGCCACAGTGTCCATAACATCAGAGCTTTTTGGGCCGGAAAGCGTCGGTGTAAACCACAACATGGTGATCACCAACATACCCATTGGATCGCTCCTCTATGGCTTCATTGCTGCAATGGTTTACGATTCGAATGCTGCTAAGCCATTATCATCATCATCATCATCATCATCTGTTGTTAGCAGCAACAATAATAATAGTAATAGTACATTGGTGTGTATGGGACGGGAATGCTATTTCTCGACATTTGTGTGGTGGGGCTGCCTCTCCGTTTTGGGGCTGGCTTCGTCCGTGCTGCTGTTTTTCCGGACTAGGCCTGCTTATTGTCGCTTTGAACGTAGCAGACGATCTATGCTGATGGCTTAGCTGTAGCGTATTGTAGCATATTGATGCTGATTCCACGTTTGACCCAACATTAATCCATGAGAGTTTGCATTGGCAATGAAGGGCATCTCTCTCATATTAATATTTTGCATACACAGTATTAGAACTCGAGACATCGCTTAAAGCGACTAGAGCCACAATTCACTCAAGAAAAATGAAGGTGATGATGTTTTTGAAAGTTCATTCACAGCAAAAGCAATATAGTTAGCGTGCAAACAAATGTGTTGCCTGCATGTGCATGTACAGGTGTGATGCGAGAAGTATACTACTTTGTGATGTTTGAAAACATTTTTTTTGTGATGACATTAGTTAATCATAATATAAATCTGAAATCCATCGCCAATTACCTATCACATAAATCTTCCAGCTCATCACATAAATGCTCCTACACACTATTCTGCAGGTGTTTAGGGTTTAGGGTTTAAGTGTTGCAGTCAACCATATCCCAGGTGCAGTCAACCATATCCACTTGTTTGAAAAAGCAATTCACCATTTTTATGTTGCAATTTCAAGGGCCAAATGCACACAAACACTTAAACATACATCGTACTATGTAATAGGGGTATATAATATAATTAAAACTAATTCCAAGCTACTGAGTCAACAAACTTCATTACAACATTTTTATTTTCTTCGCTGACTTTCTACAACTGCAGCACTTTTACATCCACACCCTCGGACTCCTTTGCCCACTCTTGACCCCGATTTAGTGGAATTGGGCTGACGGCCCAAATTATTAGCCATATCTTTCAAGTTCAGAAGCCCTTCAAGAGTCCTGATAATGACCGTGATTTTGGGCCTGTCTTTCGGGTTTAAGCTGACACATTGTTGGGCCAAACGGCCCAATTCCTTGGACCCTTTAATTGAGAAATGGCCCATTAGGCTTGGATCCACTATATGTTGGAGTTTCCTCTTGCCGGCCAAGTAGGGCCTAGTCCAATTGACAAGGTTTTGCTCCAGTTTGGGCCTCGACTTGTCCATTACCCTTCGTCCCGTCAAGAGCTCTAACAAAACAACTCCAAAACTGTATATGTCGCTTTTAGTTGTCAAGTGACCTGAAAACATATATAGAGAATAATAATGAACTGATGATTTATGAACGAATACTTGTACAGTAGGTATTTATTTAAAGTCAGTAGTATCAGTCAGCAAATTTATTCGAAACGCATGACATGTTGACTTGCCAGTGTTGATGTATTCAGGAGCAGCGTAGCCGTACGTGCCTAGGACACGTGTGCTGACGTGTGTTTCCGATCCTTCTGGACCCAATTTGGCAAGTCCGAAATCAGATAACTTCGGGGTGAAATCCTGACATATATAAGCCAAAATTAAATACTTACTTTGCATCTTCTCTGCATATTAGAATTAATAATTTGTCTGAAAATTCTAATAATGAAATTGACAAAAATGAAACAACACATACTGAATCCAATAAAATATTGGATGTCTTGAAATCACGATATATGACAGGTTGCTCAGCACCATGGAGAAAGGCAAGGCCCTTGGCTGCACCTATAGCAATTTTCAATCTTGTGTTCCACGACAACGAATTTGATAATCCTGTCACAAAAAAAAAAAAAACAAAAAAAAAACAGAGTTAATAGTATATGTAGGAGTATTAAGGTTGTAATACCGTAATGAAAACTATTGGAGAAAATGTGCGATTGAATCAAAATATTACAAGAAATTTATTGCAAGGGGTTCAAAAATAAAATAAAGAATTTGAAACAGATATCACCAATATATCGAAGAATATTTTGTCCAGACCAAACAGGGGAAAAAATGAAATGAAAGGTGAAATGTAATAGACGACGTAGTTCTTATTACTCTTGAAGAGATGATTTTCGACGGTGCCACGTGGCATGAACTCATAAACCAGAAGGCGATCTTCGTCCTGGCAGCAATATCCCATGAGCTTCACCAAGTTTGGGTGCCTCAGCTGCCCAAGAAATATGACCTCTGCCTAACAATTACATACATACATACATACATACATAAACTGCTATCTGTTGATTACTACTCTCAGTAGTAGTAGTAGTATTTGTCAAAATTTATATAGTAGTAAAACACACAAAAAGAAATTTGATTCAGTTGTTCTTACAAGCCATTCGCGTTGTCCTTGGAGGCCCTTGGAATCGAGAACCTTAACGGCGACCGGCTGCTGAGGCTTGATCAGCAGCCCTTGTGTGATTGAAATCCGATCATCCAAGAATCCCTTATAAACCTTTCCGAATCCGCCTTCCCCAAGGACCAAGTTGCTCGAGAAATTCTGCGTTGCGCCGCGCATCTCGTGCATCTGGAAATTACAGAGCTCCCCACCAAAGGACAGGAGATCCTCATTGATCCTCGTACAAGAAGATGATGAACGGCTGAGATCGGAGATGGATACCTTCCTGAAGGAGGGCGTGGGCGTGGGCGTAGGAGTACTTGCACTAGTTGCTGCTGGTTTTATGGAAGGTTCGGTTTTGGAAAGCCTGCAGGTGGTGCAGCAGCGCCTGAGGTTTCGACAGATTGTATGTCGTTTAGGGGCAGCAGCATCATCGGATGAGCTGCTGCTGCAGCACCTGGAGGATGTTATTAGAGGTCTCCATGCCTGTTTCTGTTGCTTCTTTTTGCTTGCCTTTGCTTCTTTCATTTCAGGAAATACTACTCTCTAATTTCGTAGCTCAACTCTCAGTTTTCAGATTTATTTATAACATTACACTGGAAAAAAAAACAAGACAAGGTTCCATCTTATAATTACAATATTCTTATTGTTTATCAGTGCAACATGATATTTTAAGATATTAACCGTTATATAAATTCGATCTATTGAATTGTATCAAAAATTCATGTTACATGGAAATGATATTTGACTCCAATGGTCATGTCTCTGACGACACCCAATTTTATGGTTGGTGGTTCGATTCTCATCCGGCCCCCCGTCCCTCCCCTTTATCTCCCTTTTTAATTTGTGTTGTATGGACACTTATATGAATTCAATATTTGCGTTGCCGAAAAAATTAACTAGATTTTTTGTAAAACGTTTTAAATTAAAATAGCTACTACGAAGCTCAATATTTCAAAATATCGTCACAACTTTTTGTGGTTTTCTTTATAACAAGTAATTTTATTGAATGAAATATAAGGTAAACAGATTGAAATTAAATTCCAAATTTTTTTAACCTTAGGCTAAAATGAAATAAAAATTTGCTGTTAAAGGAGATATATATAAATAAAGACTTAATTAATTAATTAAACCTTTCAATTCTCTTTGAGAGAGAAAATTAATTAATATTCTTTGTTTTCTACTCCATTATCTCTCTTACATTCCAATTTGTATTTTTCTGTCATTTTCTATACCCTTCACTAATTTATATATAGAGTATCTTTGGGAGCAAGCATATTTGGTAGCATATAGCATATTGGAAGAGCATATCCTCTCACAGTTCTCTCTCCGAATCTAACATCTACTAGTGAATCTGCTGACTCCCAAACATCCTCGTAACCCTTTTCCGTTTAGGCCTGTTTTTCTTTCTTTTTTTTTCCTCTCATCATATGCTAAATAGTGTAAATAAGATTGTCGTATTCAGTGTAATTAAAGATGATGGAGCCTATCTCAAGAACAAGTAAAATATGATAAACTTAAACTAAAAGGAGGAGTAGTGTGTGTTTGAATATTTATAGTCGCAATTCTTGTCTGATACTATATCGAGTTTTTAGAATTCTCTGAGAAATGACGAGAGGACATGCAGGTTGAGGAATATCAGACGACATTCTTTGTGTAACTACGACTAACCACTCCAACCACTCTACTATATGTTTTGAAATTAATAGTATAACATTTTGTATTGGATTTATGTATATCATGATGATTATGATACTTTATCTGTCTCTGTCTTTTTCTTACCTTGATCAGATTTTGTAATCACATGATTTGTCTCGTTTTTGTATACTACTTCATATAATATGTTTGTCTCTTCATTTTCTTTTAGACGTACAATGAGTACGACATTATTAGGAATTGGGAATTGAATGTGTAGGTCTCAGTTCTCACTTAATGTTCTTGGTGGATTATGTAACGCCCCGAAAATTCAAACCTGATTTTCGCAAGCATTACCGCTGTACTAACTATCCTAAACTAGTGGCCAGCTAATTTAAAACAGCTAGTACAACACTGGGTAAACCTAAAGTGATCATCTGATTAATCCGGTTTAATGCGGAAGCTAAAACAAATAAAACATATAAGCACATAGGAGGACTCACCATCATAATCAAATAAACACTCCAGCTGCTCATCCAGACTGCAAGCCTCTCAACAGCATACCAATATCTCAAACAGGGCTACCAGCCCAAAGCGTAAATCACATAAGGCCACCGGCCGACAGAAAGCAGATTCTAGGCACACAGGCCTCAACTAGCATAAAATCCAAGTCATGATAAACAATAGAGTATCACATAATCACGTAAGATAAACATAAAAAGTCATATCTATGTGATCTCTCAATACCCCAAACCCAAATCATGCTCCAGCGCCTCCAGCAGGATCTATAAAACAGACAAAAGCAAAGGGGGTCAGTACAACGTACTGAGCAAGGCTACGTGCCGGGGAGTAAGGGAAAACAGAACCACATCTCAAGATAGTAAATATAGGTGATAAATAAACATATTAATAACGGCCGAATATAAATAAAGCAGTTAAACACCACACCGTCCCATACCGGTGCTTCAACCACGATCATACAATTGACATAAATAAATCATCACACCGTCCCATACCGGTGCTTCAACCACAGACATACAATTTATGCACGTGATGCATGGCCTAACATACACCTATCTACCCTATATGCAAATGCAAATGAATATGCCTAGCCGGCAACCTAAACCCGGGCGGTATGAACCCACGGGTGAGGATATCATCAACTCCAACCCGTTACAGGGTAACATACACCATCCCCGCAGGGACCACAGGCATTACAGCCCAATCACAGGCATAACAGCCAAATCACAGGCATCGCAGCCAAATCACAGGCATCACAGCCAAATCACAGGCATCACAGCCTAATAATCACCCCGCAGGGCCATCGGGACTCAACAACACCGGTAAAGGCTGCCCGATCAGACATTTCCAATATGTCCATCCATCCATAATGCAATACCATGCATTATAATAACCAGCCCAAAAGGGCCAACATGAATAACAACCAATAATCCACCCCGCAGGGTCATCGGGACTCAACAACACCGGTAAAGGCTGCCCGATCAGACATTTCCAATATGTCCATCCATTCATAATGCAATACCATGCATTATAATAACCAGCCCAAAAGGGCCAACAGGAATAACAACCAATAATCCACCCCGCAGGGTCATCGGGACTCAACAACACCGGTAAAGGCTGCCCGATCTATCATAAATATCATAACAACCCATCGGGTTAATAACCGTCAATTCCAATGCAATAACATGCATATGACAATACAGTGATATTCAAGCACCTAGACACTAGGTTCGCATGCTTCTCAACATATAGGGAATTCAATACATAGCCCCCTAGGCTAAGCATTAATGATATAATAATTCAACAGTTTCCCTAAGCAATTCAACAACCCCCACGGGCCAATTGATTAACCCACGTTTTACCAATAACATTTGGGGAAGTCATAACAATAATTGGTACAAAGAAAACATCATTATATGATCAGAATCGCACAAAGAAGGGCCAAACAGGGCATTTCTGCGCTCACTGCGCACCCGCGCGCGTAAAACGCGTGACATACGCAGCCCAGTACTGTAGCGATTACTGTAGCAATTACTGTAGCGATTACTGTAGCGAGTTACTGCGGTAACTACTGTAGCGAGTTACTGCGGTAACTACTGTACAAGTTACTGTGGTGGTTACTGTTCAAATTACCGTGGTAATTACTGTTCAAATTACCGTGGTAATTACTGTGGCGAATTACTGCGGTAACTACGCGAGTTACCGCGGTAACTACTGTACAGTTACTGTAGCAGTACTGTAGCAGTTACTGTAGCAGTTACTGTTCATCGTCTTCTCCGATTTTCCAATCGGTTTTCCGGCAATTTCGCCGGAATCCGACCCCCAAATACCCCCCAAACACGTAATTTAAGCAATATAATCCCTTGCCTGATGTCTTTCAACAAAAATCGGCCTCCGATTCGTCGATTACAAGCTTCAATTCAAGCCGATCTACAAAAAAAATCCAACCAAAATCATCCAAAAACCTTCATTCCCGTCACCACCAACAACAACCATCAAACCCACTTCAAAACTCATCAAAAACAAGTTGTAAGGTGTGGAAATCACTTACCAAGACATATACAAGCAATCCCTAGCTAGATTTGAGCTCAAACTTGCTCAATCTCTCACAAGAACTCCATTTCTTCTCTTGTCTCCTCAAAAACGGGAATAAGCCCTAGTCTCCATTGTGAAATCTGAAAAATGGACTTAGGGGGCTGATTTGGGGATTATAAGGGATGTGGGTCAACCCGGTTTGGAGGATGGGTCGGGTCGGAAGGTGGGTTAATGGGTTACACCACTTGTATTGACCACATTGCACACATTTGAGCACTTGAGCTCTTATTTTTTTTTTGGTGGGTTTGAACCCACTTATTCATCCATTTTGTTAAAATCATACCTACAAAATATCCATATAGTAAATTCTTTATTAATAACCACAATTAATTAAATTAATTATGCGTTAATTAATCGGGATGTTACAATCTCTCCCCCTTAGGATCATTTCGTCCCCGAAATGCATAATCGGTCACATGAATAATCAATGGGAAAAATGTTACTTCATTATGAGAAGTAAAAATTAAAGTCTGGCTACTTCAGTTTCATATGCTCCTCAGTTTCTCCAAGTAGCATATTCAGCTCCGTGTCTAGACCACAACACCCTAACCATCAACATGGTTTTATTCATCGGAACCTCATCATTTGTATCAATCACCCGATCTGGAACTCTTCGAACTTAAGACTAGCATCCAATTCAACTTTATCAAGCTGAATGATCTTATCTGGATCAGACAGAAACTTCCTAAGTTGGGAAGTATGGTATGGAATACATCATGGGCTCGACCCACTTCTGCTGGCAAAGCCAACATATACGTCACTTTCCCAACCATCTCAACAATCTCATAGGATCCAATATATCTCGGAATCAGCTTGGTTTCTTACCAAATCGGCGTACCCCTTTCAGAGGCGATATCCGCAAAAATATGCTATCACCAACCTCAAACTCCACATCTCGACGAGCTAAATCAGCATAGCTCCACTGTCTGTCCTGAACCTCTTTCATTCGATCCCTGATGATCTTCACCAACTCGATTGTCTGCTCAATCATCTCAAGACCCACATTCACCTTATCTGTTGGATCATTCCAACATAATGGACTCCTACACTTTCTCCCATACAATGCATCGGAGGGAGCCACTAGATTTTCAAAACATGAACTACCGCTTCCGTCTCCAAATCATGTGTCGGGTAGTTCTATTGATCACCTTCTCATTCTGCATCAACACACCACCCAAACCTTTAAGTGAGGTGTTGGTCAAAACTTCGTACTCACCTGACTCATAAGGTAGAGTCAATAAAAATGCCTTTGTCATTACATTCTTCAAATGTTCGAACGCCTGCTTACAATCATCATCCCACTGGAATTTATCATCGTTACAGAACAATCTCATCCGAGGTCTAGCAATGCTAGAAAATCCCTCAATAAACCTACTGTAGTAACCAACAAGATCCAAGAAACTTCGGATCTTCCCCACATTCTTCGGGACTTGCCATTTAAATACAGCTTTTACCTTAGCAGGATCAACAGACATACCATTACCGGAAATAATGTGCCCCCGAAAAGACACACTCTCCAACCAAAATTCACATTTGGAGAGTTTAGCATACAGCTTATGCTCTCATAATGTATTCAAAACTGTTCTCAAGTGACCCGCGTGTGCCTCACGCGTCGGCGAATAAACCATAATATCATCTATGAACACAACCACGCACACGGCCAGCAGGGGATGTAATGCCCTATACATGAGATCCATGAAGATCGTTAGTGCGTTAGTCAAACCAAAAGACATGACCGGGAATTCAAATGTCCTCAACAAGTCCTGAACGCTATCTTAGGCCTATCAGCCTCCGCCACCCTTATCTGGTGGTAGCCCAATCTCAAATCAATCTTACTGAATACACTGGCCCCTCTCAACTAATCAAACAGATTCTCAATCCAAGGTAAATGATACTTGTTTTTCCCGTGATTTGGTTCAAACCTCTGGAATCGATGAGCATCCTCATCGATCCCTCTTCTTATTAATAAACAAAACAGGAGTTCCCCAATGCGAGCTATTCGGCTAGATATACCCCTTATTAGTAAGCTCAATCACTGATCCCTCAACTCCTTCAATTCAGAAGAAGCCATACGATAAGAAGCCCAAGAAATAGGAGCTGCATCAGACATCAGCTCAATAGTAAAATCAATCTCCCGAACAGGTGGGAGACCAGGAATTTCACCGGGATAGACATCCCCGAACTCAGATACAACAGGGACATTCGAAGAAGCAGAAAATTCTGTTCGAAGATCCCTCATTTGCCACAGAGAAAGAGAACAACCCCTGCGCATCAGGTCACACAACAAAGCAACAGAAACCACACCAATAACAGGTGGAATCAACGGATGTCGATAAGAAACACAGTTACCCAAAGAATCCAAAAAGGATATTCGTGGAACACCACAATCAATCACAGCACGATGGCAAACAGCCAATCCATGCCCAATAGTACGTCAAAACCAGCCGGGCTAAAGACCACCAGGTCAGCCCTGAATTCACGACTCTCGATGCTCAACACAGCATCTTGCATCAAATGATCACTTCGAATATTATCACCCGAAGGTAAAGAAACAAGCATCTGGTAGGGCGCCAACGGTCCTACTCCATGCTCTCGCACAAATCTTAAAGCCACTAAAGAACACGAGGCTTCTGAATTGCACAGTACTAAGGCAGAAGGATTCGCAGCAGTAGTAGCATTTACTCCATGCTTACGAATGAAATTTAGAGTCTCAAATGAACATAAGACTCCAGAATCAAACACAATAACAGCAACACAAAATGCGACATAAATAATTCCCATATCAGGGAAACGGGTTTATCTCTCAACCAGAGAGTCAAGAAGAAACACATATGATACATGAATGACACACATGCCAAAACGTTATCCAATCAACGTAACTTTTCTATCACATAAAGACAACATACTAGGAAGTCCCCTATTTCGGACTCACCCTAGTGATATCGGCCCCCTTCACGTTACCGATCTTTCCATGCAGAACAGTCACCTTGCCTCGTCTTACTCGACAAGCATTCAACGCCAGTGTCAATTCAATGCCACTTCACATTATTATTCTTTCTAACCAAATCCGACTATACCCTCACTGGCATAGCCTCGAAATGGTTTCCACCATCCTTCGGATGCAGGCGGACTGCAAATATCTATATCACCCCCAGTGGGTTATCGCAGTAGGGAGATTTTCTCAGTACCCTATTTCACTCTTGAGGGTACGTCAAACCCATCTGAACACCATTCAGCACATTGATCCAGCTTGGATCGCTATTCGAATAGCCCAGGCTTCCATGAGGCCTTTCCAAACTACTCATCCAACTTAGATTACAACATCAACAAACAATGTTAGCAGAAATCACCAATCATATACAAAGCAGTATATATAAACGACAAAATTAAATAACCGATCAAAAGTCATTCATAGACCTCAATGACTGTGAAGTCACAAGGATCCTGACTGGAGTACCATTGTCTTTCCACAGTTCCCCAACTGTGGCTCAACCTGGTATGCACAAATCTCAACAAAAATAAGAATAAGAATGCAAATCTACACTATATGTATCCCACACACATCTCACCGCCTATGTCTACACAAATTTTAATAAGATAAAAGAGCACACAGGCTCTGATACCACTCTGTAACGCCCCGAAAATTCAAACCTGATTTTCGCAAGCATTACCGCTGTACTAACTATCCTAAACTAGTGGCCAGCTAATTTAAAACAGCTAGTACAACACTGGGTAAACCTAAAGTGATCATCTGATTAATCCGGTTTAATGCGGAAGCTAAAACAAATAAAACATATAAGCACATAGGAGGACTCACCATCATAATCAAATAAACACTCCAGCTGCTCATCCAGACTGCAAGCCTCTCAACAGCATACCAATATCTCAAACAGGGCTACCAGCCCAAAGCGTAAATCACATAAGGCCACCGGCCGACAGAAAGCAGATTCTAGGCACACAGGCCTCAACTAGCATAAAATCCAAGTCATGATAAACAATAGAGTATCACATAATCACGTAAGATAAACATAAAAAGTCATATCTATGTGATCTCTCAATACCCCAAACCCAAATCATGCTCCAGCGCCTCCAGCAGGATCTATAAAACAGACAAAAGCAAAGGGGGTCAGTACAACGTACTGAGCAAGGCTACGTGCCGGGGAGTAAGGGAAAACAGAACCACATCTCAAGATAGTAAATATAGGTGATAAATAAACATATTAATAACGGCCGAATATAAATAAAGCAGTTAAACACCACACCGTCCCATACCGGTGCTTCAACCACGATCATACAATTGACATAAATAAATCATCACACCGTCCCATACCGGTGCTTCAACCACAGACATACAATTTATGCACGTGATGCATGGCCTAACATACACCTATCTACCCTATATGCAAATGCAAATGAATATGCCTAGCCGGCAACCTAAACCCGGGCGGTATGAACCCACGGGTGAGGATATCATCAACTCCAACCCGTTACAGGGTAACATACACCATCCCCGCAGGGACCACAGGCATTACAGCCCAATCACAGGCATAACAGCCAAATCACAGGCATCGCAGCCAAATCACAGGCATCACAGCCAAATCACAGGCATCACAGCCTAATAATCACCCCGCAGGGCCATCGGGACTCAACAACACCGGTAAAGGCTGCCCGATCAGACATTTCCAATATGTCCATCCATCCATAATGCAATACCATGCATTATAATAACCAGCCCAAAAGGGCCAACATGAATAACAACCAATAATCCACCCCGCAGGGTCATCGGGACTCAACAACACCGGTAAAGGCTGCCCGATCAGACATTTCCAATATGTCCATCCATTCATAATGCAATACCATGCATTATAATAACCAGCCCAAAAGGGCCAACAGGAATAACAACCAATAATCCACCCCGCAGGGTCATCGGGACTCAACAACACCGGTAAAGGCTGCCCGATCTATCATAAATATCATAACAACCCATCGGGTTAATAACCGTCAATTCCAATGCAATAACATGCATATGACAATACAGTGATATTCAAGCACCTAGACACTAGGTTCGCATGCTTCTCAACATATAGGGAATTCAATACATAGCCCCCTAGGCTAAGCATTAATGATATAATAATTCAACAGTTTCCCTAAGCAATTCAACAACCCCCACGGGCCAATTGATTAACCCACGTTTTACCAATAACATTTGGGGAAGTCATAACAATAATTGGTACAAAGAAAACATCATTATATGATCAGAATCGCACAAAGAAGGGCCAAACAGGGCATTTCTGCGCTCACTGCGCACCCGCGCGCGTAAAACGCGTGACATACGCAGCCCAGTACTGTAGCGATTACTGTAGCAATTACTGTAGCGATTACTGTAGCGAGTTACTGCGGTAACTACTGTAGCGAGTTACTGCGGTAACTACTGTACAAGTTACTGTGGTGGTTACTGTTCAAATTACCGTGGTAATTACTGTTCAAATTACCGTGGTAATTACTGTGGCGAATTACTGCGGTAACTACGCGAGTTACCGCGGTAACTACTGTACAGTTACTGTAGCAGTACTGTAGCAGTTACTGTAGCAGTTACTGTTCATCGTCTTCTCCGATTTTCCAATCGGTTTTCCGGCAATTTCGCCGGAATCCGACCCCCAAATACCCCCCAAACACGTAATTTAAGCAATATAATCCCTTGCCTGATGTCTTTCAACAAAAATCGGCCTCCGATTCGTCGATTACAAGCTTCAATTCAAGCCGATCTACAAAAAAAATCCAACCAAAATCATCCAAAAACCTTCATTCCCGTCACCACCACCAACAACCATCAAACCCACTTCAAAACTCATCAAAAACAAGTTGTAAGGTGTGGAAATCACTTACCAAGACATATACAAGCAATCCCCTAGCTAGATTTGAGCTCAAACTTGCTCAATCTCTCACAAGAACTCCATTTCTTCTCTTGTCTCCTCAAAAACGGGAATAAGCCCTAGTCTCCATTGTGAAATCTGAAAAATGGACTTAGGGGGCTGATTTGGGGATTATAAGGGATGTGGGTCAACCCGGTTTGGAGGATGGGTCGGGTCGGAAGGTGGGTTAATGGGTTACACCACTTGTATTGACCACATTGCACACATTTGAGCACTTGAGCTCTTATTTTTTTTTTGGTGGGTTTGAACCCACTTATTCATCCATTTTGTTAAAATCATACCTACAAAATATCCATATAGTATATTCTTTATTAATAACCACAATTAATTAAATTAATTATGCGTTAATTAATCGGGATGTTACAGATTATATTGTGGATTTTTTTTTTATTATTTATTTATTAAGGCCGGCAGATTATTTTAATATTAGGTATTGATCGATGCTACTTACATACATTGGGTCAAACTAAATGCGTATATGTATATCATCATGATATATATAATAACAACATAGTCCTCCACACACACATTTTCCCTCCAAGACACCCCTCTCCTCACAATTCAACAATATTTCCATTCTCTCACACACATCATTTAATTTACAAAACGCCATTTCTATTAAAAAAAAATTAATCCGAAATTTTCCATTTATCATTTTCAATGTATTTATTGTGGTGCATGAACTATTAGTGTCTTCTACTTACTCCCCTCCCAATACCGTGTATTTTTTTTCCTATATATACCCCTCATTTTTTTTGGCATTTTGTATTCTAAAGCACACAAATCTCTTGATATACATTTTTCATTTCTCCTTCTTCTATCTTGCCCTAATTTGTTCCTCTTTTTTTTGATATCATACTGTAATTCCAACATTCTTTAATTCATTTGAAGATACCTTGCATTTGCATTTTATATTTGGTCGTGTGTTAATGTTTCACTTTCGATATGTATTTGTTCCTTATTTTTACCTTTGAAGTGTAGTGATGTATTCCTTTTTTTTGCAGTGGTTGACGATTGTTCTTTGTTCTACCCGAGTTCTCTTGTGGTACACTGTTGCTAATCTTGCATGTCAGTAATTTAATTTTCAAGACCTATTTTTATGTATTTGTTTATCTTTAATGTATATTATGATGTTGATTCTATTTATTTTTACATTGTATATGCAGTGATGTCTTTCAATAATATTGGATCGTTGAGTGGATTTAATGTTTGTGCAAGTATTTTTTTCCCCAAAAGAGATCTTGCGAAGGGTGCAAAGTCTTTTATAGTTTACATACGCGACAAGAAAATAGAGCCTTGGGATGAAGAAGACTTAGAGACCTTTACCATGACTTTGGAATTTCTTGACATGTCCGATCATGGATACTATTGTTCCCTTTACCATGACTTTAGTTTCTTCTCATGCAACTTAATGCTAGGATGTCCACAATGAATATTGATCGGGACTAAAGAAGAACATCGATTGCGGCTAAAGAAGAAGATATCCATGACAACAGTTGCAGAAATCTTATGAAAGTGTTTTCATTATTGAAATAGCAAAGTATCATAGTGAAGATAGAAAATTAGTAAAAGAATGTCATCTTTTTTTGTAAACCTGTTACGATAATTTTTGTAAATTGTTTGGTGTATTTTTTTATTGTTATTATTGTTATCCTAATATCTTAATAATACATGTTCTTTTAAATGAATTACGGATTTAAATATTAGTTATCCGCTATTATTCTTATTTTAATAATAGAAATTATTATACATTTAATATATAACAATATTAATATAATATGTATATAACTATATTTGTATTTAATATAAAATTATTATATAATTTACCAACAATTTTATGTCCAACATCTCTATATCATGAATATAAAAATGACGAGCAATAATGATAATATTTGAATAGTTAACTAATTAATGGATACGATAAAAAAATTTAAACAAAAAATTAACAAGTTTAAAGGTGTAATTATTGTGATAAATTTATTAATATAATAATTTTATGTAGTTAGTTCAAAATTGACTACGTACTATGTTGTTTAAGAAAATTAATAAGAAAGGAAGTAAGTTACTTTGAAAATAAACTTTATTTAAATTTATCAAAAAATAAATAAACATGTATACAAATCATTTCCCTCATCAAGATTTAATGAATTTTTATATAATTTCTAATTTTGAGTATGATTATTTTATTTTTTAACTCCTAAAATTAAATTTTATTTAAAAAATATAGTTTATTTAAATTTATAAAATATTTCTTAACAAATAATTAATATGTGTGATGATTGTGAGGAATGTTATGAATATAATAATTTATGTAGTTAATTTAAATTTGACTATCTAATACGTTTTTTAAGAAAAATTAATAAGAAAAGATTTAAGTTGCTTTGAAATTGTAATTATTTAAATTTATAGAAAAAATGGTTTTACATGGGGATTCTAAATTCATTTATATTAGTCACCTCACATTTAATATGCACTATGTTGTAAGAGAGTGATATTTTATTATCTCTATCATCCTAATTCATTTTTTTAAAAGTTTCAACTTTGTTATAATCAAATTCAAAGTTTATGTATCTCGATTAAATAATTTTTAATTAAGAATATGAAATTTCAACATTTTGTTTTGCAAATATAATAAAAAAAAATGTATAATGTTTTAATAATAATACGATATGTCTATAGCTTTATTATGGTATTTAATCCAATTGAATCCTTATACTCCGTATTTTAATAATTCATATACCAATAAAATATTTCGTATTGATCCTACAAATATTCCAATACATTATAATATGTCATTTATGTATTTGGTTTATTCAATAAGTACAACGTAACATCAAGACAATTATTGATGCCATTATATATTACAATTATTTAATAACTCATCTAACGATTTAACTATCTCATCACAATTATTTACTCTTTTTCCGATAAATTCAGCCTTTAATTTCAATAACACTTAAAACTAATAAATAATAAATTCTATCAACCTATATCTAATTCTACATGAAGTCTTTAAACCTATATATATAATGGAATTGAATAGATATCCATGAATAATAATTTTAATGAATTTCATTAATAAGTTTATTCAATTCGAATTAAATATTAAAAAAGAATCACTTTTAATATGTAATTAGTTAATTTATTGCAATGACTTATAATTATTATTATTATGGTGAATTGAAATGAAACAATTGGAAATTGTATCATTCCCATTAATTATTGACATGTACATATAATAAGTATGCTTTGGAAACTTGATAGTTAATTTAAATGTTTATCAATTTTCGAAGTTATGATTACACTAAAAACTAACCTATATAGGGAACAAAATATTATCATAATTATCAAAAATTAATTCAATTATTTACCTATTGTACTATATTATATTAAAAGATAAATACAATGAACATGCACTTACGTCACTTTATTAAAAATATTATACCATTTCCTCTATAACTTATTTGTTTACTTAAACTAATCCAATAAAAGGAGTATTTGGGTAGAAACGATGATATTACTCTATATTTAAGATAAAATTTAAAGTTTACGTATTTGGATTAAAGAAATTTTATTTGAGAATAGGGAATTTCAACTTTTTGTTGTGAGGATAATTAATATATTCAGTTTATATTTAAATGTATTTGTTAAAACCTGTGCACCATGCAAATATGACTACGTATATAAGATAATTAATTAAATATACCTTCATATATTTGTGTCTGGTGTGTGTGAAATACTATATTACATGAACATGGTTTAGAGTGTATGATGGGTGGTGTATTGTTTAGTTAGATTTTTTTTTAAATAATATACAATGGTGTATAGTTGTCAACTTGAGTACTTCGTCGATTAAATATGGTTCATTTATATAAGAATAGAGTTTAGTATTTATGATTTATGGTCTATAGTTCAATTAATCTTTTAAATTGAATAATAATAAATTTAAATTTTATGTTTCGGTCCCTTTGATGGCGACAAAAATTAAATAATGAATAATGAAGTTACAAACTATACAATATTTTATGTTTTAGGATTATTTGGAGTTATCATTCATTTAAATTATAAATTAATCTATAATATAAAAATATATTCAGTTTATATAAGTATATTTCCTTTTTTTGTTTAATGAATATATTTTTATTTATTATTGAAAGTTGTTTTGATTTATTTTTACATTGAATACTAAAAATATCTAATAAAGTTAAGTTTTGTGTTGGGTAATGACAACATTAAACAAATATGAATGATTTATAATAAATCTAATTCGATTAAATTATAAACAAGTATTTTTTTTTATTTAAATACATTGCATCATACTTGGTTTGACATTCAATTTTTTTTATTAAATTCAATTTTTTTTTTTTTCTGTTTATGGTGAAGTTAATGTATAGTCATGGGTTCTTATTCAGAGATAGAATTTCTTAAATGGATCATGGATTGTATTTGCCAAACAAGGTATGGAAATTCATAATTCCACATTTCTTTTTTTTACTCGAGTTTGGAAGAACATCGGGTAATGCAAGATTTCGTATAATCACTTCAACATTTCATATCATTCTTAATAATTGCAGGGAAGTTACATTAATGGGATGGTTTTGATTAATTAATTAATGAAATTGGTATGTTCCAATAATAATAGGAAAAAAGTCCCGGGGTGAAGTATTGGCTCACGAAAGCAAAGGAAATAGAGTTCCTCTTTCATGAATGAGTTTGACCTCATCTGATCATACAATATCGTTTAAATTTTTAAGACGTCGGTTGCCACTAATTATTTGTTATGCCATGACTATCAACAAAAGCCAATGTCAATCTCTAAAAATCACAGCTTAAAACTTAATAGAACTTATTTTTATAAAATAGAATGACAGTGAATATTAATATGAATAAAGTAATGCTAATTTTTTAAAATAGATTAAAATATCTACTCATTATGTCTTTAAATTAAGGAGTGTTTTCTAAAGTTATGTGATTGAGATCCGAGAGAACTGAAATTTGTTGCTTTCTAGTTTGTCATTAATTTTCATATATTGAGAACATATATTTTATTTGTATTTCGACTCTTTAAGTATTTCTTTTATATATATGAAATTTTATAAACAATATTATTCAGTATTTAATCTAAAAATTTGATTTAGTAGTACAATTTTTCATTTTTGGAACGTGCAATTTTTGTGTATACTACTTAATGGACCATCATTGCAAACTTATTGTACAAAATGATTATCATTCAAAATATATTACTTATCTAAACTTGCAATTACAATGTCAAAAAATTTAATATTTCCGACAATAGTTCCACGATTTCTATGATATAAATATCTATGTCTGCATTTAAAATTACACACATATATGTATAAAGGACAATCAAATGTGACGGAAAATAATTATATATAAATTAGGATTATTGTATATTAAATTATCTATTTAAATATATTCGTAATTGAATGTTTATGCGTGAATGATAATGCAAATCACTATATTTTTAAATCTACGATTTATCTATTTACTATATAATTAAAGAAATATAAAAAATATGATTATATAAAAAAATAACTTTTTTTGAAAAAAAAAATAGATCTGGGAATGGACCTGGGAATTGGAATGAAGTCAGAACTATTCTCTGTTGCCTCAATCCAATTATTAAGGATTTTATTCTATTTATGTACTATCATGTCTTTTTTATGATTTTAAAAAGACTTAATTACGTCCACTAATTTAATTTTTCAAATGCTTAGACAAATAATAATAATGAGATCCTTCGGGGTGCTTGACTGGGGATCATCTCAAATAAAATTGAAATTCCAATGAGATCATTAGGGGGGATCTACTGGCAATCATCATATCAATGCAATTTGAGCTAGGGGCGATCGAGTATTGATGACAGTCTTTTATAACTGTCATTTGCGTCCAATTTAGTGTCTTAATAATGATCTTTTGTTCTTAATTTCATAAGTTTTCAATGAATAATCATGGAAGATATGAAAAGATGGAAGAAGAACCAAGATTGTGAAGAAATTGAAAATTACATAAAATGGCTTGAAATTCTAAGTTTTTATTATAAGTCTCGCACGCTATGTTTTTATTTGATCTGACTCACGCTTTGTCATTCAGCAGGAAGTTAAGTTGAAAGGCTGCGGGAGATGGAAATGAACGTAGCGAGGAAAGAAATGAATGATGCGAGGACTTAAATACAAAATCAGGAAAAGATCTAAGGAAAAATGTTCAGAAGCTGAAGTGTACGCGATGATCATTTGACATCGCGTGGGAAGAAAGTTTGTGCAAGACAAGAAATCTTAAGTGTTTTGGCAAGAAGGAAATTGTTTGAAGAAGATCTTGAAATCTCGCCTTGATGAGAAAGATAATTCCATTTTTGACTCTCGCTTTGAAGGAACTGGACAAAGCGAGAGAAGAGCTATTCTGATGCGAGCGGTTATTGTCCAAGGTGGAAAGCAGTTACAACGCCCATCTATAAATAAGACCCTTGGGAGATCAGCTCAAGCAGCCGGAGATTGAAGAGAATAGCTCGTTTTACTCTCCAATTCACTTTTAGAATTCAGTAGGTAGGTTAGCTTGGGTTTATTTTCGCTGCAATTTAATTCTTGTTCTTCAGATTTGTAATTCGATTTCGCAGTAGATTTTCTTCGGATTATTTTAGTAGATTAGTTTGAGAGTACTCTGGAAGAAGGATTGCTATCGGAATGCTTTGTTCATCCATTATGATGATCGCCATCTAGTTTCCGACTTCTTCGTTCGAATTCGCATTATTCTGATTGCAATCAGATTTCCAGGTGTATTCGTTTTTAATTTCTTTGTTATTCATGATATATGAAGGAAGATCAGTTGTCAAATCTTGTATTCTTATCTTTCTGGTTACAATTTCGAAAGGCTTTATCAGAGTTCAATGTTCTTCAATTCTGCTTTAGAGAAGTATAAACCTCGAACACAATATTCATTTTTTTGAAATCTGCATAACATCGATAATTTGATTTTCGAGATCATGCTAGTATCATATTTTCAATTCGTAATTCGTCTGGCATAGTTACTCAAGAAGTTTGGATATTATAACCGAGTTAGGTATGAAACTGACAGAACCATTAATTCATTTGATTTTCTGTTGATAGTATACTTTGATTACAATTTTCATAACTAAAAGAAGTTCCTAAAGACCCATGCAGTGTTAACCATCGCGTGATAATCTTTAAGAACTAAACAACTCTAAATTCTCAAATCTGGAGGTAGAAGGTTCTGTTTCTCATTGTTTTCTGAATAAATGTTCCAGAAAGTAGTTATAATTAATTTCAGGATTTGATCCTTCACTTCATATAAAGATTAAACCTCGCTTAGTCTTAAAAGATGACGCGAGGAAATATCCAAAATTCATTCCAAAACAAATTATTTCAATGCTCTCGCGATGTCAATTTGACAGAGCGAGAGAGTCAACTTGAAATAGTGACAGAATTGGTTTCCATTCTCTGGGATATCAACTACTCATTTCTTATATATATATATATATATATATATATATATATAACCCCTATTCTATAAGTGGGAGTTGAATAATCTCGCCGCATTCTTTCAGATTATACTGCGTGGGATTCAATTCTTTGTATAAACTAAATCTGAGGAACATTCTTTGAATAATAACTCCCTCCACGCTGTACAGATATAGCGCGCGGAAAATTGGAATGTTCATAGTTTGAAACCCAAGATAGTTACTGCGAGCTATTTTGGACACTTATTTTGCAGGATTATTCCTTAAATATGTTTCATAGGAAAGTAATTTCCTAATTCTGTCTAGTTTCCAATTTATATTTTGGAGACACTCTAGCATTTTGCTTAAGAGGATTCAGAACCCTCATCGTTTCTTTATACATATTTTACTACTTATATCTAGAATATTTTGGGATATTTCTCAGACTATGTAAAGTACTCTTACTTCTTAATACAAATTGACATTTCATATAAGAAATTCATAGGATTACCAGCACTGATGCATTGAGGAAGAGGATGATATAAGTTTTCTCAGAACATTTTCCACTCAGGATGATTGAGAACAAACCTGTTCTTAAGTTGGCATTCAGTACCTGTCGTTTAAAAGGGAAAGATGTTTCAAAAGCCATCTTTTGTCTTATAAATTAATGAGAATTAGGAAGAGTTAGCTTCCAGGGTTCATAGCTTTATGATGATCTAATCATATGCTATGAGTAGGAGGCTAAGCAACTTACTAAATTTCATTAATCCTGATTTAAGTCATGAGTATTCAGAATTGTTTACAGAGAATGCCCACGCTAATACATTAATGTGAATCTGAATAGTTCAGTTGAGTCAAGGATTTTGATTAGCAATCTTATCTTGATATACTTACAGAACTATTATTTCTTATAAATACTTGAAGGAATTACTCTAAGAAGTTAAGGCTTGTGTAACCAATGGATGATAGATTTAAATATTTGCTTTCTTATTTCTTGTAGAGGACATCCATTATAGGGACATGAGGCTCTTCTCTCATCTTAGAGTAATAAAGAGAATAACTTCAAGTTCAGATGAATGTATGATGATTTAGATGTGACATTGGGTTGCCAATGGCTTAATCTGAATCTAAAAGAAACAGATTAAGTGATAATTCTGAAAGCTTTTGCCATGAAATGAGTCTGACCAATCATTTCTTAGTAATTGTATCTCATGATTTCAGTGCTTAATAATGTCATGACACTAGATCATTAGTACTTATCTTGGGAAAATGATCAAAGACATGAAGATCTGATTAACTTGCATAAAGGATTTTTCTATCCTCAATGAGTCTCCACATTATTACTGATAATGGAAGTATGATTAGTTAATCATAGTCTTATTTCGTTTAATTGTCGTTAGGTCCAATTTATCTTTTAACCCATGAACTCATAAACATATTCCTATCATTCAACATCATTTTAATTGCTTTCTTTATTTTCTTTACAGTTTTATGCATTTACTATTCAGCATTTATTTCTTAGTCATCATCATTACACCATCCATAAACCTAGAGTAGAAACAAGTTCTAGAACCAATAATTCTATTAGAACACTTCTATCGTGTAACTCTCCAGAGAACGATCCCAATAATTATAAATAAATAATGTAAGCTTGATACCGTGCGCTTTCGGTAGGCAGACCAGGCATTACTCTTGAACAATCCTATGAGATTTGTAGTGTAAAGATAGTCGAGAGATATGTAGCAGGTAGGTCACACACAAAGCTTCATGGTGCCGTTGCCGGGGAGGGTGTAGCGTTATGAATTTTAGAACTATAGATACTCTTTGGTTTATTGGTAATTATTTACCTTTTACCATATCGAATAAATTCATTAATTCTTTCATTTTGTTCACAGAGAAATTTTAACAGTTTATGAGCGAAAGAACAACTCGATCTTCAAGGCAACCTTTGCTTCCTTTTAATTGTGAACTTGAAAGAACAACGAGGCTGATCAGAGCGAACGCTAGAAGAAGACAAAGAGATCTTGCAGAAGGGAATCTTTCAACGATAACTGGAATGGCTAACAATGGACAAAATGACGGACCTGGAAACTTACCAAATGGACAGCCAGATAGGGATGTAAACGGGTAGGGTAGGGTACGGGTAGGCCACCTCCACTCACTACCCGAAATATAATTATCCTACCCTTACCCTACCCTATTACCCAAAAATTAAATATCGGGTAGGATTCGGGTAATACCCGTCGGGTATGCGGATTATCCGCGGGTAAACGGGTACCCGAAATCTTAAATATTATATAGTTAACCGATTCTACCCTACCCAACTTTAATAAAGAAAAAACTTATTTTTCACCATAAAAAATAAATAAAACCTTCATTATTGCACTAGAACAAAATTTAAAAGAATATTTAAAGAAACCACTAAAGCAACATAAATAAATACTGTAATATTTAAGAATATTCAATAAAAAATTCATAAATCTTTTTACTGCCAAATCTCAAAGTTAATAATTTGAAATATAAAAATAAATAAATAAATAACCAAACATATAAATATATCTCAATATATAATATAAATTAAATATATATAAGTATATATAGATAAATAAATATATATATTTAATCGGGTAATCGGGTAATATATGAAATTCGTACCCTACCCGCACCCGATATGATTTATTTCGGTTTTGGGTAATACCCTACTCGATTACCCGATTATCTCTACCCTACCCTACCCGATATCCGATTACCCGACGGGTTACCCGACCCTACGGGTAAAGTTGACATCCCTACAGCCAGAAAATCAGCAAAACATACCACTTCGAGGACATTTCCAAGCACCACAGAGGGCTGCCGCGCCACAATTTGTTCATCAGCATTACTTTCCACCTAATTTTGCTAATCCTGCTCCAAATCCTCAAGAAGAACAGTATCAACCATGGCAACCAAATGTTGATCAGTACTTGGCTGGAACAGATGAAGAGGTTGATATACCACCTGGTATATTAAACTTGGCATCTTCCAGAGCTTTTTATGGGTTGAGTGCTGAAGACCCACACTTGCATCTTAAAAAGTTTGTTGAATTGAGTAAGACAGTGAAGAAGGGTAGAGCTTCAAGAGAAACCATTCAACTAGCAATGTTTCCATTCTCCCTGGATGGTTCTGCGAAGGAATGGTATGACTCATTGAATGCTCAACAGAAGGCTACTTGGCCAGAACTAGTCAGAAACTTCTTGCTCAAATATTTTCCAGAAAGTAAAGTAGATGAATGGGTAGATAAGATTTCTAGCTTTAAGATGAGAAAAGGAGAATCTCCGAAGGATGCTCGAGACAGATTCTTTGATATGCTTAAAAGCATGGTATCACAGAAAGAAGACTTTTGAAGATCTTTTTCACAGGACTTACTCATACTTGGCAGATGATGATCAATGCCACTGGAGGGGAACAATTACTCCAGATGCCACTTGATAGAGCTTGGTCAACAATAGACACCATGAAGGAGAAAAGACAGTAAATGGACACAGGCTTAAAGAATATATTGGTCAACAAAATTTAAATATTCAAACAGATTACTTGGATAATCCATAGTTTTTCTGAATTTTTAGTTATCAGTTGTTAAAATATGTATATATATATATATATATATATATATATATAGGGGGTGGGGTACTACCCAGGTTAGCTGAGTAGTATTCCCCTTTTTCTTAAAGAATTTTGTTAATTCCCTATTTGTTTTTGTTTTTCAGGATTTCAAGGAATGAGCTGTGATGAATTAAGAAGGAAAAAGAAAGAAGTCTTCAATCAGGTTTTTGAGTATTGAATAAATTTTTACAAGTGTTTGATCTATCAATCTAAGTACTCACGCTTTGTTTCAAATTAAAGTGTGATTAAGATTGAAGAATGATAGCTCACGCCTTGTTTAAATCTATGAAGCGAGAAGGAAGCTTCAAGTTTTGTTAACTAGTACAAAATTTGGCTAAGATTCTCGCTTTCATAAAAATAATAATTGGCATGAGGAACTGAATAATCACGCATTGTTAAATTTATAAAGCGTGATCAAGTTCTTGAACAAACTATACAGAATCTTCCTCGCTTTGATCAATTTACAAAGCGAGTGACGTTCTACATGTTACGCACTTACAATAAACAAAGCGAGATTCTGGGAACCTGAACGGATAGATTTTCAAAACGATATAAGACCAAAATATCCTTACAGACTCTTCTCTCCCTTTTCATTAAACCATCACACGTCGTTTCACTCCTCTGCAATTATGTCATACAACTTTCCCTGGTCTATAAATAACCGGTTATAGTCCTTTTCCCATTCATATTATCTTAGATTCTTTCACTAAGATAAATGGCTGGATTACCCCCAAATCGTAGAACCTCCATTTTAGATATCCCTGATGAGATTCTAGGGGATATTTTGTCAAGAATGGGGCAGGAAGACATCAAGGATGTGGCCAGAGCAGCACCTACTTGCAGAAAATTTCACAGAGCAAGTGAACTCCCTGTTGTGCAGAGAAGAGCAAACATGGTGGAAGAAATCACTGCAGAGAGAACTTTTGATCAAGAATATCGAGCATTCTTGAGAAGATGCAGGGAAGACAATAACTACATGTTAAACCTGGAGCCCGCATTGAAAGCCTTCCGGAGCACAGGGCTCATGGAAGCTGCATTTGAAATCTTGCGGCCAGGAATAGAAGATGAACATCATCCTCCATTCTTCATCAAAGCATTTATTCTGATGAGTTCAGAGAGCTTTGAGAAGATTGATGAGGGCCTATATCTGATGGGGTCAATCTTCAAAGAAGAGGAGCATATTCAGAAGATGAAGGAGAAGATTAGAAAAGTTTTTGCCAATGGTGAGGAGGAGCCAAATCCATTTTTAGGGCAAAAACATAGGGACTACTGTGAATACTTGGCCCCTCATGATAGGAATTTGGTTTTGCAACCTCCGCATTACAATTATGGTGCTACAAACATTAATTGTTTATGCTGTGAGGTTACAATCTTAATTAAGGATTTGAGGGTAGCCTTTAATGAATATGTAGATGAACTAGATTCAGACTCTGAGTCTGATTTAGAATCTGATTAGGCTGAATGCGTTTCTTCGTTATCATGTAACCTTTTTCAGCCTATGTTTTTGTATAAATGAAATTTTTATGTAGTTTTTAATTCTCGCGTTGTTTTTCTTGAATAACTTGTTTCCATCTAAAATTTTTGCCTGCATAAGTTTATTAACTCAATTTTGAGTTAGTTTCAAATCCGCTGACATGGCAAGCCTAGGCTTAATCATTAAAAAATTTAAGAGAAGAATAACACTTGAGTATCCTACTCTGCAGTCTTTAGACTAGGCCGGCCCATTTCTATATCTTTTAACTTCCACATCTTTTCAAATCACTCTCAAATCTATCTATATCTTTTCTCTCGAGAAGAAACCGCCATCGTCAAGTTTCTTCCATCTCCTTCGCAACATTTCCATCCAGAAACGTTCGCAACATTTTCACTTTCAGGAACTCACTCAGAAAATGGCAGGCGATAATCCGTAAGCCTTCAAGCTTATTTCATTTTCTTCTTACTGGTGTTTAAATTCTGCAGACTTTGCTTCTGTATTTTGCGTTTAAATGTTTGATTTGTAGCATTAGGGTTCACATTCTGCATTTTGCATATTTTTCTTTCACTTGCTTATACTTCTCTGAAAACTCGCAGAATCTTGGTATTAGATTTTCATTAATACGAACAACTAATTTTTCTCCTTAAAACTCGCTTAAACAGCATTAACTTTGGAGAGCAGGCTTCTGAGTTCTCTGCACTACAAATGACTGATCTTCCACTGACATCATTGGAGAGATTGTGTCACGAGTAGGGCAGAGCAACTTTGAAGACTTGCTCCACTGTGAAGGAACATGTTCAGTATTCAGAATTGCTTCAAATTATCCTATTGTCTTCCAGAGATTCAATGTAGAGGATCCAATTTTTAAGAGTATCTCTAACAAATCCTCTGGTAAGGCTGAGTTTCTACACTCCTGCAGACGGGCTAATAATCACATTTTGAATCTTCATAAAGCTATGGAACTGTTCACGCAAGGTGAAGAGAACAAAGCATTTCGAATTTTGGAAGAAGGAATTAATGATAATCATAAGTTTTCTCAGTATATTAAAGCTTTATGTTGTTTAAGCAGAGTTTCCAAAAAGGAAATAGATAGAGGGCTTTGTTTAATGAGTTCTATATTAAATGATAGGTTAACTAGCTATAATTTTAGATATAGCCTTTTGACTCTACTCTCAGAATGGGAATACGTGCCAAATCCTTTCCTAGGACAGAATAAGAGGAAATTCTGCAACTCTGATAATCATGACTGGGAAATCATCCATGGGCCGCCATATTTCAATTATGGAGCGAGTCAGACTATCTGCCTTTGTTGTGATACAACAAAGGGCAGTAGCTGACTTTAGAATAATGGCAAAGGAGGTCTTTTATAACCATAGTATTACTGGAGATTTTTTTTTTTTGAAAGGAAGTGACTTTATTTCATTGTGCCATACCAGAAACATATTACATTACTCTCATCTCAAAACTCACCCGCCACATCCAACCAGACATTCCATTTTCCAAGTGATACAGCTAACAGGAAGCATGGCGGAGTAGGCGCAGCTCACAGCAAAAACTCACAGCAAGAACCTCACACCAACAGATTGAGACAGACACAGCAAAATGATACAGATAACAGGAAACATAGCAGAACAGGCGCAGCTCACAGCAAAAAACTCACAGCAAAAGACTCACACCAACAGATTAAGACAGACACAGCAAAGTAACCCCACATTGACACCCTAAAAATAAACAAGACAAGCTTTAGAACCACTCTTCCACCTTCCCAGCCTGGCCAGCTCCCAACTTCGCCCAATGGTCCGCAACATCATTACGTTCCCTCATTATATGATTTATTCGTATCTCACCTGCACAGCTCATTAACTCAATAATAGGTCCAACCAGAGTTCTAAACCGCCATGGAATCTGGTCTGGAGTTGTAAGCCACTTCACCACATTACTCGAATCACACTCGAATATCATTCTAGGGAGGGGATAGCCTTGATCACGCACTAAAGCCATACATACTCTTTGGATAGCAGTGAGTTCAGCTTCCATACAGTCCATATTGCCAATGTGATCAGATAAAATAAAAATAATCTCTCCCTCGTCATCGCGTATTATCCCACCAATCCCTGCCGGACCCGGATTCCCGAAAGAAGATCCATCCGTGTTAATTTTCCACCACCCTTTCATCGGGCGTTCCCACACCAAGCCACTTCGCACGGATATAAAGCGCCTCCCTCTAGACTGTAACAAACCATCCGGGAATGTGGCACCATCGTCACCTAAATTTAAAATCTCTCTATTGTATCCCACCGACCACCACATTCTAACAGTCCAAAGTAATTCTGCCACTACCATTTTGAGGTCAAAGTCCTGCCCTTTAAAGATTACTCCATTCCTACTCTTCCAAATTATCCATACGATAGCCATTCCCAGCACTGACCAAATATGCTCAATCTCCTTCTTGATATTAACATCTAACCATCCTGCAATCAAATTACATACCCTGCCAGGTAAAACCCATTGCTTGCCGAACCATGAGATCCCCTGGTACCACAACCTTCCTGCCACACCACACTTGCAGAACAAGTGATCCACAGTCTCCACTTCTTTCTTGCAAAGCTGACACAGTGCATCCGAGAGCTGAACACAACCCCTCTTCATTAGCAACTCCCGAGTAGGCAATGCATCATTTAAAACTTTCCAGACCAGCATTCGAACTTTCATGGGGACCTTTATCCTCCATAGTTTATCCCATTGACAGCTTTGTTCAGAAATTCCCTCCATGCTCGCCCTTCGCCAGCAAGACCTTGTAGTAAACATACCATTTCCTTCCTTCCTCCAAACCACCCGATCCGGAATAAAGCGACATAAATTTATTCCTCCCAACACCACCATCATCTCCTTCCACACCTCCAACTCCCACTCAAATAGTTTTCTTCTCAACATTATATTCCATTCCCATACTGTACCAAGCCAACTTCCAAACTCCGCAATCTTTCCATCCTTATTGCAAGCTAATGTAAACAGCCTGGGGAATAGATCTTTCAAAGGTCTACCCCTCTCCACCCACACATCTTGCCAAAAGCGAGTTCTTTCTCCATTCCCGACAGTAATTTTGAACTCCTCCTGATTGCTTAACAACTTTTCCCCCCAAGATCTACATATATTCCCCCATAGGGACCTGCCAGGTTTAGATTCCGGAATCAGGCACTCTTGCCCTCCATAATATTTTGCAACTATTACATCTTTCCATAATGCTTTTTCTCTCCCGAATCTCCACCTCCATTTGGTCAACAATGCATCATTGAACTGCTCCACATTCCAAATTTGAAGTCCGCCTTCATCTCTGTGACAGCACACTCTCTCCCAGCTAATCGTGTGCAATTTTCTATCCCCGTTCCACTCGTTCCAAAAGAAACATCGCTTGAGTTTTCCAATCTCATCGCCACAGCCCGGGGCACCTTGAACAGCGACATATAGTACACTGGAAGGCCTCCCAAAACCGATTTCAAGAGGCACAGTCGGCCAGCTTGGGACAACAACTTTCCCTGCCACCCCATAATCCTCCTCTCCATATTTTCCAAGCATGGCTTCCATAGATCAACCCCATTCACTCTCCCACCGATAGGCAATCCCAAATACTTCATTGGCCATACACCTACCCCACAACCAAACAAGTCAGCTGCTTGTTGAACCAGCTCATCAGTACAATTAATTCCATACACCCTACACTTTTTGTAATTAATCCTCAGCCCGGACGCCATAGTTAAACAACACAAGATCCTTTTGATCAACATCACCTGAGAAATCGACCCTTCGCAGAATAGAATTGTATCATCGGCATACTGAAGGTGAGTTAAAACCGGCATACTGAAGGTGAGTATTACTGGAGATTTCTTGGATGAAGAAGGAAGAGAATAATGTTTGTGATAAGCTTTCTAGTATTAGATTTTTAAATTGTCACCAATCCAAGTTTCTTGTATTTTGTAAGGCAACTTGGTATTGTTAATGAAATCTAATCTTTTACCTTGTAATTACTGCACAAACAACAAGTTTTTCTTTGAATTCTGTGTTTTCTTCCTCTTCTTTTCAAACAGAAATGTCAGAATTCCTCAACTCTTGGGAACTCAAATATTTGATTTACCTACTGAGTTGTTGGGAGACATTCTGTCCAGATTGGAAAAGGATAGCATAAAGAAACTCTTTAGAGCATCAGAGACATCCAAACAATTTCTTTCAGCAAGCAGATCATCACTAGCTCTAAAGAGAGTTAATCTGGAAACTTGTGCTATGTGGAGAGAAAGTGTTTATCACAGTAACCAGGTTAAATTTATCAAAGAATGTCAGCATGCAGGAAACTATATGTTTAATCTTGAACCTGCACTGATAGCTTTTGTTGATAATAATGATGAGAAAAAAGCCTTTGAACTTTTAAAGTCCGGTTTAGATGATAAACACCAACCATCTGCTTTCATAAGATGTCTCCTACTGCTCTCTAAGCAAGACCAACAATTTGATGAAGAAGGGATCCAACTGATCAAATCTGTAACCCAGGATTCTTTTGAGTTAGCCTTCCTTAAGATTAGTGTTTTACACTGGCTTCTCTACTGTGAAAAAGTCCCAAATCCATTCCTTGCTCAAGAGGAAAGGAGCTTATGTAAGAATCACTCTCTTATCGAGCGTCAGCAACTTCCTTTGAATGAAAGGATGGATTGCATACCTTGTGAATTATTTGACATAGTCAAGCAGTTCAGAAAAGCAACTGGTGAGGAAGGTATATTATTCGAATGGGAGCAGTGGAACAATGAAGATGAAGAGCAAAATGAAGATGAGTTGCTAGATTTAGAATAGTTTTGTAATCAAGCAGTTCATGATACCTTTTGCTTGTAATCCTTTGTGTTTACTTTCTTGAACAATGAATTCTCTTTATGTCCGGATCTGTACATTCCTTTTTCATTAATGATTTTCATTCCCTAGCTTTTAATTTGGCTACTGTTTTTAATCCTGCTCAGCTGTGAAATTGGAAGCTCCTCAAAGCAACCAAGGACTTCAATAAAGAAATCTGGATCAGGGGAAAAAACTCAGATCACAGATCTTCCTTATGAGATTCTTGGGAATATTTTGTCGAGATTGGCATTTGATCACCTTGAGACTGTTTTCAATTGTAAATTAGTCTGCAAGGAATTAGAAGAAGCCACCCACCATTCTTTAGTCTTGAAGAGGGCTACTCTTGAAGAATTCTCTGCATGGGGATGGGGGACTTTCGAAGAAACACAGAGATATTTTATTGAAAGCTGTAGAAATGCAGGAAATTGGATGTACCAATTACCAGAGGCACTGCGTTTGTTTGTTCGAGTTAAGAATGAACAAGCAGCATTGATCTCTTAAAACCTGCAATTACTGATAATCACCCCCCATCCATTTACATAAAAGCTCTTATGCTTTTGAGTAAGGATGAAGTTGAAGAGCAAGAGAAAGGAATTTGGCTTTTTGCTACTCTGTGTAAGAATAGACGAAGGCTCAAAGATCTCCAGCTCCAAGTCAGAGGGTGGCTATCAAATCAGGATGAATTCCTTTCACCTTTTCAAGGACAACCTAAGAAGAGATTTTGCAATTATAGGAACTATTATGATAATAATCACAGTCTTTCAAGAAACTCTTATGGTGTTTCCTCAATTTACTGCATGAGGTGTTTAGTCTCTGAGCATTGTAATGTGTTTCTCAGATTTGGAGTTGATAGGGAGATGCCTCCTTATCTGTGATTAACAAATTGGAGTCATAAGAACCATCATGCTTTGTAATTCCTTAATATTAGCAAGAATCTGGTGAATTTTGTATTCTGTTTTGGTTTGTTCATATTATGTTTTTAAATCTTCTGGTATTCTCGTTTTTCAATAAGCAGACTTAATCAGCATTTAAATTTTCACATTTAGAGCAAATCTCTAAATGTGAGTATGGTGATATCATGCAAAAGACGATGAGTATAAAAAGGAAAAATTGATACTATGCTTTCTTTTACCACCTGCACATTTAGAGTAAAGCTCTAAATGTGAGTATGGTGATACCGATTTAATCAGTTTTATCTTATCTTTTTCTAAAGGATTCATAAGATGACCTATGAAGAACTTCAAGCTCGAGGCATAGAATCAGACAAGAAAGAAAAATCATTTTTGAGAATGAAGAAAACAGCAAAAATTGTGAAGGATATTCAGAACGGCTGTGGATGGTTAGGAATGGAAATTTCACCTCCAGAATTTTATGTCAATCCACTGATGATTCAACATATACCTGATAAGGAAAAGGAATCATTGATGATTGATCTGGAAGAAGCATTTTGGATTAAGATGAGCAACTTTTGGGAAGATCAATTTTCTATATTGATGAAAGATAAACATCTCCCTAATGAAATTAGACTTGAGAGACTTTTAGAAAGGGAGAAGAAGTGTATGGCTGAATGGAGTCAAGAATGTTACACAATGATCAATCCAAAGGATCAAACAGGATTGGAGTTGGACTATTTTGACCCTCAACCAATGCCCAAGTATGTGAAGCGACTCACTAAGTATAGCTGTAAACTTCAAGAAATTCGGAATGCTCGAGTTTATGATGCTCAACAGGCACTCCCTGCATACATGCCCCCCACATTCTTGAACAAGAAGGGGCCTATTGAACAAAATTTCTTGACAAATTTGGCTCTGGATAGGATTATTGATGCTCGGATCAATTTAAGACATGACCTCGAGCCTTATTTTAAGAAAGCTAAACAAGGCAAGATGGTATGGAGAGATGTTATTAGAACCATTCAGGAAGCTAGGAATAACTGGATCGGGCATATGAATGAGTGGGCTAAGGGAGAAAATCTGAGGACAAGAATTCTTAAACCAGGGTTGAAAAGAAAACCTAATGAAGAATTTCCATTAGAAGAGTTTGCTGATTTAATGCCTGAACAGCAAGCATGGGTTAAAGATGCAGAGGAGAGAGAAGCTGAGAGATCCAGGAAAAATAGGAAGCAAAGATCAGATGCAAAGCAGACACCACAGAACATAATCAGGAATATATTCAGAGAATCTGTTATTAATGAAGGACTGGAACCTATAAAGAATTTCAGGAAAGTTTCAGCCCCAACAATAACACCAGCAGATGCAGATCTTCTCATTGCAAACAGACCTAACAAGATCATGAAGAGATTACCCCCAACTCTCTAGCAAGAAGTTCATGGATATGTTCAGGAGAGAAAGAAAGAATTCATTGAGAAATACTTCCTCCGTTCTTTTTTATTTGCACGTTTTGACTTTTGTCACTGTTCATTGAGTAGCTTTGACTCGACTTTTTAATACAATTATATAAGATAAAATATAGTCAAGTGAGATCTTGTTGGATTCGTCTAATCGCATAGATTTAGAATATCAAATTTGCATAATTTTTACTTGTGTGGAATTTGAGTTATTACGGGTTATAAATGTGCATTGAATTGGGTGAAATGTGGATATATTGCATTTATTTAGGAACGGAGGAAGTATATCAGATATGATAGTATGTGCAGAGAAAACGCATACAAGGAGCATAGAGCTTATACTGATCAAACACAAGGAAGGATTCAGCAGGTAATCATTGATGATTGGGATGCATGGAATGAGAAGTATCTGAACAGAAAGGGAATGAATGTGATGCTAAAAGGTATGGGTAAGAATTTTTATGTCAAGAAAAATGATTCAGATGAAGATAGTACAGATGAGGAACAAAGATTTGAGAAGATGCGAGTAGTGGATGAAGTCACAACTATTGTAGGAGAGGGGAATGAAGAAAATGATGAACCCCATCCGATCCTGCAAGAGAGTATTAAACACTATTATGCAAGCAGGCAAAAGGAAAAGCGTGAATTCGAAGAATTTATGAAAATCCAAGATAAGAAAGGTAAAAAGAAAATATCCACCAGGAAGAGAAAGTCACATAATCTTAGTTCAAGTACTTCAGAAGAAGCACCTTCAGCTAAGAAAAGGACTGGGAGCAAGGTGGAGAAATTCAAGTCTGAGAAAACTAGCCAGTTTCCAAAGAAAATGAAGAATGAAGATGAGCTAGCAATTAAAGAGGTTTTGGACTTGAAAGCAGGAATTCCAGAGATAAGGAATTTGATGGATGAAGATTAAGAGACACTACAACCATCTCGAGGAAAGAAGGAAGTTGTTACTTACAAAAGGAGAGAAAAGTTACTTTCTGAGCAGAAAGAGACTAATCCTGAGAAATCTAAGCAGCAAGAATCCTCTTTTGAGAATGTAGAACAATCAGAAACCGTTCCTGAGAAAGAAAAGCAACAAGAAAAAGAACTTGAGAAACCTGTTAAGAAGTTCAGAATAAAGATGAAGGCTAGGAAGCCAAAGTATGTGGTTCAAGATACCAGCTCTGATGAAGAGAAAGTTGAACCAACTTTAGGGGTAGTACCTTATACAGAAGGGTTGGAACTCACTCCTTATGGTAATTTGGAAGTAGGAGATATAGATCCAGAAGGTTGGAGAGCATGCATTGACGAACATCAACCTGATGTACAAGGATCAACTCAGCCAACCACTGAACTTCAATAGACTCATATTATTGCAAGAAATGACTTGGAAAGACAGAATGAAGATCAACAAGCTCAGGTCAACAAGATTCTTATCCAAAGTCAGATCGATTTACAAGGGTCTTCAGAAGAAGAAGTTGAACAAGAAATCTTCAAAGATCCAGCTAAAGAAGTTGATAACTCTTCTGAAGTTGCAGAACAGTTGGAACAAGATTCACCACCAGAACAGGCTTCAGATGAGCAAGAATTTTTGGATCAAGTGGAAAAATTAGTGGTGAACACAGTGCAAGATCAATCAATTGAAGATTTGCAAGATTTTGAAGATCTGAACTTGCATGGAACTACTGTAGGAAACATGACCTTATCTTTGGAAGGTTTGATCAAAAAGTTCAGAAAACTGGCCAGGGAAGGAGGGAATGCACGCACTTTAGTAGAACAAGCAAATGAATATGCAGCTAAGCTTGAGTTAGAATTGGAGAAAGTTAAACAGCAAATGAATTCTGAGCAAACACTGGAGCCATCTCCATTAGCACTCCAAGCTTATAGAGAAGAAGTGCAGAGAAATGAAATTCAAGAGAATCAACAGAGAGAGTGTTGGATGGAAGACACTGTTAATCAACATCTCGGAGCACAGATAATTGCTGAGGATCAAATGAATCAATGGGTTCTACCATCTCAAGTTAGGGATGAGGTAACTCATAGAGCGGTTGCAAGGATGAATGATCCTGAGTGGGTTGCAGAACAGAAGAAGAAAGCAGAAGAATATTTTGGAATCCAGGGATTTGATGATTCAGAACCTCCTGCTATCCTTCTTTTGTTAAAGGAACCTGTACAGGAAGATCCCACAGAGATCCTGAACCAGCATAGCTTAGAGGTCACTGAAAAGATGGACACCAGCACATCATTGATGCATGAGTCAGACATAGGTAATCCACAACATAATGATGCTGAGGAAGTTCAAGAAGAGAATCCAGAACCTGTCCATGAAGAAAACCCAGAACAAGTTCAGGAAGAAAATGCAGAACCTACTCAAGAAGGAGGTCAATTAGAAGAAGAAGGAAATGAGAATGTTGGGAATGAGCAGGAAGAAACACAAGAGTCTGAGGGGAGTGAATCAAATACCTCTGAAGGATCTTCACCAGGAAAAGAAATTCCAGAGCTGTTGCCTTTGAGTTATTGGGGAAAGAATAGTCCAAAGGTGGGGTTATCAATCCCTGATAGCATTGAAAAGAAGACTGAATTCATAGAAGAAGAAATCAAGATTAAGTTTAATGGAAGAAAGGAAGCATTAGAGAATTACCTGGGAATGTCCAAGATGATTGTCCCAGACAAGGGATTTCATCCCAAGTGGTTGGATCACAAGTGTATCAATTATTGGAGAAGAATCAATGAATGAGACATTTTCATGAGACATAACAACAAATGTGGTTATGTGGAATAGACCAGGGAGTTCTATGTTAATTTTGATGTGGAGGCTGAAACAACATGGATTAGAGGAAAAACAGTGCAAGTCACTGTGGAGACTCTAAATGATTTGATATAGGCACCTCTGTTAGAACAGCCGGAAGTCAAGTCTGAAGTTCTTTTGAGAAAGAAAACTCAAGGAAATAAGCTTACCAATGCTAGAAAAATGGCATTAGGATTCTGTTCAACACACAGAGGAACTGAGCAGAATAAGATTCCATTGAAGAATTTGAAGCCTGAGTATCTACCAACGCTTGATTTCTACTACTCAAAGCTCAGACCCAATACTAATTTTCAAGGACCTTCTGCTGGAACTTTTGAGGGATTTGCATTATTATGGTCAGGGAGAAAGTGTAGTGCTGCACACCATGTTCTCAATGTCATTAAATCAAGAGTTGGAGAAGATGCACATTAGCCTATCCAAATCTTATCAGAAGGCTTTGTGAAAAACAAGGAGTGTCAATCACACCATTCTTAGTAGAGATTATAAAGATAGACCCTCCTATTCCATTACCAGTAGACAACTTGAGGGGAGAATTGGTCTACCAAATGCCGGATCTAGAGGAACAAACTTCTGAAGGATCAGGATCAAAAGTACCATCTCCTAAGACAAAACGGGTAAAACTTCCTTTAAAATCAAAATCATCTCAATCAAGAGCTGCAGTGAAAAGGACAAAGACTGCAGCAGCATCTCCTGCATTGAATCCTATTCCAGAAGATGAGGAATTCGAGAATACTTCTGCACCATCTCAACCTTTGAGACAACCAATGAGGAACACAGTGTCTGTGGGTGAATCTCAGAATATGAGTACTTCAATTCAAAGTTTTGCACAGTTCATGGAGATGTTAGTGAAAACTATGTCAGAAGACAAGCACATTCAAAGAGAGATAGAGCAGAAGAGGATTGAACTTGAGCATACCAGGATTCAAACTGAAGAGAAGCTCAGGAAAGAGGAGATGGACAGACAAGAAAAGATAAGGAAGGAAGAGTGGGATAGGCAAGAAATAATGAGAAGAGAGGAGATGGAAAGATTTGAAAGATTGATGAAAGAAGAACTTGAGGAGAGGACATGAACGAGAAAGGGATATGGAGCTGAGAAGACAGGAGCAGCAAAATAGTACAAGGTTGGTAGACATTCTTGCCAACCTAGTTTCAGACCTGAAGAAGTCTCCATCAATACCACCAAAAGACCCAGGCAGTGATGCAAGTCCATCCTGAGATCACATGGGAGTTTTCTGTAATCTTCTCATTCCTTTGTTATTGCTTTCTTTCTTTCATTGTTTCTTTTTAGTTTCCATTTATTTCTCAAATCATGCATGTGATCTAGAATAGAGTTAATATGAAGTTATATTGTGAGATTGAATTTCAAGTTAAGATTAATCTAATCAGAAACTCAAGTGGGGCAGAAAACTGATGAAGGAATAAAAGACTAGTCTAAAGTGGCTACCACAAAAACATTCACTTTATAGATTTTGACTGCATGCACGAGCCGCTCTTGAAAACTATTTTAAGCTGTAAACTTTGAGATTGATTGATGTCATTACTAGATAAACAGCTTGAAGATTTTATGATTGTATTAACTCTAGTGATTTGTATACCATAAACAACAACTGCACTACGTTAGAAGGATTGATCTAATCTAGTCTCTATTAGAAGATGAGTGTGCATATTGAGTGAAGTATGAGTCCAAGCTAAAAAGCAAGGGAAATTTCAGAAACAGACGTGGTAAAATAATGTGGATATGAGTAGCTGGCACAGCTGCCCCTCTGACTTATGAGTTGAACTCTAAAAGAGCAAAGTCAAGGGCAGTGGAGTTGAAGTTTCATCTGCAATGTCAGGTGATAATGGCCAAAATTGACCATTATTTTCAATCTATTTCCGTGTCTAATACGGACATTTGATCGCATTCCGTTCTTATTTTAATAAGAAAGCAGTTGAATTTGACAGATATATGCAAGTTTGTATAAATAATAAGCTGGTATTGAAAAACACAAAAATATTGTTATTTTTATTAATTTTATATTAAAAAATCCAAAACATGATAAAAATATAAAAAAATCATACACTTGATTAATTTTGGTTCGTTGTTGTCTATTCGGTGGAACACGAGTTCATTAAATGGAACACAGACCAAATAATCAAGTGGAATAAATATTATATTTATATTATTTTATATTTTGATGTATATATTTTTAATTTTTATGTTTGTTTATTTCTATTTCTGTTTTGAGCTATAATTAAAAATTAAATGGTCTACTAATCACTTTTAATTTCAATTAATTGCAGGTGATTTGATTTAAGTTGGTCCAAGTGTTTGAGTCCAATTAATCCAATCCAGCAAGTTCATTAATCCATATTGGCCCAAAACACTCCCATCCCCAAATTAATTTGATCAGGCCCACTACCCCAATTCAAGCCCAACACAAGCCCAACCCTAATCAACCCTAACCCTAACCCTTCGCCGGCGCCGCCACTGCCGCCGGCGAGTTTCCGGCCGTCTCCGGCGAGAGCCCCCCAGTCCAGCAGCCACCATTTTCACCCTCATCCCATCTCCTCCTCGATTCCGACCACCCTCATCCTCAACCTCCGTTCAACACTCCGGCAGCTCCATCCAACCACCACCATTATCCCTTCCGGCCAAACCACCACCCACTCTCGCGGCCACCACCATTTCCGAACACCTCCACCACCATCTACAACCAACTTCCGCCACCATCCGCTCCCAACTCCTCCATTCCCATCACAGTCCTCTTCCTCCATTTCCGCCGCCAGCGCACCACCCCCAGATCCGGCCTCCACATACCCTTCTCCGCCCCTTCTCGGCCTCATCTCCGTCACCGCCGCCTCAACACCAACATCATCGCCGCCCATCTCAACCTCGCATCACCTCCGAGCACTCACCACCACCACCACCACGCCGCGCCGCCAACACCTCCGTTCGCCGCCCGCTGTTTTTGTCTCCGGCCAAGAAAAACAAAGGAAAAGAAAAAAAACAGAGAAGAATTTAAGAAAGAAGAAAACGAAAAATGGAGGAAGAGAAATAAATGAAGAAGAAGATGGAGGAGAAGAAAGAAGAAGATAAAAGGATGGAAGTCTGTCGAGAATGGGGACTGATGAGAAGAAAATAAACGAGAGAGAAGAAGAAAATGGGGGAAGAAGAGACGAAAACTGGAAACAGCAGGAAGAAGAAGAAGAAAAACGAGAGGAGAGAAGAAAAGAAAGAAGAGAGAGAGAAAGGTAACCCTTTGTCGCGGAAGGTGTACATCGCGACCAAGTGCTCCGCGACCAAAAAAGTGCTCCGCGCCCAAAAATTATTCCGAGACTGTGAGAGGAGAATCAAGGCACAAAATTTTGTCGCGGAACATGGTTCCGCGACAAAATGGACCGCGACCAAGACAAAGCCTTCCGCGACAGATACAGTGTGACCGCGACAAAGACAGACAGAGTCACGTGACCACTCCCCCTTTAATTTCCCACATGTGCAAATACTTGGAGGATCCCAGGACTGCAAGTCCCGCAAGCACAAAGATCTTTGTCTCTTCCCCCTGGACCTCGAGCTCCCGGCCCCTCCTGCGCGCCATCTTGGAGCTAAAAATTGTTTTGTCCCTATGCAATTTGTTCCGCGACAAAGCAGTTGTTTAGCGACCAGGTGGGCCTTGAATGGGCCTAGGGCTTATTTTTCCACTCTCTATAAATATATCCTCCCACCCCCTTGAACAGTAACCTAGCTACACTTTAGTTTATTTTACTGTTTTGGAGGCACTACTGTGCTCTCCAAATTAGTGTAGGTAGATAGTTTTATTTATTTTATGCAATGTAGTAGATCTTAGCTTAGTTTAATTTATGCTTTGTAATAAATAAGTGTAGCTAGTGTTCATTTTATTTTTCCAGTTTTATACTTTTGTATTTTGGGTTGAAAACACTTAATCAATGGGTGTGTTTAACCCATTTTTGGTTTTTGGTAATATTGAGAAAATGTCTTCAAGAAAAAGTTCCATGGGTTGTTTACTGCATATTTTTATTTTTTGGGTTGCTTGACCACTTTTATTATGTTGTAGTTAAATTTAATGCTTTCTTTTAAATTTATTAAATGCACAGGCACTATATGCTTATCTCTTGATGGGTCTAGTGTAGGTTTTATTTCTTTTTAAATTTCAGTCCATTAGTATAATCTGTTTTAGGATTAGCTTTGATCTTCTTTTTTTTATTTTTAATTTTTGTTATATTTTGTCTTAGGTTTTGTTAGTTTTAAGTAGTTTATTTATTTTATTTTTATTTTTATTTTTTTTATTTTATCTTTAGCTTTAGTACATTAGATCTAATTAGGGGATGATATTAAAGTGTTTGTGCATTTTTATTTAAAAATTGCATCTCCTATATTGTATTGCACCACATTGTAACCCCACGGGTTGCAATGTAATTTTCCCGTTGTGATCCCACGGATCACAACGCACACCCATGTAATGCAATATAAGGGGTTATGCTGCCAAAATTTTTATAAAATTTTAAAACCCTTTGTCGCCATACACTTTGTCGCGGAACCACGTTCCGCGACAAAACCCATGTTTAGCGACAAAGGACCAAATTCTTGCATTTTGTCTGCATGGCTTTTGTCGCGGAGCACCCTTGTCGCGGAACCACGTTCCACGACAAAATTTTATTCCGAGACAGAAAATTATGCCTTGCCATTAATTTTGAAACCCCTTGGTCGCGATGCAACTCTTGTCGCGGAACCACGTTCCGCGACAAAATCCTTGATTAGCGACCAAGGACCCAAATACTTGTAATTTTATTCTGGGAGGACTCTGTCGCGGAACCACGGACCGCGACAAAATCCTTGTTCCGCGACCAGGAATTATGTCCTTACCAACTTTCAACCCCTTTGTCGCTATACCCCCTTGTCGCGGAACCATGTTCCGCGACAAAATTTTTGCTTAGCGACAAAGCGAACCCTAATTTTCAAAATATTCCATTCCTCTTATTTCCCACCCCTTTGTCGCGAAACCTTTGTCGCGGAGCCACGCTCCGCGACACAAACTCTGCATCGCGACAAAGTGGCACCTTTTTGCCAAATTTTTATTCTTCATCTCACTCCATTAATTAATTGAACCTTTATATTAATATTTTGAGGTTGAAATCCAATTATCTCAACCCATGATTAATTTGATATAAAGAACTTTGTTCAATTTCCCATTAAAAGATTTTTCTACAAATGATTAAACTCTAATGATCTAAGTATATAATCCGGACTGTAATTAATTAATTAATTATGGAATGAGTGATTATTTAGACATAAAGAGTAATTATGGATTCATTTCCATACCTTGCATGAGAAACCAATGTCTCTCATGCAAGATGACCCAAAAATATTTTCCTTTTATTTATTTTGTCTTTACCCGTGTTGTGTGAAACAGCTAGTAAGAGATATAACAGACTAATGTTGGCGGGTATTCCCACACGGATAACTAGCTCGTATTCTGTATATTAATTATTAGATGTTATTTTGCATGGTCCGAATAGTGGTCGGTGGAAGCCTTGGCGGTTCGTCCATCCGGGATTATAATAGCTGCTCAGCTGACTCCTATCCGGATACAGTTTTATTCTCTTTATCTTAATTTCAAAACCTGAATTCAAGTTGTAGTATTATTAAATGATGTCGACCAACATTATTTGAGAAGTATTACAACAAGAAAATATGTGGGTTTTTCTTCCATTCACAGACAAAAGGGAGCTGAATGACGGCGGTCACCGTCACTTGGAATTCCCTTCTGTCTAAAAATCTTTCCATCTGGAATAATTGGGAACTGGATAGCAGATGTTTGCAGTCCAGATCACCCCAGTTATTTCTGGCACTCTCTTTAGCCAAAATTCTTCTCATCCCCGGCTATTTCATCTCTGTGTGTCAACTTCTGTCTAAACCCACCTTATATTTTGGGTTATTTAATTTTACACTTCTCTATAAATTTATGCATGATACTATTATGTAGATATTGTGGTCGATATTATTTTGGGATCCTTCCCTTGGACACAGGAGTCTTGATTTTAATCAGATGTCTCATAATAAATTTCCAACAAAAATTCCTTTATAAAATCCGGATCTGAGTAAGGGATAAATTCGACAGTTATGACTAATTCACATCCGACTGGGGGTTGATTTTGGGAAATTAGAAGCAGAGTCAGCGATTAGGTCTCACCTAGACTGAAAGGATCTGTGTTGTAATTGAGAGTCTAGTACCTGATAGGGAATGATTTTCAGATTGATTATTTTCCAAAATTGCTGTTTGTTGGAAATCTTGTATTAAATATTGCACTGGGTCAGATTCCACTTGGATTCCGATAAGGTGTGACAGATAATGCTAGAGGAACAACATTCGGGCCTTGGTTATTTTCTAAGGTAGGGTTGAGTATTCTTTCAACTGTTATCTTCTTCTGCCAAAGCCTATTTTTGAGTCCTGAGTGAGTGCATCTGGAACGAACTAATTTATTAGTTCGTTTCATTAGTTTGTATCTCATAACCACCCGACGAGAAGTGAACACTGCGAGCGGTTCACCGAGAAAAGGGAATTCTTGATCCACATCCGGTCATTCTGACTGGGGGCTTTCTTTTACTACCAGGGTCAAACTTTCAGAAACCTCCGAGTGATAGGATTTTAAATGCTTTCTTTACCACTTTCTTTTAACTGCTTTCATTAGAGGTCACTCGGTTGTATTGAGAGTTGCGTAACTGCTACTAGGACTGATAGTTAAGGGATAGTTCAGGGCTTGATTAGAATCTTTGGGCGTGACATGGGGGAATGATAGCAGTACTTGACACTTCAACTAATGATTTGTCAGGTGTTGCTTATCCACCACAGATAAATGACATACCTCTGCAGGGGCAGTTATCTATCTGTGGTATCTTAGATTTTGTTGCCTTAAGAGCATGTAAACTCTTACTGTAAGTACCTGTCTGTTAAAGGGAACATGGTATAGAGAGCATGAGAATTAGCTAATTGATGGATTATCCCAAGCTAAGATCTGTGTAACAAAATGGAAGTTTAATTGTGTTTCATCTGAATCTTGTCCAATCTTTATTATTTTCTCCCTGTCCCTTCTGTCTCAATTTAGATCTGCTTTCTTAGATAATTTTAACCGCTTTCTTAGAATAATTTTATTGCTTTCTTAGACTAAATTTAATTCGCTTTCTAGAATAAATTTATCTGCTTTATTTTAATTGCTTACATAGCTTAGTTTAAATTATGTTGAGTAGTTGGTAATTCAAACACAATCTTGAAATGAGTAACCGAGTGGAAAATCTTAGTAAACGGCGTGGGCCCTGCTTCCATCGCACATCCTCCAGTGAACGATCCGGTACTTACTATAAATACTGCAATTTTTGACTCCGTGCGCTTTCGGGGGCACAGTTTCTTAACACGAGTAAATAAAAATGTGATTTTTCAGAAAATACTCATGTAGTGGGAATCTGCCGAAAGTTTCATGGTAGGTAATCTCATGACATGAAATCATGAGAAGTATCATGGCACATATGCCGGGGACCCTCAGTGTGATAGGCTGAAGGTCAATCTATCCCGGTTGTATCATGAGACTTGTCAAAAGTTTCATGACATGAGAGGACTGCAGCGCCATTTGAAATTAAAGCATCCCACCTGAGTAATAAAAAGTGATACTCTTAATATATCCCTAAACCCATTTTCCATCAATCATAACTCTTTCATTTAATAACTTCAATCCTGATATATTTTTATTGAAAAATACTCGTGTTAGTGAAATTTGTCAAAAGTTTCATCAGGTCATGCGACTCCTCCTAATAATGTGAAACCGAGCTATTGAAAGCCACGGAAAGCCACCCCTTGAAAAAAAGAAAAAGAAAGAAGAGTGTGTATTAGCTTATTCATTTTGGCTAAGGATTCAGAAACACAAGATATGCACATAAGTTGGATAGGATTGAGCGTGAAAAGAGAAATTTGACTAACTAAAGGGCAGAACAATAGTTCACATAAATGCAAATCACTTTTGTTAATGCTTTCATGAAGTCTGGTAAACTCAAAGTCAGGTATAAAGCATTAATCAGTTGAAAGAGTTGAGCTTGAGATAGTTGGAAAAGATAAGGTATTGATCCAGGAAAGTCTTACAAGAACATCTAAATCTTGGAAGCCACAAATTGGACTTGTTCTTTGAAACTTTACAAGTTTCCTACCACTTGAGGACAAGTGGTTCTAAATATGAGGATGGTGAATACAGTCTTTTATAACTGTCATTTGCGTCCAATTTAGTGTCTTAATAATGATCTTTTGTTCTTAATTTCATACGTTTTCAATGAATAACCATGGAAGATATGAAAAGATGGAAGAAGAACCAAGATTGTGAAGAAATTGGAAATTACATAAAATGGCTTGAAATTCTAAGTTTTTATTATAAGTCTCGCACGCTATGTTTTTATTTGATCTGACTCACGCTTTGTCATTCAGCAGGAAGTTAAGTTGAAAGGCTGCGGGAGATGGAAATGAACGTAGCGAGGAAAGAAATGAATGATGCGAGGACTTAAATACGAAATCAGGAAAAGATCTAAGGAAAAATGTTCAGAAGCTGAAGTGTACGCGATGATCATTTGACATCGCGTGGGAAGAAATTTTGTGCAAGACAAGAAATCTTAAGTGTTTTGGGAAATTATTTGAAGAAGATCTTGAAATCTCGCCTTGATGAGAAAGATAATTCCATTTTTGACTCTCGCTTTGAAGGAACTGGACAAAGCGAGAGGAGAGCTATTCTGATGCGAGCGGTTATTGTCCAAGGCGGAAAGCAGTTACAACGCCCATCTATAAATAAGACCCTTGCGAGATCAGCTCAAGCAGCCGGAGATTGAAGAGAATAGCTCGTTTTACTCACCAGTTCACTTTTAGAATTCAGTAGGTAGGTTAGCTAGGGTTTATTTTCGCTGCAATTTAATTCTTGTTCTTCAGATTTGTAATTCGATTTCGGAGTAGATTTTCTTCGGATTATTTTAGTAGATTAGTTTGGGAATACTCTGGAAGAAGGATTGCTATCGGAATGCTTTTGTTCATCCATTATGACGATCGCCATCTAGTTTCCGACTTCTTCGTTCGAATTCGCATTATTCTGATTGTAATCAGATTTCCAGGTGTATTCGTTTTTAATTTCTTTGTTATTCATGATATATGAAGGAAGATCAGTTGTCAAATCTTGTATTCTTATCTTTCTGGTTACAATTTCGAAAGGCTTTATCAGAATTCAATGTTCTTCAATTCTGTTTTAGAGAAGTATAAACCTCGAACACAATATTCGTTTTTTTGAAATCTGCATAACATCAATAATTTGATTTTCGAGATCATGCTAGTATCATATTTTCAATTCGTAATTCGTCTGGCATAGTTACTCAAGAAGTTTGGATATTGTAACCGAGTTAGGTATGAAACTGACAGAACCATTAATTCATTTGATTTTCTGTTGATAGTATACTTTGATTACAATTTTTGAAGCAATCTGCAGAAATTAATGTTCAGAACTAAAAGAAGTTCCTAAAGACCCATGCAGTGTTAACCATCGCGTGATAATCTTTAAGAATTAAACAACTCTAAATTCTCAAATCTGGAGGTAGAAGGTTCTGTTTCTCATTGTTTTCTGAATAAATGTTCCAGAAAGTAGTTATGATTAATTTCAGGATTTGATCCTTTACTTCATATAAGATTAAACTTCGCTTAGTCTTAAAAGATGACGCGAGGAAATATCCAAATAAATTCATTCCAAAACAAGTTATTTCAATGCTCTCGCGATGTCAATTTGACAGAGCGAGAGAGTCAACTTGAAATAGCGACAGAATTGGTTTCCATTCTCTGGGATATCAACTACTCATTTCTTATATATATATATATATATATATATATATATACTAGCCTATTTAGTTGTGCGATGCACAGCGTATTTGGGACGTACAACTGCCCATGGAGAAAGAATGAATAATTGTAGGTGAGCGCACGTAGTTTCCTTACATGATGCTTATTATGTTCAAAGAAGTTTAGTTATACTTAATTTACAAGGCAAGTACACAGGGTTGAGGAAGCCAAAATCAAACAATATAAACTTTACTTAGAACTGGAATTTCATAACACCCTAAAATCAACATAAACAACTGCGAAATACATGAATTTAAAACATGAAAATTGCTTCATCGGTCCACATAAACATTTTAGGTTATCTTTGTGTACAACGCTGATAATGTAGTCCCGTTCCCCACAACCTCAGAATACCAACATTATCTCTAACGGTGTCACAGTAATCACAACCAGCAAGAATGCAAAGATCTATAAACTGATCCATTGTGAGACTCAATTCTGACAAAACATGCACATAGCAATGAATCAAAAAAGGAGAGTTATAAAATGGATAGATGCTTCTTTGTACCTTTGAAACATCAAACTCCATCACTGGGATCTGTTTGTAGCTAGGACGATTGAAATATCGAAGAAATCTTGGAGCTCCAAAAGTTAAGGAATCCATGCCCTCTGTGGCTACTGCATAAACCTAATGCACAATACATGTCAAAGAAATCTTTAGAATAACCATTTCATAGAATCTGAAATTGGGCTGAAAAATTAGAAAATAAATAAATAAACAAATGAAATGTTTTCTTTAACTGTTCTTTTAGCAAACTTAATAATACCATTGTATGACCTATGAAAGTGTGGAAATTGAAATGGATCTCATATGATTTCCTTGAAGTAGCTCTCCACTAAAAAAATGAATCTCGATGGGTTCAAAGATCCTAAGCAATTCCTGCAAATAAATACTGTCATTAAATACTCACACAGATCAATAGAAACAAAAATAGTAAAACCATATAGATTGTTTCAAAAACCTTGCTAACTTAAACCATATAGATTGTTTCAAAAACCTTGCTAACTTGATTTTTCAAGGCAGTAATGAATGGTGTACAAGAATGTTATTTTTTAACACAGATGAGATCCCCTGATCTTTTGTAAACATGTTCAGTATCTGCATATCAGGTTTTCTTATAGCATGTACAAAGTAGAAGTTTACCTTGGCACCTTCCATGCTTTAATAATGACATATGGTACTCGAGCCCTAACATTGGAGCAAAAGCAACATCTCCTTATTTGTCAGTATAGATAATATTGGGGCTGGATTTTTTTTTTTCCCAAAATCCTTACCAAATATAACCAAAACCACAAGCTAATTGTTACACAATAGCACACTATTTAATATGCATTCCAGTGGGAGGTTAATGGTGAGCACCCGGTTCCTGTTCCCTGGCATAGTTTCGTGTTTGGAAATATAAGCTTCAAGCTCCTGTTGACAAAGAAAATAAATAAGAACCACATATAGATAACTATGCAAAAAATTGATTGTAAGGAAAATGTAGGCCAACCTGTTCAGGAGTCTCACTAACTCAATCCCACCTTCAAGGCGTGAAGTGATTTTCCAATTCCTTGACCCTGTCTATAAGTGATCCGTGGCAAGCTACAGCAACATGAAAGCAGGCAAAAGTCCGAATAAAGTGCATGTAGGACAGTGAAATGAGTTATTGCAACATTTACTACTGAACTAATAGATCATTCCCCAAAAAATATCAATACCAGATTTGTAGTGCACTTAAGCATTAAACAATAACAGAATAAAAGCATGCTTACCAACAACTTTAAGTAGTTTTGAAAATGGGAGAATAAAGACAAAAAATTAGCCAAATAATGATCCAATAGCAAGCAACAAAGAACTAAAACATATGAATAAGATTATTTATTTTCACAATAGAGTAATGTAAAGAAACATAAGATTAATGTGCAAAACTTCAATAAAGAGCTTGACCAACCTAAAAACTTCAAGGTGCAGAGCTTAAATTTACGAATCATATTGTTTTATATATATGAAGTTATAGAAGAATGCCAAGCAAAATCAAGCACTTGTATAAATACAATTTTCCTAGCCTGTTTTTCCAAATACAAAAGCCCTAGTATTTGCTCTCTTGTATAAAACCAAAGCAAGCAATATGGACCGATAGTGATATTGTTGCCCATATTGAACCTTTTCAATGTTTATTAACAAATGGAGAGAATAATATAGCCAATTCACAATGGGGAAGAATAATGAAGCATACAATCTGGTGGTAACCTGTACAAAAACAAATGGACCACCATTCCTCGTCTGGAGCCCACCACATTCCGTAACTGCTAAATCAGTGATGTTTATAATCTGAAACCAAAAACATTAGTACTGTTAAAAGGTCATATCACTAATGTGAGGCTGAGGTGTAACATATGTTGATATAGCAAGCTACTTGCTCAAGTTTAATTCACTGTAGGAAGTAATTTTGAAGGTCTAAAACTTACAAAAATTGAGTACAAATCCAAAACCTACAACAAATATGATACAGTTTGCCGATGGTCTACCCACACAAACAACCAATCTTTAAATCCCTAAGTGTTACTGAGAATAATGCCGAAAAGATAAACCTCAAGTGTGAGGATATGGAGGTGAAGTTTGAAATTTGCAAGTTGAAATTAAAAGTCGTCGAAAAGAAAAGGTCTAGCCTTATGTTTGAACATCCTCAAGTTGCAATCACTCAGCAACCCCTATCAATCCCTGCATAAAATTAGTCCATTTAAGTAGATGGAACAAAAGATAAAAACATTGCAACAAGAACAGGAATTCACGAACGTGCAAGAGAAAACACCAAAGAAACCATTTTCAGCAACAAAACCTAGTGCAAAAAAATTAATTCTTCTCACTGAAAATGGAAACTTCACACTCAAAACAATTCAATATACAGTACAAACCTATTAACAACAAACAAAACAGAGAACAATACGATCAGACCCTAAGCTCGAAATAACATATATAATTAACCGAAAAAAAACCCACTCGATCCAAACGGCACTATCTAGGGTTCAGTCAAATACAACCAAAATACCAATTGTTTTGTAACACAAAATAACCTTTCTCCAGAGTGACTAATTTAACTATAAGCAAAGTGTTACATAACTGTCAAATCAATGGAAATAATGACAATGCATAGTGTTACTAATTGTGTTTCAATTATAATATAGGATATAGTAACTATAATATTTATAGGATATAGGAGCTTGATATGCCTTTCCTTACCGCTACTATTAGGCTTACTCATATTATTTTCCAGTGATCAGGTATTTTTGTCAATCAGGTATTAATTCCACAAAGTAATAGTTCACACTTTCCAGCAACAAAGGGTGTACGCTTTCGGGAGTTGCCTGGGAGATCCCCCTGCAAACCAGGTATGGTCTCGGTCATTGCTTGAACGATTTTATGCTCTTCACTATAGCTTTCATGGCAATGACCCCATCTTGGATCCGTTCAAAGCTGTAAACAAACCAAAACTAATATTGAAGAAACCACTGACAATATACAACTAAATATTATCATATATGGATCTGTATACTCGGTGTATGCTTCTTATACACGTAGCAAAAATTTGCAAGACCTTAATAGCACTCTGCGGGTTTGCCCAATAATTTTTTTAAAAAAAATTAGTTTAGCTAGTAAATTAACTTGTTATTACCTATATCTTGGATATTTAATCAGCCAATAATTGCAAATACATAAAATAACCACGGGTAAGAAAGAAATACAACAAAAAACTTCTAGTCAAAGCAATTACAAACATAAAATTGAACTCGATGGAGAACCAACAAGTAATTTAAGCCACACCCTAAATGATTTGGCCTAAGTTTTAAGGCAGAATCTTCATAATTCATATACCCTTAAAATGCCAAATCATTATTAATTAAATTCGGAGGTGGAAAAATTATTAGAAGTAGCACAAGATATATGAAATCCAACAACAATCACATTTGCATCAAGAGACAAAGAAGTGCTTCTGTTTCGGACTTTCAGTTTCATTATTCATGAGCTATTTTAAGAACTATGACACTAAAAAAATTTTACTCTCGCACAATATCTGCAGCAATAACTAAAAAAACTTCACAGAGGACAAGAGCTACTAATATGACAGTTTACAGAACCAAATGCATCGAAGGCACACTCCTCATTATTTTTGGAAGAAAGTGTAACTATTTTAATTTACCATATGGGCTAATATTTATATCCTTCAAATGTTATATCAAAACATCAATGTTGATTATGCCTGTTCCAGTTATAAGTATTTATAAGAATCCACTAAACATTTCTAGAAAGGATGAGTACTATCACCATGTCCACTATCAAGTTACTTGAACAATTAACAAAAGATTCAACTTTATGCTTCTCTTGATAGCCCCACACAGGCCACTCGCTTATACGCATGAGACCTTTGAGCATAATGAAGGCAGGCATGAATTTTTAAATTTCTTACCCCATGATATCCTTGTAGGAAATAATTTACCCCATCAAAGTCATCAGCAGAAATGTAAACAAACCTCTTTAATCCAACAGAAGAGAAGGAAAAAATGCTCGGAGTTAGGATTCGAATGGCGGAGCCTAAATCTAAAAAAATAAATATAAGAAATTACCTAGTAATGTCATCGTTTGACTTAACAAGACGAGACCAGGGAATCTAGCTCTTAAATAAGTTGAGAGTCACCACCGCACGCAGGTGGCAGCAGAAACGGCCTTCGTGGTTGTAACACCCCGGTTTTTGGTAACCCAGGTCGGGGTGTCACCGCCACACCTCCCTAGTAAGACACGGTTTCTCCGGCTTACTAAAGAGATGCAAGGCTAAGTATTGCAGTATTTAAAACATTTAAAAGCATTCAAAACAGCCCATACATTATAGTTCGAAAATAATATCATAGCGCAGCGGAAATAATATTTGAGTATAGTATTGCAGCGGAAAAGTAAATAGGCCGACATGGCCAAAACACGGGTTAAACAGGCCCGTTCATAATATAGTCTAATGCACTAATTAAAACAAAATAATGTTTTCCCAAAATCCCATGCATGGATCGTGCTCACACATGCTCATTCCACATACTCTGTAAAAAAAAAAGGAATAAAAATGGTTTGGTCAGCACAACTTGCTGAGTAAGTTAACACATGCATGATTGTAGGGTTTAAAAGCCATTAATTTTTAATAATTAAATAAAAGCATGATAATAGCATAATATTCAGTTTAATCTAATCAACTATCCAATAGCATAATTTATTTCAGAGCTTTATTTAGCAACACATCTCGCATGAATTAAAATAAAAGCCATAATTTAAATAAAGCATTTAAGTAATTTAATTGGACACAAGCATAATTTAATCTAATTTAATTTAATTTAATATCCCCATTACATCCCAGATTCGGTATTTCAAAGTTTCACGATAGCATCGCGATATCAACAAGTTTAGCCGGTAGCCCGGCGGCCGCAACCGTATCAGCCATACCCAGTACCACTCCGGAGCCTCGGGAAACCCATGTGGATATTCTCGAGAGTGTAGGCTTTATATTTCTCCATTTAGGCAATATCATATCTCAAGTTTAGCGCGCGGGGTCACCATCGTCCATTAAGGCACGAAGTGAATCGTTAGGGGGCACCCTGCAGAGCACTTACCCATAATTTTAATTTATCAAGTTTGTAAGGGGATTAAATTTTAAAAATCTGATCTTAATTATCTTTATTTAAAAATAGTATCTCAACTCATTTCAACCCTAAAGATTAATTCCATGTTTCAACAAGATTTCAAGATTTTGTTTCCGGTAAACCACAGTTTACTCTAAAATTCGACTAATATCAGATTTAATTCCAAAAATTCCAAAATTTCACGACTGACTCAGAAACGTTGAGATCTACAACTTTTGTGTTTTAACTTTTTCAATCCGAGACACCTAAACAGGTCAAAAACACCAATTTTCGCAGAAGTACAATTCTGTCCGAATTTAATGTATCACAGTTTAAAGATTTCGAATTCTACCATAGCAATTCAACTCCAAATTTGATGAAATTTTACAGAGACCATTTTAAGGCAATTATCTACAATTTTCATGTTCGTCCAAAGATCTAAATCGGTCTGCAACCTATGTCAAAAACGTGATCAAGATCGGACCTAAGTTCTGTCAAGAATTTCAAGATCTAGATTCAAGTAGTTCGGTTTTGGTCGGTCTTCGCCTATCAAATCGTCTCTAAAAATTCTCAAAAATTTACAGTAGATAGATCTAAGCCTTACGAACGTTTTTTGTGTTTTAAGTTTTTCCGTTCGAAATCGTATTAGGGTTCGGAAAAATTCATCAAAACTGTTGCGTCGGAAGAAACATAAGTTGGCAGATTTACGATTCCTTGTTAAATCTTTTAGTTTCGATGGTTTTAATTCTTCCCAAAATCATGTAAGAGTTAACTTACTGATTCGTGAACGTCCGGGATGTCTATTTCGGAGGCGTGGCTTCCAGTTCACCGTTCTCCTCTCCGTTCGTCGGGTTCCTCGTTCTATATCCGATTTGGGGTGTAAAGAGGAAAGAGACGGGGTTAGAATCCGTTTTCGGATTGAAACTAAGAAGAATCTGATGGACTAGAACTTACCACACGTTGGAGATCCTTTGATTTTCGTCCAAAGCTGCTGCCTTGGTGTTCGATGCCTTCGTAGACTCCGGGATTTCGACTTGTGTGTGTAGAGAGTATCGTAGGGTTTTGAAAAAGAGTTTAGGCTTCCAAGGGGGTTTATTTATAGATATCCCAGTCCTAGGGCGTCCAAAATCTGACCCTAAGGGTCTTGAGTCGAGAGACGTTCAACCGAAAGTCGGAAAATCCGCGTTCGGGCAAGAGATTCACGCAACGGGCAAATCTGTCGCTTGGCGCGGGGTTGGCGCGCCTTTCTTCATATTAGCGCGCGGCCAGCGCGCGACTAGCGCCTGGACTCCGGTCCGGGCGGGTCGTGCGATCCGTCGTGCTCTTCCGCCTCTCTTTCGGGTTTCTATCCCTCTATGCTCTCGGATTCCAATTTCCGGACTCTCTTCGGGTTCCTATTTCGTGTCGTTATTTCTTTCGGATCGAATGTTACGTTTTGGCTCGAATTCTTGAGTTCATTTATATCGGGTCGGGTACCCGTGTAACGAATTATTTAACTTTAATTTCTTTTGTTTAATTAAATCTCTTTTAATTAATTTCATTTCTCATTTCCTCTATTTTCATTTATTTAATGTCTTTACTGATTCCTTTGTTTATTTATTTATTTATTATATTTATTTATTTATTTATTGTATTTATTATATTTATTATATTTATTTATGTTGTAAAATTCTCGGGTATTACAGTCTACCCTCCTTAAGAATCAACTTCATCCTCGAAGTTGTATTTTGGCTTTTCTCGTGCTAAGGTCTTTTGTTTATTTTATTATTTTGTGACTGAACTTAGAATTAAGACTTCTAAGCTGCCTACGTACCCGGTGAATGGATCAAGCCATAACGTAGTTCAAAAGTTTACAAAGATGCACTAAAAATAGGTGGTATGACATCCTCTCCCCCTTAAGATTGCAGTTATGTCCCCATAACTGTGTCGGTATCGGTTTGGAACAATGTCGGGTAGCGTTCTCTCATGTCGGATTCTACTTCCCAAGTTGCCGTCTCACTTTTGTGGTTTGACCAAAGAACCTTGATCATTTTGACGGTTTTGTTCCTCGTTACTCGTTCCTTAATGTCGAGAATACGCACTGGGACCTCTTCGTAAGTCAAATCTTCATCGAGCTCAATTATCTCCGGTTGAAGTACATGTGTCGGGTCCGGCACATACTTCTTTAGTTGTGAGACATGGGAGACATTATGAACTCTATCTAATTGTGGCGGTAAAGCCAGTCGGTAGGCCAAATTCCCGACTCGTTCTAGAATTTCATAAGGTCCTATGTATCGAGGACTCAACTTTCCTCGCTTGCCAAAGCGCATCAACCCCTTCATGGGTGATATCTTTAGCATGACCCTATCTCCCACTTGAAATTCTATGTCTCGTCGTCTCACGTCGGCGTAACTCTTTTGACGGTCTTGAGCGGCTTTCATTTTCCCTTGAATCACTTTGATTTGTTGAGCCATGTCTTCGATAAATTGTGATCCAACCACCACGGACTTATCGTTTTCTTCCCAGCTCAACGGGCTTCGGCACTTTCGTCCATACAACGCCTCGAAAGGTGTCATGCCGATGCTAGCATGGTAGCTATTATTATAGGAGAACCCAATTAAGGGTAAATGAGATTCCCAATTCCCTTTGAATTCCAACACGCATGCTCTCAGCATGTCTTCTAGTGTTTGGATTGTCCTCTCGGTTTGTCCATCCGTCATCGGGTGGAATGCGGTGCTCATTTTGATTTGAGTACCGAGAGCTTTTTGTAACTCCGTCCAGAAATGAGAGACAAATCTACTGTCTCTATCGAAAATGATATCATGTGGTACTCCATGTCGTCGTACCACATTATCAATGTAGGCTCGGGCCAATTGGTCCATAGTCCACGTGTCCTTCATCGGGATAAATATGGCTGTCTTCGTTAGCCTATCCACAATCACCCAAATCTTGTCCATGCCTTTAGGTGATCAGGGTAATCCCGAGACAAAGTCCATTGAGATGCTATCCCACTTCCAACTTGGAATCTCTAGTGGGTGCATCAGTCCTAGGGGTTTATGCCGCACTGCCTTAACCCTTTGGCAGGTGAGACATTTCGCTACGAAATTTGCCACTTCCTTCTTCATTCCCGGCCACCAATAGATCTTCTTCAGATCTTTGTATAGCTTGTCACCTCCGGGATGTACGGAATATGGCGTGTTGTGCCCTTCCTCTATCAACCTTTGTTTCAATTCGGCACACTTCTGAGGCACACACCATCTCCCTTTAAAACGGATGCTTCGATCCTCGTGGATAGTAAATCCGGTTGCCTTTCCGTTGGCAATATACCCCTTATCTTCTCCAATTTCGCGTCGCCCGGTTGAGCGAGTCGAATCTCGTCCAATATTGGAGTTTCTACGACCATCGCGTTGATCGTTTCACTCACTATGCCAGAATGCACAAGTTCTAACTCAAATCTTGCTAACTCCATGTACAATGCCGGCGGAATTACCAACGAGTTCGTCACGTGTTGGGTTTTCCGACTTAGGGCATCGGCTACCACATTCGCCTTCCCTTCGTGGTATGCTATCTCTAAATCGTAGTCTTTAATAAGTTCCAACCACCTTCGTTGTCTCAAATTTAACTCCTTCTGAGTGAATATATATTTCAAGCTCTTGTGGTCGGTGAACATTCGACACTTCCGCCCATAAAGATAATGTCTCCATATCTTTAGAGCGAAAACGACCGCTGCCAAATCCAGGTCATGTGTCGGACAATTCTCCTCGTGAGGTTTTAGTTGGCGTGATGCATACGCTACGACTCTCGAGTCTTGCATCAAGACACAACCCAAACCTTTCTTCGAAGCATCGCTGTAAACTTCGAAGTCACCATTCTCTGATGGTAGTGTTAATACGGGTGTGGTTGTGAGTCGTTTCTTCAGCTCTTGAAACGCAGTCTCACAAGCCTCTGTCCACACATATTTTACTCCCTTCTTAAGTAGATGGGTCAAAGGTCGTGCGATTTTAGAAAAATCCTTCACGAACCGTCTATAGTACCCGACTAAGCCAAGGAAACTCCTTATCTCGGTTTGGCTCTTGGGAGTTGCCCATTCAGTTACGGCAGAGACTTTTGCCGGATCTACTGAAACTCCATCAGCGGATACTATATGTCCAAGAAATGCTACCTCCTTCAACCAAAAATCGCATTTGGACAGTTTGCCGTATAGATGATCGAGTAAACAACAGAAGGTAAGAAAATAAAATAAGAAAACGCTTTTCGAGGCTCGCGCGGTGCCCGCGCGGCAGCGCGCGGCGACCGCGCGGCCGTAGCAGTTTGAAAAAAAGGGCTCGCGCGGAGCGCGAGCCATTCCGCCCCATTTCCATTTCCGAGGCTTCTTCTAGTTTGCTCCCAAATTCGTCCTCTCATTCCCAGCTTCGATTTTCCATTGCAAGGTATGTGTCTACTACTTCTATTTGTCAATTTCAGATTTTATGTCTTGTTTAGCCTCATTCTTTGGATGAATTTCGAACCTAGGGTTTAGGGACAAATTTTGGGAATTTGTTGTTTTTAGACTTTAATTTGTGCAACTAGCGAGTTTATGCGATCCTTGGTGTTATTTTTGTTGATTAGGAAGTATTTGTGCAACAATGTATGCCTAGTTGGGGGAAGTTTTTACTAGATTCCATACTTTAGAGAGAGTATGAATTTCCCGATTTGTGTTGGTATTGTGGGCCTGCGGATGAGTTCGTTGTCGTGGTTTTGTGCCCTATTATGATGATGAGTTATTGCCTAAGCAATTGTTTTGATTCGGGGACGTTTCCCATGTGTTTACAAGTAAACTTTGAACTTGATTTATTGCGCACACAACGTGTTCGACTAAATGTCCCAAAGAGTCTTGGGATTCGTTGGGGCTTATTCTTTGCTCAGTGATCCTCTTAGATCGATCATGTTATAGCCTACACTTCATGTTCTTGGGTTTTCTAGCCTATACTTGATGTAACCTCTGTGTAGGACTTATCCTTATATTTGGTATTGGTTGGGTATCTGCAGGATGCTGCTCTTTTTATGGGTTGTTTTGGCGTCACTCATGTGTCCCCCGAGGACCAGGAGACGGGTTGCTCAGCGTGACGAGGCTGGCCCTAGCACTGCCGCTCCGGCGATGCCTGACTTCGACGAGAGCGAGCCAGAGGAGGACGAGGAGCAGCGGGGCCCTAAGCTCAAGGGTCTTCCCGACGAGGTGCGTCCCCATAGACACGATAGGTACCGGTTTGCTACTATGGCCTCTCAGGAGTTCTATTTCGACGAGCTTCGTCGGAACAGGGCTTATGTTTCGGAGAGAGGCATGGATCCTCGCCATATGGACGACGACAGGGTTAGTCCAGTTTTGGGCCTTCTTCAGTGGACTGGACTTGCGCGCCATCCCGAGGGCATCGCTTCTGGGTATTTAGCTATGGAGGTCTCGGGAAGAACAGCGACTTGTCTCGAGTCTGGGTTCGGGGTCGCCATCTAGATTTCAGTGCTTGGGCGATCAACGTCTACTTCGGCCTTCCTGACGACGGCGTATTCTGGCCACAGCCTGAGGGTCGTATACCCCCGCCTGCGTGGGGCGTTTTATGCACCTTGATGGCTCCTCAGCTCGAGCATGATCATGAGCTGCGGTTGACGACGATGGACTCTCCGTGGCGCGAGCTTGCTCAGATATGGTTAGGCCGTGTCCGGCCGATTACCCGGAGCCATATTGTTATAGACCACGTCTATGAGACCATTTGCTTTCTCGCCCGAGGTGGTAGGGTGAATGTTGGGGATTGTATCGCGGACAACCTGAGGGGTATGCACCGAGGACGAGGGAGTAGGGTGATTACCCACGTTCATCTTATTTGCGGCATGTGTGCGGCTCAGGGGATCCGTACGTCACCAGAGACGGATCCTTACGAGCTAATCGCTGGCGGCTACTACCGTATTCCTACCTACGCCGCTCGACGCAGTGCTCTTCGACGTGGGGCTCATTTGGCTGTCCTTCGCCCGGAGCCCAATGGTGATGGTTTGATTCTAGTTGTCCCTCCTGAGCAGCCACCTCCGCCTCCCGTGGTTCCCCAGCAGGGTGCGGAGATGCCGCAGATAGTTCAGATGCTGCAGGGTATGCAGCTTAGTATGGATGCGGGGTTTGCAGCCGGGCAGGCTCGCTACGACGCTCTGGATGCCAGGATGGATCTATACCAGGCTCGCATGGATACGATCACTACGAGGCAGCTGGAGCAGCAGGCCACCATGACCGACATGTATGCCTACATGCGTCAGATGGACGAGTATATGCGTCGTCAGTTCCCGCCTCCCGACCAGTGATCCTTCGTTTCAGCGTTTCCATCTAGGCTTGCAGTAGTAGTGTTTTATTTAGTTGTTTTCTTATGGACTGTACAAGGATGATCTTGCTGACTATGTTCCGCAGTTTATGTTCCTGTTGTATCCTTGCTCAGTTGTCTGATTTGACTGTTATCGTTTAGAGAAAATGTGGTGGAACTGTTCCGGTTCGTTTTTCTCTCCTTTTTTTTTCCGATAATTTTGGGCTGAAGAATTTCAAAAAAAAATCAACTCGCATTTCATTCCTTTAAAAGAAATTTAATACAAGTAATAGGATGCGCAAAATAAATGTACTATCTAAGACAAAGTATCTAAAAGATCTCTTCGTCCTCTGGCAAAGTAGCGGGGTCTTCCATAGGATCATCCTCATCAGAGACTTGGCCGGTGCCCAAAGGTCCATGAAACACTGGGGATGGTGGATCAACGGCTTCCGGAACTGGTTCCGGTGACTCCTCCAGATGGTTCTCCACGGGGCCCGGGTTTGGCGACGGGCGGACCATGTGGGGCCAGAGTCCAAGGGTTCCGTAGCGTCCACGGATAAGGCCGGATGGGCTCTCCACTGGGGGTGTTGGGCTTCGTGGTCCCATCAAGTGGTCTTCCACAGGGCTATATGGTACTACTATATCAGTGAGGCCAAGCAGGTCCGTCCCTAGATCCTCGATTCTATCTATCACAGCATCGCTCCGTTCGGTGAGTTTTTGCACTTGAGTTTCTAAGTCTTTTATGCGATCTTTATCAGCGGCCCTCAAGTTCAGGAAGTGCTGGAGGTCAGCTTCCCTTAAGTCTCCCATTTGGTGCAGATTTGCCTCCAAGTGAGCTATACGATTTTTCATTTGTTGTATGGTTTGTTGGGTGTCAAGGTGAGCGTTCATCATCTTGATCATAAACTGCATCATGTCTTGACTAGCCATCTAGCGCAAGCAAGAGATTTAAGTTAATATTCTCCAAGATTCTAAGTTCAAGTTTTGCCAAGATTCTAAGTTCAAATTCGCCAAGATTCTAAGTTCAAATTCGCTAAGATCCTAAGTTCATAGAAGAGATGCAATATGCAAATGCAAATGATGATTCCCCCCAAAAATAATTTAATGCACTATATATATTTTTTCCATGGGGTTTAAAATAAAAATTTTTCATGGAAATAATACTTTAAAATTTAAAATAATAGTCAAAATATTAATAGTGCTTTAAAATTAATAATGGTTTAAAAATAATAGTTTAAAAATAACCTGGCTCTGATACCAACTTGTAACACCCCGGTTTTTGGTAACCAGGTCGGGGTGTCACCGCCACACCTCCCTAGTAAGACACGGTTTCTCCGGCTTACTAAAGAGATGCAAGGCTAGGTATTGCAGTATTTAAAACATTTAAAAGCATTCAAAACAGCCCATCATTATAGTTCGAAAATAATATCATAGCGCAGCGGAAATAATATTTGAGTATAGTATTGCAGCGGAAAAGTAAATAGGCCGACATGGCCAAAACACGGGTTAAACAGGCCCGTTCATAATATAGTCTAATGCACTAATTAAAACAAAATAATGTTTTCCCAAAAACCCATGCATGGATCGTGCTCACACATGCTCATTCCACATACTCTGTAAAAAAAAAGGAATAAAAATGGTTTGGTCAGCACAACTTGCTGAGTAAGTTAACACATGCATGATTGTAGGGTTTAAAAGCCATTAATTTTTAATAATTAAATAAAAGCATGATAATAGCATAATATTCAGTTTAATCTAATCAACTATCCAATAGCATAATTTATTTCAGAGCTTTATTTAGCAACACATCTCGCATGAATTAAAATAAAAGCCATAATTTAAATAAAGCATTTAAGTAATTTAATTGGACACAAGCATAATTTAATCTAATTTAATTTAATTTAATATCCCCATTACATCCCAGATTCGTTATTTCAAAGTTTCACGATAGCATCGCGATATCAACAAGTTTAGCCGGTAGCCCGGCGGCCGCAACCGTATCAGCCATACCCAGTACCACTCCGGAGCCTCAGGAAACCCATGTGGATATTCTCGAGAGTGTAGGCTCTATATTTCTCCGTTTAGGCAATATCATATCTCAAGTTTAGCGCGCGGGGTCACCATCGTCCATTAAGGCACGAAGTGAATCGTTAGGAGGCACCCTGCAGAGCACTCACCCCTAATTTTAATTTATCAAGTTTGTAAGGGGATTAAATTTTAAAAATCTGATCTCAATTATCTTTATTTAAAAATAGTATCTCAACTCATTTCAACCCTAAAGGTTAATTCCATGTTTCAACAAGATTTCAAGATTTTGTTTCCGGTAAACCACAGTTTACTCTAAAATTCGTCTAAAATCAGATTTAATTCCAAAAATTCCAAAATTTCACGACTGACTCAGAAACATTGAGATCTACAACTTTCGTGTTTAGCTTTTTCAATCCGAGACACCTAAACAGGTCAAAAACACCAATTTTCGCAGAAGTACAATTCTGTCCGAATTTAATGTATCACAGTTTAAAGATTTCAAATTCTACCATAGCAATTCAACTCCAAATTTGATGAAATTTTACAGAGACCATCTTAAGGCAATTATCTACAATTTTCATGTTCGGCCAAAGATCTAAATCGGTCTGGAACCTATGTCCAAAACGTGATCAAGATCGGACCTAAGTTCTGTCAAGAATTTCAAGATCTAGATTCAAGCAGTTCGGTTTCGGTTGGTCTTCGCCTTTCAAATCGTCTCTAAAAATTCTCAAAAATTTACAGTGGATAGATCTAAGCCTTAGGAACGTTTTTCGTGTTTTAAGTTTTTCCGTTTGAAATCGTTTTAGGGTTCGGAAAAATTCATCAAAACTGTTGCGTCGGAAGAAACATAAGTTGGCAGATTTACGATTCCTTGTTAAATCTTTTAGTTTCGATGGTTTTAATTCTTCCCAAAACCATGTAAGAGTTAACTTACTGATTCGTGAACATCCGGGATGTCTATTTCGGAGGCGTGGCTTCCAGTTCACCGTTCTCCTCTCCGTTCGTGTGGTTCCTCGTTCTATATCCGATTCGGGGTGTAAAGAGGAAAGAGACGGGGTTAGAATCCGTTTTCGGATTGAAACTAAGAAGAATCTGATGGACTAGAACTTACCACACGTCGGAGATCCTTTGATTTTCGTCCAAAGCTGCTGCCTTGGTGTTCGATGCCTTCGTAGACTCCGGGATTTCGACTTGTGTGTGTAGAGAGTATCGTAGGGTTTTGAAAAAGAGTTTAGGCTTCCGAGGGGGTTTATTTATAGATATCCCAGTCCTAGGGCGTCCAAAATCTGACCCTAAGGGTCTTGAGTCGAGAGACGTTCAACCGAAAGTCGGAAAATCCGCGTTCGGGCGAGAGATTCGCGCAACGGGCAAATCTGTCGCTTGGCGCGGGGTTGGCGCGCCTTTCTTCATATTAGCGCGCGCGCCAGCGCGCGACTAGCGCCTGGACTCCGGTCCAGGCGGGTCGTGCGATCCGTCGTGATCTTCCGCCTCTCTTTCGGGTTTCTATCCCTCTATGCTCTCGGATTCCAATTTCCGGACTCTCTTCGGGTTCCTATTTCGTGTCGTTATTTCTTTCGGATCGAATGTTACGTTTTGGCTCGAATTTTTGAGTTCATTTATATCGGGTCGGGTACCCGTGTAACGACTTATTTAACTTTAATTTCTTTTGTTTAATTAAATCTCTTTTAATTAATTTCATTTCTCATTTCCTCTATATTCATTTATTTAATGTCTTTACTGATTCCTTTGTTTATTTATTTATTTATTATATTTATTTATTTATTTATTGTATTTATTATATTTATTTATGTTGTAAAATTCTCGGGTATTACAGTGGTATACACGATCTTTGGTAACTAACTCATTACTAAAAACCCCATTGCACAAGAACAGATATTTACTCCTTAATCCTCTGCAAAACTAAAAGAAGAACAAATTACAATCCGGAAAAACACCGACACATGGAGATTGTTCTTCTTTCATGTCTGGTGAGTGACAAATCATACCTAGAAGCGAAATCAAACCTTTCTATAGCTCCCAACAGGTGTAGTTCGCAGCTACAGGTCTACGTGCAGAACAGATACTTAATTGTTGGATTTAAACACACACAATAAACATATATAAGTTATTTAATCTATGTATATTAGAATCTTTCAAACCCCCAATTAAGTATCTGGTAAGGGCACCGCACAAGACCATTATAGCAAAAGAAAAGAGAACAAAACTGAGAGGTAGCATAGTTCCCTCGGCATCCTGCTCATTGGCAAGGTCTTGAAGCTATCCAGCGCTGCCCTGATCAGGCACATCCGTCTTCAAGTCCAGCAGCTCAAATATCAAGCTTTCATCGTGCGCTGGATCCAGAAAAACCTCTTAAAACAGCACCATACATCCATCAAGACACCATAAAATCCACAAAAGCAAATCACCACAAGTCCACAAAAACAGGTTCAGAACAAGCAACTTCACAGAAACAGAAAACATTCTAACATTTACTAATGCACTGACCTGATGATCAGGAACTTGGCGAACATTACTCACATCCTACACACAGAATACCAAAAAGTTCACCAAACAAAAATTAATCTTTCAAAAAATAAAGTAAAAATAATCGTTGCATATTACAAAAATAACTGAATTTTTGCAACAAAACTCAAACTGCCATAAATCTGTAAACCTGGAAACGCTTCCACGTGAATCATTTAAGGTGCGAGTTAACATTGCACGTCCTGTACAGGTTATTTGGTGAAGCGGAAGAAGACCGTGACTTCATTACTTCAACAACTGCCACTTCTGTATATGAAGCTTTTCTTCTCCAAGTGGTATTTGTAATTGTTTTAACTCTCATTCTCTTGAATACTTTTTAAACCAATTTTTTCATTTGTCATTGTTCTTTTTGTAATACAGTTTTTTAGTCGAGAATAATTTGCAAAGTAGACTATTAAGATCCAGGAAACTCACCAGAGGTGCACCCTTCACAGCTCGTTTAGCTAAATAAGAGCAGGGTTTGAAGAAACCGCTGTATGATTTCGACCACTCCTCCAGCCGTGAGCAAATGTATTTTGATCCGATCAAGTCAGCCCAAAACATGACCCCTCCCCTGGCCGAGGATACGACATTATGTGAAAAAATAAAAAGTGTCAGCGGTTTTTCAGAGGTTGCTTGAAAATCCATGAAAATTATAATTAGAAAAGAAAAAGGAAAAAGAAAAATCAGTGGGCAGACCTGTAAGGGGGGAATCCCATTCCCATAACAGCCGATATGTCAAGATCTGCAGCCTTGACAGCAATGCCTTCATCGAGTACCCTACAGGCTTCATTCACCACGGGGAAGAACACCATCTCAATGATATCCTTATCAGTCAATTTTGCTAACTGGATGAGAGTTGAGTCAAGAGAATTAGGAAAAAATAATGTATATATTTATTTATGCTTTAAATCAAGAAGTCGAATGAGAGCTTAACCTTAGGATTGATGGAAACACCAGAAAACTCCCTGGCCTTCTCGATGTATTTCTTGATTTCTGGATCAGGGCTTGCCTTTCGCTTCTCATCGTATACATAGATCCCTCGTCGAGTGCTTTCACCTAGAGCAAGTAGCTCATCCGAATGAGAAGAGCAATTTGTTTAGTGAAACTACATTTTTCTTTTCCAGCACGAGGACTTTACCTTGTCTGTTATCCTCTTGCATAAGAGAGATCAGCATTGATTTGTAAGTCCTTTTGGGAAAATTCAGAATATACTGTCCGCCAGTAGCAATTGCAACACCAAAGCCAACATGGTCACACAACCTAAAAAGTAATATAAATCATCATACTTGCAGTTCAATTTCATACATAGACAAGGCAATAGACGTAGATCTATTCTCATAAAATGGGACCTGAATGGTCCCATTGGCATTCCAAACTTTGTAATTGCCCTGTCAATTTTATAGACATCTACACCACGTTCAACAAGTATAAGAGCATATTGAGTGTAGGGAAAGAACATCCTGTTGACTGCAAAGGCAGTGCAATTTCCAACCACAACTGGGGTCTTCTTGATTTCCTTTCCAAGATCCAACAAGTCAACAATTGTTTGAGGGGTGGTCTTCTGGGTGCGAACGAGTTCCAGAAATGGCATGATATGAGCCGGACTACCGGAAATCAAAAAAGAAGGTTAGCTAACAAGATAAAAAAAAAAGGCAAATTAACCATGTTGGAACAATTTTACCTGAAAAAAATGAGCTCCAATGATGCAATCCTGAGACCTTGTTTTTTCTCCAATTAAGTTCAAATGAATAGTCGAAGAATTGCTAGCAAGTATGCAGTGTGGAGGGCAGAATTTTTCAAGTTCGGTGAATATTTTATGCTTCAACTCGACGTTTTCAAGGAGCCAAAGCAAGAGAGTGAGACTGATAGACACAAGGACCAGTCAAAACGATGAAACTAATCAACGAAAGTTTCTCAATGTACGATGAAACTAATCAACGAAAGGAAATTATTCGATTACCTGACAGCCAAGATCACCAAGCCCCAATATCCTCTCACCATCCGTCACACAAATGACTTGAATTTTCTTCTCAGGCCAATTCCTCAGCACCTCCTGAATTCTTACCCTAGAATTACAACACTGGTAATCAGTTTAAATTAACAGTGAAAACTGGCTAGCAGTAAATTCGTTGTGGGGTGAAATAAATACTTCTCTTTCAGGCTGATGAAGAGACCCTGAGGTTGCCGGAAGATGCTCCCATATTTTTGGCATGCTTCACCCACAGTTGGAGTGTAGATAACCGGGAGGAGCTCCTCCACATTGTTGGTGAGAAGCTTGTAGAAAAGCCTTTATTCCTCTCCTGAAAACGATAACATATAAAAATAAAATAGAACACATAAGCCTGCCGCTCAAAACAGAGTAAAAATTTTGCACTCGACTTAGCATGGTGAAATTATTTCATGGCAGATCACAGTGTATGCAAGTACCTGAAGATCCATCATAACCATGTACCGTTGCAGGGGCACTTGATACTGGCGCATACTATGCATCATTTTTTTAACCTGTGTAAAAAAAAAAAAAAAAAAAAAAAAAAAACAAACAAACACAAGGTTAATACCACAAGGATTATCAGACTAAAACATTAATCTAATGAATTGACTATGATAACCTGAACCGCTGGTGGGAGAAGACCGCGCAAAAAGTGTGCATCCCTCTCATTTTCTGTGAAGGCAAGGCCCCTGTTGTAGTAAGCGCCGCGCAACAGTGGATATCCGCTATAAATTGAATGGTAGAGTTTAAGTTAAATCATCACGAATGAATACTATATATCTTATTCACGAGCAAAACACTGGAGTTATTGCCTGGAGTGAATAACAAGACAATCAGCTCAAGCTCAACTTAGTGTTTAACTCGAAAATACTTGACTCGAATTTGATAAAGCCACTCAATTTTCTTTCCAAACATCGTCAAATATCATGCTACTCAACATACATTATATCGGATAATATGATGATTATGTTTAACTATAATATGTGAATTGGTCAAGCAATTTGATTACAAATGTATTTTTTGGATCAATTCAATACAAATTACGAATTTATGATCTAAATTGGTCAAGCAATTTGATTACAAATGTATTTTTTGGATCAATTCAATACAAATTACGAATTTATCAGCTAAACTTTCTAATGATCAAACTTGAGCAGTTCCTACAAACTTCTAAATTTATTTTGCTATAGTTAGAATCAAGTATAGTCTAACACAAGCTCAATCTATTTATTTACTTTCAGATGACCAAAGGGGAACCACCAAATTAATTAAGACATACTAAAAAATCCAGTTCCTATTTCTTTCCAAAAACCATCACTAAAATTATTTCAACGTAATCTGCTTATAAAATCAACATTGGATAGAACTGGCTTTTGATCCCCGGCAGCTATCCTTGACTTCACCATGCTTTCCCTCTCGGGAGAGGATCTTGCCACCGGTGGCGGAGCCTCAAATATAACTGAAGCAAATGGAGAGGATCTCGGGAGAGGATCTTGCCACCATTCTTGTCAACAACTTGATTTCATCTTCTCCATAAAGCAAATGGATTACTTTTTAAGAAAAAGACAAATAGTAAAACAAACCAAGAATAGTTGTTCATTAAGTGTCTTATCCAAGTTGTTCATAGAATAGTTCAATCTGAACTCCAACCCACCTCCATTAAACTGCAGTAGGTCAAAGATTTCCACATAAAGGGAACTTTACCTGACAAGGGTACCTGTGATTGACTGACTCGAAGAGGTTTGCCTTCAGCAACAAGTATTTGTCACTCCACAAGATCTTGACTAACAATCACCTCAGTAATGGGATGTTCAACTTGAAAGGGCAATATTATTTGCATAATTGGCAGTAATACATATATATATATATATATATATAAGAGAATATATAGCTTAGAAAAATCAAACCACCTGAAGGCGGGTGTTCATCTCCATAAAATAGATATCTCCTGAATATGTATCAACTATCAACTCAACAGTACAATCATTGTGGTAACTGACTGCCTATAAAATTGAAAGCAAAACAAACTTAATGAGAGAACATATAGAGAGCACAGATAGATTATAAACTTTACCATCAAAGGAACCAACATAATTAAAAAATATATAATCAGTCTACCATGACCTAATCATAAGCACAATTTCCATCTTTCTTGTCCCATGTTTTAGTTGAATATACATTTATACAAGGCGAGACATCATCCAGAATCTCTACAGATCCTTCGTAATATCAAAACCACCAAGCACACTATTCGGACAAAGCAAAACACTACATAAAATATTAATTCCATGATTGCATATATGAATTGAAAACAGATCGAAATCTAATGCATCATAAAGTTCTAACTAATATATGAATAAAAATATCTAAAACCTTTTCAGTTAAGCAAGCTACAAAAAAGAGCAAACAGTAAACGTTAATTGGGAAAAGAAACAAGTTCAACAAAACTTTCAGCAAATAATTATATACAATTTTTATTCTACAACAAAAATGTTAGCAGCCATCAAGCATTGTCAAGCAAATCCCTGGACAAATAGAAACCCTCCTCGCGTGATTTAACGGTGCCTGGCAAATCAAATGTAAGAACAATTAGCATAGTCCATCACAGCTAATAAACATCATCAAAGAAATGGAATCACCACAAAAGAAGGAAGAAACCGTGGGAAAATTGCACACACATATATATAGATATATTTCACGTGAATTGAAGTAAATAAAAGTGGGCAGGACACACATTGATTACACGACAGCACAATACAAAAGAGTAGACACCAATCACAAAGGCATTCTTGTATCCAGTGATCATATGACAATCTAAAAAACAACTACCGTCTAAAAATCAACAAGCTCAAGAGGGTTGCGGTTACCACGATGGAAGCCGGATGTCCCAAGCAACCCCAGCAAATGGGGGCTGACACCGCGACGGGCAGCCCCGTGGTAAGCAACCCCAAACCTAAGGGAGAAGCAGGCGGGCGCACCTAGTAAGGGAAATTTAGGTGAATTGAAGGCGGAAAGTTGCGCCCTTTGGTGTCATCTTATTCCAAATTCATATTAGAATGATATAAGTCATTCCTCCTGCAACGATAAAATCAAGTTATGAGATAGAAACCTTCATAAAGCAATCTGTAATACAAGTAGCTGCCCTCCACATTATCAATACATCAAAACAACAACGAATCTGCTCCTACATTTCCAATGAAATATTTCATGCTTTGTTATCCAATAAACCACATATATAAAGTGTAGCAGTAGAATGAAAATCTTATTTTTCTTAGCAGTAGAATGAAAATCTTATTTTACTTTCTTATCCAATAAACCACATATACCATGAGAATTAGCAGTAGAATGAAAATCTTATTTTTCTATGCAAACCACCCAGTTAATATAATTTTCTTGTCAACTATGCAAGGAGTTTGGGCAAATCCTCATTCCATAACACGTCAAAATGACGAACACGGAAAACAATACTTTTATGTTTGAAAAGAAAGGTTCAATCGTATGCATGAATATACCCCGTCATTGCAAGAACCCTGGTCATATATTTTTCTTAATCATTTTAAGAGCTTCAAACGTATATAGTAATTTTCACCAAATCTTGTTGATGGTCTTCCAAAAACTTCAAAACTTGGAACTATATCAAGCAGTTATAGGGAATAGCTAAAAAGAACAATACAGAAAATCAGTTCTTGAACCTTCATCACATAGAAAGACTTAAAATCTGACACTGCAACAAACTAAATAAATATCAAAACTAAACACAAAACCAAAGTCGAAATTATGGTACTCAAGAACATCAACAAATGATGGAACAACACCGAAAAAAAAAAATTCTAGGAATCAAGATTTCATTACCAGAAGGGTAAGAAAACCCGGAGCATCTGAGAATGCGACAAACTAAACTTCAAGATAAAACAAATTAGTGAAAATTTATAGCATATTAATAGTGAATAATGACACCTAAATAGATATGCTATTAACCAAAATGATGCCCACCGTAGAATAATAACTACCATTCTGAGCCATCATTTATAGAAACTCCATCTTTGATCTTACAGATTCAACAAATGGATAAATGATAATCATGAAACGGAAACCGAAAAAAATCATCAGCATAAAACCAGAGATCCAAACACAAAGAATTCATAATCAAGCCTCAAACTTCAAAGACAAAAATAATACTAAAAGATAGAGATAAAGAAGACAAACCTGCAACAAAATTGGAAATAGGGCTATCACGAGCACAGATAAAATCCACCAAAAACCTCTCCATTACATTAGCGTTATAGTCAATCTTTGGCCGGTCCGAATACCCCAAACCGGGCCAATCCACAATCGTCGCACTCCAATTGATCCCTTCTCCGTTCTTACCCACAATTTCTTCAGCTACGGCCCTCCACTCCTCGACGGTGCTGACATCGGAGATGGTCGGCACCATCAGAATGTCCCTGCGCGGTCCATCGGCGGCGCCGTCCTTCTCCAGCCTCTCGAAGTGGATATTCACCGAATTTCCTTCGAATTTCCAATTCCAGGCGCCGGTGGTGGTTTTCGAAACGGCGTCGGATTTGGACGGGGCGGAACAATCGAGGGACGTTGAGGCCTTCACGGTGGTACAAATTAAATTTTTCGGGAAGTGGAAAGGTTTATGCGGAAAGGGACGCCCTGATTTGAAGGAAATTGCAAAAGTGGAAGATGGGAGATGAAGAAATGCAGCCGATGACGCCATTGGAGGAGGGCAATTGGGCAAAATGGAATTGGATTGAAGTGGGTTTTGTTAGGTTGGGAACGGCGGCGACAAGTTGGGAACGGTCCAGAATTGAAATTGAGGTTACGATCCAACGGTGGAGATTGAAATTGCCCACTTCGCGAAAACCTAGGCTAATCCCTTATAATATATAGAGATAACCCCTATTCTATAAATGGGAGTTGAATAATCCTGCCGCATTCTTTCAGATTATACTGCAAGGGATTCAATTCTTTGTATAAACTAAATCTGAGGAACATTCTTTGAATAATAACTCTCTCCACGCTGTACAGATATAGCGCACGGAAAGTTGGAATGTTCATAGTTTGAAACCCAAGATAGTTACTGCGAGCTATTTTGGACACTTATTTTGCAGGATTATTCCTTAAATTTGTTTCATAGGAAAGTAATTTCCTAATTCTGTCTAGTTTCCAATTTATATTTTGGAGACACTCTAGCATTTTGCTTAAGAGGATTCAGAACCCTCATCGTTTCTTTATACATATTTTACTACTTATATCTAGAATATTTTGGGATATTTCTCAGACTATGTAAAGTACTCTTACTTCTTAATACAAATTTACATTTCATATAAGAAATTCATAGGATTACCCGCACTGATGCATTGAGGAAGAGGATGATATAAGTTTTCTCAGAACATTTTCCACTCAGGATGATTGAGAACAAACCTGTTCTTAAGTTGGGCATTCAGTACCTGTCGTTTAAAAGGGAAAGATGTTTCAAAAGCCATATTTTGTCTTATAAATTAATGAGAATTAGGAAGTAGCTTCCAGGGTTCATAGCTTTATGATGATCTAATCATATGCTATGAGTAGGAGGCTAAGCAACTTACTAAATTTCATTAATCCTGAGTTAAGTCATGAGTATTCAGAATTGTTTACAGAGAATGCCCACGCTAATACATTAATGTGAATCTGAATAGTTCAGTTGAGTCAAGGATTTTGATTAACAATTTTATCTTGATATTCTTACAGAACTATTATTTCTTATAAATACTTGAAGGAATTACTCTAAGAAGTTAAGGCTTGTGTAACCAATGGATGATAGATTTAAATATTTGCTTTCTTATTTCTTGTAGAGGACATCCATTATAGGGACATGAGGCTCTTATCTCATCTTAGAGTAATAAAGAGAATAACTTCAAGTTCAGATGAATGTATGATGATTTAGATGTGACCTTGGGTTGCCAATGGCTTAATCTGAATCTGAAAGAAACATATTAAGTGATAATTCTGAAAGCTTTTGCCATGAAATGAGTCTGACCGATCATTTCTTAGTAATTGTATCTCATGATTTCAGTGCTTAATAATGTCATGACACTAGATCATTAGTACTTGTCTTGGGAAAATGATCAAAGACATGAAGATCTGATTAACTTGCATAAATGATTTTTCTATCCTCAATAAGTCTCCACATTATTACTGATAATGGAAGTATAATTACTTAATCATAGTCTTATTTCGTTTAATTGTCGTTAGGTCCAATTTATCTTTTAACCCATGAACTCATAAACATATTCATATCATTCAACATCATTTTAATTGCTTTCTTTATTTTCTTTACACTTTTATGCATTTACTATTCAGCATTTATTTCTTAGTCATCATCATTACACCATCCATAAACCTAGAGTAGAAACAAGTTCTAGAACCAATAATTCTATTAGAACACTTCTATCGTGTAACTCTCCAGAGAACGATCCCGACAATTATAAATAAATACTGCAAGCTTGATATCGTGCGCTTTGGGTAGGCAGACCAGGCATTACTCTTGAACAATCCTATGAGATTTGTAGTGTAAAGATAGTCGAGAGATATGTAGCAGGTAGGTCACACACAAAGCTTCAAGTATCGAGTATCGAGCTTGAACAGTAAAATAATTTAAAGTTCAAGCCCGAATTTGACTAGGCTAGGTAGTATAAAATTTGAATTTTAATTGGTAGTTTTACTTATTATGTTGCAAAATATAAGTTTGTTAGGCTTGATAAAGCTTAAATTGTATCTAATAGTTTTTCTATTTTTCTATTTTTAAAATTTAATAGTCTAATCGAGTATCGAGTCGAGTTTTCCTCACCCCTAATTTGAGCATATCATTTTAATTAATTGGTGAATGAAAATGGGCTTCAATGCCATTAGGCTTCTCGGAATTTTATATTAGAATGAAATGTTAAAACATTAATTTTATATGTGACATGCTTTTGAAAATACTTTTCATGCATGTGTAGCAAATAGTTGGATTCTTTTTATTTTTTATTTTTCAAATAAATGCATATGATAATAAGATCATTGGAGGGGGTGTTCGACTGACGATCATCTTCAATGAAATTGAAATTCCAATTAGATCATTGGGGGAAGGTGTTCGACTGGCTATAATCTTATCAATGTAATTTGACCAGATCATTTTGATTAATTTGTGAATGAAATTAGGGTTCAATGCCATTGGGTTTCTCGAAACTTTATGTTTGAGGAAATGTCAAAACATTGATTTTATATGTGACATGCTTTTGAAAGTCATCTTCATTCACTATGAACAGGACCAAATATAAACTATAAATCATGTTGGCGTGTTTGATAAAAGGATATGACTTAAAATTTTTAATTCTCCAAACATTATAGTCCGCATGAAAACAAATTCATATTGAGTTTTCGTTGCAGAGAAACACTACAATAACTTTTAATTCATTTCACTTACTATGTTTAATTTTTCTTTAATCCACTTTTATCAATAAATTGTTTAATAACATTAAATAACAATTAACTTAATTAAATTATATATAATTTGAATAAATTTAACATTTAAGTTTATATATTCTTTAAAATTAACATCCCCACGCATCGCGCGGGAAGTACATTGGTTCCAACGAGAGTTGAAAAAATGTCTTGAAGGGTGAAACATTGACTGGCGGTACATTGGTTCCGACGAGAGTGGAAAAAACATCTTGGAGGGTGAAGTATTGACTGGCAGTACATTGGTTCCGATAAGAATGAGAAAAAATGTATTGAGGGGTGAAGTATTGACCAGCAATACATTAGTTCCGGCGAGAGTGAGAAAAAATATCTTGGAGGATGAAGTATTGACTGGCAGTACATTGGTTCCGACAAGAACAAGAAAAAATGTCTTGAGGGTGAAGTATTGATTGACATTACATTGGTTCTGACAAGAATGAGAAAAAATATATTGGAGGGTAAAGTATTGACTTTCATTACATTGGTTCTGACAAGAATGAAAAAAATATCATAGGGGTTGAAGTATTGACTCGCAGAAAATCTATTTCTTGTTTATAACTAATTCTTTAATTTAGTAGTATATCTTATTTTTATTATATGATTAGTAAGAAATATTTTTTTTATATTTAATATAATATGAATGTTTTCTTACAATAATCGATCAATTTGAGTCAAACTTCCCATATTTATAGAGAGATAATGTATATATAATATTGTTTAATATAAATGTTTGAATATTCAATAAACACTATTTTTATTACTTAAGGACCAAAGCTGCATATTTCATTTAAAATTCTTAAATATTAAAATAATAAATAAAATTCTTTAGAAATGTGTTGTGTGTGAGAAGAAAGTCCAATTTGAATTTTTTTTTTGTAAAATCAACAGTTGTCGGATGGAACAAATCCACGATAATGTTGTGCGATGTTATTGAAATTTTCATTCATTATGCCGATATATAAATTATATATTCACTGCAGGATCTAATAATAATCTTAATTACATAGTATTTTTTATATGAATGTATAAATATATTACTCCCGATTATACATCCCGCGGGTACCGCGGGTGGGCTGACTAGTTGCCACTATTTCTATTTTAAATTTTTTTGATATGTGTGTATAAACTTCCCACAATTTTAATTTGGCCACAGAATCTCCTTCATGAGCTCAGACTGACAGCATTACATGTTCCGACTTCCCTCAGTCTTTGTAGTAACAAGAGACATTATTCAAATTAGCAAAAAACCTTATTACCATGGACAGACAAAACTCTGTGAGGACCCTTTAATATTAGAAATGACTCTTAAACAGTTTTTATTTTTTAAAAATTGTCTTTTTAATTTTACAAGAAAAATTAGTTTTTAAACAAGCGTGCAACTTCGAATGCATATACTATAGAAATATAGTCGTGCTTTCTGGTATCTATTCCCTCCCTGATTTAATGTTTTTCTACTACTTTGTGTTTGGATTTGCATTCCAATCTAAAAAAATAAAATCCTTAATTCAAATCTGAAAACAATAAATTCCATTTCAAACTGGATTCCTACATAGAAAGAAACCCGCCAAAATATAGGAGCCAGTAGTATAGATATGTAATACTCCCTTCGTTTCTTTTTAAATGTTACGTGTTGACTTTTTTTTACTGTTTATTATAGCACTTTGACTTTTATTTTCTTAATAGTTATAGAAGACAAAATATAGCCAATTAAGATCTTGTTGGATTCGTCTTATCTTCTAGTTTTTAAATATCAAATTTTTAGAATTTTTAGTTGTACCGAATTTGAGTTATTAATCGTTGAAAATGTGCATTGGCATACATGTAAATGAGAAGTGTAACCTTTAAAAAGAAACGGAGGAAGTATGTAGCACTCCATTATCCCAGAAAAAAATGTCAATTCAGTCCTAAACTATTGTTTTGTTGCATTTATTCATTCCTCTACCCAAATCAATTATTTTTATATTAATTGGTCTCCAACCTTTTAATTTCAGGTCCAGAACATTAAATTTTATTATAATTAGTCCATTTATCAAATAAATGTCCAACATACTTCCGTAAATAAAATTAAACGTCAAACCTCATATATACATTGGGTTTAACTGCCTTGTTACCGGGTTTTCCAAGTTCCGGGTACAGATTCCCTCCTACGTACCACCCGACCGCAACCGATGGACAATCCTACTTTGTTTCCTAATAGGGTTTTGAATAAATAGATTAATTTTAATTTTTGGAAGGTTAATTATAATAATATTCTTAATATTTTTTCAATAAAATCGAAGCTTTTTGTATTCATAATCTTCTAAAAATTAAATCATTTATTCAAACATTGCTACGTTCTAAGGTAGGAAACAAAGTAGGATTGTGCTGATTGTTGCTGAAGGAAACCAGAACCAATGAATCATCGATTGCGGTCAGGTGATTGGAGGGAATCCGTGAAATCCCGGAGCTTTGAAGACCCAGTAACAAATGGACTAATAATAATAAGGTTTGAATAAATAATTTAATTTTAATTTTGGAAGGTTAATTTTAATAATATTTGAATAATATTTTTAATATTTTTTCAATAAAATTAAAACTTTTTTTATCTATTAAATCATTTATTCAAACATTGCTACGTCCTAAGGTAGGAAACAAAGTAGGATTGTGCTGATTGTTGCTGAAGAAAACCAGGACCAATAAACCATCGATTGCGGTCGGGTGGTCGGAGGGAGTCCGTGAAATCTCGGAGCTTGGGAGTCCGTAAATGGTTTATTTATGGAAGTATATTGGGCATTTATTTGAAAAATTGACTAATAATAATAAAAATTTAAGGTTCTGGGTCTGAAATGAAATAATTTGAAAGTTTGAAGGCCAACTAATCTAAAAATGATTGATTTGGGTAGAGGACTAAATCGAACAAAATAAAAGCTTATGACTGAATTGACAAAAGATAAAAGAAAAAGGACTAATATTATGTCCACGTGTCAGGTTTAAATTTAAATCCTTGTCACATCAGCAATTAGGGCATAATTAGTAAAAATGGACTGATTTGGATATAAATAGCATTTGTAGCGGACTGTTTTGGTAATAAAATTTAAAAAAATAACTGATTTGGATTTTTGGAAAAGAAAATGGACCTATTTGACTTTTTCCATTTATCCCATTTGAAATATTCCAAAATTTTGGACACGCAGTCCAATGCATTTGTTTAACAGTTAATATCTTATAATATAGAGAAGTAAAATCTATTAAAAATATATATATATAGTTTAAACCTACACGATTATCACTACAGGAATATCGCCCGTAGGCGACGACGGGGGTGAGGAAAATTTTTTTCCTCGCTCGTGGGCGAGAACATAGTTTGTCACCTACAGTGTTATAATCCTTGAATTATTATTTTTCCCGGAAAATAGCGAGGACTGAGCGACGAAAATGAGTTCCTCGCCATGGGGCGAGGAATGGGGAGACAAATACATTGTCGTCGCCTGGTTGTGGTCCTAAATAGTATGTTAGAATAAGCCCTAACCCCGCCAAAATCCCACATAGTGTCCAAAAAGGGGGAACAACTTCTCCTTCCCCTCCAAACGGCGAAATCCCTCTTCCCCTCTTCGCGCGGCACAACTTCTGCATTCCCCACAAACCTAGCCACCGGCGACAAACGGGCAACGGCGAACGGAAAGCTTTCGGCCTTCATTCTCGGAGACGGCGCATTCAGGTAGTTGACTTCATCTTTTTGCGTGCTTTGTATCCCGAACTTCCCGAACGCAAAAGCTTGGTTTTTGGGTCGATTTTGTTGGGGCATTTTGGTGTTTTGATTTCTTTGGTATGTTGGTGTTTTTAATTTCTTTGGTATTTCGTGGGGTGGGTTAATCTCGTTGAAGATTCTTCATTTGTTTGAAGAAATCAACCAAACTGTAATTGTTTTGTTTGGGTGAAATGCAGCTTATCTATCTTATCTATCAGGTTGGCCACGAGAGAGGAAGGCTGACTTTTGAAGATGGGAAAACATGTACAAAATATGCATATTACCACCAGAAGAAAGGCTGGAAACCTGGTTTGAGCGGATACATTCAGAGCTGGTGCTTTGGATTACATTTATTAATCAACTAAAGCTAATTCTAGAGAACAATGATTTTTATATGTGAAATGCAATTACATTTGATTAGATTTATTAATTCAGATGTATATTGGCTTGTTGAAGTCCTATATATCATTAATTGATTTGTCTTCAATTGGTTTCATGAATTGTGTTTCTGTAAACCATCAGGCAAATGAATATTTTTTTGAGATTGGACAGCAATTTGAAAACATGGGAAATAATTGTTTCAAACAGAATTTAAAAAAAAAAATTTACAAGGGAGGCGACGACGTTGGCGACGAATTCTGTCGTCGCCATATTAGTAAAAAAATGGTAACTTTATTCATCGCCAAATTCCTCGCCATCCTCCTCGCCAAAGTCCTCACTAAATTTGTCGCTAAAATCCTCGCCTGGTTCCTCGCTAAATTCGTCCCTAAAATTGTCGCCACAGTAGCGAGGAGATGAGCGATAAACCAGGGAGCCGACCAGGATTTAGGCGACGACTCTATTTCCTCACCTAGTTCGTCACCTCACCTAGTTGGGCGACGAACTAGGCGAGGAAAGAGTGTCGTCGCCTAAGGGCAATTTTCTTGTAGTGTATACGAATCCAACAAGACAGAACTTGACTATTTTTTTTGTTTATATAATTGTTATAACATTAGGTAAAAGTTGATTAATGAACAGTGTCAAGAGTCAAAACGGGACAGAGGAGTAGCAGTTTTCAGTATAAGGTCCCGTTGTCTATCAGTTATTTTTAGGACTTATTACTTATTTTTATTAAAATAAGATCATATCATATCAGAAACATTCAGATTAGACCAGATCAAATCAGATCATACCAGACTCATTCAGATCAGATCAGACTAGAGTAGTGATAGCCTCCTTTGGATGCTATCTTTTAAGCCATTTCCAAGCCATATATTCAATGAATTTTAGAGTGAAATTCATTTTTGTGTGTTTTGAGTGAGTTTTTAAATTTGGATATTATATTAGATATTAGGTGAATAAGACTAAAATCAAATTTAATTTAAAGTTGATGTTTTTTGATGATTTATCTTGATGAGTTTTAAATGTGATTTTATAGGTTGCAATGGGATGAAGAAAGCATAAATGGAGGTGAGGAGAAGAGGTGAAAAGAATTGAATCAAGTCATTCTTGGCGTAGGCAAGGCCAACTACGCCAAGAAACAAAAGCTAGCGTCAGTTTACGCCAACATTGAAAGATGGAAAAATTTGACAAGTCTGAGCTAGCGTAGGCAAGGCCAACTACGCCATAAACCTCAAGCTATCGTCATTTTACGCCAGAACTGAAGAGCCAAAATTATGAGTTTCAAAAACTAGCATAAATCAGGCCATTTGCGCCAAATCTTCTCTGCTAGCGTAAGTTTACGCCATGGTCGCGATTTGGGTCAGTTTTGGGCAGTTTCCAAGTCAGTTTTGAGCGGGTTTTCACATTCTTTTTCAACCGATTGACGCCCAGAACATCAGACAACATCACGAACTCGACATTCTCCATCTCCAATCCATCTTCCATCAATTTCTTCATCAAATCATTAGATTAGTCAATATTATATTAGATTAGGTTTTGAATTCGTGCTGTAGGGTTGCACCATATATCACGGTGCAATTCAAATCTCTGTATGGATTCTCCAACGGATTCAAATTCAATCTTCATCGGCGACGGGAGTCATGGGATGGAATTGAATTTTGAATTCATCAATACAGGAAGTTGTTTTATTTAAATTTATAATGTTTTATGCTTCCTGAATTGTAGATGCTTATGTTTCTGAATTTATATTTGTTGGATTGATGATTATATTGCAGGATAATTAACACACATCGAAAGATAGTTAATTGTTCTAGGATTTTAGTACCTGTTTAGGGAATGCATACTCAATTTTGATTCGATCCATATATTGGAATTTACATCGGGAGATGAATTTCCAGATTTATCGTTGATTGAATAATCTGACATCGGAAGATAATGATGATTTAATTAATGAAAGTATTTTAGAAACTTTGTTGATTAATTATTGTTGGGAATTCTATGCATTATGTTTGAATTGTATGGTGTCTTTAAATCCTGCGATCTTTAATTATGTTGTCAATTAATTTGCAATAAAAACCCATAATCAAATCGGAAGATGCATTTTGGGATTGTAAAGTTAATTCACAACATAGTTTATTAATATTTAAGCAGGATAAGAAATCTAAAGCACAAATTCGTTATTATATTAGCTTAGAATTATTTTAATTATTGTTTTAGTTAATATCCTGGTCTACTCGACCATATCTTTTTATTTTTATTTTCTTAGCTAGAACATAAACTTATTTGAATACATATGGCCAAGGCATGAATTGATATGCTTTTAACTCCCTGTGGATTCGACCCGGCATTAGCCAGTATATTATTTGCGATATCGTAGTTTGTGTTTGATTTAAAGGTACAAATTTACGCACATAAAAAATTGGCGCCGTTGCCGGCGAGTTAAATGGCAATGTGTGTTTTTATATGTTTGCGTTTTAGCTTTGTAAATATATGATTTTCTTTTAATTATGGGCTGTTTTTTTTTTTTGGCAGGAACATCAAGTTGAAAATCATTACATGGACAAGTGAAATGAAGTGAAGGGGCAACAAAAGTGGAGCAAGGAAGAAGAAGAGAAGTTTACATAGATAAACTTTTCAACATATTTTGGATTCTTGTCTTATATCAAAAGAAACTCCTTGACTTTGATTTTCTTGTTTAATTTTATATAGAAAAGGGCTTGAAGTTTTTGCTTGTGTCTGCTTTTCTCATGGTCTTTGATTCAAAAATATCAAAACAAAGAATGCAATTTCTGGAAATTCATTTTATTGGACTATTAACACTTGAAATTTGCATCCCTAAACAAAACTCTAAGTGTGGGGATGTAGGGATCCTCAATTTATAATGTAAGAAACATGGAATTTCATTACTTGAGATCATTAAAATGTTTCACATGTCCAACATCTTTATTTAAAAATTTCCAGATTGTTTTCTTCTTTAAATATTGGATTAAAACCATGTTTTTATTTTGTATATTGTTGTGATTTCTTGCAGGAAACATTCAGTATCATTTTGAAGCTTTAAGCTGGAATAAAGAATGAGGACAATGAGGCAGAGCTTGAGAATTATCCAGGTTGTGTTATCTTAATTTTTGTGGTCACCACGAAGGTAAGCAACATGGTAACTTGGTAAATTCTCTTGGACTCAATTTAAAAGAGTGTCCGGATTCTTAGTTCTTGGTTTAAACATATTAAAGTTGTAGATGTTCCCTGCATTGTGTTTGTGTGTTTGGTATGGAGATTTCATTTATTTGGTTAAAGGAAAATTTGGTTTTCTGGAAATCATTTTTGAATTGGACTATTAGCACTTAAATTTGCTTCCCCGGGCAAAGTCTAAGTGTGAGGATACGGGGATCCTCAAATTTTAATGCAAGATATGCTAATTGTTAAATTTTCATTAGAAATCATTTAAAGATCTCTTCTGTGTCCAATTATTTCACTAAAAAAAAAAATTCCAGAATTTTCTATACCTTAGACTTTGAATTGAAAATCCATGCTTAGTTGTGTTGAGTTGTGTTTTGTGTTTTATTCCTTTTGTTTCAGTTTGTTCTTGTTCTTTTTTTTCATTGCAGGAGTGGAAATCATTCATATGTGTAAAGCAGGAATAATAAATGATGAATACAAAATGAAGCATTGTAAATTTCCAGGTTCTGTGTATTTTTGTGGTGAGATCTTAAGCCACCACAAAGGTAAGTAGCATGGCAATTGGTAACTTATGCTTTATCTGAGTGTTCAGATTTTTGTTCTTCAATTATGCATAATTATATTCATCTCTATCTCCCGTCTTCGGTGTTTCTTTTACATGGATTTTGAGTTAATTTTTTTTAATGAAAATGCTTGATTGGAAAATAATCATTTTTGAAGAATTCAAACACTTAGATTATATGTTAGCAAGGATCTAAGTGTGAGGATGTTACCATCCTCACATTGTAATGCAAGAAACTCATATTTATTCATGTTACATCAATTAAGTTCTTGCATAGTTCATCATTATAAAAATTTCCAATTTTGCATTCTCTAAAGCTTTGATTTAAAATTCATGTTTTGTGTGTGTCTGTTGTGTCATTTTGTGTGTGTTTGTGTCTGTTGTATGTTTTCTTGTGGTTGTTGTGAGGATATGCTTTGGAATTCATGATGCTTATGGCTTGGAAATTAATTTGTTAAAAAGCATTTTTAACACTTTTTATTACTTTTAAAGATTGGACAGATTTGAGTTCTTAACTTTTATGCATAATTTCCGGTTTTTCAAAGATGAAATGAGTTGAGTTCTAAGCCTTGTAAATTGTTTAAAAGCTGAATTTTAGAAACAAAGTCATGCTCGGATTTTAGCATCTAAGGTTGCATTATACGGTTGGAAAGTGCATCGAGGCTGTCTATTTTATATAAACTTTTCCATGGCTAAAAATCTAAAGGATATGGGATGATCTTTATTCTTATTGTTGAGTTAAAAAAAAGGAAAAAAAAAGATAGAGCTAGAAAAAAATGATTGAAAAAAAATGAATGAAAAAAAAAGAATTCTGAAAAGATGGCACATTGTTCCTCTGGCATAAGTAGCTTTTCGAATTCAACCGTCTACAACTCAGCGAAAGTGTCATGAACAAGGAAGGTTGAAGCCTCGTCCAATAATTCGGATAGTGGGGTTCTCTTTTGAGTTGCCGAATAATAAATCACTCAATAATAAAAATAAAAATCTGATCATATCTAATTAATAGGTTCGTGATGTGGTTTATGTGAAATGGATGCCTTGATGCTCATTTCTTACATGTGGTGTGATGTGGCCGATCTATGTTGGTCCAAGTTGCTGAGTTTCTGAAATTTTAGCACTTTACACAGTTGAATGGGAAGGAAATCCTTGTTTCGTTATTGAGAAGCTGATGTTTATGCCTATATATATTGGATGCTTGGAAATGTCTTCTTATTTTATTTTTATCGCTCAAGGGACGAGCGATGTTTAAGTGTGAGGATGTTGATAGCCTCCTTTGGATGCTATCTTTTAAGCCATTTCCAAGCCATATATTCAATGAATTTTAGAGTGAAATCCTCATTTTTGTGTGTTTTTGTTGTGTTTTGAGTGAGTTTTTAAATTAGAATATTATATTAGATATTAGGTGAATAAGACTAAAATCACATTTAAAGTTGCTGCTTTTTGATGATTTATCTTGATGAGTTTTAAATGTGATTTTATAGGTTGCAATGGGATGAAGAAAGCATATATAGAGGTGAGGAGAAGAGGTGAAAATAATTGAATCAAGTCATTCTTGGCGTAGGCAAGGCCAACTACGCCAATAAACAAAAGCTAGCGTCAGTTTACGCCAACATTGAAAGATGAAAAATTTGACAAGTCTGAGCTAGCGTAGGCAAGGCCAACTACGCCAGAAACCTCAAGCTAGCGTCATTTTACGCCAGAACTGAAGAGCCAAAAATTCTGAGTTTCAAAAACTAGCGTAAATCAGGCCATTTGCGCCAAATCTTCTCTGCTAGCGTAAGTTTACGCCATGGTCGCGATTTGGGTCAGTTTTGGGCAGTTTCCAAGTCGGTTTTGAGCGGGTTTTCACATTCTTTTTCAACCGATTGACGCCCAGAACATCAGACAACATCACGAACTCGACATTCTCCATCTCCAATCCATCTTCCATCAATTTCTTCATCAAATCATTAGATTAGTCAATATTATATTAGATTAGGTTTTGAATTCGTGCTGTAGGGTTGCACCATATATCACGGTGCAATTCAAACCTCTGTATGGATTCTCCAATGGATTCAAATTCAATCTTCATCGGCGACGGGAGTCATGGGATGGAATTGAATTTTGAATTCATCAATACAGGAAGTTGTTTTATTTAAATTTATAATGTTTTATGCTTCCTGAATTGTAGATGCTTATGTTTCTGAATCTACATGTGCTGGATTGATGATTATATTGTAGGATAATTAACAGAAATCGAAAGATAGTTAATTATTCTAGAATTTTAGTACCTGTTTAGGGAATAAATTCTGATTTTTGATTTGATCCATATATTGGAATTTACATCAGGAGATGAAATTCTAGAATTATCATTGATTGAATAATCTGAAGTCGGAAGATAAGGATGATTGAATTAATGAAAATATTTCAGAACATTAGTTGATTATTTCTTGTTGGAAATTCTTTGCAGTTTGTCTGAATTGTATGATGTATTTAAATCCTGCAATTGTTAAGTATGTTGTCAATTAATTTGCAATAAGAACCACAATAAATTCGGGAGATGCATTGTGGGATTGTACAGTTAATTCACATCATATTTTATTAATATTTGAGCAGGGTAAGCAATCTGAAAGCACAGATTCACTATTATATTAGTTTAGTTTATCAATTTTAATTATTGTTGTAGTTAGATCCGGTCTACTAGACCACATCTCTTTTTATATTTATTTTCTTAGCTAGAACATAAGCTTATTTGAATACATATGGCCAAGGCATGAATTGATATGCTTTTAACTCCCTGTGGATTCGACCCGGCATTAGCCGGTATATTATTTACGATACCGTAGTTTGTGTTTGATTTAAAGGCACAAACTTACGCGATCAAGTAGAAACATTCATATCAGATCAGACCAGATCAGATCATATTAGAAATACTCCCTCCGTCCCACCCCAAGTGACTTGTTACTGTTGGGCACGGGAATTAAGGTAGAGTTGGTTTGTGAGTATATGGTGGGGTCCACATAGTTGTTGGAGGGAAAATTTATTTCTATTTATAGAAAGAAGACATTTGTAATGGGACATCCAAAAATAGTAAGTAGGACATTTGGAATGGGACGGAGAGAGTATATTTTTTATTTTCTTTATTATATGATATTTTGATATTGTAAATATTTAATAATTTTTATGAAAATTAGTACATTAATTTTCTGATAATTAATCCTTTTGATTTCTTTTGCATATATTAGAATAGTCATATAAATTCTTTTTATTTTATTTTTCAAGTATCAATCCAAATAATAGTGAAAATTAAGATTAGTTCAATTTTTCAAGTATCAATCCAAATAGTGAAAATTAAGATTAGTTCAATTAGATATACTTGAAATAAATGTATAGTTATACTAATTTTTCAAACATATTTACTAATTATAAGTTTTTTTAATTAATTGATTAATTTTTTAATAATAATCACAATCATAATAGTAGTAGTAGTAGTACTAATAATAATAATAATAATAATAATAATAATAATAATAATAATAATAATAATAATAATAATAATTTTGTTATTAATAACAAACCTTTATTATTAATAACAATAATTAAGAATAGCTAATGACAAAAATTTATTAATAACAATAATAGTTTATTAATAATAATTTATTAATACTTAATAAAATTAATTATTATTGATTATTAGTAATTAGTTATTATTATTTATTAATAAATTATTTATTAATAAAAAATATTATTACCATTGTTATTATTATTATTATTATTATTATTATTATTATTATTATTATTGCAACAATAATTTTAATTAGAATAAAAATATCATATCAGATCAGACCCGACCTGTCCAATTCAGATCAGACCAGAAAAATTCAAAACAGATCAGATTAAATCAGCTTATGGCCTAAATATCATATATGGGGTAACGAAGAAATAACTTAATTCCAGTTACTATATTACTTCTATAATTCATTCATTTTAAAATCCGAATCCAAAAAACCAAAAATATGATTTCCATTCCCCAATTTTCGATTTGACACATTTACTACAACTCCCATATCGCCATCCAAATACACAGTAAACTAGTAACACTAATAAAGTAAAGAATCAAGGAAATTAATTGACACTGTATTATTATACACATGGAAATTAATTCGAATCAAGGAAGTATTGAAGTATATAATTTTATATGCAACAATGAACAAGGTACGAATTGAAGAACAAGATTCCAAACCCATTCTTACCACAACGATGAGTTCGTCTTGTAATAAACTGACACAAATTTTGCTTTACCCACTCCTCATATCCTCATTGATTATTTCTTCAAGTAAAGCCTTCAAGGGTGATTTAATCGGTCCCAATTCCCCCCTCTCCCCCTTATACAATGCCTCCATGACATTCTCCCAACGCATGGAAATCCAGTTTCAAAGATCGTCGGCACGTGTTTCGTCGCTAATAGGTCCAAAATCCGTAGGCGGATCATTACAGAGTCTTTCAGGCGGACACATAATGAAGGCCAAATTCGGAACCCCACCGGTGGATCAAGTGCTCCTGGTCGACACCGGCAGCGACCTTACGTGGATTAACTGCGCCCCCTGCATAAGCTGCATAAAACAAAAGCCCCCAATCTTCTTTCCGACAAGAAGTAGTTCGTACAGAATGATCGAATGTGAGACGAGGGCGTGTAATGCGTTGGGAGACGAACAAGACTGTGACGCCAATAATAAGTGTATGTTCTCGCTTGGTTACGGCGATGATTCCACGACACAGGGGTACGTGGTGGCGGATACTCTGTTGCTCGAACAGACTGATAACAAAGGGGGCGCCGCGTTCCCCGACATGGTGTTCGGTTGTGCATCGAAGAATACGGCGAGTTCTTTCCCGGAGATGTCGGGGATGCTTGGCCTGTCGAACGATAGTTCCTCTATTATGGTGCAATTTAGCGACATCCTTGTCGGCAAGTTGTCGTTTTGCTTAGTACCGCCGACCTCCCAAGCGACAGGTAACATATATCTGTTGTTGCTATCGTCAAGTTGTTACTTTATCTTTGTTACAATGTCTCACATCGGTTATATATTAGGATGACACCCTGTTTATATGAATCTGGGTTACTCTACCTAATACCAATTAGTTTTGGGTTGGAACCACAAATCCATCTTCTTTCTAACAATCTTTTTTATTCAAGCCTTTTTTTCATCGCTATTATTTGCATAGTTCGTCCCTTATGTTTTGTTAACCAGAAAATGGTTTCATACCCACTAATTAACGAAGTAATGAGATTTGCAAACAGCTTATGAGAAGGGGTGCAAGAAAATATTGTGGAGTACTTGGCATAATAGATAAGTTAGAGGAAGTATTTGACCATTTTTCGTATATGTTAGTTATTAATTTACATCCGACATCCTCTATCAGCATAGGGCTTGTGTGCAGGTGGCTGCACATGCAGCCACCATCTGTGTGATATGAGAGTTGTGTTGTGTAATGGATGAAATGGTGTGTTTTGAGTGATGGGAGATGCTTTGTGTGATGGATGAATATGTAATGAGAGAGATGTTTTTGGTGATGCGATATGTGTTTTTTGTGATGTCTGCACATGCATACTCTTAAAAAGGTTGTACCGTAACCGGATTGCAGCTATCATGCCTGGATTTCTAACATGATGCATACTTGCTGCTAGATTCTAACAGGGAGGTTAAGTTTAGGCCAAGATGCAGTTGTCACCGGTGGCTTTGCGACTCCACTCGCGAAGGGAGGCCCCTCCGAGTACAAATTATATTTCATCACCCTGAACGCAATTAGCGTTGGCGACACTCATTTGTTCGTGAAATCCTTGCCCCCGTCCTCTGCTTCCCCAACTTTGAAGAATGATATTAACGAAACTTACATGGCTGTAGACATAGGGACGACGCTAACAATCCTCCCCTTTTCGATATATGAGGCACTAGAGAATGCGATGGTGAGCACATTGAAGAACTTTGAACGCGTTTTCAATGTGCATTACTCCAACTTGTGCTACGAGGGGAAAGGGGTGAGCGAGCTGCCTTCGCCTAATACAACGATGCATTTTGAAGGGCCGGATGCAACGTTGGTGGTGCCGCCGAGCAAGAACTTTTTACGCGTCAAGGATGATGTGTTCTGCTTCACTTTTCAGCCCCAGCAAGCACCTTTTGCAATATTGGGGAATATACATGTGTCCGATGTGCTAGTGGGAATTGATATTGATAAAGGGGATGGGGAAGTTAGGTTCGAGCAAAATGTCGATTGCTCCAAGGCATAGTTTGTCTCAATTTTTAACAATGATCAGATTCGTGCTCTTTATGTCAAATTTTCTTTCAAAGAAATTTGTATCATTGCAAATTGAAAAAATATCCCCTCCAATATTTCTAACGAAATTTTATGTCATCTAAGGAATCTAGCTCTTGGTTGGTCGAAGCAACGAAAGAAGAAAAGGGTTGATATTTGTGCCTTCTATTTCTATTATTCAAGTGTATATGAATTGAATAACTAATTTGCCACCAAACGCAGTTAGCCTAAGTGATATGGTCGTATGAGTCTTTGACAACTTAAGCAAAAATATCGGGTTACAAAATATTTGTCTATGTTTTTAATTAACGGAATTTCTTAATATTTCATTCCAAAATAATTTCTTTCTGTAATTAATAAATCCTAGCCATTATTATGGAAATAAATTATTAAAGAAATCTCAATATTTTACTCCTTGTACCCAAAAAAATTCAAATATGGACTATGGAGTATGATATATCTATTTCCTACCAATTTCATTAAAACGCTGCAAGTAAAGTTTTTTTTTTAGCAAGTAAAGTTTTAAATCATAAATCTTCACTCATTAATATGGATTATTATATTATAATATACTATATATATATATATAATGTATATGTTATCGCGTGAATTCGGACAACAATAAATAGTAAGCCTTTTGCAGGCTAAGACAATAGAATTTGAATAAAAACTCTTTCGTTGGATTGCGCCTTCAAAAAAGTTAGAACAATGAACAGGAAACTGGTTCCTTGCCCACTGTCAATTACAGGAACTAAAATTATCTAACAACTACGAACTACAACTATGAACTACGCTAGAGAAACTAAGCTACGAAATAAGAAGAAATAAAATCTCCTGAGGAGTGTTGTGGTGTTGATTGTCTCTCCCTGCCTCTGTTTCCTTGCTTGGTATTTATAGGAGGTGATGCAACCGCCTGGGGAGAACTGCCAACTCCATGAATGCCTTGGGAGAACCGCCATTCCCATGACCTAGGCCCTTTAAAAACCGTTTTTTAGTGACGTGCTAGTTTTACGGTTTTTAGCGTCTTAGCCTGCTCCGTGTGACTGCTCGTTGCCAGGCCGACCACTTTGCACTTCTCACCTAAAGGTCCGTTGGAGTCATCAGTTTTGCTACCATCTTTGTTACCAACACTTGGCCCTGCTCATGGTCAACCTTCTCATCATACTCTTTTCCACCACTTGTCAGTGCTCATGGTGTCATTTTTTATTCCTTTGGTTGGCAAGGCTTATGGGTGCCATCTTTGCTCCTATCACTTGGTGAGGCTCATGAATTTCACTTCTATCCGTTCGTTGGCATGGTTCATGGTGGCATCTCTATGAAGGACCAACTCTTCTATTTGTCTTTTTTACCCACCAAATTTTCACCCATCTAGAGAGTCATCTATACCATGGTCATCTAAGGTAGGCATCTTCATAGATGAAAAATGCCCATCTAGAGTCATCTAAGGCAGGCCCATTCGTAGATGAAAAACACTCATCTAGAGAGTCATCTAAAGCAGGCCTCTTCATAGATGAAAAACATCCGTCTAGGGTCATCTAAGGTAGGCCTCTTCATAGATGAAAAATGCCCATCTAGAGTCATCTAAGGCAGGCCTATTCGTAGATGAAAAACACTCATCTAGAGAGTCATCTAAAGCAGGCCTCTTCATAGATGAAAAACATCCGTCTAGGGTCATCTAAGGTAGGCCTCTTCATAGATGAAAAACACCCATCTATGGTCATCTAAGGTAGGCCTCTTCATAGATGAAAAATGCCCATCTAGAGTCATCCAAGGCAGGCCTATTCGTAGATGAAAAACACTCATTTAGAGAGTCATCTAGAGCAGGCCTCTTCATAGATGAAAAACACCTGTCTAGGGTCATCTAAGGTAGGCCTCTTCATAGATGAAAAACACCCATCTAGGGTCATCTATAACAGGCATGTTCATAGATGAAAAACCCATCTATTTTTCAGCAACCAATTTAATTAGTTTGGTCTTGGCCTAATGGGCAGGTAAGTGGCTGTCCCTTCGGTCCTGGCCAAACGTTCAGATAGACTTAATTGATATGTTTATTTTATTTATTTTATTTTTTTTTTGGTGATAACAGTTGCCCCCCCCCCCTATTCAAACATTCAAAAAGTGAAAATGAAACTTTTTGAATGTTTTGAATGATAACTCGGGAAATTAGCGTTGTTCGTATTTCCTCAGGTTTATCTTTTGGCACTCTCCATTGCTGTCAGAGTCCGTTGTCGAGGCCACGGTAATTGAACAATCCCTTCCCCTTTTTTCTTTTAATAGTATATATATGCTTTTGTTAATGAATCATGGCCAGTTGGTGACTATTTTCAATAAGATAATCCTTGTTCATTATTTTATATGTACGCCATAAATTGGCATTTTATTATTAACATTGTTGCAATGCCTTTCGATGCCCATTTGAGCAACGCATTGGGAGTGCCATCAATTGCCTTATTATTACCAATTTATATATATATATATATATATATATATGTATATATGTATATACATACATGTAGAAAATTCCATCCATGCCATGGGTTGGCATATTGTGGTGGAAAAATTTGTTTATAAGGACTCATCGATTGGGTCCTTGGTAGGCATCCTTTTTTTTTTTTTTGTTCAAGCCATCACTTGTCTTTGGACATTTTTTTTAAATATGCCCATCAACTGGCTTTTCTCATAATTTTATATTTATGTTTTTATTTTTATTATTATTATGGGCATATATTTTCCTAAGACAAATTTGGCCATGGCATTGGCTTTTTCCTTACAGCCCCAAGGATGCCCATATATTATAAGCATGTATTGCTCAATCTGGTTTGTGAGACAACAACACTAACTGCGTATTGTCGTCATCTTGTTCTTTAAATAAAGTTTCCAAACGTATGGCCTTTGATGCAAGAGCCGACAAGTTTGGAATCTCATGAGCAATTAACTGATCCTTGTATTTGGATGCCATATTCCTGACCACCATCTTGGTCAATTCATACTCATCAAGAGCAGTTAAGCATCGTGACTTTAGCCGTCGTACACGTTCTATGAACATTATGACTGGCTCTCTTGGCAACTGTTTCGTGTCCACTATGTCAATAACTGACACTGATGGGACTGGGTTAAAGAAGCGGGTGTGGAACGCCCCCTCCATGTCTTCCCACGTTCTGAAGTGGCCAGGAGGTAAGTTGGCAAACCACGAAAATGCAATCTTAGTTAATGATAAGGAAAATAACTGCATCTTGTAGTTGGGGTTTCTCGCATTTTCTCCTAATTGGGCTGTAAACCGCCCTATATGTTCGATGGTAGACGAGTCATCCTCACCTGAGAAGGTGGAAAAATCAGGCACCCTAAAACCTCTAGGAAGAGGATGATCACGAGTGACGGTCTCAGGATATGGCTTTCGGTAAGCCATCCGACCAGTTGGCCTCACATTCATGCCAAATTGAGTCCGTAGTATGTCTGCCAAGACATCCGGATCAATCACAGGGTCCTGCTGAGGAGCTGGTTGATTGGGGTTAGTATTTACGCCACCAAGTGGCGGTCCTTGGTTTTGCGTGTCTGGAGGAATAACATGTACCATTGGTGGGGTGAATTGGATGTTAGGAGCAATTGGGTTGACCACTGGTGGCCTCCAAGGCTCCTGAGTCGCCCCTAAATCACCCATCGACTTGATTGGGGATGTATCCATCGGACAGCAATTCGCATCCGTGGGGACAAAGGCAGGCTGCACCCCTAGTGGGATGTTGTTCGGGTATGTTGTGACAGGCCCCCAAGGCCTAGCATTGCTAGACTCAGCCCTATCAAAATTTTGAGAATACATATCCCCTCCACCAAAGGATGGTGTAAGGCTAGGTGGGGGTGGTATGGATGGAACTTGTCCCGTAGGGGCATTAGTTGACCAACTCGGGAAACTGCCCATGCCAAAGGCATACGGCCCAGGGGCATAAAAACCCTGATTTAGAGATGCCAGTGCGGAAAGTTCATTCCTCATAGCCTGGAAGTGACTATTTAGGCGGCTATCCAGCATTTCCCCAAGTTGGGCCATTAAGTTCGCAGGTATTAAGTCCATTGGTGGATTTAAACCAGTATTTTGCCCTGTTGTGGGCACTGCTGAAGTTACAGATGCAGGCGAATTGGTGGTGTTTTGAGGAGTAGACATGTTTGTCCATGTTATAATTCGTGATCTTAACACCAATTGATCTAGATTTTCTAATTGATCTATCGTGGTTGATTGTTCAATCTCCCACTGTGGTCGCCAATTTGTTATCGCGTGAATTTGGAAAACAACAAATAGTAAGCCTTTTGCAGGCTAAGACGATAGAATTTGAATAAAAACTCTTTCGTTGGATTGCGCCTTCAAAAAAGTTAAGAACAATGAACAGGAAACTGGTTTCTTGCCCACTGTCAATTACAGGAACTAAAATTATCTAACAACTACGAACTACAACTATGAACTACGCTAGAGAAACTAAGCTACGAAATAAGAAGAAATAAAATCTCCTGAGGAGTGTTGTGGTGTTGATTGTCTCTCCCTGCCTCTGTTTCCTTGCTTGGTATTTATAGGAGGTGATGCAACCGCCTGGGGAGAACTGCCAACTCCATGACTACCTTGGGAGAACCGCCATTCCCATGACCTAGGCCCTTTAAAAACCGTTTTTTAGTGACGTGCTAGTTTTACGGTTTTTAGCGTCTTAGCCTGCTCCGTGTGACTGCTCGTTGCCAGGCCGACCACTTTGCACTTCTCACCTAAAGGTCCGTTGGAGTCATCAGTTTTGCTACCATCTTTGTTACCAACACTTGGCTCTGCTCATGGTCAACCTTCTCATCATACTCTTTTCCACCACTTGTCAGTGCTCATGGTGTCATTTTTTATTCCTTTAGTTGGCAAGGCTTATGGGTGCCATCTTTGCTCCTATCACTTGGTGAGGCTCATGAATTTCACTTCTATCCGTTCGTTGGCATGGTTCATGGTGGCATCTCTATGAAGGACCAACTCTTCTATTTGTCTTTTTTACCCACCAAATTTTCACCCATCTAGAGAGTCATCTATACCATGCCTATTCATAGATGAAAACACCCATCTAGGGAGTCATCTAAGGCAGGCCTATTCATAGATGAAAAACACCCATCTGGAGAGTCATCTAAGGCAGGCCTATTCATAATAGATGAAAAATGCCCATCCAGAGTCATCTAAGGCAGGCCACTTCATAGATGAAAAACACCTATCTAGGGTCATCTAAGGTAGGCATCTTCATATATGAAAAATGCCCATCTAGAGTCATCTAAGGCAGGCCCATTCGTAGATGAAAAACACTCATCTAGAGAGTCATCTAAAGCAGGCCTCTTCATAGATGAAAAACATCCGTCTAGGGTCATCTAAGGTAGGCCTCTTCATAGATGAAAAATGCCCATCTAGAGTCATCTAAGGCAGGCCTATTCGTAGATGAAAAACACTCATCTAGAGAGTCATCTAAAGCAGGCCTCTTCATAGATGAAAAACATCCGTCTAGGGTCATCTAAGGTAGGCCTCTTCATAGATGAAAAACACCCATCTATGGTCATCTAAGGTAGGCCTCTTCATAGATGAAAAATGCCCATCTAGAGTCATCCAAGGCAGGCCTATTCGTAGATGAAAAACACTCATTTAGAGAGTCATCTAGAGCAGGCCTCTTCATAGATGAAAAACACCTGTCTAGGGTCATCTAAGGTATGCCTCTTCATAGATGAAAAACACCCATCTAGGGTCATCTATAACAGGCATGTTCATAGATGAAAAACCCATCTATTTTTCAGCAACCAATTTAATTAGTTTGGTCTTGGCCTAATGGGCAGGTAAGTGGCTGTCCCTTCGGTCCTGGCCCAACGTTCAGATAGACTTAATTGATATGTTTATTTTATTTATTTTATTTTATTTTTTTTGGTGATAACAGTATACTACGGAAGGAATTTTTCTACTAATCAAATCTTCTTTCTAAATTTGTAATTAATCTAATAAAGTTTTTTTTTTCCCCTAAACAGTCTATACATACTAAAAAATTGGTGGTTGAAGCTCATGTCATACAAATACAAAGTAAGGTTTTTAACTTACATCTAAATCCAAGAAATACTCTTGAATTTATCCAAAAAAAAATTCCATCGTCAATTTTAAATTTTTAATTACATGGAATCTGAATTAGCAATTACTAGTACTTAAAGTTTAAACAAAATTGTGAACACAGAGAGAAAGTTTGAGGCCATTCTGGAAATAAATAAATGTACAAGGATCCAATAGCAATATAGAGAAGTTAGATTGAGCTGGAGCGCAGTGCCCACCGTCAAATTCGATTGGCGGAACACGGGCCCACACATTACACATTTCCTGCGACTCAACGTCACATTCCGAAATCATGAGAGTTAGCCGTTGGGACTCCCACCGTCAACACACCTCGTCATCATTTCCAGAAAACCCTTTTCAAACCAAACCCAATTCATCTGCAGTCTGCACATACACACGAAACCTCGATTCTTGTTTCTCATTTGTGCATCGGGCAAGTCGAGAAAGAACAATGGCGGGTTTCTTCTCGGATAGCGATGAGGACAAAGCAGTGGATGAGCTACTGTCCCAGGCCATGGATTCCACTGTTCTTGAGCAAGTCGCCGCCGTCAATTGCTCTGGTTTCAACAATTCCGGTCTCCCATCTCACCTCGAGACCCGATTCGCAAGGCTCAAGTCGTTCCCGTCAGCCACGGCCAAGCCCTCTTCTTTAGCCACGAAGAGCTTCAGAGTTCCCCATCCTGGCGAAGTGAAAGCAACTGAGTCTCCTGTTGAAGCGAGGAAATCGGATTCAATTGAGGGGTTTTCTCCGATTTCCAAGAAGAAAAGTGCCGAATCGAAGAATTGTGCATCGTCCCCTTATGATGATGAATTGGGAATTTCGGAGTTGGAGAAAAACCCTAGAATTGGAACAAGGGAAAAGGGGACGAAATCCAATTCGCCCGATTCTTGGGAGGGGCTTTCCAGTAGGTCCGTTTCTCCACCGGTGAGGACCGGCTGCTTCTTGTGTTCTCCCAAAAAGGATTCGAGAAAGAAGAACAAGAAAAACAGGGGCTTGGATGTGGGGCTTGATTGGGGGAAACATGGTGAGCTTTTAAGTGACCTGAGTAGTTTTTCAGTGCACAGTCAGAAGAAGATGATAAGAGAGGCTATGGAGGAGGAAGAAAAGATTTGTAGAGAAGCTGAGAAAATTGTGGAGTGGGCTAAGCAGGCTTCAGCTAGAATGGATGTTTCAAATATTGAAGATGTCTTGAGCGATGATGAGAAACCTAAATTTCTCTAATTCCTTTATGCTCGCTCTGTCCATTCTTTTTCTACCGTCTAAAGGTTTTTTTTTTTTTTTTTTTTTTTTTTTTTTTTTTTTTTTTGTGGTGTGTTTTATACATTCTATTAAAGCTTATAAGAGGTATAATGATATGAATTGAGGTGGGGTTTTAAGTTTATTGCTTACTATATATACTGGAATCAGAATGGGATGAGCTAATTCTGTCCTTTTGGTTCTTTGAATTGATGGAAAAATGATATCTGAGATTGAATCTGATTTTGATATTTTGGGTTCTCTTGCTTTGTGTTTTGGTTTTCTGCAATGCTGTCGTTTTGGCTTCCAATTGTTTGCTACTTGATCTAGGTTTGGCTTTTGTTATAATACATTTTGTGAACACAATAGATAACTTAGGCAAGGGTTATAGAAACTACACGGTGGTGTGATGGTTTCAAGGCAGGGATTTACTGCAAGTACAGCCAAATTCTGATCTTAATTTTTATGTTTTGACATTTGGATGAATATGTTCTTGCTGATGATTAATGTTTCAAAACGTTCTATGCTTTCTTCTAGCCCCAATTTTCGCCAAGGCTTATTAAGGTTCATATGTGACACTCTCTAGCTGCTCTTATTTATTTCGATTCTGAATCTGATTTGTATTTAAATGGAACTCAGATTGCTTTTTGTTCTGGTTCTTTTCATTCGGAGTTTAGTTCCCTAATAGTATAATCTCTTGCTTGTTACATATATGAAATGTATGGTAAAAGGGAAGCACGAATCTCTCCTTTATGCTAAACCTTTACCTGTTTATGCTATTTATCCTGCAACAATTTCTCTTTTGGCATCAATTATGATTTGTGCAAAACCAGAATGTGAAGGAAACACAACACCAAAGTGTCAGCAGAGAATATGAATATGCTCCTTCTAAACGAACCCAATTGAAGCTTTCAAGATTTCAGCGAAAAAATTTCATCAAAAAAGATTATCATAGACCTCATTGTCTCAAGAGAGTGTAAGGCCAAACATTCAACGCCAAAAGTCTACAAAATAATAATACTAGGTTGCCACATTTCTTGCAGCAGCACTTGTGCAAGAAATGTTGGTACTAATAGCTAGTAATAAATCAGAAGATTGTAGTAATTACATTCAAGCTATATGAAAATCAAAAACTCACCCAAATATAAGTATAACCTTTCTTGAGGTAACATCATACCTTTTTTGGTGTGTACCGGGTATTCCCAGGACACATTGGGCCCAAGACTAATTCATCGAGGATCTAGTGGGCATTGAAGGGTTTTCTCTCCCAAAGCAGAATTCTGCATACACAAACGTTCAAATCCGAAACGTTTGATTAAGCTGCCAGAGCCCCATACCAGTTAGGCCGACTGCATTTGGTAGGTAACATCATACCTTATACATGGGATTTTCATACATGCATATGCCATCTTACAAGATTTCTTCAAACTTGTCAAAAACTGCATCCGGACACATAGGTGATAAGGACATGCACCTTGAGGGATCAAGACAGCCCACTTGCCTCCAGAGTCCAGACCTCCACCAAGGGCAAAGGCATATAGTAAATAGTACTCCATTCAACTCGTCTCGTATCCAGGAACATGCATTACTTTTATACATACTCATTAAGCATTACTTATTTACTAGTATGTTTTGCCCGCGCGTTGCGCACGGGCGGTTTTTTTAGTAAATAAATATAATCATTTATTAAGTTAATTAAAAAAATAAATAGAAGATAATTTAGTATAAACAATATAATAGGTTGCCATTGCCTGCCAAATAACGGCCTTGATTGACCCTTTCGCCTTATTGTTTTTATAGATTATTTCTAAATCTAATTATTCCTCGTGCATTTGGTCATATCCGGGAAAAATAGAAAAATCCATTGAACAGGGATCTAGTAAATGAGACCTAATAAATGGAAAGGGAATTTTGAGAATCTATAGGGAATGAGTAACCATGTATACAATGCACAATGTATTTTAGAATTCGGATATGTTAAGGAAAGTGAGAAAAATATTTAATCCATAATTGGATGAATGAAAGAAGCAAAGAGTTAAAAAAAAACAAAAAAAAAATATTGCTTCTCGATAAGATTACTTCCTTGAAAGCTAATTTGGATGGTCTGAGTCCCAATTGAGGATGACTAATGAAACCTTTGCTCAAGAGAATGTCGACATCATTCTATCAGGTATCCTGATCTTTGAGATCAGAAATGTGTCCATTCCGCCACCGAGCGAGTGGCAAACCTGAAACCTCGGAAAGGACATACATTTGACATTTTAGCTAAAGTATCAAATCATAATGAAGGAAATTGGATACACAGATTTGGATAAGACTGTACCTTGAAGGCAATCACAATTTTCGTCTTCCTTTCTAACAACATCAAGAACAGCATCAGCTCTGCACCCTCACCCCCTCAATGTAGTGTATTGTCCTTTCGCCCATTGGTTTCCTGCTCCAGATTGGCCAAAGACAAAATTGTCAGGCATGACGATCCGACCATACGGACCATTCCGAACACTATCCATCGTCCCGGGCTCAAGATCTGACCATACGGCCAGTGAACACTGCCAGCTGCAGCAATGCTTAGAGTCATTGGATTCCCAACAGTATGATGGATCATATGCGAGCCATGATGCTTGATAGGGTAAGTTGTCACTCCATTCCTTTTAGACACAATGATTTTCTGCAAACCGAAATAACAAAAACAACATAGGCATGTGCATAAGAAAGCCGGTCACATTCCTCTTATATAATTCAATTAATCCAAAGGCAGTAAAAAGGGAACTGTGGCGCGACATACGACTTGCAGTCGGAGTGAAAAGCATCTGTGTTCAGGGCAAGGGATCCAAAACCAGCCTTACCCTTTTTCTTCTTGAAAAGATAAGTGCTGAGAAATTGAAGAAGCCTTGTTTGGGAATGACCAATGCATTGTGGGACTTCTCAATGGAGGTACAGAGAAGAATCAATTTCCAGGAATGAACAAAATCAATTTCAATGCACAGATACAATCATCATCCTACTCTCTGATATGCACAGATCATTCATTTATAGATGAATACACACCAAATGATTAACTCCAATGTTCCAGCAATTAAGCATGATTAATTTGGTAATATTACACGGTTTCATAAAGCTGTAGAAAAGATCATGCTGATACACTTAGGTTTTACCAAAATTTATTTGAAATGTGAGATTTCTTGTTAAACCTATGGATAAGAAGTACATTAACATTGCTGGGAAGTTGAGGCGATCACTCACTATATGAATAACAATCTTATCTGGATCCTGTCAAGTACCCAAATGCAACTAAAATAAGTATTGTAGGCATGAGTACAATTCAGAATCATCACATGACTTAACCTATGTTGTTGTTTTAACTAAACTCTTGTGCAGATGAGTTTGTCCTGAAGCAGTTCAGAGATCTGTGTGAAACCGCTTCTCGGTAACTGCTCTTTGGCAGTTTTGATCTCAGCCCGCTCCATAGTTGATTCGATCATTGTTTTACACTTTCAATATATATCTTTGTTTTAGATCGATTGTATAATAGATTGAGTTGTATTTTCATTGCCTGATTTTTACGCTCTTTTGTTAGTGAGTCTTTCTCTCCAAGATTTGATAGAAATTCTTTTGAGAGAGTTCTTTTAGAGTCTTGATGATTTTGTTCTTCCCTGTAATCATTCTGTCTTCAATCATCGAGATCGAGTGCTTCACTTTGCTTCAATTGGCTTTTGCCGAATTGGAGAAAACATTCTTCAATCAAGTTGTGGAGGTTGCGCCTTACGAGGAACCTCTGAAAGATCTGAAGGAGCAATTCAGGGTGTCTGCTACACCAAGGTTCTGAGATCTGAAGGATTTGGCAATCAAGAAATCAGATTGGACTGATTGTCCAGCGATCGGAGTTGTGGGGGAGTCCAGACTACGATTGTTCTACCGGCACTGTCGTCTTGGTAATAGAGTCTGTCTTTTCATTGCTTTTTAGTCTTTTAAGTCTAGGTCTTTCTTGAGTATTAGTATAAATCGCCTGGATTAGAATCCCCCAGACGTAGATCCGTTGGATCAAACTGGGTCACCAAATCTCTTGTTCTTGTTTTACGATTTCGCTGAACACTCTGTGCATACACCACTCGTTATAACGTAGTTCTGACTACCGCTCGACAACACTTTTAATTTCAAGATTTCAGTATTATCTGGGACCATCAACCTGCAACTTATACATTTGTGTACACCAAACTACTCAGGTAAATAGCCTAAAAGTTGCCGGTACATTAAATAATTCAAAGACTTGAGAACTAAATTTCTTTCAGGCACACTTGCAAAAATATAATGATGAAACAGGTCGAGCAATACTAATCATTAGCTGGCTACTGAATATACAAAGGCACAAAATGAATTAGCTTAAAACAAATCTGGAGAGATAGAGATACAGTTTTGTTCAAAACAACTTGCTTTTAGCTTTAAAGAATTATCACATCCCAATGAATTTCTAACACTTGTTTCAATGCCTTCATTCAAAATAAAAATCCCATGAAAGGATGAATATGGGAAAACAAAACGAATTATCACATACCAATGAATTTCTAACACTTGTTTCAATGCTGTTAATATATTGTTATGACAACTTAACCTTGTACTTTTCATTGAGATGTTTCTCAGGTGTTGGCACATCAGGTTGACGACGACAGTTAACTCTGCTGGAAGTTCTTTTATTTGTACTTATTTAAATACCGCAGAGTCTGTAATCTTAGATAGGATTTTGAGCGATTTATTTTTCATCTTAGAGATTACTGTGAGAGAGTCTTTGTAAGTTGTTCTTCAAGAACTTATAGAGTTATCGTGAGAAGAACAAGAAAAGAGAGATTGAGTTTACATAGAAAATATCTGAAGGTATTGTGATCTACCATCAAGATTGTATTCTGGAATTCAGGGAAAAAAGATGAAGATCATGGAGAATCGACAGAACGTGTTCATGCCTTGGTGAATTCAAATAGGGTGATTTCCCTACAGCCGTAGTTAAGGGGGAGTCTTGACTACACTGCTCTACTAGATTAGTTCGTCTAGTGTGAGAGTTTGATTTCTTGGTTTAGGCATTAGATTGTTTCTGTGATTTTGATTTTTAGTCTAGTCCAAGTCCCTGGATTGGTATCCCCCAGATGTAGGTTGCAAAACCGAACTCGGTCAACAAATTGATCGTGTTCTTTATCGCTTTCACAAACACGTAGTTAGAACATCATAAAAACATCCATAACAGAATCTTGAAGCATTAAGGGACCTACAAATTGGTATCAGAGCGAGTTCTCTAACGTAACTGAGAAAATCCATTCATTCAAGATTCAAGAATCATGAGTCGAGAAGGAGCGTCTAATACTCGTCCGCCATTGTTCGATGGAAATGACTTTGCCTATTGGAAAGCTAGGATGCGGAATTATCTGTTGGCACAAGGAGATGGTGTTTGGGATTCAGTCTTGGAGCCATGGACTCAGCCAACAAGAACTGTTCGAACTGGAGAAGGAGAAACGGCCACAACAACAATTCGACCCGCGACAAACGCCGAACTCACACAGGCCGAGAGGACTGCAAGATCAGCGAATTACACAGCTCTCAACGCTATCAGTGGTGCTATGGATGAAGCGCAATTCAGGATGATCGCTAACTGTACATCCGCCTATGAAGCTTGGAATTTCTTGGAGACTCAACATGAAGGTTCTGAAGATGTCAAGACAACCCGTCTACAGCGCATTGAATCGATCTTTGACAGTTTGAGAATGACGAATGATGAGGATATCACAACATATTTTGGAAGATTTCAAGATATCGTGAATCAGGCCACAGCTCTTGGAATGTCATTTGAAGGATCAAAGCTCGTGAGGAAATTTCTTAGGACTGTTTCTAAGAAATATTCTGCAAAAGTGGCAGCCCTTGAAGAAGTTGAGAAGATCAAGACAATGTCCTTGAGGGAATTGGTTGGTATTCTTCAAACTTATGAAATCAATCATTTAGCCTCTGAAAAATCGCACAAGAACATTGCGTTCAAGGCCGAAGATGAACCTGCTGATGATTTTGAGGAAGAAGTTTCTTTACTATCCAAAAGGATTGGAAAGATGCTTCAGAATAAGCATTTCATGAAGTTTCAGAAGAAAAATCGTAATTCTGACAACCCAGTGACAACGGAGAAGCAGAACAACAAATTTGAAAAGAAATCTGATAAGAAGTTCAAAAAGTTCAAGAAGGACAGAGATGTTGATAAGTCTGATAAATCTTCTGAGATTATATGTTTTGAATGTGAGGGAAAAGGTCATGTGCGAGCTGAATGTCCTACTGCAAAGAAGAAGAGAGGGAAAGCACTTCAAGCTACTTTGAGTGATGAGTCTGAAGTTGAAGCTGAGGATGAACAATCAAGTGATGATGAGGATGTCGTTGCATTTGTGACAAGAGAAGCTAGTCCTACCCCTTCCACAGGTAACTGTGAGTCAATACAATTAATTACTGACATTTCTTCTATTGTTACAGCTGAATCAGGTAGTCTCTATAAAGAACTAGTTGATATCTATGAAGAACTCAAAGAGGAGTATGAAGAAGCTGTACAGGAGAATGAGCAGTTGTCGAAACAACTCACTGACATCCGTCTGACTTTGGATAAAGCAGAAGCTGAAAAGATTAAGGCTATTGATGATCTAAAAGTTCTTAAGGGAAAGTATGATGAAGTGAAGCTTCAGATTACTACTGTGACTAAAGAGAAGGAATCATTCAGAGAGGAATCTATTAAATTGAAAATTCGAGTTGCTGATTTGGAAAAGATGACCAAAGGAAAAGGTAAACTTGATGAAGTTCTGTCTATTGGAAAGAGTTACAGAGACATGACTGGTATTGGGTACAAGAATCAAGCATCTACTGGAAAAAGACTATTTGTTAGTGGTGGAAATCTGAATGCTGAAGCAGATTCACTGACACATCAGGATGTTCCTACATCACCCAAACGACGAAGAGACTGTCTCTATTGCAGCTTACCTGGTCACACAGCTGAAACTTGCATGAGGATTGTTCGTGATCTCATGAATGGTCGCCCAGTAGTCTGGCCCCATGAAGATTTAAAGAAAAAGATCAGAATTCAAATGGAGTGGGTGCCTAAGAGAAAGGAGAGTAAATGCCTTGTTGTTCTATCATCACAAGAACAACCACGGTCCAAAAAATGGTATTTTGATTCAGGTTGTTCAAGGCATATGACAGGTAGTAAGGAGATTCTAAACAACTTTACAGATAAAGATTGTGGAGATGTAGTTTTTGGTGATGGTGCTAGAAGCAAAATCATTGGTTATGGTAATGTAAAGGATAGTGAACTTTCTAAACTCTCTAGAGTCTATCATGTTGAAGGGCTTACTACTAATCTCATTTCAATTAGTCAATTATGTGATGAAGATTCCCTTGTTATTTTTAATAAGCATTTTTGTCAAGTGTTTGATTGCAGGAGAGATAACATCATGACAGGCAAAAGATCTAAAAATAATTGCTATACTTTGGAAGCTAATCTGGCACAGGCACTAGTAAGCAAGGATGATCTCACAAACCTATGGCACAAAAGGCTTGGACATCTCAACTATCAAACCATGTATAAACTAAGTTTTTCAGCCGCTGTTAGAGGTCTGCCAAAACTACAGAATAACAAAGACCTTGTTTGTGTGGACTGTTCAAAAGGAAAGCAAACCCGAGCTCAACATAAGAAGACTGATGGAGTCTCTACAGATCATTGCTTAGAACTGATTCATATGGATCTTATGGGTCCAACAGAAACTGAAAGCCTAAATGGCAAAAGGTATGTTTTAGTTTGTGTTGATGATTTTTCGAGATTCACTTGGGTATGTTTTCTCAGGAGCAAAGATGAAGCCTTCCAACACTTTGAAAAGCTAAACCTGAAGTTGATGAATGAAAAGCAAACCAAAATCCAAAGGATCCGTTCTGATCATGGACGTGAGTTTGAGAATCAGGAGTTTGAACTTTTCTGCAACAACCATGGAATTTTTCATGAGTACTCTGCCCCAAAGACACCTCAACAGAATGTGATTGCTGAAAGGAAGAATAGAACACTTCAAGAGATGGCTCATTCAATGCTACATGCTAGTGCTCTTGGGAAGTCATTTTGGGCTGAAGCAATTTACACAGCATGTCACATCATCAATCGTGTGTTGTTGAGACCTCACACTAACAACACTCCATATCAAATCTGGAATGGTAAGACTCCTACTGTTAAATACTTTCATATTTTTGGATGTAAATTTTTTGTCTACAGGGATAGAGAGCAAATTAAGAAGTTTGATGCTAGAGCTGAGGAAGGTTGGTTTTTGGGATATTCTAACAATTCTAGAGCTTATCGAGTTTATTTGATTCAATCCAGAAAGGTTATTGAGTCAGTAAATGTTCTATTTGAGGATAAGTATGCTTTACCTAGAAAGGATGATGATAGTATTATTCCTAGTACTGATACTGCCTCAGTCAACCCTGATGTTAGTACATCCAGTCAACAACAGTCTGAAGGAATAGTTATTGATGATGAAGGAGATGCTAATCATGAAGATAACTTAGAGGATGCTGATTTAAGTTCTAAAGATGTTATATCTGATAAGAGAAAAGGTCCAAGGACTCTAAAGCATCACTCACAGCAAGATATTATAGGTGATCCTAGTGCTCAACGATTGACTAGAAGCAAGAAGGTTAATTACAGAGAATTAGCTGGATTAAACTGCTTTATATCTAGAGTGGAACCTAAGAATGTTTCAGAAGCTCTTAAAGACGAATACTGGATAGCAGCCATGCAAGATGAGTTGGTTCAGTTTGAAAGGAATGATGTTTGGGAGTTGGTGGAACAACCACAGAACATCAATATTATTGGTACAAAATGGGTCTTTAGGAATAAGACTGATGAGCAAGGCAACATTATTAGGAATAAGGCTCGTTTAGTTGCTCAATGTTTTACACAGATAGAAGGTCTGGATTATGGTGAAACGTTTGCACCTGTTGCAAGGATGGAAGCTGTTCGAATTTTGTTAGCATTTGCATGCTCTATGGATTTTAAGTTGTATCAACTGGATATCAAGACAGCTTTCTTAAATGGGAAGATCAAAGAGGAGATATTTGTGGCACAGCCTGCTGGTTTTGAAGATCCATCTAGACCAAATCATGTATATCGAGTAAAGGGTGCACTTTATGGACTAAAGCAAGCTCCTAGAGCTTGGTATGAGCTTGGTATGATCGATTGTCTTCATTTCTCATTCATAATGGATATAAGAGAGGAGAAGCTGATAAGACGATGTTTGTGAAGCATGAAGACAACCACTTCATAATTGCACAGGTATATGTTGATGATATAATTTTTGGATCGACGTCAGAACATCTCAGAAACAACTTTGTTCAAGCTATGCAATCAGAGTTCGAAATGAGCATGATGGGAGAGTTGACTTACTTCTTAGGACTTCAAGTGAAACAAATGAAAGATGGAATGTTTCTTAGTCAGGAGAAATATGCTCGGAATATGCTAAAGAGATTCAAGTTGGAAGACAGTAAGATTGCTAGAACTCCTCAAGGTCAACAACAGAAACTCTCAAAGGATGATCAAGGAGCAAGTGTAGATCAGAAACTATATAGAAGTATGATTGGAAGTTTACTTTACTTAACAGCTACTAGACCCGACATATCCTTTAGCACTGGAGTTTGTGCTAGATTTCAGGCAATTCCTAAGGAAGTGCATTTGAAAGCTGTTAAACGCATTATGAGATATGTGAAAGGAACTATTGGTTTAGGAATTTGGTTCTCTAAAAGATCAAGTTTGGATTTGATAGGGTTCACTGATTCGGATTGGGCTGGCTGTTGTGATGACAGAAGGTCAACAACGGGAGGATGTTTCTATCTAGGAAATAATCTTGTATGTTGGTTTTCTAGAAAGCAGAACATAGTTGCACTTTCTACAGCGGAAGCAGAGTATATAGCTGCAACGTGCTGCTGCTCACAATTGATGTGGATGAAACAAGTTTTGTGTGATTATGGAATCAAGAAGGATGATTTCAAGGTGTATTGCGACAATACAAGTGCAATTAACATTTCAAAGAACCCTGTTCTACATAGTCGCAGCAAACATATTGATATAAGGTATCATTTTATAAGAGATTTGGTTGAAGAGGGTGTGTGCAACATTGAACATATTGGGACGTTGGAACAACGTGCTGACATCCTTACTAAAGCACTCGACGGTGAAAGATTTGAAACACTTAGATCTATTATGGGCCTTTGCTACTCTAGTTAAATTTTGATACATGTTTATGTTTATTTTACACATTTACATTTGATCTAGCCCATAAGATTTTCAGGTCCAATCTCATTTTGGATAAAGTTTTGAGAAACCGTCGTCCCACAGTAATGATGACTGTGAACTGACATCTTTCACGTCGCACGTCAGGGAGAAACCGTCCTTCGCCTCTTCATCTTCATTTTCTCTCTTTAAATCGATAGCTTGGGTTTTCTGTTTTACCACATTTCAGTTTCCAGTTTGAGTTTTCAGATTTCACAAAGCTATGGCGTCTTCTTCCTCCACAAACCACCCCGAAAAACCTTCCGATCAAGCCCCAACTAGCTCGGAACCCCCAATCACTTCTGAGACCCTCAATGCCTCAGAAAATATTGTTGAGGATCATAATGCCACACCTGAAAACCCTACTCAAACCTTCACAGGAGCTACCGAAGCCCAACTCACGGAATTTGCTGAGGATGCCGAACCATCATTACCATGTTTCCTACCCCTCCTCATAGTCCACTTCCAAATCCTCCTCAGGAACCTACTGTAAACCCTTCTGGAGCCCCTACTGCAGGAGATCCCACTGAAGCTACTCCAAATCCTACTGATGCTGAAGCCGCACATGTCCAGGAAGAGGAAGACCATATTCTGCCGCATGACGAACCAGAGGTTCCAGATCAACCTGATGTTGGAACAGAGGTCCGACGACCTACTACAAGGTCTTCACAGAAAAAGAAGCGGAGCACCTCTACCAGTGATGTTGGTACACCTGCGAAACGACCAAGGACCAGAAGAACGTCGGAGAAAACACAGAGGGATTTACTGTCACAACGAGATTCAACATGACATATTTCACTAAGGAAATGATGCTGTTCGGGACCAAAGACCTTGTTAACAGGAAATTCATCCCAGAAGAGACTTTTGTCCATTCTACATACACCGACCTAGGATTTGATGAGTTCCTTGAAGAAAGACATCTACTGAAGTGGGCAAGGGTGTTTAAAGCCTACTCTCCAACACTAGTCAGAGAGTTCTACGACAACCTACACCCTGATGTTCTCAACAAGAAGTCTTAATGGTTTGGTAAGATATACATTAGAGGCAAGTTTATTGATTTAACCCCTGGAGTTATCAATGCGTTGTTAGAACTTGCACCAAACGACGATCTTGGTGATCCACTGGAGTATTTGCCTCATTCGCCTGCCGATATAGCCTACACTATTTCAAATGAGAGGGCTTTTGACTTTGGCCGGAACAAGTGCAGTGTTTCAAACATGACCATGAAGTTCCACTGTTTGTTCTATCTGTGTCGTGCAAACATCTTACCAACATCCAACGCCTCACAGCCTTCACTGGAAATGGGTAAACTTTTGTTTTGTATTGATTCTGGAATAGAACTTATGAATTTTGGTCTTCTGGTTTTGAAGCGCATGCTAGGTTTTACTCGTGATCTAATCACCAAGTCTGCTAGTTTACCATACCCCGGCCTTATCACTTTGTTGCTGCATCAAAATGGCATTAAGACAAAGAAGGATGACCTGATCAAGATAAATGCACATTCCCCTTCCAATGAGCTTCGTGACAAGCATAACGACTTCAAGGAAGGACCACCACCGTCTGGCACTGATCTCATTTTGCAGATCAAGTCTGAGTTGCTTGCTCTAAGCGACAAGCAGACCAAAATCAGCCAGGAAGTCATTGCCACCAAGCGCAAGATTGCACAGATAATGAGTATGCTTCCAGGATCTCTTTCCCCAACCCGCAAGGCCTCTTCAAGTGGAGCTCGTTCTGAGGAGCAGAATCCATTTGCTGATGAGGAGGAGGACTCTTCAGATGGAGTTGTTTGATCCATCAAGGGGGAGAAACAAAGTGTGGTGGTGTCTATTTTGGTGGAGGTCGTCTCGATGTGGTATGGTTGTTGGTACATTTGGGTAACACATTTCTGACTAAACTTTTTAATGGTTTTTTGGTGATTGTCTGATGACTGATGGATGTTTAATATTTGTGCTGATGACACTATTTTGCTGATTGTGTTTGTTTGTTTTTGGATAAACTGTGATGGACTCTTGACTCTCTAAAACTGTCGTCTTGTTTGGAACTTTACTTTGTTGATATTTTACTATATTGTTTGATGTGCTTATCTATCATGATCTGAATTGCTTACTGTTTGCATTTTTGATAGACACCTTGTTTGATGGATCATCATCTCTATGAAATGTGGGGGAGATTGTTAATACATTGTTATGACAACTTAACCTTGTACTTTTCATTGAGATGTTTCTCAGGTGTTGGCACATCACGTTGACGACGACAGTTAACTCTGCTGGAAGTTCTTTTATTTGTACTTATTTAAATACCGCAGAGTCTGTAATCTTAGATAGGATTTTGAGCGATTTATTTTTCATCTTAGAGAATACTGTGAGAGAGTCTTTGTAAGTTGTTCTTCAAGAACTTATAGAGTTATCGTGAGAAGAACAAGAAAAGAGAGATTGAGTTTACATAGAAAATATCTGAAGGTATTGTGATCTACCATCAAGATTGTATTCTGGAGATTCAGGGAAAGAAGATGAAGATCATGGAGAATCGACAGAACGTGTTCATGCCTTGGTGAATTCAAATAGGGTGATTTCCCTACAGCCGTAGTTAAGGGGGAGTCTTGACTACACTGCTCTACTAGATTAGTTCGTCTAGGGTGAGAGTTTGATTTCTTGGTTTAGGCATTAGATTGTTTCTGTGATTTTGATCTTTAGTCTAGTTCAAGTCCCTGGATTGGTATCCCCAGATGTAGGTTGCAAAACCGAACTGGGTCAACAAATTGATCGTGTTCTTTATTGCTTTCGCAAACAAGTAGTTAGAACATCATAAAAACATCCATAACAGAATCTTGAAGCATTAAGGGACCTACAAATGCCTTCATTCAAAATAAGAATCCTATGAAAGGATAAATTTGGGAAAACTAAGAACTGGGCATAAATTGCATACCTCATATCAGGTGATCATCACCCTTTTCTTTAATTCGAATTCAAATAGGTAAACCATCTGTGTACAAAAGAGCATCCAGATCAAGTTAAGATTATAACAGGAAAAATCAACCAAAAGATTCATATAGTGGAAGGTCAAAGAAAACTGGACAAATATGATCATCACATTAATTTCTACCAAAAAACAATTGATTATAACATATATTGCTCTTTTTTTTCAAGACTGTTTAATTTTTTTTGTATCCTGATGACGTGTTCGATGACATGTAATTAGTTAGCGATTACTGTGCGCCTATGTGTGAACTGAGTCTGTATACATGTTTTAATAAGAGCCGTTGATCTAAAAATGAGCGTATAATGACTGATTAACCCCTTAAATTAAGAATGATGAATTAAAATTGATAAGGGATATAGGCTCTGACCAAAGATAAACTATGAAGAGTATTATTTTTCATGATTAAAGACGATTGATTAGTCATCCTATATAAGGGATATAGGCTCTGACCAAAAATAAACTCAGATTAAAGCTTTAATTTGACATGTCATTCAATTATTATTGTCTATAGATATAGGGGATGTTTGAGAGTCAGCGGATCTGCTAGCAGATAGCAGATTCGGAGAGAGAACTGTGAGACAATATGCTCTTCCAATATGCTATATGCTGATCAATATATTGTCTTCCAAACAACCCCATAATTATATATACAGAAGTATGAGTACTGACTACTGAACACTGACCTTTAATTTCTCTTTTCCACCTTGTTTTCTTTAGCTTGATCCTCTTTCCGGTTCCTCTGCAAAATGAGAAAATTTAAGGACTATTATCAGTGATAATAAGTAGTACTATGTGATAATAATTTTTAAACTATCTATCAAATAAATTGAGGTTTGACTTAGTAATCAAACAACGCATAAAAATGTAACAATAATGGCTCCTTTAACATAGAATAGAGGGTAAGAAAATTCCTAATAAATGCAATATAGTACAGGAGAAAGACAATAAATTAATTATGTTACTTAATCTCATAGATAAAATATAGACATAGAAACGCACCAAATATGTGAATTAAGTTCTAATAGCATTTTTACCAACCACTTGATGATAGCATTTCTAATCCTACAATAACTTATTTAAGGAGAGTAGGAAGCTGGGATGAAATTAAGCATATCAACCACTGGGGCAGAAAAGGCATATCCTGATTTTGGTGATACGCCCATAATTGGTGCAGGAACATATGCCAATAAACTATGTGCTGTCTCTGCCACTGGCAAGGGTGAATCTATAATCCGTGCTACTGTGGGAAAAGAAGTGGTTGCTCTTATGGAGTACAAAGGGCTTTATAATTCAGTTTGAGAATTGAAGGTGTTTTACTTCTTGGCATGGAGATAAACTTCAGTTGCGTTTGTAGATTTCAGACTGTAATGGTTCGTACGAACCAAGGATCAGACCCTCAAATAATTTGTGTTTGTCGGATCAACAATTTCGATGGAAATTCTGCCTTAGTAGATTTCACAGTATATGGTCATAATATAACGCTACTTGCTCATTCCAAAATTGCTCCAATTAATGCATTCTCAAAGTACTGAACAGTAAACAATTTGCAGAAGCCAGAAAGAATTTCATTCGCCAAAAATGAAATCCCAATATAGGTCTTTATGTGATGCTCAATTCTTGCTATTGTATACCAAACCAAAAATACAAAATGAAGTATTTCCCTCCCCAAACACACTTTTGAATGTGTGAGAGCTAAAAATATCTTCATTGATCTAAAACAAATATATATTCTAACATCTACACTAATGCAAACATATTTTCAAGAAATTGTAGGGAAAAAGGGAGAAAAAGGATATCGAATACGTTTATCCTCATTTTTTAGAAATGAACTTGTTTTATCATATCACCCTAGCAAAGCTTATCCTGATTCCAGAAAAGGCCAAAAGATATAATCATACTCACATCCTGTTAATAGAATAAGTACCAATTAAAACCCGAACATAATCTATAACAGTTCCAAGATATTTGATGAACAAATCTATGCAATAAATAGCAAATCCTAGGTTAATGGTTACAATGAAGTTAAATTCCAAGTTTTAAAAATTGTAGGCAGGATTTCTCAAGCTTCCATCTGTGAAAACCAGAGAACTAAAATGAACAAATAAGGGACAACAGATTGGTGAGTTTATGAGCATATGAACCTATATTTTCTCGGGTCATTTACTATTTCACAATGAACGAATTTAGCAACTCTAGATACATTTGAAGATGATAACAATTTGCTAGGGAGACACAACTGAATACAAAAAAGAACATTATTTCAGTAAATATTGTAATCTACCATAAATATACTTCCTGAGGTTTCCAGAGGATGACATGAAATAAAAAGTTTAAAAATCCTAACCCGAAGACGGCGGCCGTAGCAGTGAGAAGAATAAAGGATTAGGGAAACAACTAAAAAGTTGAACATCAAACCATAAAATTTAAAATTAGGGACCCCATTCGCTTATTTATTAATTATTTGTTACTAAACAGCCTATATACATGCTAGGAACCTATATACATGCCAGGAAATTGTACTAGCGGAATTGTGATTAAATATATGTAAACTTTTGTAGTATTTTAGACGGTTGGATTTTTTTTACTATATCTAAAAAGATTATATTTGTTTGCAAAGTAATCATAATCATTAGGTGAAAAATAAATGGTAAGGTATAAAATATATTGTAAAATACAACACAAAATGATAAAACTTAAAATTTGAATAAATACATTAAAGCATGCTAATAGGACTCCAAATGTATGCGTAGACATATTAAGTTGTAATTTATTGTAGGAAAGAGGACTTGATGAAGCGGTTATATCCTTAACTTCCAAATTTATAGTTAGTTTGGTTCATGCCTGCCCTCTAACCCTTCCCTTTATCCCCAATTATAATTTAAATGGTTTTGGCTCCCACACATATGAGTATCAATATTTACCAAAAAAAAAAGTTGTAATTTATTTTCAAAACTAATATACATATCATCCACATTTAATTATATTGAGAACAACATTAGAATTGGTCTAGGTGCTGAATCAGCATATGGTAAAGTGGAGGTAATAACTAAAATAGACCACCAGAAGGAGTCATTTCCATTTTTGGGCCATGATATTTTGATTTATGAAAATAGGTCATTAGAAGGATTTTCGGGCCTGAATTTAGGCCATTGGGCTGGAATTCGGGCTGCGATGGCCTAAAAGTAGAAATGATTACTTCTGGTGGCCTATTTTAGGTTTTTTCAATTATTATTTTATTTTATTTAATTAAAATAAATAATACTCATTATGTATCATTATTTATGCCATACTTTTTTTTTCCTTTTCCAATATTGTTATTTCATTTTCATTTAAAAAAATAATTAAATATTAATCGTCAAACATACTCATCACCTCACATTAATAAATAAATATATTAAACTTTCAAATTACCCACTACCAATAATAATTCCAGTTCACCCTACAGACACATATGAGTAAATAACAAATAAATAAATTAATTAAAATTGTGGGGTTGGGGACTTACTCCAGTGGTAAGTCGCCCAACTCCCAACCTATAGGTTAGGGGTTCGAATCCCCACCCGGTCACCTATCCCTCCCCTTTGTTCCCTTTGTAATTGTGTGGCTTGAGCTCCCACCACCCGTTCAAGGCCTCCAATGGCTCATAAAAAAAAATTGTACCTATTACAATCACATTATATAAATTTTTAAGTTACCTTTTTTGACACTATTAATAGGACGGAGGGAGTAATATAAGAAATAAATAAATATTAATTCAAATATATTATAAAATAAGTAAAATAAATACATATTCAAATAAATTATAAAGTAAAAATAATTCAGAAAAACTAAAATAGGCCACCAGAGGGAGTCATTTCCACTTTTAGGCCATCGCGGCCCGAATTACAGCCCAATGGCCTAAATTCCTTAAATCAAAATATGGTGGCCTAAAAGTGGAAATGACTCCTTCTGGTGGCCTATTTTAGTTATTACATCTGGTAAAGTGTTGTACTGAAATAGTGTTTTACTTGTGTTGAATGAGACTTTATATGAGATGAGTATTTTTTATATAGTCTAAACCATATTAAACACCCACACATATCTTATTAACACACAGTCTAAACATTTGAAAAAAAAAATTTAGACTGTGTATTAATGATAAATATTATTGCACTCTATTATGGTAAAGTCAATGCAAATAAATATTTAGTTAATTGTTACTGTATTATCGTCATAAAGACTTTTTACTACTCCCTCCGTCCTAGGTAAATTGTTCTGTTTGACTTTTTGGTATTATTCATTGTTTAACTTTGACTCCATTTTATTGCACGTATATATTTGAAAATAAAATAGTCGAGTTGGGTCTTGTTAGAATCGTATAATCATGTAGTTTTAGAATATATATATTTTACATAATTTTGTATTGTACATATTTTGAGATATAATGGTTTAAAAAGTGCATTGAATTATGTGCAGAAATCAAACAAGACAAGTTAAATAAGACATAGATTATTTAACAACATGCATGCAAATACTTCTTTTTTTTTTTGCGAACAGCTTATACATGCTAGAAAATGAGTGGTGGAAGCTCATTCTATACAAATTACAGAAGGAATAAAGGGGAATGATTGGGGTCGGTAGGGAATCAAACCCAACCATTTATTTTATAACACTCCACTACAAGAAAAATCGAAGTTACCGACCGACCGCAATCGATGGTCGGTAAAAAATTGTCGCCATGTTGCCGTCGACCGCAAAACCTATCGTCGGAAGCATCAGCGACCGACTTACCGACCACAAATGCCGTCGGTAAGTGTCACCGACCGAAAATTTTAATTTTTTATTTTTTCGCAATTTTCAAGTTAACGACCGACTTAGCGACCGCAAATGCGGTCGGTAAAATCTTATAACAAAAATTGTGCTCAGAAGGGCTCGAACTCGCCACCTTAGCATCACCAAGTCCAGCCTTAACCGGCTTGGCTAGCTTAGAAGGGCTCGAACCCGCCACGTTAGCATCACCAAGTCCAGCCTTAACCGGCTTGGCTAGCTCTCCAGCCATCCAGTTATATCCGACCGACTTACCGTAACTTATAACAAAAATTGTGCTCACAAGGGCTCGAACCCGCCACCTTAGCATCACCAAGTCCAGCCTTAACTGGCTTGGCTAGCTCTCCTCCCGTCAACCAATTATATCCAGCCATATGTCATATATTAAAGTCTTCCCACATATATATCTTGCAATATGCTGAAGAGAGGGTTCGAACCCGGATGAAGAAGTTTCATCCTCGCGCATATGCATCCGACTATCCTATATTTCATGTCATTATATGTAAAGCCTCATATATAATATGTATATTTACACAATATAAATATGTAAATTAGTAACTAAAATGTAATTAAATAAAATTATAATAAAATAAAATATTTATTTTTCTTTTATATTATTTAATAAATAAATAAATAAATTATAAAATTAATAAGTAATTAAATGGCTCAAATAAATAATTAATTAAATTATAAAAAGTAATCAAAGAAATATTTAATAAATTGGGGATTGGAACTTAGTCCAAGTGGTTAAGCCCCTGGCTCTCAACCTTTAGGTTGAGGGTTCGATTCCCACCCGGCCCCTATCCCTCCCCTTTGGGAAAGGTTGCTGACAGACCTCCAGAGATATCTCTTAGCCAAGATATGGCAGACAAGATGAAAGATTCATCTCCTATTCCATTTGATCGAGGGCGAGCTGTTAGCTTGCCTCCTTGATTTTGTCTCTCTATCCCTTGCTGGTTAATTATATTTTGTTTTTTTAATGATGTTTAATCTTACATGTTGGAATGTCCAAGGTGCTGCTTCGGCCTCCTTTCGCAGGGAATTTCGTGACCTTGTGTCTAGGAAGCATATTGATGTTTTGGCGATGTTTGAACCACGGATTAGTGGTCGTCAAGCTGACAACTTTATCCGCAGAAGCTGCTTCACTCACTCCTTTCGGGTGGAGGCCTCAGGTTTCAGTGGTGGCATTTGGATATTATGGAAGAACTCTATCTCTGTTGAGGTCCTTGAGAGTCACTCTCAGTATATAGACATGTGTATTAAGGATGGCAATGATAGTATTTTTGTCACCATGATCTATGCTGCTCCTAATCGGTATCGAAGAGCTTGGTTATGGCCTCAGCTCACCAGGATTGCTGGCACTCGACAAGCACCGTGGCTTGTTGGAGGGGATCTTAATTGCATAGCTAATTCTGAGGATGTTAGAGGTGGTAGCTTGATTCATTCTCAAGGAGATGAACTCAGGAATTGGTTGAGGGATGCTGAAGTGTTTGATCTCAAGACATTTGGTAATCGGTTCACTTGGGGCCGGGGGTCTCTCAGGAAGCGTTTGGATAGGCTATTAGGCAATGATGCATGGCATTCCCGTTTCCCACTCTCCACTGTGGAAATTCTTCCGAGGATTCAATCTGATCACTCACCACTTTTTCTCAAGATTGCTGATCATGTATCTCACCATAGTGGTCTTCGACTGCCTTCATTTAAATTCAAAGCTGCATGGCAAGGATTTCATAGCTTCTCCAATATTGTCAAATCTGTGTGGAATCTTCACCTCCCCCTTACTGATACCCTGGCCAAGTTCAAATCTGAAGCCACCCTCTGGGACAAGACAGTCTTTAATTCCATGGGAATGAGGAAAGCTCGAATCCGAGCCCGCCTTAAAGGTATAGAGCAGCAACTTGATTGGTGGGATAGTAGGTTCTTGAGAAGACTCCATCACCAACTCAGTTCTGATCTTGGTAAAATTCTAGAGAGAGAAGAGATTACTTGGATCCAACGGAGTACTAGGGACTGGAGCTTAGCGGGCGACCAGAATACCAGCTACTTTCACAACTTTGTTAAAGCTAGGAAGAGATCAAAAACCTTTTCCGTACTTGAGGATGCAGCTGGCAATATTAGTTCAGAGGAGGGAGAGATTCAAGCTATGGTGCTCAGTTATTTTAAGCAGCTCTATGGCCATGATCAGGAACTTTCATCTTCTTTTTATTCCACTATTGCGCCACCTAATACCTTAACCTCTTTGGATGCTGATCTTATGACTATTACTCCTTCCAAAGATGAAGTCTGGCGTGCCCTTAATAGCATGGCTCCTCTCAAAGCCCCTGGACCAGATGGACTACATGCAATGTTCTTTCAAAAGAATTGGAACTCTGTTGGGGATTCAGTTTATCAGTATATTTCTAAGTGCTTTTCTGATCAGCAAGCCATAGCAGAGATTAATCAAACATCTATAGTTTTGATTCCAAAAGTTCATAATCCAAGATCGGTTACTCAATTTCGCCCTATTAGTCTTTGCAATGTTCTATACAAGCTTATTACCAAGATTATTGTTCATAGAATGGCTCCCTTTCTCCCTCGTCTTATTAGTCATGGTCAAGCTAGCTTTATTAAAGGGAGGATTATCCAGGATAATATCATTCTATGTAGGGAAATTAATCACTTTTTGGACAGGTCCACAGCTAAGCCGGGCTATATGATTTTGAAGTTGGATTTGGAGAAGGCTTATGATAAGCTCAATTGGGAGTTTATTCGTAACACTTTATCTGTATTTGGTTTTCCTGTTTCCAGAATTAATTTGATCATGTTTTGTATAACATCTTCATCTCTTCAGGTTATTTGGAACGGCCAAGTTACTCCAGCATTCCTCCCTTCCCGTGGCATTAGACAGGGTGACCCTATGTCTCCATACATATTTATTCTCTGCATGGAACGTCTTGCCAATATGATTGCCAAAGCTGTTGATGAGGGTCATTGGAAACCTATTTCATGGAAGAATGGGCAGCTTAAAATTTCCCATATATTCTTTGCTGATGATATTCTCTTATTCTCCAGGGCCACTGTAGAACAAGCCACTATAATTCAAGACATCCTATCTGAATTCAGGAATCAATCTGGCTTGGTGGTTAGCACTGCTAAGTCTAGACTGGTTTTTGGCAAAGTTGTTACCCGGGAGACTAGAAGGAATATATCTAATGCTTTGGGCATCTCCACACATCATCATTTGGGTACCTATCTTGGTATTCCTATATCCCCTGGTAGAAAGTCATACAAGGATTTTACTTTTTTATTAGATAACATGAAATCCAAATTAAGCGGTTGGGCACACAGCCACCTCAGTCTTGCAGGACGGGTGACTCTTATTAACTCTGTGTTGCAAGCTCTTGGCCAATATGTTATGCAGGTTTTTAAACTTCCTATGAGAACCATCAATGATATGGAGAGGATATGTAGGAACTTTCTTTGGGGATCGACCATCAACAAACATAAAGTTCATCTTATTGCATAGGATATTGTCACCTTACCTAAATCTCATGGTGGACTGGGCATTAAGAAGCTACGTTTGATCAATGATGCATTATTGATGAAAAGTTGGTGGGGCTTACTTACTAGGAACACTCAGTGGACAGCCCTTATGAAAATTAGATATGGATGGAGTGGCCATCATTTTACACATCAACGCCAATCACTTTCTCCATTTGCCAAAGACCTGTGTTCAATTCATCAGTCCTTTGTTTCCCTACTTGGATGGAAGATTGGTTCTGGTAAGGATGTTTTCTTTTGGCAAGATAATTGGACTAATAGTGGCCTTGTTTTGCAGGATTTTGCTTGTCGTGCCCTTACATCTATGGATCTAGGAAGAACAATTGATTCATACATGGATCATGCCTGCTGGAGCTTGCAGGAGCTTTCTTCTGTTTTAAATTCGGATGGTTTACAGCAGCTCACTCGTGAAGTTTGTCCTATTCTCAATAATAAGGAAGATCGCCCTTGTTGGAGGCCTTGTACCAGTGGGAGATTTTCAGTCAGCAGCACACTCAAGCACTGGACCTCTTTATCCAATATTACACCCAGTCCCCATTGGGAGGTTATTTGGAAATGGCCCGTGCATCATCGAACTAGAGTTTTCCTTTGGATTGCTATTCATGGTAGACTTCTTACAGCTAAGGAAAGATGTATTCGACATATCTCTAATGATTCTCGATGTTGGAAATGTGGTGAGGAGGAAGATAGTATTCATGCACTTCGAGATTGCTATTCTTCTAATGCTATTTGGACAAGACTTGGCTTCAACTCTCTCCCTGGGTTCCGGGTCATGAATTTGAAGGAGTGGATTCTTGCTATGACCTGGAAGCTGATTGGTGAAAAGCAGGCTTCCATGTTTGCTAATGGAATTTGGATTATTTGGAAACTGAGGTGTAAGGAACTCTATGCGCAGGAACATATTCATTGGGATGGGGTTCACAACATGATTCATAGAACTACAAACGAGTTCTTTGCTGCTAGAACTGAGCTTAAGTCCTTTGGAGTTAAGGCATGGAATTGCAGCAGGACTCGCTGGGAGAAACCTCCGGCTTCATGGATTAAGGCTAATTGTGATGGGAGTTTCAAAAGAAATAAAGGGATTGCTGGTGGCATTCTTAGATCAGAGACTGGAGCATGGCTAGGAGGTGTTCGGATGTCTGATCACTTTACTAACAGCTTGCAGACTGAGGTTAAGGCCATTCTAATCACAATGCAAATGGTCTGGTCTATGGGAGTCAAGAAGTTGATCATTGAGACAGATTGTACTGAAGCTATTAATCTTATTCTTACTGATTCTGCTGTGGTGGATATTACTCAGACTTGGCTTAATAATATTAAGAGCATGAAGGCTTGGAGATGGGAGGTTCTGTTCAATCTGATTCCTCGAGAGTGCAATGCGGCTGTTGATTGGTTTTTGAAGGGTTCACCTTTAATTGGTAGTTTTCATCATTGTGTTCGTCCACCTGAGTTCATGTATGATATACTAGATACCGATCTTATCGGTTTGTATTACTCATTACAGGTGTTTGATTAATAAATGGCTTCGGCCCACCTTTCTCCGAGAAAGAAATATTTAATAAAAATATAAAATAAATAATAAAATAATTGGGGAAACTTTAGCGACCGCAATTTTGGTCGGTAATGCGGTCGGTAGATTATATTTTTTATTAAAAAATTATTAAAATATAAAAAATTGAAAAAAACACTTGTGACCACATGTGCGGTCGCTAATGCGGTCGGTAATATCGACCACATGTATTGTGGTCGGTGTTTTGGTCGCCAAAAAACATCCTTACACAATAACGGATAGATTTTTTCCGACCGCAATTGCGGTCAGTAACGACGACCCGTCCAATGGTTGTCGGTAATTGCGGTCGGGAATCGTGAAATTTCTTGTAGTGCTCTCCATATAAATGATGATTGAAAAAAATGTTATTGCGCTTAGATTTAACGAATATCTGTTGATTTAAGTGATTAAGTGGTTATTATGGAGTTCTAACCCGTAAGTTATAAGGTATTGGGTGATATATTCTTGGAAGGCTTAAAAAATATTATTGATTAATCCAAAAATAATAAATTTCTATTTATGAGTATTGGATTTTCCAAATTCCAAGTAATTTGCAATCAAATTTTAAATTACAATCAAAGCTGTAAATTTAAATTAATTTGCATTCCAACGGCAATACCTAATTAAATAAGAAAAACATTCATTCCCCGTCCTTTTTTTTTCCTATAAATTTATTCATTCCTTAAACCTTGATTCTTCATCCCAAAATCTCTATTGGTTGATAATGTTTTCTCCCTGTAAGAAAAAAATTGCTTCTTCTTTCCTATACATTTTATTTATCTGTTGTTTTCCTAGGGTTTTCTCCATTGAACCGTCCAACAATGGCGGATTCACCGTCGAACTATTCCACCGCGATTCCCCTGACTCCCCGTTCTACGACGCCGCAGACACACACTACGATCGTGTCCGCCGCGCAATCGAACGATCCTTCCAACGCAAATCGGCCATGGCGGCTTCCGCTTCCGTCGTTCAATCATTCGAATCCCCGATCAGAGCCGCCTCCGGCGAGTACCTGATGAAAGTCCTCATTGGAACCCCGCCGGTGGCGCAGCTCGGCATCGCCGACACCGGCAGCGACCTGACGTGGATGCAGTGCAAGCCGTGCAAAAATTGCTACAAGCAACAGGTCCCAACTTTCAGCCCTAGGCAATCCAGAACCTACCGAAAAATCTCCTGCAAATCGCCCAACTGCGCCGCCGCCGACGGCCACTCCTGCGGCAACAAGAGGCGTTGCCGCTACAGCATCTTATACGGCGACAAATCGTACAGCCGCGGCGATTTATCGTCGGAAACCTTCACTTTCCAATCAAGCAACGCCACATTCCCCCGGACGATCTTCGGCTGCAGCCACGACACCGCCGGAACATTCGTCGAATCCGGGTCCGGCGTCATCGGCCTCGGCGGCGGCGCCCTTTCGATTATCCGTCAGCTAAACTCCGCAATCAACGGCAAATTCTCCTACTGCCTTACATTACTCACTTCCAACGCCACCAGCAAGATCAGCTTCGGCACTAACGCCGTTACTAACTCCGTCAAAACCCCAATAGTACAAAAGGAATCCGACACATTCTATTACCTAACCCTAGAAGCCATCAGCGTTGACAACCAAAGATTCGAGTACAAAAACAACGGCCTTCTGGGGTCCCAAAAGGGGAACATAATCATCGATTCAGGCACAACGCTGACGTATCTCGATCTTGAAATAGTCTCCAGGATTGAAGAAGCCATGAATAAATCCATTCATGGGGAGCAGGTAATGGACTCAAAGGGGATTTTCGGATTGTGCTATAAGAAGCCAGAGAATGGCGAAGAACTCAAGGCGCCGCAGGTGACGGTGCACTTCGAAGGGGCTGACGTGGCGTTGCCGGAGGAGGGGGTGTTTGTGGAGGCTGAGGATGGGGTTTTGTGCCTGACGTTTGTGAGGACGAATGATTTGATGATATATGGAAATTTGCATCAGATGAATTATGAAGTAGGGTATGATCTTGTGAAGAAGGAGGTAAGCTTCTTGCCCACTGATTGCTCAAAATGATGAAGAAATTGAGGGGAGATGGGTTGTTGATTATGAATAATTAAAGTTGGTTTGTTTAATTTGAATAATGTATTTGTTTAATTGTGTGTATGTATCATTCTTTGTTCATCTACTTATTGGTTTGTGAATACATAATATGATTATGAGAATTCCTTTGCATTTTGCATATGCAATATTTAGGAGATTAGGTATGTTATATAGTAGTAGTAGTATTTAGGAATTTTGGATATGTTAGTACTATATCGGAATGTTTGTTTTAACTTTTGAAAAAATGAGAATTCAGTAGTAAAATGAGAATTTAAAAGTAAAAGCAGTTCAAATAATTGTTTGGGTTGATATTATTAAATTTGATTTTCAACGGAAACATATTTGGATGAATTGTAGGCCTTTTGATATATTAAAATTACTAAAATGGACATAAATATTTTTTGGGTAACACAGCCTGAGAAGGCGAGCAAAGAGAAAGAAAAAAACAAAACAAAACAAAACAATCAAGTAATCAGCACAAACGAGCTCAAACTCGCGCGAACATCATCCCCCCTGCATCTCGATCCAGAGGCGACGCCAACTCATCCGGTGGAAATGCCCATGACGTATAGAACTCCTCAGTCCGAGCCGCCCTACGCGCCAAAGCGTCTGCCACCTGATTGCCCTCCCGAAGAACATGTCGGACAACACATCCCTCCATATTACGAACCTCCTGTCTGATCTCATTTATAATTGGCCAAAGGCAATGTTGAAGTGTCCCACTGCCAGACACGAGCCTATAAACCTCCATGGAATCTGTGAAACATGCAGCAAGGAGCAAACCCTCATTCCTAGCCCATTGGATGCCAAACCTCAATGCCAATAATTCCACTTCAAGGATAGGCCGATCCCCCAAATATCCGCTACATCCCCCACGCCAAGAGCCATCATCATGCCGCACCACAGCAGCAAAACCAGCTCTCCGATCCTCCCGAAGAACGCAGCCATCAGCATGGAGCACCCAACCTTCCAACTCAATTGGCTTCCAACGAACCCATCGTACCACACACTCCGGACTGGGATGCATATTATTCTGCATAGCCCTGGCGAGATATCTTGCCTTCGCAATAACAGAATCCACCGGCCTCACCTCTCCTCGAAACAATCTAGCATTCCGCTCAACCCAAACCGTCCAGACCAATGCGACGAACTTACTTTTCCACATCTTCACCGCCCGCGCAAGCCACTCCCACCTTTCGACTGCCTCATCCAGCGATTGTATGAGGGAGCCAAAACCCTCTCTACACCAAACCCCCCTACTCCAATCACATCGAAACAATGCATGTTTCCAATCATCATCATCGTCACCACAGATGGAACATATGGATGACACACTCAGTCCTCGCCGATGTCTCAAGACATTGCACGGCAAAGCCTCATGACAGATCAACCAAAATAATAATCCAACCTTTTCCGGAATCCATGGTTTCCACAGCCACTTCCAACCACCCTCCAGTAAGATGGACATAAATATTGTATAGATATTTACAATATATTTTATTTCCATTTTAAATGGGGATATTTTTATATTTTTATTCCAAAATGACTTCTCCTTTAAAAAAAAGTAACTCCCTACCTACTTTGGAAAAAAGTTAAATTTTAACTTTTGCTTCTTCTTTTTCTTTTAAAAAAGTCAAAACAAACAGTTTAAAAAATTTAAAAGGACTTTTGAGTGAAACAAAAGTCAAAAAGAGAAAAGAAAAATAAGCCAAAACAAACAGGTTCTATGTTTTCATATAAAATTGCATATTATATGTGCACGTCTCAAATGGTCATACACAAGAATAAATATTTCGAGACTCGTTCACGTCTCAAATATTTTATTTCGCCCTAAACAAGTTTCGAGGGGGCATCTGTAAACACGTGAAATTTATTCGCCACTAAAAATGCGACACGTGCAAATTTAAATATTAATTTAATTAATTTTAGGCATTTTAAATAAATTAAATGCTTGAAATAATTATTAATATTTATTGAGTCATTTGGATCCATCAAGCCAAATGGATTTAATTATATTAGGTCAATGTGGACAAGTCCAAATGAAAGACCCACAAGCCCCATGGCCAATGGACACTTGAAGCAGGCCAACCCAAGAAAATTAATCAGCGTGGATAAGTCCAAATGGAAGACCCACAAGCCTATGATCCAATGGACATTTGAAGCAGACCGGTCTATGGAAATCAGCCAATGTGAACATGCCTAGATGAAAGGCCCACATGCTCACTGACCCGATAGAAATGTGGATTGGACCAGCCCATCGATTGGTCCATCATCCACAAACCCTAGGGTTTTTCCTCTATAAATAGAGGCACCCTGTCACATATTGGGGTTACTACTTCACTTCCAGACATACATCTTCATACCCTAGTCACTCTCAAGACTCAAGCACTTGAGATCTACAGCAACAAAACGCTGCAGAAATTCCAAGAAGCCGAAGAAGCACAAAAGCATCTCGACGTCTTCAAGGTTGGAGGAATCAAAGGAGTAACAGAAGTCGAACACTCATATCGTTTGATCTTCACATATTTCTTTTAAATTCATTGAAATTCTCTGTAATTGTAGACATTTCTTGTGGAATTAATAAAATTATTTTGCAGTTTCTGTCTACGCATTTTTGCACTTACAGATTTTGGCACGCCCAGTGGGACACTTCTGCCTTTCATCTCCTCCAGACGTCGTCAACGAAATCCAATGGCTTCAAGGAACACCTCCAAGAGCAACTCTTCAACATCCGGTGCCGCTATGCCCAATGTCACCACAAGGAACATGAAGAAAGCAATGGAGGCCGTCGATGCTGCGCGCGGAAAAGAAGTTGATGCGGATATGCCGCTGCTGGAAGAAGGAAACGACCATAGATCGGGATCTTCCACGCCGTTGTCAAGCCCGCGGGGAGATCAAGAAGAAACATCCGCCCTGCGTCATGCTGCGGCAATGACAACCCAAGCCAGCACTCTTGAAGAGCAAATGGCCAACCTGACAAAGATCGTGGAAATGCTTGTGAAGAGATCCGAGTTGCAAGATGCACGCATGGAGCAAATGATGAACAGACTGGATGGCTCTAACGGCGGCCAAGCGATGAACAAGCCCGTAGAGATCCGGGACGATGGAGAGACTTCCCGGCAAGGCGCTTCGGCAAAAGGAAAAGCAACCGCTGACGTCCAAGTCACTCCTGACGGCTTCATCTCGGCTGATCAACTGAAAGAGTTCATCACGGGAACGCTGAAGGAAGAGGTCTCGGCAGGATCAAAATCCTCCTAGACGTATCTCAAGCCATACAGCGCCCGCATCGACTCACTGAGGATGCCGGCAGGCTATCAACCGCCCAAGTTCCAACAGTTCGACGGCAAAGGGAATCCCAAGCAACATATCGCCCATTTCGTAGAGACATGCAACGAAGCGGGTACGTTTGGAGATCACCTCGTCAAACAGTTCATTCGTTCACTAAAGGGGAATGCGTTCGAATGGTATACCGACTTGGAACACGGCAGCATTGACAGTTGGGATCAACTTGAGCAAGAGTTTCTGAACCGTTTTTACAGCACACGGCGTACCGTCAGCATGATAGAATTGACGAACACGCAACAATCAAAGGGCGAGCCGGTGATCGACTACATCAACCGCTGGAGAAGCTTGAGCCTCAACTGCAAGGATCGCTTGTCTGAGACGTCGGCGATTGAGATGTGCATCCAAGGCATGCAATGGGGCCTACGATACATCCTGCAAGGCATTCGTCCCCGGACATTCGAGGAGCTTGCAACTCGTGCTCACGACATGGAGCTAAGTTTGGCGTCAAGTGGAGCTTATGGTCCGCCCGTTCAACAAACTCGTACAAACAACCGAGTCAAATGGAAGAAGGGAGGCAAGCCACAGTCGAAGCCACCCACAAAGGATGCGATGGCAACAAGCGCCGCTCTCGTAAAGGTACGCGGGAAGGAGCCGGTGACAAACGACAAGCCAAAGCCACCACAAGCTCAACGTCAAAAGTCGTCATTGGAAGATAGACGGGCTAAGACGTACCCATTCCTTGACTCCGACTTACCAGGCATCTTCGATGACTTGATGAAAGAAAACCTCATCGAGCTACCAAGGATGAAACGTCCCGAGCAAGCTGGGATGACCAACGACCTGCTATACTGCAAGTACCACCGTTTGGTGAGCCACACGATCCAAGATTGCTTCGTTTTCAAAGACAAAGTCATGGATCTCGTCAAACAAGGCAAAATCACCTTGGCAGACGAAGCAGAGACGGCCAACACTGTTTCCATCCAAGTTGGATCGATCGAGATCAAAGTTCCTCACAATTCCACCACCTGCAACACCGTCTTCGAAGTTGGGAGCACGTCGAAGCAAGACCACACCAAACAAGTTGTGGATCATTCGCATCTCAACGAATGCATGCTGTCCATCACGTTCAATGACGACGACATGCCGATGGAGCTGGAAAATTTGAAGGCTCATAACCGACCATTGTTCGTCGTTGGATACGTGGACAACAAGCGAGTAAACCGCTTCCTGATAGACGGGGGTTCTGCCATCAACATCATGCCACTTCACACCCTGAAGGAATTGGGCATCTCCGAGGAAGAACTATCCAATAGCAAAATGTTGATCCAAGGCTTCAACCAAGGGGGGCAAAAATCCTTTGGTGCAATCCGAGTCCGTTTGCAAATTGATGAGATGGTTGCAAACGCATACTTCCACATCACTGACGCAAGAACATCATACAACATGCTTCTTGGCCGGACATGGATCCATGAAAACGGCGTTGTTCCCTCAACATGGCACCAGTGCTTCAAGTACGTGCACAATGGCGTCGTCAAAAGGGTTATCGCCGATGACAAACCATTCGCGGTGGCCGAGTCTTATTACGGGGACGCTAAATACTACCTTGATTCGTCCAAAGCTAAGGCACCTTTGTGCGGGGAAGAAGAACGTAAAGATGATCAACCAGTCCGTGATGATAAGGGAAAATCGATCCTGGAAGAGGCATTCGAGGGGCTTACACTCCCACTAACGCCCATTGATCCTGGCATGTCGCAGAAAACGGTGAAAATTCAACTCAAAGGTAGTGAGGCACGCCGACTAAAGAACGATAAGGAATTCGGTCCAAAGGCATTCAAACTGCTCACCAAGTCTGGATTCAACCCAAATGAGCCATCGCCGTTGGGAAAGCTCTCGGACAACAATCGAAGAAAAGGTGACCGGAGTGGACTTGGGTATGTTGCGGAATTTGACACGGCACCCCAAGCATCGAAAGCGCCCATATTCGTCAAAGAGGAACAAACGGTGAAGGCACCGGTTCGTATCGTCATAAAACGAGCTACGGTCAATAATGTCACCGAAGAAGAGAGTTAAGGAGATGGCATCTCAAAGGACCAGCGTGAACGGAAGTCGGTATTTGATCGTATCGGTAGCCCATCAAAAGAAGAGGAAAAACGAAGTGTCCACGATAGACTTGGCTCAACAGAGACAATCGAGCACAAAGAATCTGTCTTTCGCCGGCTTGGAGCAAACAAAGAAGTGAAGCCAACTATTTTCGATAGGCTCGGGGCTGTTGCCAAAGAAGACTCTGCAAAATCCGTCTTCAAAAGGCTAGGTTCTACAAAACGCCAATCACAAATCAAAACATCGGCTAGCAAAGAGCGGTCTCCGGTAAAACAAGGGATATTGGACGACCCTAACTACGGCAACGATGTGAGAAGCACCGTACCTTCCCGCATGAAGCGTCAAGTTGAGTGGACTGTCTCATCCGACGAATGGCAAAAGCTCAAGAAACGGACCATCATCTTTACAAAGCATGACGAAGATGATCAAGCTGACAAAGTTGGCATTCATCATATCACCATTAACTGCGGTGAGCCAAGTGAAGAAGACGCCAACGTAGCGCCGATGCAACTTGAGGAAGAAATCAAGGTCACTGTGGATGAACTCTGTGAAGTGAACTTAGGAGATGAGAAAGAGCATCGCCCGACGTTTATCAGTGCCTTACTGACCGTAGATGAGGTGGAAAAGTATGTGGCACTACTCAAAGAATTCAGAGACGTCTTTGCATGGTCCTACAAGGAAATGCCCGGTCTGGACCCCAAGATAGCCGTCCACCGCCTTGCAGTGAAGAAAGATACACGACCCGTGAAGCAAGCACAACGTCGGTTCCGCCCTGAGCTTCTCCCACAAATTGAAGCTGAAGTCAACAAGCTGATTGACGTTGGCTTCATTCGTGAAGTGCAATATCCCACTTGGATCTCAAGCATCGTCCCGGTAAGGAAGAAGAATGGACAAATCCGAGTCTGCGTGGACTTCCGCGATCTCAACGAGGCTTGCCCAAAAGACGAGTTCCGGTTGCCGATCACCGAGTTGATGATTGATGCCACCACGGGACATGAAGCATTGTCGTTTATGGATGGGTCTTCCGGCTACAACCAAATAAAGATGGCGCCCGAAGACGAAGAGCTGACCGCGTTCCGGACTCCAAAAGGCATATACTGTTATAAAGTTATGCCCTTCAGCCTGAAAAATGCGGGGGCAACATATCAACGTGCCATGCAGAAGATCTTCGATGACATGCTGCACAACTTGGTTGAATGCTACGTCGACGATCTCGTGGTAAAGACAAAGGAACGAGTCAATCACCTGCAAGACTTGAGGACCGTGTTCGAACGCCTTCGCAAGCATCAACTGAAGATGAATCCGTTGAAGTGCGCGTTTGGCGTGTCCTCTGGAAAGTTCCTCGGCTTTGTTGTACGGAATCACGGCATTGAAATCGAGCAAGCCAAAATTGACGCAATCTTGAGGATGCCGGAACCACGGGATATCCATGAGTTGAAGAGCCTTCAAGGCAAGCTCGCGTATATCCGGAAGGTTCATTTCCAATCTTGCTGGAAGATGCCAACCGTTCAGCATGCTCATGAAGAAAGGTATCCCGTTCGAGTGGGATGAGTCCTGCAAGAAAGCTTTTGACAACATCAAAGCTTATCTGATGAAGCCGCCAGTGCTAGCTGCTCCAGTGATCGGACGACCGTTGATCCTATACGTAGCTGCCCAAGAAAACTCTATTGGCGCCTTGCTGGCTCAAGAAAATGATGGGGGCAAGGAAAACGCACTATACTATCTAAGTCGGATGATGACGCCGAACGAGCTCAAGTTCCGCCCAATCGAAAAGCTTTGTCTAGCATTGGTCTTCGCCATCCGCAAGTTGAAACATTACTTCCAAGCTCACACGGTACATCTCGTATCCAAAGCAAATCCTCTCAAACATGTGTTGTCTCAATTTGCTCTCTCTGAAAGACTTTCACGATGGTACTTGTTGTTTCAACAGTTCGAGATCGTTTACGTACCACAAAAGGCTATCAAAGGACAAGCCCTGGCTGACTTCTTAGTTGATCATCCGATACCTGCTGAATGGGATCTCTCCGACGACCTTCCGGACGAAGATGTGATGTTAACTGAAGCTGGACAACCATGGAAAATGTACTTCGATGGAGCTGCCCACAAAGAAGGAGCTGGAGTAGGAATCGTCTTCGTCACTCCGACGGGTGAGATCTTACCTCATTCAATTACCCTCACTAGCAATTGCTCCAATAACGTTGCTGAATATCAAGCCCTGATCTTGGGACTCGAAATGGCAGTCGACGCCAAGCAACTATATCTTCAAGTCTAGGGCGACTCCAAGTTGATAGTCAACCAGCTACTTGGCGAATATGAAGTCAAGAAACCGGACCTGGTGGCATATTACAAGTATGCACGTAGGTTGATGGCATATCTCCATGTTATGTCGATTGAACATGTCCCAAGAAGCCAAAATCGGCAAGCTGACTCCCTCGCAAAGCTGGCGTCAACACTTACCTCGCCAGAAGATAAGATGACCATCACGCTGACTAAGGGATGGGTGATGCCTCCAGTTTTTGAGGACGATAATGAGTTTGAAGAAAATACGGCCGTTGAAGTATTTGAAATCGACGAAGAAGAAGATTGGAGGCAACCTTTGGTAGACTACTTGCTGCATCAGAAGTTACCCGAGGATCCTAGAAGAAAAGTTGATATCCGAAGACGTACTGCCCGATTCTTCTACTTTAATGGCACCTTGTATAGAAGGTCGTTCGAAGGGGTTCTACTCCGTTGTTTGGGCTCCACTGAAGCTGTTCAGGCATTAGAAGAAGTACATGCGGGAATCTGCGGTGCACATCAATCGGGGCCGAAGCTACATTTCCGCATCAAGAGAATGGGATACTATTGGCCGACGATGGTTAGAGACTGCATGGAGTTTGCTCGAAAGTGCCAAGCCTGCCAATTTCACGCCAACTTCATCCACCAACCTCCTGAGCCGTTGCATCCAAATGTGGCATCATGGTCGTTTGACGAATGGGGCATGGACATTGTCGGACCACTGCCAAAGTCTTCCGCGGGGCATGGCTATATCCTGGCTGCTACGGATTATTTCTCCAAATGGGCTAAAGCTGCACCCTTTAGAGAAGTCAAAGGGGAGCATGTTGCAAGCTTCATCCGAATCAACATCATCTACCGTTATGGCGTCCCGCGATACATCATGACAGACAACGGACGATCATTTGTCAACAACACCATCACCAAGTTGTGTGAAAAGTTTGGATTTACTCAACGAAAGAGCTCTGCATATTACCCGCCGGCAAATGGACTAGCGGAGGCCTTCAACAAAACCTTATGCGGATTGTTGAAGAAAGTTGTCTCCAAGTCAAAACGAGACTGGCATGAGAGAATCAACGAAGCTTTATGGGCATATCGAACAACTTTCCGCACACCCACCAAGGCAACGCCATACTCGTTGGTCTATGGAGTGGAAGCCGTGTTGCCGCTGGAAACGCAAATCCCGTTGTTAAGAGTCGCCATCCAAGAAGGATTCACTGAAGAAGACAACGCTCGACTGCGTTCGGAAGAATTGGAAGCCCTTGATGAAAGAAGGCTCGAAGCACAACAAAGGTTGGAATGCTACCAAGCCCGCCTCTCGAAGTTCTACTGAAACTTTTGACAAATTTCGTTAACACGAGTATTTTTATAAAATATATCGGGTTTGGATTTATTAGATGAAGGAGTTATGATTTATGGAATGGGTTTAGGGATATATCAGAATTGTTACTTTTTATTACTCATGCGAGGGGCTTTAATTTCGAATGGCGCTATGATCCTCTCTGTCATGAAACTTCTGACAAATCTCATGATACAACCGGGATAAATTGACCTTCAACCTGTCACACTGAGGGTCCCCGGCATATGTGCCATGATACTTCTTATGATTTCATGTCATGAGATTCCCTGCCATGAAACTTTCAGCAGATTCCCACTACATGAGTATTTTCCGAAAAATTATGTTTTTATTTACTCGTGTTAAGAAACTGTGCCCCCGAAAGCGCACGGAGTCAAAAATTGCAGTATTTATAGTAAGTACCGGATCGTTCACTGGAGGATGTGCGATGGAAGCAGGGCCCACGCCGTTTACTAAGATTTTCCACTCGGTTACTCGATTCAAGTTCGTGATTTGACTACCAACTACTTGACATAATTTAAACTAAGTTATGAAAGCAATTAAAATAAAGCAGATAAAATTATTCTAGAAAGCGAATTAAATTTAATCTAAGAAAGTAATAAAATTATTCTAGGAAAGCGGTTAAAATTATCTAAGAAAACATATTTAAATGAGACAGAAGGGACAGGAAGAAAAGAATAAAGGTTGGACAAGATTCAGATGAAACACAGTTAAACTTCCATGTTAATGCACAGATCTTAGCTTGGGATAATCCTTTCAGTTAGCTAATTCTCATGCTCTCTATACCATGTTCCCTTTAACACACAGGTACTTACAGTAAGAGTTTACATGCTCTTAAGAAAATAAATTCTAAGATACCACAGACGCATAGCTACCCTTGCAATGCATTGCTAAGGTATGTTAATTATCTGTGGTGGACAAGCAACACCTGACAAATCATTAGTTGAAGTGCCAAGTACTGCTATCATTCCCCCATGTCACGCCCAAAGATTCTAATCGAGCCATGAACTATCCCTTAACTCTCAATCCTAGTAGCAGTTACGCAACTCTCAATACAACCGAGTGACCTCTAATGAAAGCATTTAAAAGAAAGCGATAAAGAAAGCATTTAAAATCCTATCACTCGGAGGTTTTTGAAAGTTTGACCCTGGTAGTAAAAGAAAGCCCCCAGTCAGGATGACTGAGTGTGGATCAAGAATTCCCTATTCTCGGTGAACCGCTCGCAGTGTTCACTCCCTGTCGGGTGGTTATGAGATACAAACTAATGGAACGAACTAATAAATTAGTTCGTTTCGGATGCACTCACTCAAGACTCAAAAATAGGCTTTGGCAGAAGAGGATAGCAGTTGAAAGAATACTCAACCCTATCTTAGAAAATAACCAAGGCCCGAATGTTGTTCCTCTAGTATTATCTGTCACACCTTATCGGAATCCAAGTGGAATCTGACCCAGTGCAATATTTAATACAAGATTTCCAACAAACAGCAATTTTGGAAAATAATAAATCTGAAAATCATTCCCTATCAGGTACTAGACTCTCAATTAAAATACAGATCCTTTCAGTCTAGGTGAGACCTAATCGCTGACTCTGCTTCTAATTTCCCAAAATCAACCCCCAGTCGGATATGAATTAGTCATAACTGTCGAATTTATCCCTTACTCAGATCCGGATTTTATAAAGGAATTTTTGTTGGAAATTTATTATGAAACATCTGATTTAAATCAAGACTCCTGTGTCCAAGGGAAGGATCCCAAAATAATATTGACCACAATATCTACATAATAATATCATGCATAATTTTATAAAGAAGTGTAAAATTAAATAACCCAAAATATAAGGTGGGTTTAGACAGAATGTGGAACACAGAGATGAAATAGCCGGAGATAAGAAGAATTTATTATTGGCTAAAAAGGATGACTGAAATAGTTGGGATTATCCGGACTGCAAACATCTGCTATCCGGGTCCCAACTATTCCAGGTGGAACGGTTTTAGATAGTGAACTGATCAAAATGACAGTGGTCGCTGTCATTTAGACCACCCACTGTCTGTGAATTGGGATGAAAAACCTACATGTTCTTTTGCTGTCTTAATTACTAGACAACATTGACCTATGTCGTCTAGTGTTGGCACAGTTTGAGATTCGGGTTTGAAATTAAGATAAAGAAAATAAAACTGTATCCGGATAGGAGTCAGCTGAGCAGCTATTATAATCCCGGATGGACGAACCGCCAAGGCTTCCACCGACCACTATCCGGACCATGCAAAATAACATCTAGTAATTAATATACAGACCACGAGCTAGTTATCCGTGTGGGAATACCCGCCAACATTAGTCTGTTATATCTCTTACTAGTTGTTTCACACAACACGGAAAAGACAAAATAAATAAAAGAAAATATTTTTGGGTCATCCTGTATGAGAGACATTGGTTTCTCATGCAAGGTATGGAAATTATTCCATAATTACTCTTCATGGTCTAAATAATCACTCATTCCATAATTAATTAATTACAGTCCGGATTATATACTTAGATCATTAGAGTTTAATTTCTGTAGAAGAATCTTTTAATGGGAAATTGAACAAAGTTCTTTATATCAAATTAATCATGGGTTGAGATCATTGGATTTCAACCTCAAAATATTAATATAAAGGTTCAATTAATTAATGGAGTGAGATGAAGAATAAAAATTTGGCAAAAAGGTGCCACTTTGTCGCGATGCAGAGTTTGTGTCGCGGACCATGGGTCCGCGACAAAGGGGTGGGAAATAAGAGAAATTGAATTTTGAAAATTAGGGTTTGTTTTGTCGCGAAGCAAAAATTTTGTCGCGGAACATGGTTCCGCGACAAGGAGATATAGCGACAAAGAGTTTGAAAATTGGTAAGGACATAATTCCTGGTCGCGGAACAAGGATTTTGTCGCGGACTGTGGTTCCACGACAAAGGTTCCGCGACAGAGTCCTCCCAGAATAAAATTACAAGTATTTGGGTCATTGGTCTCTAATCGAGGATTTTGTCGCGGAACGTGGTTCCGCGACAAAGGTTGCATCGCGACCAAGGGGTTTCAAAATAATGGCAAGGCATAATTTTCTGTCTCGGAATAAGATTTTGTCGCGGAACGTGGTTCCGCGACAAGGGTGCTCCGCGACAAAAGCCATGCAGACAAAATGCAAGAGTTTGGTCCTTTGTCGCTAAACATGGGTTTTGTCGCGGAACGTGGTTCCGCGACAAGATTGTATGGCGACAAAGGGTTTCAAAAATCTTATAAAAATTTTGGCAGCATAACACCTAATATTGCATTACATGGGTGTGCGTTGTGATCCGTGGGATCACAACGGGAAAAATTACGTTGCAACCCGTGGGGTTGCAACATGATGCAATACAATATAGGAAATGCAATTTTTAAATAAATATGCACAAACACCTTAATACTATCCCTTTCTAGATCTAATGTACTAAAAATAAAAAAAAAAGAAAATAAAACAGAATAAAAAATACAAACTACCTAAAAACTAAACAGAACAAAAGAAAAGAACAAAAAAAAGGAAAATAAAGACTAATCCTAAAACAACTATGCTAACAAAATAAAACCAAAAGTAAAACCTACACTAAATCTATCAAGGGATAGATACAAAGTGTTTATACATTTTAAATCTAGAAAGCACTAAATCTAACTAAAAAAATAATAAAAATGGTCAAGTGACCAAAATGCAAAAATAAAGCAATAAATATTATGGGAGATCCATAACACATTTTTGGTGGAACATTTTCTCAAATATCATCAAAAACCAAAAATGGTTTAAACACACCCATTGATTAAGTGTTTCAAACCCAAAAATACAAAAATATAAGCTGGAAAAATAAAAAGTGAACAATAGCTACACTAATTTATTACAAAACATAAATTAAAACTAAGCTAAAGTCTATTACTACATTGCATAAAATAAACTAAACTAAACTATCTATTCTAATAAATTCTTGGAGAGCACAGTGGTGCCTCCAAGAACAGTAAAAATAAACTAAGTGTAGCTAGGTTACTGTTCAAGGGAACAAAACAGCTATTTATAGGTGGAGCAAAACCCTAGGCCCATTAACACTCAAATTCTTTGCAGCAGGGGGCGGGATCTTGAGTCCAGCAAGAAAAGACAAACTTTTTCTTACCAGCAGGACCTCAAGTCCTGGGTCCTTCCATTGCTTTTGACATGTGGGAAAAAAATGAAGACAAGTCACGTGACCTCTGTTGTCGCGGAATGCAGCTCTGTCGCGGAAGGCTGTCTCAGTCGCGGAAGGCTTGTCGCGGTCGCGTTCCATTTTGTCGCGGAACAATGTTCCGCGACAAAATTATGTGTCTTGATACTCCTCTCACAGTCGCGGAGCATTATTTGGTCGCGGAGCACTTGGTCGCGGAACACTCTATCGCGACAAAGGGTCTATCGCGACAAAGTGTTTAATTTTCTCTTTCCTCTTCTTTTCTCTTCCATTCTTTCTCTTTCCCTTCTTTCTTCATCCACCATTTTCTTCTTCTTTTTTCTTGTTTTCTTTCTTTCTTCGATTTTTCTTCTCAAATTTCTTTCTTTGGTTTTCTGAAATTGGGAAGTAATTTTTGAGGGTGTGCTGGAGCTTTCGGAGGTGAGGGTGGAAGTGATGGCGGCTGTTGGTGCGGAAATGGTGGGGGGCTGTCGGATGGAGGCGACGACGCGGCTGAGGCGGCAGAAGAAGGGTCTGCTTGGTCGGAGATGGAGGGATACTCGAGTTGGGGTTTTGGAAGCTGTGGTTGCGAATGGTGGTTGCAGGTGGCGGTTGTTTAGTGTTGGACGGAGGATTGGTGGTGGAGATGAGCTGTGGGAAATGGGAAGGCGATGGACGGAGAGGCGGAGACGCGCGGAGCTCCGGAGAGGGCTGAGGCGGCTGGAGAGAGCGAGGTGGGTATGATTGGAATGGGGATGGAGTGGCCGGAGGGCGGCGACTGTCGAGGCGGACTTGGAGTGGTGGTGGCTGGTTGGATTTGGGGTTGATTTAATTTTGGGGGAAGTGGACTGTGATGGTGGTTGGGATGGGCTGTGGTGGCGACGAGGGCGGTGGAAATGGAAAAGGTGGTGGCCGGAGTGGATGGTTGGAGAAGGGAAAGGAGGAGATGGAAGTGTTGATGGTGGCGGATGGTGGTGGCTTCCGGCAGATCTGGTGGCGGTGGTCGGATGGTGACGGCGGAGATGCGGCTGGCGGAGATGGGGGATGATGGTGGCAGGAGGTTGGAAATGGTGGAGATGGGCGACGGAGGCGGCGGCTCCGGCAAAGTCGGCGCCGGAGCAGGGCGGCGGCGGCGGCAGCTTTTGGGATTAGGGTTAGGGTTAGGGTTTGGAGTTTAGGGTTAGGTTAGGATGGGCTTGGTCCAATTGTGGTGTAATGGGCTTCAATGGATTGGGCTTGATTAATTTAATTGGATGTTGGGCTTTGGTGTTTTTGGACTGATGGACTATTAGAATTTGGACTGAAAATTGGATTGGACTGGATTCTTAAATCACTTGGACTTAATTAATTCACCTGCAATTAATTTAAATCAAAAGTGATTAGTGTACCAATTTATTTAATTAAGACAGAAATTAGAAATAAAACTAAACATAGAAAAATAAATATATACATTAAAATATAAAGTAAAATAATAATATAAGTATATTTATTTCCACTTGATTATTTGGCTAGTGATTCGTTTAATGGACCCATGTTCCACCGAACAAATATTACTAGACCATAATTAGCAAATGTGGGGTTTTTAATATTTTATCATGTTTTTGGATTTTTTAATATGAATTTAATAAAATAAACAATATTTTTGTATTTTTCAATACCAGCTTATTATTTATACAAACTTGCATATATCTGTCAAATTCAACTGCTTTCTTATTTAAATAAGACCGGAATGCGATCAAATATCCGTTTTAGACACGGAAATAGATTGAAAATAATGGTCAATTTTGGCCATTATCATCTACAACAAGAAAGTCAAGGCACGCTCGTTCCAAGTTGGAGATCTCGTCCTCGCCATCCGGAGACCCATTGTCATCAACTACCGCAGTGGGAACAAGTTCACCTCCAAATGGGATGGACCATACGTCATCACGGAAGTCTTCACAAACGGAGCCTACATGATGATTGATAACGATGGAGTGAGCATCGGACCGATAAACGGACGGTTCTTGAAGAAGTTCTACGCTTGAAGAGTGGACAAGGAAAATGCTCCTTGACGCACGAGCCTAAACTGCACGTCACACACACAAAAAAAAAATGCAAAAAAATGTAATACTCCTGGCCCGCAAGAGTATAAACTGTGTACGGCTCAAAATAAACAAATTCAATTTGTTTTGAACTACGTAATGGCTTGATCCCTTCACAGGGTACGTAGGCAACTTGGAAATTATTTTTCTAAGTTCAGTCATAAACAAAAAAAAATCAATCAAGTAATTGGATTAATTATGTTGGTTCATTACTTGATGAAAAAAATGTAGTTGGGTTAAGTTAATCCATTACACAAAAAAAATGTTGATAGAATTTGATCCATCACTTGCAAAAAAAAAATGGGTTGAATAAATTTGAGCATATGAGTTAAAATTCAACACATTGCTTAAAAAAATGTTGAATGGATTCATTAAATTAATCCATCACTTGGTTTGGAGAAGTTATGGCTACATGCACTAAAGCACTTAATTTTAATTTGAAGGATGGTGTAAAGTTTTGCATCGGGGCTCGCAAGTGCATTCATGATGTAAATAATGAAGAAATAAGAGCTTTATTTCACCAGGGAATCAAGATACAAATTCCATGTGAACTAAACAATGAAGAATGCGAAAAACAAAGAATAAAGAACAAAAGAATGATGAAGCTAGTAAGGTTGTAGATGTAGCAACTCCTTTCGGGACCTCTTGAAAGCCGTTTCCATCATCTTCAAGTTGGCGGAATCTTCGGCGGATGGGCCTGGGGAATTCTTGATCTTCAAAACAACCGCCTCTTGAGATGCGCGAGCCTCGCTAAGAACTTGCTCCTCTCCTGTAGCTCGCTGAAGAGATGACTCCATTTCGACCATTTGTTTCTTCAACTCTTCTAATTTGGCGCCCAACACTTTAACTTCTTCCGTCTTGGCTTGCAACTCACCATCTCTCTTGGCCAGCTCCGCTTCGGCTAGTTGCAACGACTCTTGCGACTCCACCCTCGTACGCAAGTCCTGAAGCATCGTGGCCCCATCGAAGAAACGGTGTAATGATAACTCCAGCCGAGATGTGTCCTGCTTGCAATCCCTCATGGAGCCAAGAAACTCATCCGCTGCAGCTCGACCCCTCGCAAGCTTCTCCAAAGGCGCATCCTTAATTATGTCTCTCACTATCTCCCAATAATAGTCCATTACCTTCCAGCTTGCTCGCCTCTTCATTTCATCAGGGGTAATAATAGTTGTTGCAGGAGTAGCCTTCTCCAAGGGACGCACTGCCGGAGATGCTAAGTGTGCAATAGGATCGGCCATTACTAAAGGAAGGGCGGGTGATGGCACTACATCTGCTCGAGGGACGCGCGGGGCACGTGTCAAGGGTATAGGAACACTGGCACTGCTTCCTGCATCATCATCACCATCATCGGGCGCCGATGTGCTGCCCAAGCCCACAACCTGAAAGGAAACAGGGAAAGCATAAGTACAAGCGAAGAAACCAAAGAAAGACAAAATCAAGGAATAGAACAAAGACATCAAAACTTTCATTTAAAAGTCCTGTTAAAGGTGCTTCTTCCTCAAAAATGCATGAAGAGATACTAAGATGGTCTAAGTTAAAAACCTCATCCCTCCCTTCATCAGAAAAAGATAAAGCGGAAATTACTTCTTTGTTTTTCAACAGAGGTTGTGCCGGCGAACGCACTACGTTTAGGGCAAAGTTGGGCGATAGTGCTTCATCATTGCTAACACGGACGGCGGAGTTCGAATTGTTGCTAGGCGGATCATGACAGCGGGACCACCACTTGGCATAATCACGGGTTGTTGAAAGAATGGAACCCGATACACCAGGATATGTAAGAGACTCCTTCGTGAGAAATTGGGTGCTCACCAACCATAACCAGTATAACTCGCTCGGATCTCCAGAAAGGATCTCTTCCTTCAATGGCCCCGGGATGTGCTGACAAAACCCGAATCTCCGGCTAAAACGATGTGGACTGTATGCCTCAACAATGCAAGAAAACCCGCATCTAAACGTCAAGTAAGCCGAACGTACACAAATGAGAAGATCCCTTCTAGAGGAATTGATAAGGAACTCATTGTCATGAAAGGTGAAAGGAGCCGTCACAGTGGTGAATCGAAAGCACACTAAAGAAGAAGGTGAGATGTTGGTAAACAATCTCTGTGCGGCAGTATAACTGATACGTCTAAAGGCATCTACACCCGAAAACCCCACCATGGGCGGGTTCCCCGCAACCTCCAGCCAATCATGGGTTGGAAAGTGTCCCGCGAGCCACGGATAAACAAAGTGAAGAGGAAAAACCGCATTGCACTGCTTTAAGTCAGTGGACGTGCATATCATCCTCAAGCCTCGGTATATGCTCGCCAACATGGGGATAGCCAAGGGAAACTGTGTGCCACGCGCCATGCGACTGGCAACTCGAAAGACAGATGGTCAAACCATGCCTACACGGCCATGGGGAAGCGTAAATCCACAAATCCAAGCGGAAATGAATGCTGCTAGATAAAGCTCATCACGGTAAGCAACTTCCACGCCTAGAAAATCCATATTGCCACTAACAGGCTCTTGCAGTTGCGTTCTGGTTATAGTCCCACTTGGGATGGACGGCTCCTTAGGTGCCCTCGCCCTCTTCTTTTGAGGCTGAAGTGTCGGGCTAGAATATTTCCTGCCTTTCCCGAACCAAAACTCCACCCACGCCGCAATGGAGACCGCCTTATCCTTCTTGCAGATCGAGTGGTATGCAAAAAACAGATATCTGCAAGCAAAGGAAAATTAGTCAAAAAAGGAAGAGGGAAACAAAATAAAAACAAAGAAGAGAGACCGAAATGATAATTGGACCGTACTTGCAGCTAGCTGGGGTTTGGTCGTTCCCATAGCTCAGAGTCTTGTCACTCGGTACAGCTTCGTCATAAAACTCACCCTGTAGGGGAAGCCTAACCAGCTCATGGATATCCCACAAGGAAGGTGAAAGCTCACCAATGGGAGTACATAAGGTGTTCGTGCTTGGACGCCACCGTTCAAGAAATGCGCGAAGTACTCCTTTGATGCAGTAATACGTGAAGAGTGAAGCCTGTACACCGTCATAGATCTGTGCACGCCTCAAATGCTGCTTGTGGTGCCAAAGCACATGCTCAGTCCACTCCCAATAGCCTGGGCAGAAACAAAACATGCCGAACATAGAGTCTGGGAAATTGGCATCAGCGCTAAGATCCGGGACCGCGTTCGGGTGAAATGGCTCGAGCTCACGGCTACCCAATCTGTGAAGAGTAGATCGAAGTGAGAGGGCAGTCTCCTCGCCTTCTGATCCATCCGCTCGCACAATTTTCCATACAGACCTGCGAGTCCAATGCTCCGGGTGTTCAACATTACCCCTTGAACGAGGTGGTGTCACTGGAGTGTCGATAAGGATACGAGTCTGGGCATCCTTATCACGACCAACTATAAGATGATTCCCGTCACTCCGGATAAACTGTTTAGCCATGACGCCACTGCAAAACAAAAAAATGAGGAAAATTGGTTATCTTCCAAGAAAACGGGGGTTATTTCCACGAAAAAAATACACGGCAATTTTTGAATGACATGAAAAAATATTGCAAGATAAACGCAATAAATGAAAAAAAATGCATGTCAAGTTTGGGAATTAATTTTAAGTTCATTTTAAATTTTTGGACTTAAATTTCCACGAAACCAAAATACGGGCACGACAAAAGTAATATTTACATGTAAACAAAATAAATGTTAAATATTGTTTGGGATTAATTTTAAGTTCAATACGAAATTTTGGACTTAAGATTAAATATTTTGGAACATATCCCCCCAACACCAAAGAAATTTGCGATGAATTTGAGCTTGTAAAAAAGTCTAGGGGCGAATTTCAGATTAGTTAAAACGTAAGATGCAAAATCCTAGGATTGGAAGATTAGAGGGGTCAATTTTTAAGCTGGCAAAACCAAATAGGCTCGGATGCTAGGGTTGGAGAATGGTGGGACAAAATTGCAATTTGGCAACTCAGCTCCCTTCTTCCCAAATGCATCAGACGCAGGCTTCAGCAAATATTCAAATACAAACACAAGAAAACCAACACAGCCCCAATCGATCCAATCTGGCATCCTCCCGCGGAGCAGCGGCGGTGCGCGAGCAACGGCGGTAGCCCCATCTTCTCCCGCCGGCGGCGTGAACGGCGACGTGCGACAATAGCGTCGGGCAGCGGGGCGCGGCAGCAGCAGCCTCCCGGTCTCATTCTCCACGCGAGCAGGCGGCCTTCTTCGCGTTGATGGCAGCATGGCGACGAGGCGGGCAGCAGCGGCGGCAGGCGAAATCGCGGACGGACGCGGGGGCGTTCGAGCGGTGACGTCCCTTCCGGCCTCCTCCCTTGTGCGAGCCACAGCAAGCGGCAACCCTCTCCCTCTCCCAGCAGCGGCGAACAGCGGCAGCGGCACGATTCCGACGACCTCTTCCCTCTCTGAGCGACGGTGGCAGCAGCGGCGATGGCTCTCCTTTCAGGCGAGCAGCATGGCGGCGGCGACGGCAGTGCACGCGGCACTCCTCCCCAGCGACGCTATCTCCCTCGTTCGATCGACGGACGACGGCCTCATCCCTCGCACAGAGCAACGGCGGCACAGGCTGGCGACGCGTCCGGCAATGGCAAGCGGCAGTGCGGCGGTCCGAGCAGAACAGCGGCTGCGGCAGGGCGGCGACGACGGCCCCCTTCCCTTGCTCGATCCGACAGCAGATCCAGCGGCGCCCTCCTCCCTCCGGCGAACGGCAGCAGCTCCCTCGCGAGCTAGGCGCGGCCACGGCAGACCGGACGCGACAACCCGCACGCGGGCGGCTTCAACAGCAGCGGCACGGGCGTCTCTTCCTTCGGCAGTGCGAACAGCGGCGGGCCTTATGAACAAACAACGGACGAGGCGAACGGCAGCGCCGTCGCCAACCCCGCCATTGTCAAAGGCTTGTTGATGGCGGGTAGGTTAAGGATGGAGGCCAACGGCAGCGCCGTGTGACCAAACATCCCGTCTACCATGACGACTTGATGGCGGGTAGGTTAAGGATTGAGGCCAACGACAGCGCCGTGTGACAAACATCCCGTCTACCATGACGACTTGATGGCGGGTAGGTTAAGGATTGAGGCAAACGGCAGCGCCGTGTGACCAACATCCCGTCTACCGAACTCCGTGACGACTTGATGGCGGGTAGGTTAAGGATGGAGGCCAACGGCAGCGCCGTGTGACCAAACATCCCATCTACCATGACGACTTGATGGCGGGTAGGTTAAGGATGGAAGCCAACGGCAGCGCCGTGTGACCAAACATCCCGTCTACCATGACGACAACCAGGTATCCTCTCTCGCTTTGAATTGATGGTAATGTCGGAGATGGAGTTGAAGCATTGTGATTTGCTCACTGTTATGAAGAAAGAAAAAAAAACAAGGAAAACAAAGAAAAAGAAACAATGCAGAACGAAAAAAGAGAAGAATACAAAAACAAACAAAGCAGACAAAGGAACACAAAGAAACCGAAGGCAAACAGGAACAAAAATGAAGAAAGAAAAAAAAACAAGGAAAAGAAAAAGAACAATAAATTAGAAGCTTGGCATCACCTGTTTTTGCCGGAAAGAGTTGTCCACTAGCAAACTCTTGCGTATATGTTCTGCTGCAAAAGTCAATTGGGTGACCAAAAAAAAAAATATAATTTGGAGGTGGAAAACTTTTATAGGCTACTGGAAAACTAATCAATGTAGAGGATTATTTGCTATCTCGTGTTCGCCGCCGTGAGCTGAGTAAGAAGAAACGTGTCTAAGTCCAGCAGTTCGTAATTTATAAGGGAATTAGATTCAAATATTCATATATATTTGGAGATTCAGTCTTATAATCAAATCTACATCTAGTTTGAAGTTGGATACACAGTGATTGAAATCTTATTTGCCAACTATACGTGTCACACAAAGCTAGATTTAATAAGAAAAAATCGAAGATTGGGAAGAATCTTGTTCAAAGATACTACCTCTGGTGAATTAATTCGGATCTGAATATAATTTCATATCAGGTCCTGATGACCAAAAGGACTGTGAAATACAGATGAAAATATGACTATACGTCCCAGGGAAGATATTTGATTTAGCAAACAACCAAAAGAAATTCAAGCCAATTTCAAGGGATTAGGAAAATATTGGTGAAGATTCAGTATATCCTTCTTTATTCCTGTTCTCTGGCAAATATATGTTTCTCTGGCAAATATATGTTTCAAAGTCAAATACATTATTTGAGGATGACAAAGTTCAAGATCAGTTTCAAGAAAGTGGCGTACAACAACAGAAAAAAATCTTCATGGATACGGGCCGGAAGACATTAAATGCAGCAAAATTGTATGAGTCCGTACAAAATTGGCCCAAGCAAAAGGGCTGCAAAAAAAAAAAAAAAAAATCCAAGGCCAACAAAAAATGGTCATACACAAGAATAAATATTTCGACACTCGTTCACGTCTCAAATATTTTATTTCGCCCTAAACAAGTCTCGAGGGGACATCTGTAATCACATGAAATTTATTCGCCACTAAAACTGCGACACGTGCAAATTTAAATATTAATTTAATTAATTTTAGGCATTTTAAATAAATTAAATGCTTGAAATAATTATTAATATTTATTGGGCCAAATGGATTTAATTATATTAGGCCAATGTGTACAAGTCCAAATGAAAAACCCACGAGCCTATGATCCAATGGATACTTGAAGCAGGCCAGTCCATGGAATTCAGTTAATGTGAACAAGCCCAGATGAAAGACACACATGCTCACTGACCCAATAGAAATGTGGATTGGACCAGCCCATCGATTGATCCATCATCCACAAACCCTAGTGTTTTTCCTCTATAAATAGAGGCACCCTGTCACATATTAGGGGGACTACTTCACTTCCAGACATACATCTTCATACCCTAGTCACTCTCAAGACTCAAGCACTTGAGATCTACAGCAACAAAACGCTGCAGAAATTCCAAGAAGCCGAAGAAGCACAAAAGCATCTCGACGTCTTCAAGGTTGGAGGAATCAAAGGAGTAACAGAAGTCGAACACTCATATCGTTTGATCTTCACATATTTCTTTTAAATTCAGTGAAATTCTCTGTAATTGTAGACATTTCTTGTGGAATTAATAAAATTATTTTGCAGTTTCTGTCTACGCATTTTTGCACTTACAATATGTTTTCTAATAATACCCAAAATTCCTTAAATATTGCATATTACTTAATAAAAATGTGACATATATAACCACTACCCTAATTTATTTATTTTTCTAGGTGAATACCAGTGTATCCCCAGTCCACATTGTATCCAAGACTAATCCTTCGAGGATCTGCAAGGGCAGTTAAGGGTGCATCTCCCAAAGCAGTTTTTTATAGACACAAGGCTCGAACCCGAGACCTTGCTTAAGCGACTAGAGCCCCCATCCACTCAAGCCAACTAATGTTGGTTAATTTATTTATTTTCTAACATATTTATTTATTGATATATGATATTATTTTGAATTTAAATTTCTGGTGGTCGTGTGTTTAGAATTAAAACTTTAATTGCTTTATTTATTAATTGATATAATGGTAGGGAAGTTAGAGAAGTATTAAAGAGTAATACTACCAAAAATTGAACATATATAGTGAGACAACCCGAAAAACAAAAAGACACAGACTATGAATTGCACCAAGGAAGTAGTAAAACTCGGTGGAAACGTGCACATAACAATTAAGTATTTAATTATTGAGAATATTTATAAAAAAACAACTAAATTAAATCACCTCATTTTTTAAATATTGGAGATAAAATAGCTTTTTTAAAGAAATAAATAAAACAGTGTCCGACCAGCTCTTTTTGAAGAGCTGCAAATAACAGAACTTTGGATTTCAGTTTATTGTATACAAAAAATTGATCTCAAAATTATCAAACAGCTATTTTTGATTAATTTATTGAAGATCTGGCCAAAGAATGTGATAGCCCTGTCTCACGTAATCAGTTAATAGTTAACAGTTAATTATCAAACAGGCCCATTGTGAGATAATTTTTTTTTAAATAGACAAAATAACTTAAAATATTATTCAATCAGCTCTTTTTAAATTCGTTGCAAATAGTAATAATTTGAATTTTAACTTATTGTAGACAAAAAGTTTGTTTCAAAATTATCAAACAGTTAATTTTAATTAATTTATTATTCATATAATCAATTAACAATTAATCAATAATTATCAGGCCGGATCTCGTATTTTGCAAGTAGTTCTTATTTTCGATGTATGTAAATTAAGATTATTTAATTATAGTCAATAATGAAATAATTGCATTTTACAGTAAATAATGAAATAATTGCATTTTCAAAAACCCATATTGAAATGGATGACGGTGGTATGATCAAGTAGTCAAATTTTCTAGCGTTCAGGTTGGAGGTTAAATTTTTTACGGGCTCACTATCTCTATGCTACTCTCTCCCTTCTACAAAGTTTTGCCCCTATTCCTTTTTGGGTGTCCTACGAAGTTTGGGCATTTTTTATTTTTAGATAAATTAAATTAATACTCCATAAGTTTGAATAGAATCTTAATTATTGTCAAATACCATTAAAAATGCTTACTTTTACTATTTTACACAAATTACAATGTACATTTATTTTTCTACACAAAGTCCATTGTATTCTTTAATTCTTAATATTACAAAATTGGTACAAATAAAAGTTGTATAAAACTACACGATTAAACCATTCTAACAAAATCATACTTGAATAATTTTCTCAAATTTCATCATTGCGATAATATTAAGCTAAAGTTAAACAATAAACAGTATCGAAATTCAATAGAACCTTAAATACAAACACCCACACCACTTTAATCACTACTCCATCACGTAAATTATCTTGTCTAAAAGAAATGGGCTAAATTTGTAGGACGGAGGGAGTATTATCTACTTTTTGTCGTATTATGTGCATTAATACTACCTCCGTCTCATTATAATTGTTACAGACCCACCTGACACGTATGTCAATACATATTTTCAACGATTAATAACTTAAATTGTATACAATAAAAAATTATAAAAATGTCATATTTTAAAACTACAAGATTAGACAAATCAAACAAGATCTCACTTGACTATGTTTTTTCTTACGTAATTATAATAAAAATTTGAATCAAACTTAAACAGTTAATAGAGCCAAAAAGTCAAACGTAACAATTCTAACAAGACGGATGGAGTATCTCTTAAAGAAAAATTCAAACACACACATAATATCTTCTCTATTTTAAAGTCTTCAGCTGTATAGTCTTTTCATCAAACATTTTCAACGAAAAAGATATTATATGGTTTAGGAGCTAGGTTTGGTAATGGAAAGTACCTATGGGCTAATGCTATTCCTTTTCTATGATAGGGTCAAATTTGGCGGGACGGAAGAAGTATATATTTCAAAACTAACTTGATTAAATAATTTCACTACAAGAAAAAAATGAATTATCGACCGAATAATGCGGTCGGTAACCAATGAATACGGGTCGTTTCGGCTCTCACCGACAGCAAAAGTCGGTCGGTAAATTTTCCAACCGAATTACCGACCGTACCGACCGCACGTGCGGTCGGTAATATCTAGTCCCGAAAAGTCCTGGAGGAAGTTTACCGACCGAATTACCGATGACGTCATCAACACCTACACAATTACCGCAAAATGAGCTTCTCTCGCGCGTGTGCCATCCGTGTACCCTATATTTCATGTCATTGGATGAAATGTTATATATATAACCTATATATATACATATATACATATAAATGTGTAAATTAGAATTAAATTAAAATATAAGATAAAAACTAAAATTATTATTAATTAAATAATAAAAAATTCATTAATTAAATTAAATAAAAAATAAATAAATAATTAGTTAACTTATAAAATAAAAAATAATTAAATTCTAAAATAATCCAAAATATATTTAATAAAAATATGAAAAAATAAAATAAAAATGGGAAAAAATTTTAGCGACCACAATTTCGGTCGGTAATGGGGTCGGTAGAATATTTATTTTTTAAAAAAATAACAAAAATAAAAAAAATTCAAAAAAAATTACCGACCGCAAAATGCGGTCGATACCGATGAAAATGCGGTCGGTAATACCGACCGCCTTATTGCGATCGGTGTTTTGATCGCTAAAAAAACCCTACGCAACAATGGACAAAATTTTCCCGACCACCTTTTTCGATCGGGAATGCGGTCGATAAATCCGACCCGCCCCATGGTGGTCGGTGATTGCGGTCGGTAATTATCAAATTTCTTGTAGTGTTTTAACAAGATCACATATAGTATTATTTTTTATAATGATATACTTCATTTTCATCAATTTAGGTTAAAGTTGATCTATAAATAGTAAAAAAGTCAAAATGTTCTACTATGATGGGAACGAAGGTACTTTACTTATCAATCTACTCCATATGATCTACTCCCTCCGTAATGTAATGATATTAACATTTCATATTTTCACGCAATCCAATGCAAATATTTTTGATTAATATCGTTGTATAAAAGTAAAATTATAAATGTTTAATATTCTAAAACTATGTGATTAGACGAATCTAACATCTCACTTGACTATATTTTATCTTATGTAACTATGTTAAAAAGTCAAAAAAAAGTTACTTAATGAATAGTGTTTACTATACAAACATGAACATCATTAAATTATGGAGAAAGTATACTATAATAAATATGGAAAATATATTTTTATTATGCTGACTATATAATTGCCCTTTTAAATTATAATTAATCTCTACATATTGAAGCTACCTTAAATAGTATTTAAAACTAAATATCAGATTATTCTTATCCAATTATAATTTTATGACAACTATAGCTACTTACTTAACACTTATACTTCAGCTCAACACAACTCCAGCTTCCTACAGCCGCAACTACAACTCTGGGTGCAGCTCATGCACCAAACGGCTATTTTGAGACCAATTTGGGTCTATTTGAGAGTCAGCGGATAGCAGATAGCAGATTTAACCAGCAGAATTGAACAACAGATTAGATGAGCAGATTTGACCATATAGTATTCCAAGGAAAATATGTTCAGAAGGATTCTGCTTCAAAACATAGCATGTGAGATTTGACCATATTTATCCAATTATGTTCCCAAAATTTGCTCTCACCAAACACCCAAGAGTAGCATATTATTATATTGATCAAACTGCTAAATACTTCTATTACTCCTCCATTTGCTCCATACGCTGCGTTCCAAACAACCTCTTTTATATTACTACAATAAAATTAAAACTTAAAACTCTATAAACTTATTGGACAGGATTTTAAATTATTTTGTCTCGCATAAAAAGATACTCCCTCCGTCCCACGAAGTTTGAACCCTATTCCTTTTGGGGTGTCCCACGAAGTTTGAACCCTTTCCGTTTTTAGAAAAATTAAATTAATATAAGTTTGATTAGAATCTTAATTATTGTCAAATCCCATTAAAAATACTTACTTTTACTATTCTGCACAAATTCCAATGCATTATTACTTTCCTACACAAAGTCCCTTATATTTCTTTAACTCTTAATATTACAAAATTGATACAAATAAAAATTGTATAAAATATATATTCTAAAATTATACGATTAGACGATTCTAACAAGACCACACTTGAATATTTTTCTCAAATTACATCACTACGATAATATTAAGTCAAATTTAAACAATAAACAGTATCAAAATTCATTATAATCTTAAACACAAATACACACACCACTTTAACTACTAAACTCCACTACCTAAATTACCGTGCCCAAAAGAAAGGCTTCAATCTTCGCGGGACGGAGGGAGTATTTTCCTCTAAAATGAGCTTTGAACGGATTGGGTCAGGCTAAGTTGGTTTTCACATTTACTACAATAAAAGATATTTTGTCTCATAGTCACCCGGCATTTTTCCGTCGTCTGTAGCAATGGCTGCCTACTCTTTCATTGTCTTCCTCAGTTACTCAAATCTGATTCTCCTCATGCTCCGCCTGATCAATATGTTTGGAATTTTCCCCAGAAGAAAAGCTTCGCTACACACAGCTTTCCAACACAAGCAAATTCGTAGGCAAGTTCATCGCCTCTGTTCTTTTCCTTTCTCCTCTTGTTCTTTTTGGTGGGCAGGTTTTTTTCGGATTTTAGTTAATCGATTATTTCGGAATTAGATGCTTGTGGTTTTAGTTATCGTGGTGAAATTTTGCTCCCACATATGATTGGATTCGGCAATTCGGACCCTTTACTGTTATGCGATTTTATTCCTAGTTGAAGATGAGAAAGAAATTTTATAGGAAGGGGGGGAAATTGGATGTTCGAATTATTGGAAAATTTGCCCTTTTTTTGTGATCGGTCTTCACCGTGCAGCTGATAGAAAATAAATTCCCCAATTTTTGTTTTTGATTTTTTGTTCTTTGGTTATGATGATGATGAACTACGCACTTATATTAGAATCTGTTGTCAGATATTCAAAGGAATTGCTATATTTCTCAATAGATTCTAGCTTCAATTAGGAAGCTCTTTCTTATAGTACAATCCTAGTTCAAAGTTCTTGTTTTTATTTTTGTAGGCAATTTTCGAGAATGTCTATTTTATTGAATTGTGGTTTTCGTGCAATGTTCCAGTTCTGTAGAACAAGGTGTCGAAATTAAGGATGATATGAAACCAGGGGTGGATTTGATCAGCAGTCTGCCTTGTGGAGTAATACACAACATTCTGGGGCGTTTGCATCTGCGCGATATTATGAAGTTGAGCATTTTGTCCAGGGAATGGAGGAACAATTGCCTGACCTGTCCCGAGCTTATTTTCAGTTTTCGATTTGATCCGATGTTCCTGAGGGGTCACCGACTTGAACCTCTGATACACCGCATTCTGAGCCATCATCAAGGGCCGTTGCTTAAGTTCTCCGTCCAGGTTCCTCTTCTCAAATCAGGTCCCGAAATTGATGAATGGATTCGTCTGCTACCAGGCGACACTCTCCGGGAGTTAACTCTCAAAATATCCATTGGAGAGAAGCATAAGCTGACTTCTCATATATGCGCTCTTCAGAATCTGAGACACTTGAGGCTTTCCAATTGTTTTTTCGATCCTTCAACTGATTTCGAGGGATTTATCAAGCTTGAGAGCCTCAAACTTTTGAATGTTGGGCTTGTCCCCGAATATTTTGTTGAGTTCATTCGTTCTTGCCCTTCAATTGAACGATTGAAGCTTATTCACTGCTCCAAGTTTGATTGCCTTGAGATCACTGGCCCTAAGTTGAAGTTTCTCGAGTTTGTTGGGCTATTCAGATCATTGTCTTTCGTGAATTGCCCTGTTCTTAATGATGTTCGACTAACTTTCTCTTGCTTAAATTTGGATGAAGCCAAAGGCTTCTCCTTGGATTTGGTAAAGTCCCTCAGTAGTTTGCCAATGCTCGAGGAACTGCATTTGCAGACCTATGCATTGGAGGTAAAGCCCCTTCGACATATTTCAGTAGCTTGTTACTTTTTGAGCCCCTCGATCATTGAATAATTATTCGAGTAAGCTAAAGGATTCTCCTTTGATTTGTGTATCAATCAGTCAAGCCTGTGTTCCTGTTTATTTACATCATCATGATCGACTTTTACATTTCGTTATTGATATGGTGGTATTTTGTGGTTTGAAGGACCTTGTTGATCATGGTGCATTCAACGAGCTTCCCACGACCTTGAAATCCCTGAAAAACCTCCACCTTATGGACATGTATTTCGAAAAGCCTGCGGAGGCATCCTCGGCCATCTACTTCCTTCGAAGCTGTCCCAATTTGGAAAACCTCAAGATTATGGTGAGTTTATATAGTACTACTACATCCTAATCGGTGTTTCCTTCATGAGAAAATGAAATTCTTTTAATATATTGAAGCATTGTTGTCCAGGCCTTCACCTCCGAAGTGGTGGACAAGCACTCTGTCGTAGAGTTTCTACAAAAACAAGAGCCCACAAAATCCCCCCTTCTTACACATCTCAAAGCTGTTAAGATGCTGGGCTTCTGTGGGATTGAAGCAGAAATGATATTTGTGAAATTTCTGCTGGCATCTGCAAGAGTGCTCGAGGAAATCACAATCAGGCCTCACATGGGAATTGTCTTCGATGCAGGAGAATCAATTTTGGTCGAACTTAAACAGTATCCAAGAGCTTCTGCAAACGTCGAAATTGGTACCTTGTAGGATTAGTTGTCTTATTTTGCTTTTGCAATTGGTCTGGGCTGTACGGAAAAATGTCCCTGAACAAGTTGTGTGTTGTTGTCTCTTCAATTGGGTTCCTATGCAGGCACCACTTTTGGCTGCTGTACATACAGAATAATGTGTAGCCCTCGTAAAGTGATAAAGTGATGATGTATGGGTCTTATAAAGTGACGTTTTCTTATTATATTTTCATATTCACACATCACTTTATATACATAATCATCACTTTTGGATGTCTTGGCCATCACTGCCATCACATCACGTGCAGGCCGCTGCATCAGTGATGTGAATCCACTGTTCAATTAGGAGACACCATGCGAACTTGAACGACCATTTTGGCATTCCCCTTTGAACTGAGTTAAAAGGATTATAGTACAAAGAATTTTGCCATTCCCCCATATAATCTGAGTCATTATTCTAATTCTAATGTAATATAGTATTCGCAATTAATCAAAACTATGACTAACTAAATTAGGATAATAGTGCCATCCGAAAAAATATAAAAGTGTAGCTTACTTATAAGTATATAAATAGATATGGCGTGGAATCAGTACTTATATCTAAAAATGACAATATATTGTATCTATAAAGCAAAATGTATTTAATATTTGTTTTTTTTAGGAGCCATTAAAGGTCTGAAAAATAGGTGGTGGGAGTCTATGGTACAGAAAATACAAGAAAAAAAATAAAGGAGAGGGATAGGGGGTCGGGTGTGGATTCGAACCCCCAACATACAGGTTGAGAGTCGGGGGACTTGACCACTAGGATAACTCCCCAAGCCCTATTTTAAGATCTATTTAATAATATTATAGTAATAAATTCTATTAAATAAAATTATAGGGTCCAGTTAGGGTGCGATCGAAAGAATCCGCGGCACATCAAGGCGAAAATCTGGAGCGTTGATTTCAAATCCAAGGGTTGTAAATGGAAAAGGGTAAAGTTGTCCAACAAAATATGTAACGGAAGATATAGCCCTATATTTAGTATGTTATCAATCTAATATTTGGTAAATCATATCTAATATTTGGTAACCATATCTAATATTCCAAATATTATTTTTTCCTGATCGATTATACTTAATAAATAGGGTAACAAATCTATTAATCCATCATTCAGCGATGCTACAAAAAAAATAATTCAGTGATGGTATCAAAAATAGTTCATGAAGAATTGAGCGATAGTATAAAGCATAATTCAGCGACATTGCCCTGCATAATTCAGCGATGCTACCAAAATACAATTCCGCGGTGCTACCAAAAATAATTCAGCGATGCTATCAAAATATTTCAGCGACACTATCTATCAGATTTCAGCGATCATGACTAGCATATTTCAGCGATGGAACCAAGAAGAATTCAGCGATGCTACCAAAAATCAAACCACTCATGCTGTCAAATATATTTCACCGACTATATGTAGATGAATTCAGCGATCATACCTAGAAGAATTCAGCGACTTTACCAAGAAGAATTCAGCGACTCTGCAAGAAGAATTCAGCGATGCTACATAATACAATGCAGTGATGATACCAAAAATAATTCAGCGACGTTTTCATGAACAATTCAACGACCTTATTAAGAACAATTCAGCGATGCTATCAAGAACAATTCAGCGACTTTTCGTCAACAATTCAGCGACTCAAGTAGCAGCATTTCGGGTACGTTTTCATGAATAATTCAACGACTTTATTTAAAAATATTTCAGCGATGTATATCTATGTATAGCAATATAATTAAGCAAATTGGAGGGTAATGTAAGATGAAATGCGGAGAAGAAGAACAACAACGTTCATTTTCCAATAATATAACAAATTTACTATTTTAACCCTGAAGTTAATCTCAACCATCAATTTACAAATTAAATCAACGGTTCAAGTACGCCGCAATACATCAAGACAAAAGTGTCAATCGCACCCTAACTTAAACCAAAATTATATGTAAGTAATTATCTAGTTTAATACTCCATTCGTCCCATTTAACCCGTCTTGTTTCATTTATGCACACAATCCAATGCATATTTCCCATCGTCAATATCTCAAAATATGTACAACAAAAAATTATGTAAAATATATATTTTAGAACTACATGATTTTACGATTCTAACAAGACCCAGCTCGACTATTTTTTTTCAAATATATATTTGCAATAACATTGAGTGAAAGTTAAATAATGAACAGTGGCAAAAAGTCAAACTAGACAACTAAATTGGGACACAGGGAGTATATTTGTACGCATATTATTACTCTAATCCCTTTCAAATTTATATATATTTAAAGATATTAAAATTGATTAAATTTTATTGAAATTTTTGCTATTTCTACATTTTCTTATTAAATAATCATTTCGATAAATCAAGTAAAATATATCTATATATATATATATAAAAGTAATATAGTCAAGTTTCCCCCCACTTCCCCACCCCTTTTTTCAACAATCACATTTAATTCATCCAACAATGTTTAATCCTAAAATTTTAATATTATATATTGAAATATCCATAAATATATATTAATATCCAATATTAACTAATATACGTTTAATATAATTCTTTTATCAATATTCATCAATATCCTAACAAATTCTTAATAAAATATTATAATATCTTTAATTAATTTAAACTATTATATATTTTTAGAAGATCACGTCAAATTTGATTCTATTCATCCAATATTTGCATATATATCACCATCAAACCTCCTCCTATTTTTCTATAAATATTCCATTCATTTATCTAATATCATGGTTGTCTTGAAATTCTCATCACCTCACATTTTATTTCTTCATTCTTTGTTTATGTCTTCTCAACATTGATTTTATATTCAAAACAATGTCTTTTGTTTCTTCTTCTCATGTATTACAATGTTTCACACCCCAATATTTTCCTATATTTTTTTTGTTGCAGGTTAATTTTTCTCAGATTACAATATATTCTTCGTCTTGCTATTCATGTAAGATTTTTTTTACTCAAACGTGAATATTAGTGGGTTTTTTTTGTTTTATCTTATGTACTATTAAATATATATTTCTAATGGTTTTCCAATGACTTTTACAGGATTACATGTTGTAATTCAAGATTGCAATTAAGTCATACTCTACAAATTATTTTTATGATTCTCCTTTGTATACTACTCAAAATCTTTGTATATCATGAATCTATTTTATGTATTGGGAATAATCTAATAAATTGGATAGTGAATGATTTAAATTAGTTGTTTATTTTTTCCCAACTTTTTATTTAGCATAGTGATTTGTTATTATTTTAGAAGATCTCAATCTAATTTTGAATGGTTGATATATATATATATATAAGGTGGATACCGATCCTATATTTTTAAGAAATTACTATTAATTAATATAAATGGTATAATAACACTACATAAATTAAAAAGATTTACTATGATATACATCTTTTAACTTCGTCTAATTGAATAAATATAGTACTATATATTTGTATAATATATATACTTATAATTAGGGGTGAAAGGGGTACGGTCAATATCAGACCGATCCGATACTGTATCCGATTATATTCGAATCTGAATCTGTATCCAACTATCCAGCCAAATATTTCAATAGTCGCATCCAAATTTGAATCTGTAATTTAATATATGCATTCGTATTTGTATCCAAAAATATCTGACCTTATCTAAAAACTGATAGGATATTATCCAGATTTTAAATATGGATATTCGAATATATTAATATATTATTATTTATTAATTAAAAATTATCAATAATTATAACAAAATATAAAATTATTAATCCTATATAATTATCAAATTTTCAAAAAAGATTAAAAATTATCCGATAATCTGTATCCAATTAAATCTATATCCGACATGTATTTGTATCCGGCATATCTATATTCGATCCGAATCCGAGAAAAAAAAATGTGGGATAAATATATATTCGTATCCAATACTATCTGATCATATCCATACCGTTTTCATCCCTACATATAATATAATACTCCCTTCATTTCAAAATAAGTGTAACATAAGGAAATGACCCGAGATTCAATGCAAGGAATAAAAGTGCTTTAGTGGAAGTTTTATACCCTTAAAAGCATTTATATATGGTAATGTAACATTTATTATGAAACACCTAAAAAAAGAAAGTGTAACACTTAAAAAAAATGGAGTAAGTATAATATAGTATAATATGATAATTATATATTCATGATTAGATTTGCATTAGTATAACAAATTGAAAAGAAAATAAAGGGAAAAAAGAGCAACAAAAAGAGGTGTCCAAAAGCAGAAAGGAAAAAAAGAGCTAACACTTTGGCTCTTGGGAACCATACGTCGGAAGAATCCGCGGCTAACACCCTGTGCGTGAAGTCTGGGGGAATGTCCAAGTAGTGTAGAATTCTTCTAAAGATGCACCACATTTTGCTAGACAATCCGCGACCATTTTACACTTGCAAAGTACATGATGAACTGAACATCGGTCAAAGACGTCTCGCCAGGTGCGGGAGACATGCCATTGGTCGAGTAGTCCAGTAGCATTATTAGTATAATATATAATAATAAATTAACATATAAAATATAAAATGGAGTTAAAATTATATCTCGGAAATTATAAATTTAAAAATGTAAAATCAAATATACTACCTCCGTTTTTGAATGTTTCTTACATTCAATGAGGTGTCACTATTCACACACAGATTTTTACTTAAAGTTTTATCATAGTTATACTAGTTAAAATAGCTAAATGGGATTTTGTTAGATTCGTCTCGTCGTGTAGTTTTTAAATATGAAACTTTTAGAATTTTTATATATACCGAACTTGAGTTATTGATGATTTAAAATGTGCATTGAACAGCGTAACGGGTGGGGCCGTCAAAAACAAATGAAAAAACAGAGGAAGTATTACATAATTCGTATCAGGCAAAAATGTATTAATATAAATTAAATAATGTGAAATCAAATTGATTATGGGCTAAGAGGATGTTTGGATGCGCGTTTTAAAAAGTGCTGCAGCATTTAGAAAACGGATAATCAGATAATTGTTGTAACAAAACATGTTGTAGAAAATTAAGTGTTTGGATGAGCTTATGTTGTTTCAAATCGCAATAATCAGATAATCATGAAAAAGTGTCTGGATTTGTATTTTTCATTACCTCAAAAGGCAACAATATGGTAAAATATATTTTTGGCTACACGCAATTTTCTTGCAGCACCAAAGTGGGGCTGCAAGAAAATAGCGTTTTTATTCCCTCAAAAGGCAAATAATAGATTATTGGAAGTTAGTACAAAAACAGAATTAACTGATTATTTGCGTTTTGCAAACGCAATAATCAGATAATTCCGCCCAAAATGCACAAACAAACGCCCGCTAAATCAATAAAACAACAATATTAGGAAAATAACTTAATTAACAAAATTGCTAAACCACTTTGTCACATTTTTTCTCAATAATGTGGTCAGAAAATTAGCATGAACCAAATTTTTTTGAAGAAGCCATTGAAGGTCTGGAAAGGGTGGTGGGAGCTCATGCCACACAATTACAAAGGGAACAAAGGGAATGGATAGGGGACCGGATGGGGATTCGAACCCCTCAACCTAAAGGTTGGGAGTTGGGGGAGTTACCACATGATTAAGTCTCCAACCCCGCATGAACCAAATTTTATGTAATAAGTACACTATTAGAATTTTTGAAATCTTATCTTATTTTAAAATTATATATATAAATTTTACTTACCGCGCATTGCGCGGGCGGGTATGCTAGTTATTGTTCAATAATTTTATAATTTATTATATTTATTTGGATTTATAGTGTAGTCTCTAATATTTTATGTACATTACATGAGTTTCAATGTTACCAAAAAAAAATAATATTGTATGTACATTAGAAACTTTATAATATATGGTTTTAAATTTAAAAAAAAATGAATATTAAATATAATATTATAGTTTTTTTCTAATTGATAACTTTTCAAAATATATGAAAAAAATTAAGGTTTTTTATTTAATAAATAGATAGATTTATTTATTCAACAAATAAATATAGGTGTGATGTGGAACGTGTAAGCATTTATGTGGCTTTTATAAAGTGTCAACATGAAAATAATAAATACGTTTTAGGTTAATTTACTGATAAAACTTTGAGCGGATTAAAAAGAATAATGTTTTTTTACTATTCATTAAAAACTCTAACTTTTAATAATTTTCAAACACCATTTGGCATGTTTGGACTCCATAAAAAACGACATACAATTCTCATATTATCCTGTTAGAGATAATAACTAAAATAGGCCACCAGAAGGAGTCATTTTCACTTTTGGGTCATCATATTTTGATTTAGGGAAATAGGCCATTAGAAGGATTTTGGGCCTGAATTTAGGTCATTGGGCTGGAATTCGGGCCGCGATGACTTAAAAGTGGAAAAGACTCCTTCTGGTGGCCTATTTTAGTTTTTTTGAATTATTTTTTATTTTGTATAATTAAAATAAATAATACTCCCTCCGTTTTCATATAATTGAAACATTCCTACATTTCACGCAATCCAATACATATTTTTAACGCTCAATATCTTTAATTGTATAAAAATAAAAATTATAAAAATTTGATCATATAAATCTACGCGATTAGACGAATCCAACAAGATCTCACTTGACTATGTTTTATCTTATATAACTATATTAAAAAGTCGAATCAAAGTTACTCAATGAATAGTAAAAACTATGCCAATGTTTCATTTTTTCAAAGACGGAGGGAGTACTCATTACGTGTCATTATATATGTCCTACTTTTTTTTCTTGTTCCAACATTTTTTTATTTCATTTCTATTTTAAAAATAACTAAATATTAATTGCCAAACATACCTATGTCCGAAAAATTCCTTGCATTTAATACTAATTATTCCTACATAAAATACTATATCTGAAAATTTTGGGATACTTATAATAAAACATGTTTATTTTTACTTTATAATTTATTTGAATATGTATAAGTTTTACTTATTTTATAATATATTTGAATTAATATTTATTTTATTTCTTATATTACTCCCTCCATCCTATTAATAGTGTTAAAAAGAAGGTAGCTTAAAAATTTATGTAATGTGATTGTAGTGAGTTACAATTTTATTTATTTTTTTTTAGGAGCCATTGGAGGCCTGGAACGGATGGTGGGAGCCCAAGCCATACAATTATAAAGGGAACAAATGGGAAGGATAAGGGGGCGGGTGGGGATTCGAACCCCCAACCTATAGGTGTGGAGTTGGGGAACTTACCACTGGAGTAAGTCCCAAACCCCACAATTTTAATTTATTTATTTATTTGTGATTTATTAATATGTGGTTGTAGGGTGGACTGAAATTATTAATAGTAGTGAGTAATTTAAAAGTTTAATATATTTATTTATTAATGTGAGGTGGTGGGTAGGTTTGACGATTAATATTTAATTATTTTTAAATTGAAAATAAAATAAAAATATTGTAACAAGAAAAAAAGTATGACATAAATAATGACACATAATGAATATTATTTATTTTAATTACACAAAATAAAAAAATAATTAAAAAAAACTAAAATAGGCCACCAGAAGGAGTCTTTTCCACTTTTAGGCCATCGCGGCCCAAATTCCAGTCCAATGGTTTAAATTCAGGCCCAAAAATCCTTCTAATGGCCTATTTCCCTAAATCAAAATATGATGGCGCAAAAGTGGAAATGACTCCTTCTGGTGGCCTACTTTAGTTATTACCTCTATCCTGTTAACGACACAATTTCATCTTAGATAACATAATTAATAAATACTTCATCCTTTTTTTTCTATGTTTGCTACATTGCAAGAAATGTTACTGTTCATTGGATTGCTCTGAATTTAATTAATTTTTATCATAGTTATTTAAGTTAATATATAGCTTAATGTGATCTTGTTAGATTCGTCTCGTCTTGTAGTTTATAAATATCGAACTTTTAGAATTTTTATTTGTACTGAACTTGAGTTATTAGTGGTTTAAATATGCATTGGACTATTCGTATTACGGTTCCGTAGCCCCCCAAAAAAAGAGGAACTATATGTATATATTGTATAAATATATTTACTAGATTTTTTCGCCCGCTGCGCATGGACAGTGGCAGAAATACATGGGGCTTGGGGCCGTCCCCCCGAGTTCGAAATTTGCATATTAAGTTTTATATAATTATGTTATTTTGACTATATTAGAAATTCTTTCTATATAATTTCGTTTCCTCAAACTCAAACCTTGGCATTAATATTTTATACAGTCGTGTAAATTTAATTATATTAGGATCATTTTTCAATAATTTATGGGGAAGAAGAGGAAAAAGAATACAACATGTTTCTTTGTTAGTGAGCTTTTTAAATATGGGATCATACATTCTTTAAAGATATAGGCTGGGGTAGAGTTAGATGAAGAGAGTGACAGCATTAGGAATCCAAAATAAATGAAAATCAATTGATAGTTATTCTATGGAAATTAAACATGAAATAAAGCAAAGTTATTTAGTCGTATCCTCGCCCCCCGCCTCAGACACTCGCGTCTGCCACTGTGCACGAGTTTAAACTTATATACGCACTGGTGCTGAACTTATATGAGTTTGTAAAATGAGAATATAATTTTTTTAGATTACATGAGTTAGGGATGAGAATAGACCATGCTACCCGACATGGGCCTATGGCCTAGTCTATCGAAGACCATATCAGACCAAATTTTTTTATAAATAGGCTAAACTTAGGCTTTTTTGAAAGCCTATTAAGCTAAATAGGTACGGACCAAACTTTATTTAAAAAAAAAGAACCTATTAGGCCTACCAGGTCGGCATAGTTATCATTATTTTTTTAGGTGAATACAGGGTATCACATGTTTCATTGGACCCAAGACCAATTCCCCGAGAATCGGATGGGCATAGTTAGCAATATTAGTATCATTGTTGTTATTTTATGTGAAAATAATTATTAATTTAATTTTATATAGGTTTTTAAAATATTTATAAGTATTTTCCCTGTATATAAATAGTCATGGATGAAGACTTACCAAAGTGCACAAATTTATGTCTTCCAACCTTATGATTACATCCGGACATATATAAAATAATTTAAATTTAATTGTAAAATAGGCTTAATCAGAGTTTAAAAGGATTACAACCCGGCCTATCTAATTTTAATAGGTCATACTTAGGCTATTAAGATAGGCCTTCGGGCCTTAAAAATAGACATAGGCTTATGTCATTCAAACCTAACCCTAGCATTGCCTATAGCCTATTTCCACCCATACATGAGGTTTTAAGGTTTTTGTTTAAATGGTGATAGAATGCATGCAACAAAAATGTAAAAAGAGAAATAAAGGAAAGAATAAGATGATTGAAGAAAATTCAAACCCCCAACCAGGTGGACAAAATGTAAAATAGATTGCTTTTACCATTGAAAAACTAAATATAGATCGTTTCGTTTTTATATCTAACATGATAAGAGCAATTGAAAAAAATATATCATTAAACTATTCAAAATACACCAACAACAGTTGACTTGAGTGTATTGGGGTTCTAGTCGCTTAAGCAATGTCTCAGGTTTGAGGCTTGTGTATGCAAAAAAATTTCTTTGGGAGATGTTCTGTTAATTGCCCATACAGATCCTCGAGAGATTAGTCTTTGGTCCAATGTGGCATGAGGATACCCGGTTACTGACCAAAAAATTTGAATAAATTATATTTTTGCATTATTAAGGTTCTAAAAATATCATTTTACTCCCCAATATGTTGTCTATTTTGACCATTACCCTTAAAACTTTTAAGAATACTATCATATATACTTTTTTTTGTAATCTTTTCATTTTTTTAAGGGGGAAAAAAAGAAATTTCCAAAAGATATACCCCAATTAAAAAATTCTAAAATTAGTACTTAAACTTATAATTTTTTGGCAAAAACATAACCCAACTTTATAATATTAGAAAGATATTTTTAATAAGATTTAAATAGATTAAATTTAAACAAGTTTATTATATGAATAGATAGATGCCACGTGTCAGCATATGGTATTTTTGAGAGGATGACGTGGCGTTTATGATGTGTCTTGATGAGAGTCGTTGATATGTTTGATCATGTTTTATAATGATTTACAGATATAACCTTGATTTGATATTTTTTTAATAAGAATGAAGTTAAAAAATAAGGTACAATAAGGGTAATACAGTCTGCACATGTAAAAAAGTATTCAGGATTTATTATATAGATTTATTCAGATAATCAGGTCAGGTAACTGGTTAATATATAAATCCGTACTCTACCCCCATCCGATATTATTTATTTCGGTTTGGGACAATAAACCCAATAATATATAGTATACCCTACTCGCTCCCGATATCGAATCACCCTAAGAATAAAGTTGACATCCCTAGTGTTGGTCCGTAAACCGATGGTTCCGATTTGAATCAAGTACCTCCATTTTTTTTCATTTTTGTCAATTTAAGTTAGGAAAAAATGGCGCTTTGGGGTCGAAATGGCACTCTGGAAAGACATCATCGATGCCAAATATTATAATAAGACGAGCCCACTCATCCCGTGGAGCTGTAGGAACAGGTCGGCTTGGGGCTATATTTGTAGGGCGTGGGAAGCAGGGGGGTCAGCGATGGAGCAGGGGAACTTCATTATTCAAGTGGGTAATGGGCGTCGGACCAAATTCTGGGACGATAGGTGGGTGGAGGGTGGCCTGCTATTGAAGGAATGTTACCCCAGAATTTATGCACTGTCAGCCAATAAGGAGGGATTGATAAGCCAGTTTGGTGCATGGGAAGGAGTAGAATGGTGTTGGAAGATCGAGTTAAGGAGATCATTATTTGATTGGGAAGTTGGGATGTGGAATGAATTGTTGAGTGTAATTAATCAACAGAAACTTAGCAGATTCATGGAGGACAGGGTGCGGTGGATTAGAGAAAGTAGCGGTTTGTTTTCCATTAGGTCTTGCTGGGTGCGGAATGGAGGCGACATGGGAATGGAAAGCGTCTGCTTCTGGAACAGGCTTTGGAAGATGAAGTGCCCGGAGAAAGTGAAATTAGTGGTTTGGAAGGCTATGCATAATGCTCTTCCTGTCCGCTGGTTTCTTGCGTCTAGAGGGTGTCTGAATGCCAATCAAACGCTGTGTCCGTGCTGTGGTAAGGATGAGGAGACCGTTGATCATTTAATTTGCAAGTGTGAGGCGACGAATTCATTGTGGTATAGAGGAGTGGAGTGGTTCGACATTAAGTGGTCGATTCCAGGGAAGGCAAACGAGTTGCTGGAATGGTGGGTGGGCTTTGATCCTAAGAGAGGGAAAAGAGAAGTGTGGCTGTTAACGGGTGCAGCTATTCTGTGGTCTATTTGGAAAGGGAGAAATGAGGTTATCTTCCATGGTAAGAGTATAGATACCAATTGTATGATTGAAGAGATAAAGTGGAGAATTTGTGGGTGGTGGAGAGCGGTTCACGGAGGGTGGGGTGGTAATGTTGTCACTATGCATTCGGAGTTCCCAGGTTGTCTCACGGAACAGGAGAGAAGAGGCAATAAGGAGAGGCGTCGCGGGTTAGTCTGGGAACGCCCCGACGTTGGTTGGTGGAAAATTAATACAGATGGGTCGTCATTGGGGAACCCGGGCCCTGCGGGAATTGGCGGTATTATTAGGAATGACGAGGGAGAGGTCATATTTGAAATCTCAGACTACATTGGATGTACAGATTCTACCGAGGCAGAGATAACTTCGATCAGCAGAGTTTGTGCCGCTCTTGTTCGGGATCAAGGGTTTCCTCTTCCGAAATTGTTGTTTGAATGTGATTCACATAATGTGGTGCGATGGTTGAATGAACCAAAGAAATCTCCTTGGAGGTTTAATAGACTGATGGTTCCGATTATGGAAGTTTTAAATTGTGCAGGGGAGGTTAGAATTAAACACATCCTTCGAGAAAGGAACGATTTGGCAGACCTGTGGGCTCGAAGAGGTGCCAGGGGGGAGGGGGCTGTTGAAAGATGGTCCTATTAAGAGCAAATAGAGGTGTGGAAGAGGGGGGGGGGGGATGTTGTTCAATGTGTCGGGTCATGACGTTGGTGCAATATCGGATGGGGATCATTCTGTCAATGGGATTGATGTTTTTGCTGATTGGGAAATATCGGATCTGAGGGAAGGGTTTGGGAGGAGGATAGATTTTTCTAGGTTGATCCTGAATAGGATCACATTGGGGCTGTCGTTGTGTTATTTCGACGTTTTTTGTTGTTTTGTTTTTCAGGTTTGCTGCTGCTGTTATGGCGCCCTGCCGGGACTGATGCCACTAATGAAAGGAGGATGATGTCGCATGGGAATATGTTAGAATTAGAAGTTACTGCTGCAATTAAAGCCACCCGGATAAATCAAAAGGAACTGAAGCCTTAGTCACAGAGGGTAATTGGTGATAGATAAAAGTGGAAGGAAAGCTGAGTCTGCATGGAGAATCCTAAGCACACTAACGAGTCAAATTGGTGAGACCTAAGCATTACAGTCTATTGATATGTGATTTATGGTGGCATATTGGCTTTCTTGAACTTGTTTCAGCTTTCACATTGAGCTTGCACATGTTCACTTTAATGCTTTGAAAATGAAAAGGGCACTTGGGGGTCCTTTCTTTGACTCCTTTTTTCATCGCGACATATCTTCCCTGTGATATAAATTTACCTAAGCCATGTTTTCTCTAACTCTCTCGTGGATATCACTACCTCATATCCAAACAGTACCTCTTTGGATTTCTTTGCATATTGAGACATGTCCCGAACCTGTTTGGTATACCTCCCTCAGTTCAGCCATTGGAAAATTGAATCAATGCATATAACATTTGATAACCTTTTAATCCCTTAGCACCAGTGGGAATTGGGGAATAGTCTGATAATGTGAATATGGAAAATTGTTCCTCGATGCGGCGTCTGGTGTAGCAAGTTCTAAGCATATGGGTCTCTGGGAGAGGGATATTTAGAGGAGTTGGAATTATTTGTAAGTGGGCGGGTGTGATGGTAGGACTCTGATTGGTTTTGATGGATATTGTAACATATGGTGCTATGATCCGTTCGATGGTTGGGTTTGGCATCTGGGAATTCACTGAGAAAAAAAAAAATACATTTAGTTAATAAAATTTAGATATATATCAAAAAAAAAGGAATATTATTTTTAAAAAAAAGGGGAAAATAGAAAAAAAAAAAAAAAAAAAAAAAAGAAAGAAAGAGGAGGTGTAGAGGAGTTTTGGGTTGTTCAGTGTGTTTTGGGGTTGTGTCTTGTGAGTCTTAGTTTTGGGTTGATCAGGGTGTTTTTGAGGTTGTGTCTCTCTGTACGGTTTTGTGTTTTGTTAGGGACGACATTCTTGACGGGTACAGTCTTGCGTATCGGGTCCAAAATTTTTTGTATGAGCATCTATCGACAATTCCCTAGTTCCACTGGTTTTCGTTTCTCATCCGCCCAATCTTTCATGGCTCCATGACATTTTTTCTTCTTTTGGCCCTTGGATCCTTTTGCATTGATTTCTGAACTCCATAAGCAGGGGAGATGTGTTGACTGTACAAGTTTCTGGTTATGCCAATATGTTTTCATTATCACTTCTCGATTGTTGTCTTTGGATGGTTGAGGTCTATGAGGTTCTGAAAGGGACTTGAAGTACTGTGGGGAAGACTACTTTTTTGGAGAGCTGCTGAGTAGACATTGACATGAGAACTTTTGATTGTTGGAGGACATGAAAAGTGGGTCGAGAAGGGAGCTTTCCTTTTGAGGTGTTCAAGTTCATGTTGATTCAAGAGAGGAATCCTGTTATGATGGGGCGGCAGCAACGATGGATATGTTGGGTGATTTCGCAAGTTGGTGATCTTGTCCTTGGTGCCTCTATGGTTAGTTTCATTGTTGTATGGGATGTTGATATGTTTTGACACTTCGGTGATTCTGTATCTCGGAGTGTTGTACCTTGTTGCCTTTTCAAACTCGTTGGCGTTTTGTAATAATATATTTCCTTTCTCAAAAAAAAAAAGTTAGGAAAAAATGATTTTTTAGTCCATTTTTTTTTCAAAATGTCCAAATCAGTCCGTTACTAATTTTTTGCCTCATAGAGTCCTCTACGTTTGCTAATTTTTTTCAATTCGGTCCTAATTATGTAATTAACATGAGGTTGCTGATATGACCGAAGTATATCACATTTTACATACACCGTGGCAAATTTGGAGTCCCCACACATAACACACTATTTTAATAAATGTTTGAAGGCTGTCATAACACATCACTACTCTAAAAAATGACTCTAGTGGATAAATTGAACCATTTTTCACTGGGATGATGGACATAGTTTCTACTTGGTTCGCATTGAGCCCTTCCTTATTGAGGTTACCCAACCCATAAAAAAACACCAACAATTCATTTGCACGCATTATATATCACAATTGGTCTTCATTTTCTTGAGAAACTCAAAAAACCACCGAGACCGAAAAGAAAATGCACTGCGGTTGCTGTTGACCAAAACTCCTATGTTATTGTTGTGAATGGTTGTTGTTTCTTTAGTTGGGTAACCCCAATTAGGGTCAATGCGAATCATGTAGAAACTATTTCCATCATCCCAGTAAAGAAGGGTTCAATTGACCCACTAGAGAATAGAGGTATTTATTAGAGTAGTGATATGTTATGACTGCCTTTAAATATTTATTTTAAACATTAATTAATTTGGTGTGTTATGTGTGGAGACTCCAGATTGGCCACCGTGGATATAAAATGGGATTTACTTCGGCCACATCAGGCTAATTACGTAATTAGGACCAAATTGGAAAAAATTAGCAAACGTAGGGGACTATATGGGGTTAAAAATTACTAACGGACCGATTTGGATATTTTAGAAAGAAATTGACTAAATAATCATTTTTTCCATTTAAGTTATATAAGAGAAATTAAACAACTTAAAAGTAGCAAGAAAAATAAAACCGGCTACAAACAGGCGATTTAAATCACATACTACCTCCGTCTCAATGCTTTTGTTACGGATCCATCTGACACGCATGCCGATACACATTTCTAACGGTTAATAACTTAAATTGTGTAGGATAAAAAATTATAAATATTTGATATTCTAGAACTACAAGATTAGACGAATCTAACAAGATCTCACTTGACTATATTTTTCGTTGCATAACTATGATAAAAATTTGATTCAAAGTTAAATAGTGAATAGTGTCAAAAAGTCAAACGCGACAATTACAACGAGACAGAGGAAGTACTATTTTTTTAGAAAGAATTAATGAATTATAGAAACCAGCAGAATTGGCGATTTCATAATTTGGAAATTGGTTCGGGATAAATTTTATGACCCGATTAAGTTTGTAAAAAAATAAAGGACTTATTTATTAATCCACATGAAAAAAAGTAGTCTTTATTCTTTTATTCCTAGCCTTTTTTTCCGTCATACAAAAGAAATTATAAAGAGAGATTATGTATAAAAAAGAAATGTTTTCAAATACTAATATACACGGGACAAGGATTTAGCCCAAATGATTAAATCTTCGAGTTCCAATGGAAGGTTGGAGGGTCGATTTAGTTTAGTTTTGTCAGCACATTAGAGGTTCTACAAAACCAATAGGGAGTATAATTTTACTTGGATGAGAAACCCGATCGGCTCAATCTGGGTAGGATATGAACCGCCACGACCTGAAACCGGTCCGGGACATCCACCGACCATATCCTGCCGCCGGCAACCGCGTCCACGACAGCGATCCTAACACCATCACTGCACACCACGCACACCTTCCCGCGGGCCGCCGCGACGTGCAGCGCCCCCTTGAGCATGTCATTCTCCATAACCTCCAACCACGTGTCCCGCACGTGATCGTATTTCTTTAACGACCCCCTCGACTCATCCACCACGTACATGGTCTCCTCGTCCATCGCCGCCGCCGGCCCCCTCCACCCGTCCAGCATCCCCTTCGGCATATCCCCCCACGAATCCGCCGCCACGTCGTACACAATCCCTTCCTTCACCGCATCGCCCTTCACGTTCACCATGCACAGTTTCCCCCTCCACCCGACGGCGTCGATCGGTTCGCGGCAGAATTTCCCGTCCTTCAGATTCCTCATCGCTTCCCACCGCCGCCGCGGATTCGGAGGCATCAGATCCCCAAAATCAGTCAAATCGAGCTTCTCAACGGACCTCGCCACGTCGGTGCTGTAGTTCGCCGAGATCCCGCTCGCGGCGTATACGACGCCGCGGAAGGCGCCGGCTGCGCACCAACGGCGGGGGAAGGACAATTGCGGGCCGAAGGACCAATTATTCCTCGCCGGATTGAAAATTAGGGGTTTGGATAGGGCGGGGAGGAACTTATTTTTACTAGCAGCAATCGTAGCAGCAAGGACGACGATTTTTTCGGCGGCGGTAACCGTCTGGATCGGGAGGTTACGGGAAATGAAGGAAGGGTGGCGGAAGAGGAGGCGCAGCGGCGGATCGGACGGGGAAGGCGGCAGGGGGTGCCAGTTACTGGAAATAGGGTCAAAGGAGGAGAGATGGAGGGTGGTGCTGGGGAAGTGGGAAGGTACGAGGATAGCGTAGAGGGAGAGAAACGGCGGGAAGGACGGGGAGTAGAGGACGCGGCGCCAGGAACGGCAAACGGAGAAGAGAAGGGAAGGGGGTAGGTGGGAAAGGCAGAGTTGGGCCGTGTGGTCGGGGATTCCGGGGAGTAAAGAGTGGTGGTGGTTGTCGTCGCCGTCGGAGGCGGAGGCAGGGTGGTTTTCAGGGGAGAGGAGGGGAGTAGAGGTCCTGGAGCTTGGTAGGAAGTGAAAAGTGTCATTTGAGGCCTGGAGTGTATGCATTAGGGTTTTAATTAAGAGGAAAGTGAAAGTGGGGAGTATGTAGTGGAGGGTGGAGATAATTATGATGAGATTGATCAGTTTCATAGTTTGAATCATTACAATGGAATAGTATTTACAAACAAATAAGTCAAAGAATAAAAGGCAAAAGTTGGATAGTAGTACCAACTCGCATATTCCCTCTCATCTGTCATTTTTGTTTTTATACGAGAGAGGCCCGCCATGCAATAATACCAAAACGATACTATTACTAATACTGTGCAGGATGTGATGGGTGATGAATGAAATGCTGTGTTTTTGTGACTGCAGAGATGTTTTATGTTATGAAAATAAGTGATGAAACAAATGTTTTTTATGATGTCTATGCATACATACTCATATAAGGGTTATACCCAATCGGATTGCTATTACTACTATTATTTTAAGTTCACTGTACACCACAAAGAATTCAAGGAAATATAGGATTACTTGTTAATGTTGTGTTTGTTTCTGCAATTAAAGAAATACTTCTATATGATTACTTGTGTTTGTTTCAAAGAAATGAGCCAGATTATTTGATTATTGTATTTTCAAAACCCAAATAATCAGTTAATCATATTTCTGTACAAACTTCCAATAATCAATTATTTACATTTTGAGGTAATTAATGGGAACACCATTTTCTTGCAGTTCCATTTTGGTGCTGCAAGAAAATCGCATTTATAGCCAAAAATAAATTTTACAATATTATCACTCCATTAATTCACAAATTTGGTCAAACTGAAAATAAAAATTATTTGATTATTCTTAATCATACCCTTTATGGTAATTTTAAAATTTGAAAACATAAAGTCAAACACTTATAAATTGATTATCTGATTATTATGACTTGGAATAGTATAAGCTCTCATTCAAACATTTAATTTTCTACAACACGTTTTGTTACAACAATTATTTAATTATTCGTTTGCTAAATGCTGCAGCACTTTGAAAACGCACATACAAACACCCTCTAAATCATTCCATTTAAATACTCAAACAGTCTCGTAAATTTCACTATTAGTTAATTTGCTCCATAAATAGCCCTAAATACATTTAGTTTTTAATTTTAAATCCCTAATTTTTATATTGTTCACTTTTAATCCAAAAAATTTATTTGCAGTTTAATAATATTTTTTATTTTATGATTTAATTGTAGTAGGTGTTTAGTGATTACAGCATATGATATCTATGATAGTAATATATATGTAGTATATGTGTGGGTGGTTATTTTTTTTTTGAAGTCACCCTTATCATGATGAAAATATTTTGTAGTGCTAGTCACAATCAATTTTGGTATTATATATATGGGTAATAAATTTCTTTTGTTCGTCATGTTTTGCTTAAAGACGCACCCTAGCTAATTTTTTTTGAACAGTCTATACAGATTAAAAATGAATAGTAGAAGCTCATGCCACATAAATTATAGATGAAGAAAGTGGATGAATAGGCAGGTGGGGAATCGAACGGTTGGAGTAAAACATTAATCACATTTGTGATTTGTCATAAGTGTCATCTCTATTTTTATTTTCTATCATTACTTTCAAGTGCTATGTCTTAGAAATTATCTTGTTCTTATTGTTGAAATGATATTGACTTTGTCGTTCACATGTTTTGTTGTTTAAATAGATTTTAACTGCATTATAACAATTATATATTCTTTTTACGGTACCCAATCAATCCGATTTCTGTAATAGCATAACAATTGTCAGCAGTGCAGACAGCACTAAAAATAATGTATAGCCTTTTGTAAAGTGATGTATAAGCCTTATAAAGTGATGTATAGATGGTAGTTTATTTTTTATTAGTTTTTTGTTCATAACCTCAATCTATCACCTTTTTATACTCACACATTTTTTTATATACACATACCCATCACTTTTGAATATGCCAACACTTATAGGTTGCCAGCACCCAAACGATTTTCCTACCCATGCTTTCGTGTAAGCCATTTAGAAGATGCACGAGAACAATCTCATTTCCGAGTGGCAAGTGGCAAGGTCTGTGTGGCCGTAGTCGATTAATTGAATATCCAAAATTAGGTGTATATGGACGTGGCCTAAATCTATATATACTCATTGTACATGAAAAGGATTGAATGTATATAGATATAGCTTCATTTTTTTATTCATATACATATGGTAGTAGTTAGCGTAATCTGAAGAATTTTGACTTCCGTGGTTAATTTTGAATTTTGATTGTTTTAAATTAATTAATACCTCTTTATACAAATATTTTTTTATATTTGATAATATATTACTATTTACACATACATTTTCATTTAAAATTTTATTATAGTTATACAAGTTAAACTGCGTGAATACTGAATATGTAAAAAATATTTGATACGGAGAAAGTAAAATAATAAAATAGCAAATTTACATGATATGATTTTATGTACGTATATATTTCAGTAACACCAGTATCATGACAAGTTCATGTTTTTATGTAAATCGTAATGCTGTATATTTGCCGAAATATTTTTTTGTCATTGAAATGGTGGTTTCGACAATTTTACCTCTTTTTTTTTCAACCGTTGGATAATTTTTAAAGATTGAGATCATCCATCTTGATGTACTGCGAATTTGATTGCAATTAAGTAGTAGAAGTATAAAATCCATCCACACTGTTAGGGGTGGGCGTCGGGTCGGGTTTGATGGGTTCGGGTTAGTCGGGTTCGGGTTAATCGGGTTCGGGTAGAAAAATAAATTACCCGCCCATTACCCGATATTGGTGGGTACCCGACATGTCGGGTACCCGATCGGGTCGGGTACCCACTTCGGGTACCCACTCTTTTTTCTAAAAAAAATAAAGAAAAACCTTTTTTAAAAAAAAACAAATTATTAAAGAAACTTTGATAAATTCAATAATCACCATCATGATTTACAATTTATAAATTAATAAGAATGAGAACACACTCATTCATTAACGAATAACAAACAAGAATTGACTAATAATATTTCGAAAAAACTAGGGATTGATTTTACCCTTTTAGTTTGCATAAAATTATGTAATTAGAATTTAAAAATACTAAAAAAAATACTCTCTAAATTGTGGGGAAATTTTTTTTTAAAAAAAAAGATAGACATTTTTTAATAAATAAAAATAAAATAATTTTTTTTAAAAAAAAGTCGGGTAATTCGGGTACCCGATCGGGGAATTCGGGTTCATTTGTAAAACCCGATACCCGACCCAATCTACTAATTTCGTGTTCGGGTACCCAACTTCGGGTTTTTTCGGTTTCGGGTACCCAACCCGATCCCACTATTTTTCGGGTTCGGGTCGGGTACCCGATTAACACGCCCCATTTGCCCACCCCTACACACTGTATCTATATCTATATCTATCTATATAAAATAAATGATGAAATCATATTTTTTGTTATAATGCCTATATTAATTTTTTAAATAATAATTAATCTTTTTATAAAAATTAGTTGCTTCCTGTCATTTTAAAAAGGGATAATAGAAATTATATTTTATAAAAATATATTCTCTTCGGAAATATACTAAAATAATATCATCTATTGGGAATGGGAACTTGACCAAGTGGTCATGTCTCATTACTTCCAACTAGGATTGTAAACAGCCGAGCCGAGCCTGAATAGTGGTAAGCTCGGCTTCAGTTCATAAGAAATCGAGTCGAGCTTTGACCGGGCTACTTCGAGCCGAGCGTTGACCGAGCTTTGACGAATTCGAGCCGAGCTCGAACAGTATCATTTTCATTCTCACATAATTTATAAAAGGAATTATATTTAATATATTGCGTATATTTAATTATATTTTATTTAATCTACATATTTAAATAATTTAAAAATATATATTTATTAATAAATATATGTATAAAAATAATAATACTTATACTTTAATACTTTATATAATTTCTATATTTACTAATAAATAAATATATGTATAAAAATAAATCGAGCCTATTATCGATCTTTCGAGCCGAATAGTAGTTGGCTCGCTTGAGATCATGAGTGTTACGAGCCGAACTCGAGCTCGAACCGTGCCATTTCAAGTCGAGCTTGAGCCGAATTTTGACCGAGCCGAGATCGAATAATTTACGAGCCTATCAGTCTCATTTACACCCCTACTTCCAACCTTATGGTTGGATGTTCGATTCCCACCTGGCCCTCTATTTCTTTCCTTTATCATCAGTTGTAATTTGTGTTGCATGGGCTCACACACACTTTTTCGATATATGAGTGCCAATGTTTACCAAAAAGAAATATCTCTATCATTTTAAATTAATCGAGTTATTAGTTTGTATTAAAAAGAATTCACACCCTTGCACAGAGCGCAGAAGAAAAATCTTGTTAGTATACGTAAATTTAGAATAGTTTGATTTATCGGTTATTCTTGTTTCGTCTCCGTTGCTATGCGGACAAGGGCTTGTCCGTACGGTTCGGACACGCATCTCAGCCGTTGATCAATTTTATGATCGAACGGTTGTAATGATTAGCAGGGTTAGTTTCGTAATTTTACTTGTTAGGGTTTTAATCAGTTTAATTCGCAATATAGATATACAATTCAGCGACATGACATATACAACTCAGCGACGGAGACAATTCAATTTAGCCACACGGCATATGCAATTCAGCGACATTATTGTGTTCATCTCAGCGACATTTAAAGTTAGAGGCGTTTGAAGTTCATTGCGATTTTAAACGCATTTCAGCGACGAAGCCTTTACAATTCAGCGACATGGCTAATACAATTCAGGGACATGGCTTATGCAATTCAGCGACATTATTGTATTCATTTCAACGATACAGTTTTATACATTTTCAGTGACATAGCTCTATGCATTTTAGCGCATCTCAGCGACGGAGCCTACACATTCTAGCGACATGGCCTATGCAATTCAGCGATAAGATAAACACAATTTAGCAACTTGATACAGTACTTCTCAGCTATAGTATATTTCAGCGACATATATGGTTTTCTCAGCGACATGTTACGTTTATCTCAGCGATATTTTTTCGTGATTTTGGTAAATAAAGAAACGGTTATATATTTTTTTTGACAATTATACAATTATCAATTTATGACAGTCCGATTTAAATCAATGGTCCACATTCAAGTGCGGACATGTTGACATGTCCGCACCCAGAGCCAGCTCTTAGCAAGAGCAAGTGGAGCACTTGCTCCGGGCCCCCAAATTTTGGGGCCCCATTTTTTTTAGGTTTTATTTTTATTTATTTTATTTTTATTTAAATTTTGATTAATATTTTATCAAATCATATAATTTTTTTCTAGTTTTTTTTTTATTTTCACTTTTCATATTCTTTCAAAATCTCAAAATGATGGGAATGAGGATTTGGTCTAACGGTCATATCCCATAATTTATAATTTTATGGTTGGGGGTTGATTCTCACCCGACCCCTTATCCCTCCCTTTATCCCCATTTGTAATTTGTGTGGCTTTGACTTCCATATATTTTTACCGATACATGAGTGTCAATGCTTACACAAAAAAACTCTCAAAATGATAAAATTTTTCGATTGTATTTTTTCAAAGACAAAGTTATTAAAATATTTCTCATTTTTTTATTGTATTCAAAATTCTCCATTTAATAAGTATGATTTATTTTTGTTGTTTTGGAACTATTAATTAATAAACCATTCGTCCCAACTAAATGTTTTATTTGACTTTTGCACATAATTCAATATTTTTTTAATGGAGAATGACGGACAATGTAAAAAACATCAAACAAGACAATATAGCAAGGACGAAGGGAATATTAATTAATCCACGATAAGCACGTTTAACTTTGGAGTTATTATAGGATGGTTACCAAGAAAGAAATGTATTCTATTAGTATGAGTAGTTTATTTCACTAAATTTAAGTCATTTCTCGGGCTATTACACTACAGGGGCCTAATTAAAATATTGGCTCAGGCCCCAAAAAGTTCGAGACGGCCCTGTCCGCACCATAACCACACCCTTCTTTTTTCAATAATTTCAATTCAATTATATATTTATACATCCAATAATAATTTGAACTTTCAAAGTTAACACAAAACAATGAGGTTTTGGTGACGAATTAAGACAGACACTACAAGATTTTTTGGTCATATTAAAATGCATTTACGTTATCTAAACTTACATGCAAGAAAGGTTTGATTTTTCTACTTCCTAATATATAATTCAATTCTGTTTATTTTATAAATTGAAAGAAAACATTGAATTTGTTTTTTTTTTTCCCAAAAAAAATAGGCAAGAAAGGTTTGATTTTTCTACGTCCTAATATATAATACAATTCTGAATTATTTTAATGAAAACAGTGAATTAGTTTTTATTTTTTTTCTAAAGAAACAAGTAAATCAAATCTCAACATCAATGAATAAAAGATGGATTAGAATTCAATGATAAATTTGAAATAAACTATATTAATTTCGTATTAAATTAAGATCAACTTTAAAATACTTTAAGCCAAGTTAATTCAAAAATATTTCTTCAGTGTCCTTGTAAGTTTAAGGCCATTATTTCATACTCTCCCTTATTTTATTTTATTGGAAAAAGTAAAAGATAGAAGAAAGTAGTGGTACAAAATAAATAAATAAATAAATGTAACTGGGGATAAGATAGAAAACGATAGTATAGTTGTGCCACTTTTAATGGGAACTTGTTAGAAAGGAAGTAAAAGCGTGTACTTGAATTATACAAGTAGAGAAATAGTTGTGCGGTTGGGTATTCGGTGCTTTCGTCATTCCAAGTGTATGTAAAGTCGCACTCGCCACATTTTTATAATATATAAATTCATGCATTTCATAAATAAAATAAAACAACTATGCTACCATAAAGTTATGAGGTCACTATATGTGGACCAGTCATTCCTATTTATCAGTCCGGTTCCTGTACTGATAATTAATTTATCTGTACATGTTAAATAATGTCCACTCTATGAAAATGATGTTAGCTCCATAAAAAATGCTGTTGCTTATTTTATAATATTCATCATTTTTTTATGCGCACCCATCATTTCATACAATTATCATTTTTCATTGTTCTGCCATCATTTTTCTATGCATATCCATGATTTCATTTTTGCCAGTACTGTTGACAGCACACCAGCCACACACCCCATTTACACCTCAGTGGTAAGTTGTAGGGCTGGGGAAAAATACTGAATATACAGCACACCGCACATACCGTACCGAAAAAATACCGAGAATATCGGAATTTTTGGTATACCGTAATTTTCGGTACGGTATGATATCGTACCGTAAGATTTCGGTACGGTAACGGTATAAATTTTTGATACCGCGTTATCGGTATGTCGGTATGTACCGATTGTTCGGTATACCGCAATACCGGTGTGCTAGTATGTAGCGAAAATTTGGTATGTGGTATATACCGCAATACCGGTATGTCGATATGTAGCGAATGTTCGGTATGTCGCTATATACCGCGATACCGGTATGTCGATATGTATCGAAAGTTCGGTATAGCGGTATATACCGAACTTACTGAAATGTCGGTATGGCAACGGTATGGTAATATTTCATACCGAAACTTTCGGTATACCGAAAGGTTCGGTACGGCAACGGTATGAAAATTTTCATACCGTAAAGTTCGGTACGGTATACGGTACGGCGAAATTTTTCGGTATACCGTACCGACCCACCCCTAGTAAGTTGTCTTGTTTAATTTTTTAGTATTGTTTATTATTTAACTTTGATTCAATTTTATTGCAAATATACATTTTATTATAATTTTATCAAATAATAATGTAGTTTTAGAATATATATTATACTCCCTCCATCCTAGCTAATATGTTTTTGTTTGACTTTTTGACACATTCATTATTTAGCTTTGACTCAAATTTATTGCAAGTATATATTTGTAAAAATATAATCGAGTTGGGTCTTGTTAGAATCGTAAGATCATGTAGTTTAGAATATATAATTTATACGTATAATTTTTCATTATACATATTTCGAGACATAAACGATTGAAAAAGTGAATTGGATTGTGTGCAGGAGTCAAACAAGACAAATTAAATGGAACGGAGGGAGTATAATTTTTTATTGTACATATTTTGAGACATTAACGATTGAAAAAGTACATTGAATTGTGTACAAAATCAAACAAGACAAGTTAATTGTGACAAATAGAATAATATTTATCACTTAATTATTTTTTTCGTTTAGAGAATTACAGTATTTATAAGTACTAGCATACCCGCCCGCGCAATGCGCGGGAAGTAAAATTTACATTGGAAAAAAAATAACATAATATTTTCTGTTTCTAAATATTTTATTACGTAATTTTGGGTTATGCCAATTTTCTAACCACATTATTGAGAAAAATATGACAAAGTGGTTTGTAAATATATTTGATTTTGCATTTTTTAATATATCATTTTGCTAGATATATTTGTAATCATTACTTAATTTATAAATGTCATCATGTAGTACATTCGTCTTTCGGTTTATTAGATTTATTTTCCCAATTTCCCAAATCAATGTTGTTCTTCCACTTTATGTGAACTTAAAGTAATGCAAAGAAACATAGCAAAATTATAATCATGAATAATGGTGATAGAGATGGAAAAAAAGAAAAGAAAAAAAAGAAGAAAATATAATCTTATAACATTGTGAACATAAACGTGCAGTGACAAATATAAATATAATAATTAATTCATAATTCTCATATTATATTTATTCAATTAAACGAAGTTAAAAATAGTTGAATGTCAAATTAGTTTTTTCTCTTATTTTTGGAGTGTTATTATACCTTTAATATTAAGTAATAACTTACATATAAATATATGATACCTACTTTACATAAAGATGTCAAAATTGGCTGGGCCCGTTAGCCAGCCCACCCCACATTCCCTAAATGTTGTGTTGTGTTGAACAAATAGATGCTCATTTGGAAGCCAGTCTAAACCTGTCGTCGCTAGGGCAAGCACGCGGCGGGTGCGGGTCAGCTTGCGGGCCAAGCAAATTTTTTTGTTTTTTTATATTTTTTAAGTTTGCTATGAAAGTTAAATAACATAATGATTGTATTAATGTTTGTTGGTTAGATGTTATTTTAAATCATATAACGTTAATTTGATAATATATAATTTAATTTTATACATTATTTTTGTAAAATACTACTAAAGAATTATGAAATTGACTTGATGCTAACTAAATTAAACTAAAACAATTTTTTGGTCGGTACATATCTATTAGGTTATTTATATTACTTTTTATAGTTCCACAAAAAAAATATTACTTTCTATATTAGATTAAAGCTAATTATTTAAAAAAGAATATAAAAAAATATTTTAATTTTTTCAAAAATACTTTTAATTTTAAATTAGATAATATATTAAATTCAAATAAATAAAAATATTTTATAATAAAAAATTTATTTTTTTAATTAATTAAAAAGACCACCTGACCCGCAATCCGCCTGTGGGTTGGGCTGGGCCAAAGGACCGCCCCTCCGTGGGCCAGCTGCCTAAAACCCCCAACTATTTTAAAATTGGATTAAAATATTTTAGAATAATAACAATTAAAATATTTTAGAATAATCACAAATCACTATACCAAATAAAGAGTTGGAAAAAATAAATAACTAATTTAAATCATTCTCTATTCCCCAACTACTACTATTAAATATTATATAATCCAGTGTTTAAAGTCATTTGTTGTGGATTTCAAAATTCAGTTATAATGAGGCGAGTTTAAATGGTAGAAGATACTTCCTCCGTTCTCAAATAACTGAACCATTTATATAGTAAGGGGCCGTTTGGAATGGCTTATTTTGAAGTGCTTTTGGCTTTTGCTTCTGCCCAAAGCACTTTTGAAGAAAAAAGAGTGTTTGTTTTGGCTTTTGGGAAAAAGCAAAAGCACCTCGAAAAGCTGCAAAAGTGCTTCTGGGAGAAGCAGCCCAGGGGGTGCTTCTCCGAAAAGCAGAAGCCAAAAGCACCTAGTAATGTGTGCAGAGTCATAAATGCCCCTATTAATTTATTTTAATTACACTATAAATATATACTATTATATATAAATAACATATCCTTTTAGGTAATTTACACATTTCAAAAACACTTTTCACTTTTTACATATCCAAACACACTTTTGAAAAAAAGCTGCTTTCATACATTCCATCCAAACACAAAAGTTACCTGCTTCTGCTTTTGGCTTTCACTTCTGCTTCTGCTTTTGGCTTCTGCTTTTTTTAAAAGCCAATCCAAACGGGCCCTAATTACTATTTATTGAGTAACTTTGATTAATTTTTTTAACATAGTTATATAAGAAAAAGATAGTCAAGTGAGATATTGTTAAATTCATCTAATCACGTAGTTTCAGAATATAAAATTTTTGTAATTGTTACTTATATATAGTTAGAGTTATTATGGTTAAAAATATATCTTGGATTGCGTAAAATGTAGGAATGGTGCAGTTATTAAAAAACAAAGGTAGTATATATTATTAACTTAAAAAAATACTCCATATATGATATGAATAATATCTTTAAATCATATATCTTAAAAGGTAATAAAAATACCATATATATATATATTCATAAAATTAAATATTAAATAAATTTATATTACATCACTAATTAAAAGTAAAAAGAAAGTTAATTAATGCCAAATTAAGATTTCAACTTTAGCCGGACATTTAAGTTCTAATGGCTAATAAGGTATTTATTAATATTTTAATTTTAATTAGTTGAATAAAAGAATTTATGTTCTACATACAAATCTTAATAATGAATTCCACATAACTTCCATTTAAATTATATGGATTGAATTTGAATTTTAATTAAAGCAGATATCAATTTGCCAAAATTTTTAAAAATTATTATAATTATATTAATCTAATTTAAATAAGTATTTAATTTATTGGATTATCTTCCCAATTTTTCCAATTCAATTAAATTGTTGTTGTTTTTATATTTTATAGTGAACTTAAATCAATACAAAAAATATATAAATATTGTATCCAAAAGACAAAATATCAAAATGTGAATAATCTATTAACAAAAGAAAAAAATACAACAAATAAAGGGGAACATCTCCAAATTTACACTCTTCAATTTTTTTCACTATTTTCAAAACACGAATAAAGACAACAAACAAACAAAAATAAAATCAATATAAAACAAACTTTATGCTATAGAAATAATTTTGAGTAGTATCCAAATTAGAATGACAAAAACAAATTATAGAATATGACTTCATTGCAATCTTGCATTACAGCAACATGTAATCCTGCAAAAGACAATGGAAAAATATTAAAAATATATATTTAACATTACGTTTTAAAAAAAAAAAACTTATTAATATTATTCACACGGAGAGTAACAGAAAGAAAAAAAAATTCTTACATGAATATAAAGATGAAGAATATTTTGCAACAAAAGAGAGAAAAATTAACCTGAAACAAAATAAATATTAGGAAAACATTGATGTGGGAAACACAAAAATGTTTAAATATAAAATCAAAGTTAGAAGACATAAGAAAATAATGGAGAATAAGAATAAAGAAATAAAATATGAGAGGATGAGAACTTTAAGACCACCGTAAGATTAGATAAATGAATGAATTATTTATAGAGCAATAGGAGTGGTGGAATTGGATTTGATGTGATCATCTAAAATATATAATAGTATAAATTAAAGATATTATAATATTTTATTAGGATATTATAGATATAAATATTATATATATTTATTTTATCTCAATTAGAATGAATTTTATGGTTTCAAATCTTAGAAGAATGGAAGTGATCTTCTAAAAATATGTAATGTTATGGTTAAATATATTATCATATTATATTAAGATTTTATTAGGATAATATAGATATAAAATATATAAGAAAGTAAATATTAGATTTTTTTCTTTTAGACTAAGAAATTGAATATTGGATTTAAATTCAAATCCCAAAATATATATCAAGATAATATATTTTTTTCTTCTGTTTAGACTAATAAATTAAATATAAGATTTTAGATTTAGAATTTTTATTTTAATTATTTTCATATATGATTTAGGTTGTTGAAAAGGGGGGAGAATAGGTGGATGAGTTGTTGAAAAAAGGGGTGGAAAAGTGGGGGGAAATTAGACTATATTACTTTTATATATATAGATATATAGATAATTAGTAGATGCGTATCCATTATGGTCCACTTGACTTGCTTTTAATATTCCTCTTAGGGTTGCAAACATTAATTTATTCGCTACAATTTGCAACTAATATAAGTTCATCAAAGTAAATTTAGTGCAATTTTCTAAATAAATAAAAAATAAAAGAAAATTGTGACGTCTGACCTAACAGTTTTAATGTTTAAAGTAGTTGGAGTCGTGGTCAGCGTTAGAACAGGAAAAAGTCATTTTTGTCCGTTTCTGACAATTGTGATTCCGACTGGCTGTCGGTATCTCTGCCGTCCACGTGTCACCAATTCTTTTATCGTCATACTACCTAGGCTGATTAATGAGCTGATTAATGAGTAGTGTTTGTAATACCCGAGAATTTTGCAATATAAAATAAATAATAAATAAGTAATAAGTAAATACAATAAATAAACATTAGTAAATAAATAAAGAATCATGGGAAATGAGAAAGATAATTTAATCCAAGAAAGAGTTAAAGTTAAAGACAATTTAATTAAATACATGGTCCCAAGATAACCCAATATAAATGGACTCATGATTCGAACCCATAAATTAATTAAGATCCACATAAGAATAAAAATAGGAATTTGGAGCCCAAAGATTAGCCCGAAAATCGGAGCCCAAGAATATAAGAGAATAGAAGTCCGAAAGAGAGGAGAAAAGGCCCGACGGATCGCACGTCCCGGCCCGGACCGAAGTCCAGGCCAAGGCCGCACGGTCTCCGCGCGTTGCGGAGGGTTTCCCGCGCCGCCACGACGCCAGCAGCGGCAAACAAACCGTGCGAGATTTTCTCGCCCGATTTCGGATTTTTCGACTTCGGTTGCTCACCTTGCGGCCCAAGACTCTTTGTAACTGACTTGGCCGAACCCTAAGACCCTCCACTCTATAAAAACCCATCCCCTTCGACCCCGGATGATTTTCAAACTCTTCGAAAACCCTACACGTTTCAAACTCTAAATTCCAAGTCGTCGGAGGCAAGAAGGCAGTAGAGGGCACGCTCGTGGACGAAATTCAGAGGGTTCAAGTCGTGGTTGGTAAGGCCTTGTCGATATTTTCCATTCAAACTCGGAACAACTTCTAACTTAATCCCTTTCTTTTCTAAAACCCCGATCCGGACGCGTAGAGGGAGAACAAACGATTTCGGAGTACAAACGGAGGACGTGGAGGCCACGACATCAAGCTAGACGAGCCGAAGGATCCAAATTCGATAAGTTAACGCTTACTTGGTTTTGGGTAACTTAAAATACAATTAAACGTAAGGAGTTAATCAAATAACCCTAAAAATCTGTCAACCTAAAAATCCTACGGCGTAGTGATCTCTTATGAATTTTTGGAACCCTTAAAACTGTTCAAACAGAAAAACTTAAAACACAAAAAATGTTTCTAAGACACTGATCTAACTTGTGTAAAATTTTCATAATTTTTCATCGTGTTTTGATACCTGAAAACAGCCTCAAATGAACCTGCCTAAATTTAGATCTTGTAAACGGTGACAGATTCTTAGTCCGAACTTGTGGTTGATTTTGACATTAGATCTAGGCCGAATTAGAACTTGACTTGAACATAGAACTTGTAGATCTATATGTTGTGCATTCTCCTGTAAAATTTCGTTGAAATTGGAGTTCGTTTGCTATGGTAGAATTCGAATGTTTGAAACTGCTGTTGTAAAACTCGGACAGAATAATGTTCTCATAGAAAATCATATTTTTGACTTATTTTCTTAACCCGGATCGAAAAACTTAAAACACAAAACTTATTCGTCTCTATGTTTTCGAGTTGCTGGTAAATTTTCAAAATTTGCGAACTTAAAATGGATTTTTAAATGATTATGGAGTAAACAGCGTTCTATGAAAGTCATACTTTGAGAAACTTGTTGAATTTGTGAAATTGACCTTTAAGGTTTAAACAAGTAGAAATTCCTTGGGAATCAAACACATGGAATAATAATTTTTGAAAAAATCCCCTTGCAACTTGATTAAATAAAATTAGGGGGCGAGTGCTCTGCAGGGTGCCCTCCTAACAATTCACTTCGTGCCTTTTATGGACGATGGTGACCCCGCGCGAATCATGAGAATTATTGCCAAAATGGCGTGAGAAACGAGGCCTACACTCTCGAGAATATCCGTATGGGTTTCCCGAGGCTCCGGAGTGGTACTGGGTATGGCGGATACGGTTGCGATCGCCGGACTACCGGCTAAACTTCTAGAGATTGTAACGCAATCGTGAAAAACTTGAAATACCTAATCTTGGTGTAATGGGGAACTAAAATACTTTTATTTATTGCTTGCATTTAAATTATTTAGTGCTTTTAATTAATTTATGCTAAATGTGTGATTAGTTGAAACGCATGTTTAAGTTATGCAAATTATTTAGTTAATTAAATTAAATTGTGTATCGCCTATTATCATGTTTTATTTAAATTTAATTAATGGCTTTGAAACCCCTTAATCATGCTAGGTGTTAACTTACTCAGCACGTTTTGCTGACCCAAACCATTTTCCCCCCTTTCTTTGAGAGTATGAGGATTATGGATCATCATATGCATACATGAGAACATTGGGGAAAATTCTATTTTAAATTCTCGCATTTAGTTATGACTTGCAGGAACGGGCCTGTTTAACTCGTGTTTTGGCCATGTTGGCCCAATATTTAAATTTCCGCTGCAATACATATACTTAAATATTATTTCCGCTGCAACTATAATGATATTATTTTTCGAACTATATTGTATGGGCTGTTTGAATGTGTTTTAAATATTTTAAATACTGCAACACCTAGCCTTGCATCTCTTTAGAAAGCCCGGAGAAACTGTGCCTTGCTAGGGAGGTGTGGCGCTGACATCCCGACCCGGCTTATCAAATCCGGGGTGTTACAAGTTGGTATCAAAGCCCGGTTATTTTTAAATTATTATTTTTAAACCCCTATTAGTTTTAAACTATTATTTTTAAACCATCATTATTTTAAACTAATAATAATATTATTGTTTTTAGTGTACACTATTATTTTTAGAAAAACCCGTATTATTATTTCCTAACCCAAAAGATTATTTTTAAATCCCAAAATTTTCTTAAGGCCCAATCCCCATATTTTTATTAAAACCCAATTATTATTCTTTGGCCCAATATAGAGGCCCAAATCTTACTGCTCTTATTTTAATCCACCATGGGATATATTTTATTTTGAAAACCCATGGGAAAAATAGTGCATTTATTTTCGGGGGGATCATCATTGCATGTGCATACTACATTTTACTATGCCTGAGAGAACCTAGAAGCGATACGTTCTAACTTAGATCTTTTTCTTGCGCTAGATGGCTAACCAAGATACGACGAACCTAATGCCGTAGATCGAAACTTGATTAGTGACAATATCCGGATCAATGGTAATGAATTTTAGGGTTAGGTAAATGATGATTAGAGTGATAGGAATATAGAAGATGATGAACAACAAGAACACACACAAAGATGGATATAACAAAAGATGAGGAAACTAAATCATGAGATAAAGATTAAGAAAGCTTATGAATGAAGGGGACCCGAACTTGCCAAGGGAAATGAGATTAACTCAAGACAAATGGCTTCCTTCAAGTGCATCATTCATTGACAATCCATCGAGCAAGCTTCCAACTTGATGGCATGAGGGAAATGAACATAAGTCCAAGACAAACACGGATGGGGGAGAACACTTTTGAAAGAGTGCTCTCGGTTATGAACTTTGAAAATATGAGAATGGATTTCAATATTAAGCAACGTTGTTTACAAATGAAGGGGGAGGACATATTTATAGGCCAAACCCCTTAGGAAACAAGAGAAATGAAAAATACATAAAAAATAAGGCCAGATGCGGTTTAGGGGAAAGTGATGCGGTATATACCGCATCGATGCGGTATATACCGCATTGAGTGCAAAAGACCGCATCAGGTCCTGAGATACCTATCTATTACAAAATTATAAAGTGATGCGGTTTAAGGTGGCAATGCGGTTTATACCGCATTTGGACAACAAAACCGCATTGAGGACATAAATAATAATACTAATGAGCTGAGGTGATGCGGATTAAGGCGATGTTGTTTAAATGTATTCCGCATTGCTTGAATCCGCATCGATTTGAGACTTGGAAAATACGCATGAGAGATGATGCGGTCTATGGCGATGCGGTTTAAGAATACCACATTGCCTAGACCGCATCGAATTTGGCAAAGGCAGAATGGGTTGATGCGGTCTAGGAGGCCGCATTGGGTCGATGCGGTATATACCGCATCGATGCGGTTTATTCCGCATCGCATAGTTCGCATCTATGCCTTAGCCAAATTTTCGCATGCTTTTATTTCTACACTATTACAATTATAATATCTCACGTCGAGCGGTGGTTCCGGCTAAACTCCGGCCACTTTTCCGACGAGCTCCTTTTTGGGCCTCTTCATGCTTGTTGGGCTTTCTTTGTGCATCCTAAGGCCTTCTTCTATCTTTATTTAATTCCATAGTGGGGAATCCATATTAATGGATTCCGGATTTGTCCGGGCCGGATCTATCCGGATCATTATTTGCAGTTTTTGGGCTTCATGGGGTTCTAAGTTATCTGTTTCCTGCAAGAAAAGTTTATACAGTGCATCAAAAAATTTCTTGGCCTTTTGTTTGGAAACTGGCCCTTCGGGGATTACTGGAATAATTAATCCATTGGTTCTGGCGACTACGCCATCCCCACCCCCTTGGGAAGGTTGAGACATCAACCGACCAGAATCCAACTCATCATCCCTTTCAAAAAGAGATAAATCAGCAACATTGAAAGTCGGATTAATATTAAAATCATCAGGAAGCTCAATCCGATAGGCATTGTCGTTGATTTTCTCTAGGACTTTGTAAGGTCCTTTCCCGCAAGATGCGAGTTTGCTATGTGTCTGTGCAGGAAAACGTTCTTTTCGCATGTGCACCCAGACCCAGTCTCCTGGTTTCAGCAACAACCTTTTTCTGCCCCTATTGGCAAATTTGGCATATGTCTCCGATGCCTTCAGCAAGCTGTTCCGAACATTCTCATGCAGATCCTTGATCGCCTTAGCCCTGTCCCTGCCATTGAAGTTATGGCGCTCACTACTAGGTAGTGGCAGAAAATCAAGAGGGGTCATCGAGTTAAATCCATAAACAACCTCGAAAGGTGACATGTGTGTGGCACGATGAATGTGACAATTATAAGCAAATTCAATGTAAGGCAAACATTCATCCCAACTTTTAGAGCTCGAAGAAGTAATTATGCGTAGAAGGTTACCCAACACGCGATTTACCGCTTCTGTCTGTCCGTCCGTCTGAGGATGGTAAGATGTTGAGAACAAAAGTTGTGTGCCCATCTCACGCTAAAAACCCTTCCAGAAATAGCTTACGAACTTGGCATCACGGTCTGACACAATTGACTTTGGTACTCCATGAAGACGTACCACTTCTCTGAAGAATAAATTCGAGATATGCCTGGCATCATTGGTCTTCGCACATGGTATAAAATGTGCCATCTTGGAGAATCGGTCGACTACCACAAAGATTGAATCTTTGCCTCTTGTGGTCCGTGGTAGTCCAAGCACGAAGTCCATTGATATGTCTAGCCAAGGTCTTTCTGGCGCAGGTAACGCTTGATACAAGTCGTGGGGTTTAACCGTCGACTTGGCCTTCAGACAGACCAAGCACCTAGCAATGAAGTGAACAACCTGGGCTTGCATTTTTGGCCAGTAGAACTTTTCAACGAGAATCCCCAGAGTTGCATCCTTTCCAAAGTGTCCCATGAGACCACCACGGTGAGCCTCTTGAATTAGCAACTCCCTGACGGATCCCTTTGGGATGCATAATCTGTTTCCAAAATATAAGAACCCGTCCAGTTTGGAAAACTCCTTGTACCATTCTGCTTTGTCCTCTCGTACAACACTCTAAAATCCTCGTCAGTGGCATACTGACTCTTGATGTGCTCGAATCCAAACAGATGAGTAGTTGCATGTGTGACCAATGATGTTCTTCTGGAGAGTGCATCTGCAACCACATTGTCTTTTCCTTTCTTATACTTAATCACGTAAGGGAATGACTCAATGAATGTGCTCCACCGAGCATGCCTTTTGCTTAATTGTCCCTGAACCCTTATGTGCTTAAGTGTCTCATGATCAGTGTTGATCACGAATTCTCTTCCTCTCAGATAATGTTGCCACGTCCTCAAAGATTGAACAACAGCATATAATTCTTTGTCGTACGTGGAGTAATTTAATTGTGCTCCACTGAATATCTCACTGTAGTATGCTATTGGTCTTCCTTCTTGGAGCAACACTGCAGTGATTGGAGCCGCAATTACACTAAACTGTGGAACGAATCTTCAAAAGAAACCATTTAAACCTAGAAAACTGCGTACTTCATGCACAGCGGCTGGCGGTTTCCAGTCAGATATAGCCTTGATCTTGGATTCGTCCACTTTAAGTCCATCTCCGCCCACGAAAAATCCAAGGAATGTCAATTCCGGTACACAGAAGCTACACTTCTCGAAGTTGGCGTACAGTCGAACTTCTCTCAATCAATCCAATACTTGTTGCACATGATTTACATGATCGATTAAGGTACAGCTATAAATAAGAATGTCATCAAAATAAACTACTACAAATTTTCCTATGAATTGTCGAAGTGTCTCATTCATCAAACGCATAAATGTAGAAGGGGCATTCATAAGGCCGAATGGCATAACGAGCCACTCATATAGACCAAACTTTGTCTTGAAGGCGGTCTTCCATTTATCCCCTAGCTGCATTCTGATTTGATGATATCTGCTCTTTAAGTCGATCTTAGTAAAAAGACTAGCACCACCAAGCTCATCTAGCATGTCGTCCAGTCGTGGAATTGGGTGACGATATTTGACCGTAATAGCGTTGACTGCTCGGCAGTCGACACACATACGGCATTCGCCATTTTTCTTCGGAACGAGTAGAACTGGTACGGCACACAGAGATAAGATTTCTCGAATCCAACCCTTTTCGAGCAATGCTTGCACTTGCAGCTGAATTTCCTTTGTCTCATCGGGATTCATGCGGTATGCGGGCCTGTTGGGGATTGAAGCTCCGGGCACAAAGTCAATGCGATGTTCCACGCCTCGGAGTGGTGGTAAGCCAGATGGCACTTCTTCCGGGAAAATATCTTGGTTCCTATCAAGCATCCTGGAAAATTCCAAAGGCAAATCAGGTGTAGTATGAACAGTTCTAGTGAGAGATTCATCAGGTTTAACTAATGCAAGAAAACAGTGACCTGAGAAGTCAGGTTCTCGTGATGCTTGCTGAAACGCAGTCTTGGTCAATATCAGACACTGATCCAAGTTTGATGAACTCTCGTCAACTTTGGCTTTTCCTCTTTCCCTGGCCTTATGGTCGGCTTCTGCTTGAGCTATTTTGTTCTTTAACTTTTCTTGGTCTAGCCTGACAGCTTTCACAGATAAAGGTTTAAACAAATATTCTTTTTGTCCATGTTTAAAATATAAAACATTAGATTTTCCCCTGTAAGTGGCATCCTTATCATAAAGCCACGGTCTTCCAAGCAAAACGTGACACGCGTTCATGGGAATGACATCACATACTCTTTCCGAGTACGCGCCCTTCGTGATAGGGACCCATGCCTGTTGGGAGACCTTGGTCTTGCCACTGTTGTTCATCCAGTGCAGGAAATAGGGACTGGAATGTTCCTCTGTCAGCAGCTGCAATCTGCGCACAGTATATAAACTAACAATATTAGTGCAGCTTCCGTTATCAACAATGACAGTGGCATTATTGCCCTGAATAGTGCAACGACAATGGAAGAGATTCTCCCTTTGTTCGTTGGGTGATACTTCTGGCTCTCTGTCAACATTTAAAGCTCCCATCGCTACTAGCAGATTGACGTCTTCTTCATTGTCCTCATCGACTTCTGGATTGACTGGTTCATCAATTTGATATCGTCCCAGATCTTCATCACAGTCATCCTCTTCTTCCGAATCCACAACCTTGAACATTCCTGGTTCAACCTCGATCACTGATCTTTCCTCCTCGCCAGTATTGAGTATCGCCACTCCTCTTGGATTATTGCATTCATTGGCATAATGGCCCTTCTTGCCACATTTCCAACAAGTGATTTCTCTTTTGTCTTTGGCGGGTGGATGTTGTTCTCGGCCCTGGTTTCGGTTCCTATCTTCCCGGTTGTACTCCCTGAAGTTCTTTCCCAATTCAAACCTTTTAGGCTTGCAACCTCCCTCATCACGAACCGGCGACGGTGTAGGCTGGGGGTTTTTGGATCTCTCTGTCCGCTCAGGTGGTCTAATCAACCAAGGTTTATTTGGGTTGTAACCGGTGGAAGTCCTATGGGTTCTTCTCTTGAGTTGGGCCTCAAACTTCGCAGCTTTTCTCACCAGATCAGTGATATTCACATAACCCCTCATGTCCATTTCTTCGAAGATCTCGGGCCTAAAACCTTTTGCAAATCGGGTCAGAGTGATCAACGGGTCTTCATTGAACTGTGCTCTCATCATGAGCATTTCCATTTCTCGGTAGTATTCCTCAACAGTCCTCGACTCCTGTTTCAAACTGATCACCTTCATGTACATATCTGGTTTGTAGGTAGGAGGTACGAATCTTCTCTCCATGAGTTGCAGAAAATATTCCCAGTCGGTGACTTGGGGCTGTCCGGCGTTGTGATGATCAACTGTGAACTTTTGCCACCAGAGTTGGGCATATTCTTTGAATTCTTGAACTGCTAGTTGGATCTTTTTGAAATCAGAGTAGTTGTGGCAGTTGTAGATCATCTCCATGGTGTTCCTCCAATCATGAAATTCATTAGGATCACCGGTCCCTCTGAAAGTAGGAATAGTGAACTTAATGCATTGCAGATTGTCGTCCACGTCATCTGGATAATCTCTGTTTATTACCGGTGCATTTCGGGGTCTGTTTGGCATAGGTGGTGGAGGGATGGCCAAAGGATCATTGATGCGCAATCCTTCATCGACTGGAGGAGGGTGGTTTGGTGCTATCGAGGTGGCCTTGGAGAACGAGGCCCTTGTCGTCGATCAAATGTCCCGATCGCGACCTATTCGTCTTCCCTTTCAGCTAGGGCCTCCTCTGCATCATCCATGTCAGTTCCCTAGAAGGATGATAGAATGCATCTTCCAGCCTTCGTTCAACCCGTTGCATCAATTGCTGTGCCAAAGCCTCATCTTGCTGTTTCATGCGTCCTGCAAATTCATTGCTCAGATGCGCTCATTTACAGCAGAAATATTCGAAACATTAGCATCAAGAGTTTGCTTAAGGGTTTCGAAGTCAGCGCTTTTAACAGTACTCTCGCTCATTGCTCGCAGCATCTCCATGATGTCAGTCAAATTTGGCTCGGTGTTTCCTGCCATGACACTCAGAAAAATAATACAGATATAATGTAGGTCAGAAAAATAAGTGCTGAAATATGTAGAGTGAACTCTCAAATTTGCACTCAGTCTTGGTCCTCAACACCACTTCAGTTCGTCACCTGCTCAAATAGTTCAATCAGATGCAAGAGAAGTACACACAGATATTTTGTACGCACAGTTCAAGAGTCAAATGAACTGTTCGACTCAATCAAAGAATGCACAGATATGTATGTATGTACTGCAGTCTGATCAAGTTCACAGTCTTAAACAGATATTGCAAGCAAAGAACAGTGATATTTGTCCCAATTTATAAGTCGAAAAATAAAGCTCACAAGAAAATGCACTCGAGAAAATAAAACCCAATTTACTCAAACGACTTCTCGGGCTAGGTTTCACAAAATGCCAGTCACGATATCCACTTTATTGTACAAGTACTCAAGTGGCTTCTGGGGCTAGGTTTCAAATTGTGCCAGTCCGATATTCACTTTATTGTAAATTCACTCAAAACACTCAATTATGAAAAGGGAAAATAATACTGGAGATAGAATTGCACCACAAACACTTGAAAATTTTGGGGACCAATCGATGCAGTTTAAAGGAGGTCAATGCGGTATATACCGCCTCTAGGTAGACCGCCTCTACACTAATGCCTTAGTCGAATTCTGCCCTTGTGTGAGGCAATGCGGTTTAGTGAGTCTTGATGCGGTTTATATCGCACCAGTATACCGCATTGAGGAGGGTTCCAGACTTGGGAAATTTTTTCTTGCCCAATTGGAGGTTGATGCGGTTTATTGTGTGGGATGCGATTTAACAGACCGCACCAACTTATGGAAACCGTCCGAGAGAAAAATCCTTGGCCTGCAAATTTTGACTTGTTCCTCCTTTTTCGGTTGGATGTCTGGTACTTCCTTGGAGAATTAAATGCAGCAGATTTCTTACAATATCTTCACACTAAACAAGGGGCCGAATTTGCATATGATTGGACATTTAATGATCACGGCTACACATAATAGCCTTTCCCATGCAAGATCAAACTATACTGTTACATCAATTTGCGAAGAACAATATGAGTCTTGAATGAACAAAGTTGAATATCACTATAAACACTAAGAACTCAAACCAAATCTCACTCCCAAACCCACAAAACCCTTCACTGTTTGCTTTTTAATAATCTTGTTTAATCCAACAAACTCAAATAACCATGCAAGCACATTCATACATGAGATTAGGATAACAAGACTAACATCAACAACAAACAAGATATGGAGAAAAATGGTATGGCCGAGAGTGGTAAAGGCATAAATATAAATATTTTTAGGGTTTTCTAGGTTTTCAAGCAAGAAGAAATACAACATAAAACATGGAAATATGGAGAATAATCCTATTGCACCAACAAGTTTGGCTCTGATACCAAATTTCTATATATGCCGTAGATCGAAACTTGATTAGTGACAATATCCGGATGAATGGTAATGAATTTTAGGGTTAGGTAAATAATGATTAGAGTGATAGGAATATAGAAGATGATGAAGAACAAGGACACACACAAAGATGGATATAACAAAAGATGATGAAACTAAACTATGAGATAAAGATTAAGAAAACTTATGAATGAAGGGGACCCAAACTTGCCAAGGGAAATGAGATTAACTCAAGACAAATGGCTTCCTTCAAGTGCATCATTCATTGACAATCCATCGAGCAAGCTTCCAACTTGATGGCATGAGGGAAATGAACATAAGTCCAAGATAAACACGGATGGGGGAGAACACTTTTGAAAGAGTGCTCTCGGTTATGAACTTTGAAAATATGAGAATGGATTTCAATATTAAGCAAAGTTGTTTACAAATGAAGGGGGAGGACATATTTATAGGTCAAACCCCTTAGGAAACAAGAGAAATGAAAAATACATCAAAAATAAGGCCAGATGCGGTTTAGGGAAAAGTGATGCGGTATATACCGCATTGAGTGCAAAAGATCGCATCAGGTCCTGAGATACCTATCTATTACAAAATTATAAAGTGATGCGGTTTAAGGTGGCAATGCGGTTTATACCGCATTTGGACAACAAAACCGCATTGAGGACATAAATAATAATACTAATGAGCTGAGGTGATGCGGATTAAGGCGATGCGGTTTAAATGTGTTCCGCATTGCTTGAATCCGCATAGATAAGAGATTTGGAAAATACGCATGAGATATGATGCGGTCTATGGCGATGCGGCTTAAGAATACCGCATTGCCTAGGCCGCATCGAATTTGGCAAAGCAGAATGGGTTGATGCGGTCTAGGAGACCGCATTGGGTCGATGCGGTGCATCGATGCGGTTTATTCCGCATCGCATAGTTCACATCTATGCCATAGCCAATTTCGCATGCTTTTATTTCTACACTATTACAATTATAATATCTGACGTCCGGTGGTGGTTCCAGCTGAACTTCGGCCACTTTTCCGACGAGCTCCTTTTTGGGCCTCTTCATGCTTGTTGGGCTTTCTTTGTGCATCCTAAGGCCTTCTTCCATCTTTATTTAATTCCGTAGGGAATCCATATTAATGGATTCCGGGTTTGTCCGGGCTGGATCTATCCGGATCATTATTTACAGTTTTTGGGCTTCCTGGGGTTTTAAGTTATCTGTTTCCTGCAAGAAAAATTTATATAGTGCATCAGAAAATTTCTTGGCCTTTTGTTTGGAAACTTGCCCTTCGGGAATTACTGGAATAATTAATCCATTGGTTCTGGCGACTACGCCACCTAATGGTCAAGATGATGAATGCTCACTTTGATTCCCAACAAACCATACAACAAATGAAACATTGTACATCTCAATTGGAGGCAAATCTGCACCACATGGGGAATTTAAGGGAAGCCGACCACCATCGCATAAATCAATTGGAGCATCAAAACCACGGCCTTACTGAACTAAACAACAGCTTGAATGAGAAGCTTGTAGATCAAGGGACAGATTTGATCCATCTCATCGACATCGTGTTGGCTCCTAGCCATGTATCTGAGCATTGGGCCGAGCCCAGTGGATCACAGACTCCAACCCCCGAACCCAATAATTACCCGAGCTACTTGGTCCGTGGACCCTATGGAACTCTTGGACTCTGGCCTCACATGGTTCATCAGCAGGCGAGCCCAAGCCCAAAACCAAGTTCCGTGGGAAACCATTTTGGGGGACTGCAAAGTCCAGCTCCGGAAGCCGTCGATCCACCGTCCCCAGTGTTTTATGGACCTTTGGGCACCGGCCAAGTCTCTGATGAGGAGGACCCAAAGGAAGACCCCGCTACTCTGCCAGAGGGAGCATAGACCTTTTTAGCTATTCTGTCTTAGATAGCACATCTATTTTGTACATCCTATTACTTGTATCAAATTTCTTTTAAAGAAATAAAATTCAAGTTTGATTCTTTATTGATTTATTCGAAACTCTTTAACCCCAAATAATTTGATGACAAAAAAAAATCAAAACCATAAACCCCAAACCCTGAACCCTAACCCTAAAAAAATACACTCACGGCCATGTAAACCCTGGCGGAACGTTACATCCAGAAATATATCTAACACCCAACCACTTATATAATTTCACGATTCTCTGTCTAAACGATCTAGCAAAATTCTTGGAATTTAATCTATACAGGTTGTAACAGAATGGCACCAAGGGGACACCCGAGAAACCAACCTGCCCCACGGACCACTAACGAGGTACCACAGAACCCCACTGAGCCAGCTCAACATATGGGCGAACATAACCAAGGGGAATGATAATGGCCAAAATTGACCATTATTTTCAATCTATTTCCGTGTCTAAACATGGACATTTGATCGTATTCCGGTCTTATTTTAATAAGAAAGCAGTTGAATTTAACAGATTTATGCAAGTTTGTATAAATAATAAGCTGGTATTGAAAAATACAAAAATATTGTTATTTTCATTAAATTCATATTAAAAAATCCAAAAACATGATAAAAATATTAAAAATCACACACTTGATTAATTTTGGTTCGTTGTTGTTTATTCGGTGGAACACGAGTTCATTAAATGGAACACAGACCAAATAATCTAGTGGAATAAATATTATATTATTTTTACATTTTCATGTATATATTTATTTATTTCTTAGTTTTATCTCTATTTTCATTTTCTGTTTTCAGTAAAATTAATTAGTCCACTAATCACTTTTGATTTTAATTAATTGCAGGTGTATTAATTTAATTTGGTCCTATCCAATTAAATTTGGCCCAGCAGAAATTGATCCAATCCAATTTGTCCTAGTGCAATACCACCACATTTGAGTCCAGCAAATCCTACAAACCCATCTCCATTGGCCCATTACTCCTCTAGCCCAATCACCCCAAACCAAGCCCAAACCCCTCAAGCCCAACAACACAATCCCAACCCTAACCCTACTGTCCCCGCCGCCGCCGGCCGGCGGCCCTCGCCACCACCCCACCACCAGTTCCGACCATCCTCATCCGACCACCGCCGCATCTTTGCCTCCACCTCCTCCGTCCAATACCCATCTCAGCTACCTCCAAACACCCCTCTCATTTTCCGCCGCCTCCGCCGCCTCGCCGCCTCCGATCCGCCCCCAACACCATGCCACCACCAGCAGCCTCCTAACGCCGCCACCACCATTTCTCCACCGGAGCACATCCGACACCTCACTGCCGCCTCTTCACCATCTCCTCACCATCCTATCTCCACCATTTCCGACCACTCCGATTCGCCTCCACTGCCGCTGCCATCAACACCACCATTTCCACCCCCCTTCGTCCAAACAGCCAACGCCACCACCAACTCAGCCCCATCTTCTCCGAGCCAACAAAAACCAGAAAAGCAAAACAAGAAAAAATCCCAAAACCCCAAGAATCCGACCAGAACCAGTCGCCGCAGCCGCCCTCTTCCAATCCGACCACCAGTGCCGCCGCCGTCGCGCCTCACCAGATCCGGCAGCTCCCATGGCCGCTGCTCCCCCAAAAAATTCAGAGAACAAACAAGTGGAGGAAGAGGAAGAAGGATTTTTGAAAGCTGGAAACAGAAAAATCGAGCAAGAAGAGGGACGAACAGAGGAAATGAAATGGAGAAGCAAGAAAACTGAGAAGGGAAAACAGAAAATGGGGAGAGGTAGAAGAACGAAGAAGAAACTGGGAAGAACAAGCAAGAAGGATTTGAAACTGGAAGAGAAAGAAATGAAAGAGGAGAAGAATAGAGAGAGGAAAGAAGGAAATAAGAGAAAATTAAACCCCTTTGTCGCGGAGTAGTACATCGCGACCAAGTGCTCCGCGACCAAAAAAAATTGCTCCGCGACCAAATATTGCTCCGCGACTGTGAGAGGAGTAAGACACAAAAATTGTGTCGCGGAACAATGTTCCGCGACAAAGTGTACCGCGACCGCGACAAAGCCTTCCCCGACAGAGACAGCCTACCGCGACAAGGAGAGAGACAGAGATAGAAAATGGAGTGCGACAGGCAGCTCTCACGTGACCCACCCCCTTTTTCAAATTCCCACATGTTAAAATGATTGGAAGGTCCTGGGACCTCAGCTCCCATAGGCACAAACATGTTTGTCCTTTCCTCCTGGACCTCAAGTCCCGCCCCCTCCTGGGCGCCATCTTGGAGCTAAAAAGTGTTTTGTCCCTAACCAATTTGTTCCGCGACAAAGCAGTTGCTTGGCGACCAGGTGGGCCTTGAATGGGCCTAGGGCTTAATCCTACTCTATAAATATAACCTCCCACCCCCCTTGAACAGTAACCTAGCTACACTTTAGTTTATTTTACTGTTTTGGAGGCACCACTGTGCTCTCCAAATTAGTGTAGGTAGATAGTTTTATTTATTTTATGCAATGTAGTAGATCTTAGCTTAGCTTAATTTATGCTTTGTAATAAATAAGTGTAGCTAGTGTTCATTTTTATTTTTCCAGTTTTATATCTTGTATTTTTGGGTTGAAAACACTTAATCAATGGGTGTGTTTAAACCATTTTTGATTTTTGATGTTATAAAGAAAATGTTCCACCAAAAATGTGTTATGGATCTCCCATAATATTTATTGCTTTATTTTTGTATTTTTGGTCACTTGACCATTTTTATTATTTTTAGTTAGGTTTAAAGCTTTATTAGATTTAATAAATGTATTTATGCTTGACATCCATCCCCTTCTAGATTTATCTGTTTAGGTTTATTTAAATTCTTGTTCCTAGTTTAGTTTTTATTTATTTTTAGTTTAGTAGTGGTTTCCACTTTACTGTTGGTGTTGTTCTTGTTTTTGGTTTTATTCTCTTTATTTATGTTTTCATTTTTTTATGTTTTTAGGATTAGTATAGATGATCTAAAAAGGGATGGAGTCAAAGTGTTTGTGCATATTTATTTAAAATTGCATTTCCTATATTGTATTGCATCACGTTGCAACCCCACGGGTTGCAACGTAATTTTTCCCGTTGTGATCCCACGGATCACAACGCACACCCATGTAATGCAATATTAGGGGTTATGCTGCCAAAATTTTTATAAACTTTAAAACCCTTTGTCGCGATGCAACCTTTGTCGCGGAACCACGTTCCGCGACAAAACCCATGTTTAGCGACAAAGGACCAAATTCTTGCATTTTGTCTGCATGGCTTTTGTCGCGGAATACCCTTGTCACGGAACCATGCTCCGCGACAAAATCTTATTCCGAGACAGAAAATTATGCCTTGCCATTAATTTTGAAACCCCTTGGTCGCGATGCAACTCTTGTCGCGGAACCACGTTCCGCGACAAAATCCTTGATTAGTGACCAAGGACCCAAATACTTGTAATTTTATTCTGGGAGGACTCTGTCATGGAAACTTTGTCGTGGAACCACGGACCGCGACAAAATCCTTGTTCCGCAACCAGGAATTATGTCCTTGCCAGTTTTCAAACCCCTTTGTCGCTATATCCCTTGTCGCGGAACCACGTTCCGCGACAAAATTTTTGCTTCGCGACAAAATAAACCCTAATTTTCAAAATATCTATTCCTCTTATTTCCCACCCCTTTGTCGCGAAACCCTTGTCGCGGACCCATGGTCCGCGACACAAACTCTATTCCGCGACAAAGTGGCACCTTTTTGCCAAACTTTTATTCTTCATCTCACCCCATTAATTAATTGAACCTTTATATTAATATTTTGAGGTTGAAATCCAATGATCTCAACCCATGATTAATTTGATATAAAGAACTTTGTTCAATTTTCCATTAAAAGATTCTTCTACAAATGATTAAACTCTTATGATCTAAATACATAATCCGGACTGTAATTAATTAATTATGGAATGAGTGATTATTTAGACATAAAGAGTGAATATGGAATCAATTCCATACCTTGCATGAGAAACCAATGTCTCTCATGCAAGATGACCCAAAAATATTTTTCTTTTATTTATTTTGTCTTTTCCCGTAATGTGTGAAACAGCTAATAAGGAATATATCAGACTAATGTTGGCGGGTATTCCCACACGGATAACTAGCTCGTGGTCTGTATTTTAATTACTAGATGTTATTTTGCATGGTCCGGGCAGTGGTCAGTGGAAGCCTTGGCGGTTCGTCCATCCGGGATTATAATAGCTGCTCAGCTGACTCCTATCCGGATACAGTTTCTCTTTCTTTATCTTAATTTCAAACCCGAATCTCAAGCTGTGCTAACATTAGACGACATAGGTCATTGTTGTCTAGTAATTAAGACAGTGAAAGAACATGTAGGTTTTTCTCTGATTCACAGACAGTAAGGGTCTGAATGATAGCGACCACTGTCATTTAAGATTATTCCGCTGTCTAAAATCTTTCCATCTGGAATAATTGGGAACTGGATAGCAGATGTTTGCAGTCCAGATCACCCCAGTTATTTCTGGCACTCTCTTTAGCCAAAATTCTTCTCATCTCCGGCTATTTCATCTTTGTGTTCCAACTTCTGTCTAAACCCACCTTATATTTTGGGTTATTTAATTTTACACTTCTTTATAAAATTATGCATGATATTATTATGTAGATACTGTGGTCACTATTATTTTGGGATCCTTCCCTTGGACATAGAAGTCTTGATTTAAATCAGATGTTTCATAATAAATTTCCAACAAAAATTCCTTTATAAATCCGGATCTGAGTAAGGGATAAATTCGACAGTTATGACTAATTCACATCCGACTGGGGGTTGATTTTGGGAAATTAGAAGCAGAGTCAGCGATTAGGTCTCACCTAGACTGAAAGGATCTGTGTTTTAATTGAGAGTCTAGTACCTGATAGGGAATGATTTTCAGATTGATTATTTTCCAAAATTGCTGTTTGTTGGAAATCTTGTATTAAATATTGCACTGGGTCAGATTCCACTTGGATTCCGATAAGGTGTGACAGATAATACTAGAGGAACAACATCCGGGCCTTGGTTATTTTCTAAGGTAGGGTTGAGTATTCTTTCAACTGCTATCTTCTGCTGCCAAAGCCTATTTTTGAGTCCTGAGTGAGTGCATCCGGAACGAACTAATTTATTAGTTCGTTTCATTAGTTTGTATCTCATAACCACCCGACGAGAAGTGAACACTGCGAGCGGTTCACCGAGAATAGGGAATTCTTGATCCACATCCGGTCATCCTGACTGGGGGCTTTCTTTTACTACCAGGGTCAGACTTTCAAAAACCTCCGAGTGATAGGGTTTTAAATGCTTTCTTTACCGCTTTCTTTTAAATGCTTTCGTTAGAGGTCACTCGGTTGTATTGAGAGTTGTGTAACTGCTACTAGGATTGAGAGTTAATGGATAGTTCAGGGCTTGATTAGAATCTTTGGGTGTGACATGGGGGAATGATAGCAGTACTTGACACTTCAATAAATGATTTGTCAGGTGTTGCTTGTCCACCACAGATAAATGACACGCTCTGACGGGAGCAGTTGTGAGTCTGTGGTATCTTAGAATTTGTTGCCTTAAGAGCATGTAAACTCTTACTGTAAGTACCTGTCTGTTAAAGGGAACATGGTATAGAGAGCATGAGAATTAGCTAACTGAAAGGATTATCCCAAGCTAAGATCTGTGTATTAAAATGGAAGTTTAATTGTGTTTCATCTGAATCTTGTCCAATCCTTATTATTTTCTTCCTGTCCCTTCTGTCATAATTTAAATCTGCTTTCTTAGGATAATTTTAACCGCTTTCTTAGAATAATTTTATTGCTTTCTTAGATTAAATATTAATTCGCTTTCTAGATTAATTTTATCTGCTTTATTTTAATTGCTTTCATAATCTAATTTAAATTCTGTCAAGTAGTTGATAGTCAATCACAAACTTGAATTGAGTAACCGAGTGGAAAATCTTAGTAAATGACGTGGGCCCTGCTTCCATCGCACATCCTCCAGTGAACGATCCGGTACTTACTATAAATACTGCAATTTTTGACTCCGTGCGCTTTCGGGGGCACAGTTTCTTAACACGAGTATATAAAAATGTGATTTTTTTGGATAATACTCATGTAGTGGGAATCTGCTGAAAATTTCATGGCAGGGAATCTCATGACATGAAATCATGAGAAGTATCATGGCACATATGCCGGGGACCCTCAGTGTGACAGGCTGAAGGTCAATTTATCCCGGTTGTATCATGAGATTTGTCAGAAGTTTCATGACAGAGAGGATCACAGCGCCATTTGAAATTAAAGCCCCTCGCATGAGTAATAAAAAGTAACAATCTTGATATATCCCTAAACCCCTTCCATAAATCATAACTCTTTTCATTTTAATAAATTCAATCCTGATATATTTTAGAAAATACTCGTGTTAATGAAATTTGTCAAAAGTTTCATGGCGCCGTTGCCGGGGAGGATGCAGCGTCGTTTATTAAGAGAATTACACTCCTGATTACTCATAGTTAGTTTAATGTTAGTTTAGTGTATTTATTTCAGAACAGAGAAGTACCCTCAAATCAATTAAACATTTAGAGTACTAAGACTCTAAATGTGAGGATGTTGATTTGAGGGGAAAACCTAACCAATTGGGTATTTTGTCTTGCAGGAATCATGGAACCATCGAAAATGGTGTAAGGAGTTAAATGTGGAAGTGTAGCATTTGGGCTGCACTACTTTGATCTTTCGTTTAATTTTACACTTCTCCAATTGTAAAATCGAGGTTAATTAAACAAAAAATCAAAGAAAAATGGAGAAGTGTAGCAGTGGAGCTACACTAATTCGCAATTGTAAATTGCACAACACGTGAGACTCACGTGTTTGTCATCTCCACCACATCCGGACCACGAAGCTCCACCGCTGCTCCATCGCCCATCCACCTCATTACCACCAATGCGCGGAGGGAACCCTCATCACTGGTGAAACAACAAATGGAGCAGCAGATCTTCGGACTACCAATTGCTCACCACCATCGGACAAGCCACGACCATCATCTCACTTCCCGTCGCCCCTGTCCCGACTGAGCATCTAAAGAGGTTCCCGGTTGGATTAGTTCTGTAATTGGCCGAAGATTATATCCGGATATCCGAAATTTAAAGAAATATAAAATCCGGAATAATTTTCACAAGCACAAAATTAATCCAACCTAAATTTCTACAAGTCAAAATTATATGTATACATATATTTATATTTATATCTCTTGTGAATATTATTAAATAATTCGGGTGTTAATCAATTAACTCACATTTAGAGTACTAAGACTCTAAATGTGAGGATGTCGATATTTTTGAGAAAACCCGATGGCTTCTTATGTGTTTGCTCTGCAGGAATTTGTGGAATCACCAAAAAGAAAATTAAAGCTGCAAAACAGGTTCCCGGTTGGATCGATTCTGTGATTAATTGAAAGTATTCTTGGAATTTAAAGCAATTTAAAATCCGGATAACTTTTATAAAAACAGAATTAATCCAACCTAATTTTTGCAAGTAGATTAAATTTTATTTATATTTATATTTAAAAAATTCAAGAATGTGATTGAACAATTTTGATGAAAATCAGAATTTTTCTTAAGTATTGGACATCGAACAATCGCCTTGTTCGACGAACCAAACGATCACACATAGCCAAAATCGTCAAACATTTAATTGGTTTGACGAAAAAGGCTACGGAATTATTTTTCTATCTTTTATGTTAATATTTTCCCCCTCCCTCCCTCCTCTCTTATTTTATTTTATTTTGATTTTGATAATTTGTTTAAGTAGGAATTGATTTATTCACATTTCGAGCAAGGCTCAAAATGTGAGGATGTTGATTCTTCACTTAAAAAAAAAAAGTGTGTTATTTTTCTTTTTGCTTATTTTTATTATTTTATATTTAAACCCAGTGCAAAGCATGCATAACTCTGTCTAAGAATTCACATATTTGATTTTGGTTTATGATTAAATTTTCAAACTTTTAAATTGGGATAATATAATTGAAGACATGCATGATATGAATTTCTGAGGTTTTGAGCTATAAAAATTTAATGATATCATCATCTTGTTGGGTAATGGATTTTCATGTTGAGAATTTAATTGAATAGATTGTAAGAATTTTTCAAAGATTAAATTTAAGAATATTGTATGACATGAATGAACCATTCCATGTGAGATTTGAGCCATGAGTCATTTTTACTCATTCTTTTCTTTGATGTGTGAAAATCATTTTAATTAAAGGAAACTAGAACTTGCGATTGGGACCGATTCAAGACCATGCCATATTCAAAAAATCGAGCATATGATCGAGGCACTTAGAAAAACCCAAATTTTTGGCCTTCGTTTGAATTCCAAACCCAAAAATATTTTCCCTTTAGGATAAACCAACTTGAGCCTTTAAGCCTAATTTTTCTTTGAAGCCCTCTATATTATTCCAAGCCTTCTAAAAAGACCAAGAAAATTTAAACCCAAGTGTATAAGAATGAATTTTATCAAGGCATTAAATTTATGATCATCAAGTCATCAAATCGGTATTCAATAAACCGATTCAAAAAAAAAAAGAAAAAAAAAAGAAAAATGAACATGTTGAGATCCATTCAACATAAATAAATTGCAAATGACAAAGCAAATTAGACATAGTCTAATGTCATGCAATATGAAAAGAAAAACAAAAGAAAAAGAAAGAAAAATATTGATGATCATAAATTTTAAATAAATATGCCAAGTTGTGATAGAATAAATTCTTGCCACTTCTTAACCCAATAATTCCCTTTCTTACCAAATGTTACAACCGTATGCCCCATTACAACCCTTGAATAAGACCTCATGATCTCGATTTAAAGAAATGAGCCGGTGGCGAGTTGGTCCAATTGCAAGCTTATGGGATAATCTAATTAAATTTGATTATGAGTGCTCATTGATAAAACCCCTTTTTGAGAGTGAGTGAAATTTCCGTTTCTACTATATGTGAGGCTCTGCTTTTAATTATGTTCATGTCATACTTTAATTCTAGAATTAAATCAATGAATTTTTCTAAACATGATGTTCATGAAGAATTATCAATAATGACTGATTTGTAGGCCCGATATAGTGAGCAAGTATCATTTTATTAAACACTGCAATCAAGGGAATTTAATACTTGTAGTTTTTGATTGTCTTATCCCAATCTAAAAAGAATGAAATTTTTTGAAGCCACGAAAATAGATTGAATATGTAGAGTCCGTGTTCTTAGGAACATTGACTCTGACTGCTCGGGGACGATCAGTATTAAATGTGAGGATGTTGATAATGGCCAAAATTGACCATTATTTTCAATCTATTTCCGTGTCTAAACATGGACATTTGATCGTATTCCGGTCTTATTTTAATAAGAAAGCAGTTGAATTTAACAGATTTATGCAAGTTTGTATAAATAATAAGCTGGTATTGAAAAATACAAAAATATTGTTATTTTCATTAAATTCATATTAAAAAATCCAAAAACATGATAAAAATATTAAAAATCACACACTTGATTAATTTTGGTTCGTTGTTGTCTATTCGGTGGAACACGAGTTCATTAAATGGAACACAGACCAAATAATCTAGTGGAATAAATATTATATTATTTTTACATTTTCATGTATATATTTATTTATTTCTTAGTTTTATCTCTATTTTCATTTTCTGTTTTCAGTAAAATTAATTAGTCCACTAATCACTTTTGATTTTAATTAATTGCAGGTGTATTAATTTAATTTGGTCCTATCCAATTAAATTTGGCCCAGCAGAAATTGATCCAATCCAATTTGTCCTAGTGCAATACCACCACATTTGAGTCCAGCAAATCCTACAAACCCATCTCCATTGGCCCATTACTCCTCTAGCCCAATCACCCCAAACCAAGCCCAAACCCCTCAAGCCCAACAACACAATCCCAACCCTAACCCTACTGTCCCCGCCGCCGCCGGCCGGCGGCCCTCGCCACCACCGCACCACCAGTTCCGACCATCCTCATCCGACCACCGCCGCATCTTTGCCTCCACCTCCTCCGTCCAATACCCATCTCAGCTACCTCCAAACACCCCTCTCATTTTCCGCCGCCTCCGCCGCCTCGCCGCCTCCGATCCGCCCCCAACACCATGCCACCACCAGCAGCCTCCTAACGCCGCCACCACCATTTCTCCACCGGAGCACATCCGACACCTCACTGCCGCCTCCTCACCATCCCATCTCCACCATTTCCGACCACTCCGATTCGCCTCCACTGCCGCTGCCATCAACACCACCATTTCCACCCCCCTTCGTCCAAACAGCCAACGCCACCACCAACTCAGCCCCATCTTCTCCGAGCCAACAAAAACCAGAAAAGCAAAACAAGAAAAAATCCCAAAACCCCAAGAATCCGACCAGAACCAGTCGCCGCAGCCGCCCTCTTCCAATCCGACCACCAGTGCCGCCGCCGTCGCGCCTCACCAGATCCGGCAGCTCCCATGGCCGCTGCTCCCCCAAAAAATTCAGAGAACAAACAAGTGGAGGAAGAGGAAGAAGGATTTTTTAAAGCTGGAAACAGAAAAATCGAGCAAGAAGAGGGACGAACAGAGGAAATGAAATGGAGAAGCAAGAAAACTGAGAAGGGAAAACAGAAAATGGGGAGAGGTAGAAGAACGAAGAAGAAACTGGGAAGAACAAGCAAGAAGAATTTGAAACTGGAAGAGAAAGAAATGAAAGAGGAGAAGAATAGAGAGAGGAAAGAAGGAAATAAGAGAAAATTAAACCCCTTTGTCGCGGAGTAGTACATCGCGACCAAGTGCTCCGCGACCAAAAAAAATTGCTCCGCGACCAAATATTGCTCCGCGACTGTGAGAGGAGTAAGACACAAAAATTGTGTCGCGGAACAATGTTCCGCGACAAAGTGTACCGCGACCGCGACAAAGCCTTCCCCGACAGAGACAGCCTACCGCGACAAGGAGAGAGACAGAGATAGAAAATGGAGCGCGACAGGCAGCTCTCACGTGACCCACCCCCTTTTTCAAATTCCCACATGTTAAAATGATTGGAAGGTCCTGGGACCTCAGCTCCCATAGGCACAAACATGTTTGTCCTTTCCTCATGGACCTCAAGTCCCGCCCCCTCCTGGGCGCCATCTTGGAGCTAAAAAGTGTTTTGTCCCTAACCAATTTGTTCCGCGACAAAGCAGTTGTTTGGCGACCAGGTGGGCCTTGAATGGGCCTAGGGCTTAATCCTACTCTATAAATATAACCTCCCACCCCCCTTGAACAGTAACCTAGCTACACTTTAGTTTATTTTACTGTTTTGGAGGCACCACTGTGCTCTCCAAATTAGTGTAGGTAGATAGTTTTATTTATTTTATGCAATGTAGTAGATCTTAGCTTAGCTTAATTTATGCTTTGTAATAAATAAGTGTAGCTAGTGTTCATTTTTATTTTTCCAGTTTTATATCTTGTATTTTTGGGTTGAAAACACTTAATCAATGGGTGTGTTTAAACCATTTTTGGTTTTTGATGTTATAAAGAAAATGTTCCACCAAAAATGTGTTATGGATCTCCCATAATATTTATTGCTTTATTTTTGTATTTTTGGTCACTTGACCATTTTTATTATTTTTAGTTAGGTTTAAAGCTTTATTAGATTTAATAAATGTATTTATGCTTGACATCCATCCCCTTCTAGATTTATCTGTTTAGGTTTATTTAAATTCTTGTTCCTAGTTTAGTTTTTATTTATTTTTAGTTTAGTAGTGGTTTCCACTTTACTGTTGGTGTTGTTCTTGTTTTTGGTTTTATTCTCTTTATTTATGTTTTCATTTTTTTATGTTTTTAGGATTAGTATAGATGATCTAAAAAGGGATGGAGTCAAAGTGTTTGTGCATATTTATTTAAAATTGCATTTCCTATATTGTATTGCATCACGTTGCAACCCCACGGGTTGCAACGTAATTTTTCCCGTTGTGATCCCACGGATCACAACGCACACCCATGTAATGCAATATTAGGGGTTATGCTGCCAAAATTTTTATAAACTTTAAAACCCTTTGTCGCGATGCAACCTTTGTCGCGGAACCACGTTCCGCGACAAAACCCATGTTTAGCGACAAAGGACCAAATTCTTGCATTTTGTCTGCATGGCTTTTGTCGCGGAATACCCTTGTCACGGAACCATGCTCCGCGACAAAATCTTATTCCGAGACAGAAAATTATGCCTTGCCATTAATTTTGAAACCCCTTGGTCGCGATGCAACTCTTGTCGCGGAACCACGTTCCGCGACAAAATCCTTGATTAGTGACCAAGGACCCAAATACTTGTAATTTTATTCTGGGAGGACTCTGTCGCGGAACCTTTGTCGCGGAACCACGGACCGCGACAAAATCCTTGTTCCGCAACCAGGAATTATGTCCTTGCCAGTTTTCAAACCCCTTTGTCGCTATATCCCTTGTCGCGGAACCACGTTCCGCGACAAAATTTTTGCTTCGCGACAAAATAAACCCTAATTTTCAAAATATCTATTCCTCTTATTTCCCACCCCTTTGTCGCGAAACCCTTGTCGCGGACCCATGGTCCGCGACACAAACTCTATTCCGCGACAAAGTGGCACCTTTTTGCCAAACTTTTATTCTTCATCTCACCCCATTAATTAATTGAACCTTTATATTAATATTTTGAGGTTGAAATCCAATGATCTCAACCCATGATTAATTTGATATAAAGAACTTTGTTCAATTTTCCATTAAAAGATTCTTCTACAAATGATTAAACTCTTATGATCTAAATACATAATCCGGACTGTAATTAATTAATTATGGAATGAGTGATTATTTAGACATAAAGAGTGAATATGGAATCAATTCCATACCTTGCATGAGAAACCAATGTCTCTCATGCAAGATGACCCAAAAATATTTTTCTTTTATTTATTTTGTCTTTTCCCGTAATGTGTGAAACAGCTAATAAGGAATATATCAGACTAATGTTGGCGGGTATTCCCACACGGATAACTAGCTCGTGGTCTGTATTTTAATTACTAGATGTTATTTTGCATGGTCCGGGCAGTGGTCAGTGGAAGCCTTGGCGGTTCGTCCATCCGGGATTATAATAGCTGCTCAGCTGACTCCTATCCGGATACAGTTTCTCTTTCTTTATCTTAATTTCAAACCCGAATCTCAAGCTGTGCTAACATTAGACGACATAGGTCATTGTTGTCTAGTAATTAAGACAGTGAAAGAACATGTAGGTTTTTCTCTGATTCACAGACAGTAAGGGTCTGAATGATAGCGACCACTGTCATTTAAGATTATTCCGCTGTCTAAAATCTTTCCATCTGGAATAATTGGGAACTGGATAGCAGATGTTTGCAGTCCAGATCACCCCAGTTATTTCTGGCACTCTCTTTAGCCAAAATTCTTCTCATCTCCGGCTATTTCATCTTTGTGTTCCAACTTCTGTCTAAACCCACCTTATATTTTGGGTTATTTAATTTTACACTTCTTTATAAAATTATGCATGATATTATTATGTAGATACTGTGGTCACTATTATTTTGGGATCCTTCCCTTGGACATAGAAGTCTTGATTTAAATCAGATGTTTCATAATAAATTTCCAACAAAAATTCCTTTATAAATCCGGATCTGAGTAAGGGATAAATTCGACAGTTATGACTAATTCACATCCGACTGGGGGTTGATTTTGGGAAATTAGAAGCAGAGTCAGCGATTAGGTCTCACCTAGACTGAAAGGATCTGTGTTTTAATTGAGAGTCTAGTACCTGATAGGGAATGATTTTCAGATTGATTATTTTCCAAAATTGCTGTTTGTTGGAAATCTTGTATTAAATATTGCACTGGGTCAGATTCCACTTGGATTCCGATAAGGTGTGACAGATAATACTAGAGGAACAACATCCGGGCCTTGGTTATTTTCTAAGGTAGGGTTGAGTATTCTTTCAACTGCTATCTTCTGCTGCCAAAGCCTATTTTTGAGTCCTGAGTGAGTGCATCCGGAACGAACTAATTTATTAGTTCGTTTCATTAGTTTGTATCTCATAACCACCCGACGAGAAGTGAACACTGCGAGCGGTTCACCGAGAATAGGGAATTCTTGATCCACATCCGGTCATCCTGACTGGGGGCTTTCTTTTACTACCAGGGTCAGACTTTCAAAAACCTCCGAGTGATAGGGTTTTAAATGCTTTCTTTACCGCTTTCTTTTAAATGCTTTCGTTAGAGGTCACTCGGTTGTATTGAGAGTTGTGTAACTGCTACTAGGATTGAGAGTTAATGGATAGTTCAGGGCTTGATTAGAATCTTTGGGTGTGACATGGGGGAATGATAGCAGTACTTGACACTTCAATAAATGATTTGTCAGGTGTTGCTTGTCCACCACAGATAAATGACACGCTCTGACGGGAGCAGTTGTGAGTCTGTGGTATCTTAGAATTTGTTGCCTTAAGAGCATGTAAACTCTTACTGTAAGTACCTGTCTGTTAAAGGGAACATGGTATAGAGAGCATGAGAATTAGCTAACTGAAAGGATTATCCCAAGCTAAGATCTGTGTATTAAAATGGAAGTTTAATTGTGTTTCATCTGAATCTTGTCCAATCCTTATTATTTTCTTCCTGTCCCTTCTGTCATAATTTAAATCTGCTTTCTTAGGATAATTTTAACCGCTTTCTTAGAATAATTTTATTGCTTTCTTAGATTAAATATTAATTCGCTTTCTAGATTAATTTTATCTGCTTTATTTTAATTGCTTTCATAATCTAATTTAAATTCTGTCAAGTAGTTGATAGTCAATCACAAATTTGAATTGAGTAACCGAGTGGAAAATCTTAGTAAATGACGTGGGCCCTGCTTCCATCGCACATCCTCCAGTGAACGATCCGGTACTTACTATAAATACTGCAATTTTTGACTCCGTGCGCTTTCGGGGGCACAGTTTCTTAACACGAGTATATAAAAATGTGATTTTTTTGGATAATACTCATGTAGTGGGAATCTGCTGAAAATTTCATGGCAGGGAATCTCATGACATGAAATCATGAGAAGTATCATGGCACATATGCCGGGGACCCTCAGTGTGACAGGCTGAAGGTCAATTTATCCCGGTTGTATCATGAGATTTGTCAGAAGTTTCATGACAGAGAGGATCACAGCGCCATTTGAAATTAAAGCCCCTCGCATGAGTAATAAAAAGTAACAATCTTGATATATCCCTAAACCCCTTCCATAAATCATAACTCTTTTCATTTTAATAAATTCAATCCTGATATATTTTAGAAAAATACTCATGTTAATGAAATTTGTCAAAAGTTTCAGGGAACAAGCAGCCCCTATGCCTGATAACACAAACGGACGTCTAAGTACCATAGGGGAAGCTCTTGTCACCTTAGGGAACGCCCTAGTCAACCAGGGGCAAGCCAAGAGTGATGGCAACCACAGAAACGCTAAGAAGTTGGGTAGAAACCACCTTCGTGGAGGCCTGAATAAACCGCCTCGTGACAACAAGTGGAGAAACAGCGGAATAATTTTCAACCATAAGGACTACGTGTCGCCATGTCCAAGGTGTACCAAACCACATCTGGCGAGAGGGTGCCCTCCACCTGGAGCATGCTTTCGATGTGGTCGACAAGGTCATCGGCTGCCTGACTGCCGGACGCGGATAGAAAATATTGACAGGAGAGAGGACGTAACCATTAAGTCTGCCCAGCCACAGAACCCAGACGATCAAAGTGGCAACAACCAAGGGCGTCGACACCACAATCAACATCTGTAACACCCCGGTTTTTGATAACCCAGGTCGGGGTGTCACCGCCACACCTTCCTAGTAAGACACGGTTTCTCCGGCTCACTAAAGAGATGCAAGGCTAGGTATTGCAGTATTTAAAACATTTAAAGCATTCAAAACAGCCCGTACAATATAGTTCGAAAATAATAATATCATAGCGCAGCGGAAATAACATTTAAGTATAGTATTGCAGCGGAAAATGTAAATAGGGCCGACATGGCCAAAACACGGGTTAAACAGGCCCGTTCATAATATAGTCTAATGTACGAAGTTAAAAACAAAATAATGTTTTCCCAAAAGATAAAGTTTCCATGCATGAAGTGCTCATGTTCACTCTACATACTCTGTAAGAAAAGAAAATAAGAAGAGATGGTTTGGTCAGCACAACTTGCTGAGTAAGCTAACACATGCATGATCATAGGGTTTAAAAGCCATTAATTTTAATAATCAAATAAAAGCATGATAATAACATAATATTTAAATTAATCCAATCAACTATCCAATTGCATAATTTATTTCAGGTCTTTATTTAACAACACATTTCGCATGATTTAAAATAATAGCCATAATTTAAATAAAGCATTTAAATAATTTAATTGGACAACAACCATAATTTAATTTAATTTAATATCCCCATTACATCCCAGATTTAGTATTTCAAGTATTTCACGATTGCATCGCAATCTCAACAAGTTTAGCCGGTAGCCCGGCGGCCGCAACCGTATCAGCCATACCCAGTACCACTCCGGAGCCTCGGGAAACCCATGTGGATATTCTCGAGAGTGTAGGCTCTATATCTCATGCTGTTTTGGCAATATCATATCTCAAGTTTAGCGCGCGGGGTCACCATCGTCCATTAAGGCACAAAGTGAATCGTTAGGGGGCATCCTGCAGAGCACTCACCCCTAATTTTAATTTATCAAGTTTGTAAGGGGATTTAATTCCAAAAATCTGATTTCAAATTCATTTATTTAAAAATAATATTTCTATTTATTTCAACCCTAAAGGTTAATTCCATGTTTCAACAAGATTTCAAGATTTGATTTTCGGTAAACCACAGTTGACTCTAAAATTCGTCAAAAATCAGATTTAATTCCAAAAATTCTGAAATTTCACGACTGACTGAGAAACGTCGAGATCTACAACTTTCGTGTTTTAACTTTTCCAATCCGAGACACCGAAGTAGGTCAAAAACATCAATTTTCACAGAAACACAATTCTGTCCGAATTTCATATGTCACAGTTTAAAGATTTCGGATTCTACCATAGCAATTCAACTCCAAATTTGATGAAATTTTACAGAAACCATCTTAAGACATTTATCTACAACTTTCATGTTCGACCAAAGATCTAAATCGGTCTGAAACCTATGTCAAAAACGTGATCAAGATCAGACCTAAGTTCTGTCAAGAATTTCAAGATCTAGATTCAAGCAGTTCGGTTTCGGTTTGTTTTCGCATAACAAATCGTCTCTAAAAATTCTAAAAATTTTACAGTAGATAGATCTAAACCTTAGGAACATTTTTTGTGTTTTACGTTTTTCCGTTTGAAGTCATTTTAAGGTTCGGAAAAATTCATCAAAACTGTTGCATCGGTAGAAAACATAAGTTGGCAGATTTACGATTTCTTGTTAAATCTTTTAGTTTCAAACGTTTTAATTCCTCCCAAAACTATGTAAGAGTTAACTTACTGAGTTGTGAACGTCCGGGATCATCTATTTCGAAGGCGTGGCTTCCAGTCCACCGTTTCTCCTCTCCGTTCGTCGGGTTCTACGATCTAGATTCAATTCGAGGTGTAGAAGGGAAAAGGAGAAGATTAGGATTCGTTTTCGAATCATATATTGAACATGGATTGGATCGGGACTTACCACAATGTTGGAGATCTTGAAATTTTCGTCCAACAGTCCAAGCTTTGGTTTCGTGCCTCCGACGACTCCGGATTTAGGGTTTCGAATGTGTAGAGAGTTGTAGGGTTTTGTAAAAGTGTTCGGGGCTTTCACGGGGGTTTATTTATAGATATCTAAGACCTAGGGCGTCCAAGATCTGACCCTAAGGGTCTTGAGTCGAGAGACGTTCAACCGAAAGTTGAAAAATCCGCGTTCGGGCGAGAGATTCGCGCAACGGGCGAATCTGTCTTCTGGCGCGGGGTTGGCGCGCCTTTCCCCCTATTAGCGCGCGGCCAGTGCGCGACTAACGCCTGGACTTCGGTCCGGGCGGGTCGTGCGATCCGTCGTGCTTTTCCGCCTCTCTTTCGGGTTTCTATCCCTCTATGCTCTCGGATTCCAATTTCCGGACTCTCTTCGGGTTCCTATTTCGTGTCGTTATTTCTTTCGGATCTAATTTTACGTTTTGGCTCGAATTCTCGAGTTCATTTATATCGGGTACCCGTGTAACGACTTATTTAACTTTATTTAATTTCTTTTGTTTAATTAAATTCCTTTAATTAATTTCATTTATCATTTCTTCTATTTTTATTTATTTAATGTATTTACTGATTTATTTGTTTATTTATTTATTTATTATGTTCATTTATTTATTTATTTATCTATTTATTTATTTATTTATTGTATTTATTTATTTATTTATTGTATTTATTTGTCTATTTATGTTGTAAAATTCTCGGGTATTACAGTCTACCCTCCTTAAGAATCAACTTCGTCCTCGAAGTTGTGTTTAGGCTTTCTCGTGCTAAGGTCTTTTGTTTGTTTTGTTATGTTGTGACTGAACTTAGAATTAAAACTTCTAAGCTGCCTACGTACCCGGTGAAGGGATCAAGTCATGACGTAGTTCAAAACAATTTGAATTTGTTTGTTTGATTACAAGAATGTATGAAAAATACACGGTATGACATCCTCTCTCCCTTAAGATTGCAGTTATGTCCCCATAACTGTGTCGGTGTCAGTTTGGAACAGTGTCGGGTAGCGTTCTCTCATGTCGGATTCTACTTCCTAGGTTGCCGTCTCACTTTCGTGGTTCGACCAAAGAACTTTGACCATTTTAACGGTTTTATTCCTTGTTACTCGTTCCTTAGTGTCGAGAATACGCACTAGGACTTCTTCATAAGTCAAATCTTCATCGAGTTCGATTATTTCGGCTTGAAGTACATGTGTCGGGTCCGGCACATACTTCTTTAGTTGTGAGACATGGAAGACATTATGAACTCGATCTAATTGTGGCGGTAAAGCCAGTCGGTAGGCTAAATTCCCGACTCGTTCTAGAATCTCATAAGGTCCTATATATCGAGGACTCAACTTTCCTCGTTTGCCAAAGCGCATCACCCTCTTCATGGGTGATATCTTTAGCATGACCCTATCTCCCACTTGAAATTCTAGGTCTCGTCGTCTCACGTCGGCATAACTCTTTTGACGTCTTGTGCGGCTTTCATTTTCCCTTGAATCACCTTGATTTGTTGAGCCATGTCTTCGATAAGTTGTGGTCCCACCACCACGGACTTATCGTTTTCTTCCCAGCTCAACGGACTTCGGCACTTTCGTCCATACAATGCCTCGAAAGGTGCCATGCCGATGCTAGCATGGTAGCTATTATTATAGGAAAACTCAATTAAGGGTAAATGAGATTCCCAATTCCCTTTGAATTCCAACACACATGCTCTCAGCATGTCTTCTAGTGTTTGGATTGTCCTCTCGGTTTGTCCATCCGTCATCGGGTGGAATGCGGTGCTCATTTTGATTTGAGTACCGATAGCTTTTTGTTACTCCGTCCAGAAATGAGAGACAAATCTACTGTCTCTATCGGAAATGATATCATGTGGTACTCCATGTCGTCGTACCACATTATCAATGTAGGCTCCGGCCAATTGGTCCATAGTCCACGTGTCTTTTATTGGGATAAATATGGCTGTCTTTGTTAGCCTATCCACAATCACCCAAATTTTGTTCGTGCCTTTAGATGATCGGGATAATCCCGAGACAAAGTCCATCGAGATGCTATCCCACTTCCAACTTGGAATCTCTAGTGGTTGCATCAGTCCTAGGGGTTTATGTCGCACTGCCTTAACCTTTTGGCAGGTGAGACATTTCGCCACGAAATTTGCCACTTCCTTCTTCATTCCCGGCCACCAATAGATCTTCTTTAGATCTTTGTATAGCTTGTCACCTCCGGGATGTATGGAATATGGCGTGTTGTGCCCTTCCTCCATCAACCTTTGCTTCAACTCAGCACACTTCTGAGGTACACACCATCTCCCTTTGAAACGAATGCTTCCATCCTCATGGACAGCAAATCCTATTGCCTTTCCTTCGGCAATATACCCCCTTATCTTCTCGAGTTTCGCATCGCCCGGTTGGGCGAGCTTAATCTCGTCCAATATTGGAGTTTCTACGACCATGGCGTTGATCGTTTCATTTACTGTGCCAGGATGCACAAGTTCTAACTCCAATCTTGCTAACTCCATGTACAATGCCGGCGGAATTACCAACGAGTTTGTCACGTGTTGGGTTTTCCGACTTAGGGCATCGGCTACCACATTCGCCTTCCCCTCGTGGTATGCTATCTCTAAATCGTAGTCTTTAATAAGTTCCAACCACCTTCGCTGTCTCAAATTCAACTCATTCTGAGTGAATATATATTTCAAGCTCTTGTGGTCGGTGAACATTCGATACTTCCGCCCATAAAGATAATGTCTCCATATCTTTAGAGCGAAAACGACCGCTGCCAACTCCAGGTCATGTGTCGGATAATTCTCCTCGTGAGGTTTCAGTTGGCGTGATGTATACGCTACGACTCTCGAGTCTTGCATCAAGACACAACCTAAACCTTCCTTCGAAGCATCGCTGTAAACTTCGAAGTCACCATTCTCTGATGGTAGTGTTAATACGGGTGTGGTTGTGAGTCGTTTCTTCAATTCTTGAAACGCAGTCTCACACGCTTCAGTCCACTCAAGTAGGTGGGGCAGCGGAGGGAAAAAAAGAAAATCGAAAATAAATAAATAAAAAAAAATAAATTTCGTGACCTGCGCGGGGTCCGCGCGCTAAAGGGGGTTTCAGCGCGCGGGGACCGCGCGGTCACAGCAGGATGTGTAAATTGGGCTCGCGCCCCACGCGAGCCATTTCACCCCTTTCACCTCCGAAATCCCTCCTCACTTTCTCTCAATTTCGTTCTTCCGAGCTCGGATTCTCCCGGTTTCGACTTCGATTTTTCTTTGTAAGGTATGTATCTTCTATTTTCACTTGCCAATTTCAATTTTTATACCTTAATTGTTAGATTTTTGGGTGAATTATGCAATTAGGGTTTTGGCATGCAAATTGGGGATTTGTAATTTTGGGCTTAATTCTTGCGAATTAGTGAGTTTTTATAGTACTTTGGTGCCATTTCTATTGTTTAGGAAGTATTGGTATGAATATATATACCCAAGTTGTGGAATTTCTTGCCAGAATTTGGATTTTTAGGGAAACTAGGACATTTCCGATTTTGTTGGTGTTATTGGTGTAAAAGTGGTTTCGTTGGTGGTGTTTGTTGACACTTGTGATTATGATTCATTGTTCAAGTAATTGTTTGGTTTTGTGGTTAATTGCCATGTGTTTACAAGCAAATTTTTGAACTTAATTTATTGCGCACATGAGGTGTTCGACGAAATGCCACAATGGGTTTTTGAATTTGTTTGGGCACATTCCTTGGTTTGATTCTCTTCCGATATGTATTGATAAACTATTGGGTCTGAAACCCTCCTAGATTTTCCCCGTTGGAACTTTATATTTATAATGTCTTTATGTATTTTTGCTTGTGAATTAATATGTTGAAAATTAGCCTTACAATTGATATTGGGTGTTCGCAGGATGTTGCTTTTCCTGTGGTTTATCTTGGCGTTCCTTATGGTCCTTCCGGGGGCCAAGAGACGGGCTACTCGACGTGATGCAGCCGGCCCTAGCACTGCCGCTCCGGTGATGCCGGATAGTGACGACAGTGACGACAGTGAGTCCGAGGAGGACGAGGAGCGGGAGCCGAGGCTCAGGGGTCTCCCTGACGAGGTGCGTCCTCACCGGCATCATATGTTTCGTTTCTCGACGATGGACGCCCAGGACTTCTATTTCGACGAGCTTCGTCGAAAAAGGGCTTATGTTCCCGAGCGAGGCTTGTTCCCCGATCATATGGGCGATGACCGGATCAGTGCAGTTTTGGGGCATCTCCAGTGGACCGGTCTTGCACGTCATCCCGAGGGCGTTGCCTCCGGCTACCTAGCCATGGAGGTTATCGCCAACATCAGCAGTCTTGGGGTAGACGACGACCTTTCTCGAGTCTGGGTTCGTGGTCGCTACTTAGACTTCAGTGCTCGGGCGATCAACATCTATTTCGGCCTTCCAGATGATGGCGCGTTCCGACCACAGCCAGAGGGTCGGGTTTATGCTCCTGCCTGGGGTGTCTTGTGTACCGAGGTACCCCCGCGGACTGGGTACCCTCACGAGTTGCGACTGACGTCTTTGGATGCTCCTTGGCATGTACTTGCTCAGCTTTGGTTAGGTCACATCCGGCCGATCACCCGGAGTCATATCGTCATAGATCATGTCTTTGAGACTGTTTGCTTTATCGCACGGGGCGGTAGGGTAAATGTGGGCGCTTGCATTGCGGACAACTTGAGGGGTTTACGACGGGGGCGAGGGAGTAGGGTGATCACTCACGTACACCTCATTTGTGGGCTATGCGCTGCCCAGGGAATCCGTACGTCTCCCGAGATGGATCCTTATCCTTTAGCTCCAAGTGAGCACTACCGTGTTCCGTCTTATGCCGCCAGGCGCAGTACTTTGCGTCGTGGACTATACTGCGCCCGCAGCCTGAGGATGGTGGTTTGATTTTAGTTGTCCATCCAGAGCAGCCACCTCCTCCTCCTGCGGTTCCACGGCGGGGTGTGGTTCCACCGCAAGGTCAGGACATGACGCAGATGCTCCAGATGATGCAGGAGATGCGTATCAGTATGGATGCCGGGTTTGCAGCTGGGCAGGCTCGCTACGACGCCTTGGATGCTAGGATGGATCTCTATCAGGATCGTATGGACACGCTCACTGTGAGACAGGCGGAGCAGCAGGCCACCTTGACTGACATGTATGCCTACATGCGTCAGATGGATGACTACATGCGTCGCCAGTTCCCTCCTCCTGATCAGTGACTTTATGTTTCCCGTTTTATGTTTTCATCTAGACTCGTGTCAGAAGCGGCTGGTTTAGTATTTTCCATTTTTGTTTTCAGCTAGACTTGGTTTGGTATTTCTCTTAGGATGAATTACTGTGACGTTCCTATGATTCTGTGTATATCTCTGTTATGCACTGTATGGTTTGATGCATTGTGTGTTTTTATGATTCCAAGTTTTTTTTTTTGGGCTAAGGATTTCAAAAAAGAAATCAACTCGCATTTTATTCCTTTACAAGAAATTTAATACAAGTAATAGGATGCGCAAAATAAATGTACTATCTAAGACAAAGTATCTAAATGATCTCTGCACCCTCTGGCAGAGTAGTGGAATTTTCCATTGGATCATCCTCATCAGAGACTTGGCCGGTGCCCAAGGGTCCACGAAACACGGGGGATGGTGGATTGACGGCTTCCGAAATTGGTTCCGGTGACTCCTCCAGATGGCTCTCCTCGGGGCTCGGGTTTGGCGACGGGCGGACCATGTGGGGCCAGAGTCCAAGGGTTCCGTAGCGTCCATGGATAAGGCCGGATGGGCTCTCTACTGGGGGTGTTGGGCTTCGTGGTCCCATCAAATGGTCTTCCACCGGGCTATATGGTGCTACTATGTCAGTAAGGTCAAGCAGGTCCGTCCCTAGATCCTCGATTCTATCTACCACAACATCGCTCCGTTCGGTGAGTTTTTGCACTTGAGTTTCTAAGTCTTTTATACGATCTTGATCAGCGGCTCTCAAGTTCAGGAAGTGCTGGAGGTCAGCTTCCCTTAGGTCTCCCATTTGGTGCAGATTTGCCTCCAAGTGAGCTATACGATTTTTCATTTGTTGTATGGTTTGTTGGGTGTCAAGGTGAGCGTTCATCATTTTGATCATCAACTGCATCATGTCTTGACTAGCCATCTAGCGCAAGCAAAAGATCTAAGTTAATATTCGCCAAGATTCTAAGTTAAATTCGACAAGATTCTAAGTTCAATTTTTGCCAAGATTCTAAGTTCAATTCGCCAAGATTCTAAGTTCAAGTTTTGCCAAGATTCTAAGTTCAATTCGCCAAGATTCTAAGTTCATAGGAGAGATGCAATATGCAAATGCAAATGATGATTCCCCCCAAAAATAATTTAATGCACTATATATATTTTTCCATGGGGTTTTAAAATAAATATTTTTTTCTTTCCATGGAAATAATACTTTAAAATTTAAAATAATATTCGAAATATTAATAGTAGTTTAAAAATAATAATGGTTTAAAAATAATGGTTTAAAAATAATAGTTTAAAAATAGCCGGGCTCTGATATCAATTTGTAACACCCCGATTTTTGATAACCAAGGTCGGGGTATCACCGCCACACCTCCCTAGTAAGACACGGTTTCTCCGGCTCACTAAAGAGATGCAAGGCTAGGTATTGCAGTATTTAAAACATTTAAAGCATTCAAAACAGCCCGTACAATATAGTTCGAAAATAATAATATCATAGCGCAGCGGAAATAATATTTAAGTATAGTATTACAGCGGAAAATGTAAATAGGACCGACATGGCCAAAACACGGGTTAAACATGCATGTTCATAATATAGTCTAATGTACGAAGTTAAAAACAAAATAACGTTTTCCCAAAAGATAAAGTTCTCATGCATGAAGTGCTCATGTTCACTCTACATTGTAAGAAAAGAAAATAAGAAGAGATGGTTTGGTCAGCACAACTTGCTGAGTAAGCTAACACATGCATGATCATAGGGTTTAAAATCCATTAATTTTAATAATCAAATAAAAGCATGATAATAACATAATATTCAAATTAATCTAATCAACTATCCAATTGCATAATTTATTTCAGGTCTTTATTTAACAACATATTTCGCATGATTTAAAATAATAGCCATAATTTAAATAAAGCATTTAAATAATTTAATTGGACAACAACCATAATTTAATCTAATTTAGTTTAATTTAATATCCCCATTACATCCCAGATTTAGTATTTCAAGTATTTCACGATTGCATCGCAATCTCAACAAGTTTAGCCGGTAGCCCCGCGGCCGCAACCGTATCAGCCATACCTAGTACCACTCCGGAGCCTCGGGAAACCCATGTGGATATTCTCGAGAGTGTAGGCTCTATATCTCATGCCGTTTTGGCAATATCATATCTCAAGTTTAGCGCGCGGGGTCACCATCGTCCATTAAGGCACAAAGTGAATCGTTATGGGGCACCCTGCAGAGCACTCACCCCTAATTTTAATTTATCAAGTTGGTAAGGGGATTTAATTCCAAAAATCTGATTTCAAATTCATTTATTTAAAAATAATATTTCAATTTATTTCAACCCTAAAGGTTAATTCCATGTTTCAACAAGATTTCAAGATTTGATTTCCGGTAAACCACAGTTTACTCTAAAATTCGTCTAAAATCAGATTTAATTCTAAAAATTCCGAAATTTCACGACTGACTCAGAAACGTCGAGCTCTACAACTTTTGTGTTTTAACGTTTCCAATCCGAGACACCGAAATAGGTCAAAAACACCAATTTTCACAGAAACACAATTCTGTCCGAATTTCATATGTCACAGTTTAAAGATTTTGGATTCTACCATAGCAATTCAACTCCAAATTTGATGAAATTATACAGAGACCATATTAAGACATTTATCTACAACTTTCATGTTCGGCCAAAGAACTAAATCGGTCTGAAACCTATGTCAAAAACGTGATCAAGATCAGACCTATGTTCTGTCAAGAATTTCAAGATCTAGATTCAAGCAGTTCGGTTTCGGTTGGTTTTCGCATATCAAATCGTCTCTAAAATTCTGAAAATTTTACAGTAGATAGATCTAAGCCTTAGGAACGTTTTTTGTGTTTTAAGTTTTTCCGTTTGAAGTCGTTTTAAGGTTCGAAAAAATTCGTCAAAACTGTTGCATCGGTAGAAAACATAAGTTGGCAGATTTACGATTTCTTGTTAAATCTTTTAGTTTCAAACGTTTTAACTCCTCCCAAAACCATGTAAGAGTTAACTTACTGAGTTGTGAACGTCCGGGATCGTCTATTTCGAAGGCGTGGCTTCCAGTCCACCGTTTCTCCTTTCCGTTCGTCGGGTTCTACGATCTAGATTCAATTCGAGGTGTAGAAGGGAAAAGGAGAAGATTAGGATTCGTTTTCAAATCATATATTGAATATGGATTGGATCGGGACTTACCACAACATTGGAGATCTTGAAATTTTTGTCCAACAGTCCAAGCTTTGGTTTCGTGCCTCCGACGACTCCGGATTTAGGGTTTCGAATGTGTAGAGAGTTGTAGGGTTTTGTAAAAGTGTTCGGGGCTTCCACGGGGGTTTATTTATAGATATCTAAGATCTAGGGCGTCCAAGATCTGACCCTAAGGGTCTTGAGTCGAGAGACGTTCAACCGAAAGTCGAAAAATCCGCGTTCGGGCGAGAGATTTGCGCAACGGGCGAATCTATCTTCTGGCGCGGGGTTGGTGCGCCTTTCCCCCTATTAGCGCGCGGCCAGCGCGCGACTAATGCCTGGACTTCGGTCCGGGCGGGTCGTGCGATCCGTCGTACTTTTCCGCCTCTCTTTCGGGTTTCTATCCCTCTATGCTCTCGGATTCCAATTTCCGGACTCTCTTCGGGTTCCTATTTCGTGTCGTTATTTCTTTCGGATCTAATTTTACGTTTTGGCTCGAATTCTCGAGTTCATTTATATCGGGTACCCGTGTAACGACTTATTTAACTTTATTCAATTTCTTTTGTTTAATTAAATTCCTTTAATTAATTTCATTTCTCATTTCTTCTATTTTTATTTATTTAATGTATTTACTGATTTATTTGTTTATTTATTTATTTATTATGTTCATTTATTTATTTATTTATTTATTTATTTATTGTATTTATTTGTCTATTTATGTTGTAAAATTCTCGGGTATTACAACATCCCCAACGAAACCTGAACCAAAACAGAAATCAGGACCAGCAGAATAATGGCAGAGACAACCGTGAAGCATTCATACCACGCTGCCCATGATGCAACCATGCACATCTGGTGCGCCAGTGCCCGAAGCCTGGAGCCTGCTATCAATGCAGCAAGTTTGGTTACAAGGCTGGGAAATGTCGAACGCCAGAGGTGGAGATTGAGAAGAGACTAGACTTGGTAAATGCGCAGCAAGGAGATCAAGAAAGAGCTGTGGGACGGTCAAATAACGAAGCTAACTTGCCAGCTCAATAAGAAGGGTGTCGAAGGTAATGATACCCGAACCTTCTCGAGAATAACGTATAGGCAGTTATGGGGACATAACTGAAGTCCTAAGGGGGAGAGGATGTAGTACCCCGTAATAAGGTATAGACATTTATTTTTGGAACCCGACTCAACAATATGTATTCCAAATAAATAAATAAACAAATTCAAATTGTTTTGAACTACGTAATGGCTTGATCCCTTCACGGGGTACGTAGGCAGCTTAGAAATTTTAATTATAAGTTCAGTCACAAAATAGTAAAATAAACGAAAGGACTTTAACTCTTAGCAAGAGAAAAGCCGAAACGCAACTTCGAGGACGAAGTTGATTCTTAAGGAGGGTAGACTGTAGTACCCAGGAATTTTACAACATAAAATAAATAATAAATAAATAATAAGTAAATACAATAAATAAACATAGTAAATAAATAAAGAATCATGAGAAATGAGAAAGGGAATTTAATCCAAGAAAGAGTTAAAGTTAAAGACAATTTAATTAAATATATGGTCCCAAGATAACCCAATACAAATGGACTCATGATTCGGACCCATAAATTAATTAAGATCCGCATAAAAATAAAAATAGAAATTTGGAGCCCAAAGATTAGCCCGAAAATTGGAGACCAAGAACATAGGAGAATTGAAGTCCGAAAGAGATGAAAAAAGGCCCGACGGATCGCACGACCCAGCCCGGACCGAAGTCCAGGCCAAGGCCACGCGGTCTCCACACGTTGCGGAGGGTTTCATGTGCCGCCACCGCGCTAGCCGCGGCAAACGAACCGTGCGAGATTTTCTCGCCCGATTTTGGATTTTTCGACTTCGGTTGCTCACCTTGCGGCCCAAGACTCTTTGTAACTGACTTGGCCGAACCCTAAGACCCTCGACTCTATAAAAACCCATCCTCTTCGACCCCGGACGATTTTCAAACTCTTCGAAAACCCTACACGTTTCAAACTCTAAATTCCAAGTCGTCGGAGGCAAGAAGGCAGCGGAGGGCACGCTCGTGGATGAAATTCAGAGGGTTCAAGTCATGGTTGGTAAGGCCTTGTCGATATTTTCCATTCAAACTTGGAACAGCTTCTAACTTAATCCCTTTCTTTTCTAAAACCCTGATCCGGATGCGTAGAGGGAGAACGAACGATTTCGGAGTACGAACGGAGGCCGTGGAGGCCACGACATCAAGCTAGACGAGCCGAAGGATCCAAATTCGATAAGTTAACGCTTACTTGGTTTTGGGTAACTTAAAATACAATTAAACGTAAGGATTTAATCAAATAACCCTAAAAATCTGTCAACCTAAAAATCCTACGGTGCAGCGATCTCTTATGTATTTTTGGAACCCTTAAAGCTATTCAAACGGAAAAACTTAAAACACAAAAAACGTTCCTAAGACACTGATCTAACTTGTGTAAAATTTTCATAATTTTTCATTGTGTTTTAATACCTGAAAACAGCCTCAAATGAACCTGCCTAAATTTAGATCTTAAAAACGGTGACAGATTCTTAGTCCGAACTTGTGGTTGATTTTGACATTAGATCTAGGCCGAATTAGAACTTGAGTTGAACATAGAACTTGTAGATCTATATGTTGTGCATTCTCCTGTAATATTTCGTTGACATTGGAGTTAGTTTGCTATGGTAGAATTCGAATTTTTGAAACTGCTGTTGTAAAACTCGGACAGAATAATGTTCTGATAGAAAATCATGTTTTTGACTTATTTTCTTAACCCGGATCGAAAAACGTAAAACAAAAAAATTGTTCGTCACTGTGTTTTCGAGTTGATGGTAAATTTTCAGAATTTTCGGACTTAAAATGGATTTTTAAATGATTATGGAGTAAATAGCATTCTATGAAAGTCATACTTTGAGAAACTCGTTGAATTTGTGAAATTGACCTGTAAGGTTTAAACGAGTAGAAATTCCTTTGGAATAAAATACATGAAATAAGATTTTTTTAAAAAATCCCCTTGCAACTTGATTAAATAAAATTAGGGGGTGAGTGCTCTGCAGGGTGCCTTCCTAACAATTCACTTCGTGCCTTTATGGACGATGGTGACCCCACGCGAATCATGAGAATTATTGTCAAACGGCGTGAGAAACGAGGCCTACACTCTCGAGAATATCCGTATGGGTTTTCCGAGGCTCCGGAGTGGTACTGGGTATGGCGGATAGGGTTGCGGCCGCCGGACTACCGGCTAAACTTCTAGAGATTGCAACGCAATCGTGAAAAACTTGAAGTACCTAATCTTGGTGTAATGGGGAACTAAAATACTTTTATTTATTGCTTGCATTTAAATTATTTAGTGCTTTTAATTAATTTATGCTAAATGTGTGATTAGTTGAAACACATGTTTAAGTTATGCAAATTATTTAGTTAATTAAATTAAATTGTGTATCGCCTATTATCATGTTTTATTTAAATTTAATTAATGGCTTTGAAACCCCTTAATCATGCTAGGTGTAAACTTGCTCAGCACGTTTTGCTGACCCAAACCATTTTTCCCCTTTTCTTTCAGAGTATGAGGATTATGCATCATCATATGCATACATGGGAACATTGGGGAAAATTCTATTTTAAATTCCTGCATTTAGTTATGACTTGCATGAACGGGCCTGTTTAACCCGTGTTTTGGCCATGTTGGCCCAATATTTAAATTTCCGCTGCAATACATATACTTAACTATTATTTCCGCTGCAACTATAATGATATTATTTTTCGAACTATATTGTATGGGCTGTTTGAATGTGTTTTAAATAATTTTAAATACTGCAATACCTAGCCTTACATCTCTTTGGCAAGCCCGGAGAAACCGTGTCTTGCTAGGGAGGTGTGGCGGTGATATCCTGGCCTGGGTTATCAAATCCGGGGTGTTACAGTGCTACTCATAATTGACTCGGGATTCGGATCGAAAAAACTCGACTCGTATTCAACTATTGCTACTCGAGTCGAGCTCGAGCTTGAGCTTGAACTCGTATCAAGTCAAGCTCTAGTATTTTTGTACTCGAGCATTTGAGCTCGACTCGACTCGATAACACCCTCGACACACATTTTAATTAATTTTCATCCCATATTTTCCCTCACACTCCACTCTATATTCTATTAGAAAATGTGTCACTTATTTAAAATATCTAATCGAGAAAAAATAGTCACTCTAAAAAAAATTAAAATATACTTCCTCCATCCCGGTAATACTCTCCAAAACTTTTGGGCACGGTGTTTTAGGTATAATGGGTTATTGTGTTAAAGTGGAGTAATTAGTTGATGTGATATTTATTTGAATCGATAAAAAAGTGAAATAATTAGTTGATGTTAATGGAGTAAACAATTTCTAAAAAAGGGAAATGTGACAATTATAGTCGGACAGATAAAAAAGTAAAGTTAGACATAATTAGTGGGATGGATGAAGTATTTTAAAAAAAAAAAAAAAATAGTTCTATCTTAATTGTATAATAACCAACACAATATTGAAATATCAAATTGAATTATGTCTTTTAGGCTAAGGTTAAAAATACAAAATCAAATGTTAAGAAAAAAATAAAATAAAATTCAAACTTGAGCTACCGACTTGAGCTCGAGCTTAGCAAAAATAAAAATACTCGCGAGCTACTCGAGCTCGAGCTCAAACTCGAATATCTGTCGTCAAGCTCAAGCTCAAATACCATGATACTCGAGCTCGACTCGACTCGATAACACTCCTAATTCTACCATTCTCAAGTTAAGGTGACATCGAATCGAGTCGAGCTCGAGTAATGGAATATTCGAGTTTGACTCCACGGCATTTTTGAGCTACTCAAGCTCGAGACTTGAGTTCGAGTAGCTCAAGTATTTTTTTATTAATTGAATTGAATAGTCAACTCGAGCTCAATTATTTTATTTTTTTTCGTTCTTGAGCTCGAACTCAAGTCGAGTAATCGAGCTAATCAAGTATTTTTTTTTTCATTCTTCCTTTTAAATTTAAAAAAATAGAAAAATAAATGAGTCGAGTACTCGATACTTGACTCGACTCGAGTACAAGTATCATATACATGAGCTCGAGCTCGATACTTGAGTACCCTATTAGACTACTCGACTCGACTCAAATTTTTCGAGTATGAGTCGAATTTTTCCGAGCCGAGTCCTGAATCGAGTTTGAGTAGCTTTGCTCGTTAATCAACCTCACTCCTGTTTATGGTTTCACCTTACATTAAGTTTGAAAACAATTTAAAGATAGGAATAAATGCCCAATTAGTCCTTTTTCTTTCCTTTTTGGCCAAATCAGTCCTTTATGTATTTTTATACCCAATTAGTCCTCTACCTTTTGACTTAATGTCCAATTTAGTCCTTTTTGTATAAAATAATCTCCACTTGACACTCTTTTATATTAAATTGACCACCAACCTTTCAAACTATTTGATTTTAGCCCCGAAACTTTAAATAGTGATTTTTATTAATCCATATATCAAATAAATGCCCAACATGCTTCCGTAAGAAAAATTAAATAAAAACCTCATACCTCGGGTTTGACCGCCTTCTTGCCGGGTCTTCCGAGCTCTGGGATTTTACAGACTCCTTCCAACCACACGACCGCAGCCAATGGTTCACCAGATCTGGGCTTCTTCAGCAACAATCAGCACAGTCCTATTTCGTTTCCTACCTTAGGACGTAGCGAGGTTTGAGACAAAAGTTTAATTCTAATTTTGGAAGATTATGGATATAGGAAGCCTGGATTTTTATTGAAGAAATATTAAAAATATTACAGAAATATTTTTCTCCAAATGGAGAAGACGGACACTTAGCTCCTCATATATGAGGATGCTTGACTCTGGGGGACTGACCCCATATGAAAAAGAAATACAGAAAGGAAATTTTGCAGAAAGGAAATATAACTTATTATTTTGAAGAGTTGGGAGGATTTCTGATGCCTTCCATCTACTTCAATCTCTTCTATTTATAGGCGTCCGCGGACTTCAATCACGGACTCCAAACAAACTCTAATTTCTTGTGACGAACGCAGTGATGTCACTTGCCTTGGATTCCAGCCTACGTTATTATTCTGCCAGAATTATTGCTAGTGGACTCCTTTTTCAACTCGTCACATGCCCTTGCCAGCTGCCCCTCTCTACTTTGTCGGCCATTATTGTAGGGTCTTTGCGGACACCTCTCTTTCTCTTACATCCAGCTGTTTTCACTTGGACTTGTGAAAGTTTTTTGGACGTTTCTTCCCTTTATCTTGTCCAGATTCGGCTTTCTTTTGGGTTACCCGAATCTTTGTACCGAATAGGGGTTTTTCCTGTTCCACGCAATATGGGCATATGTGATTATCCCATTGCCCAACATGCATCATGTTGCATGCCTTTCTTCTGGTAGACTCCGTTGCTGGCAACTTATTTTCCCAGATGAGTAACCTTTTCTTTTCAAAAGAGGTTTCCGCAAACTCCGTGCTTTTCCCTGTTAAAGAATTAACCAGGAACGATCCATTTAAATTATTGGAAAAGATTTTAAATGGATATTTGACCTTTTCCACCTCTGTGAGACAGACCCAGAATCCCCCATGCTCGTCTGGTGGAGATCTCATCTTCGTTGATTGAAGATACCAATGGTGCCTTCTCATCCATAGACTTAACTCTGTTGAAGGCAATCATATCAGGTCTTTGTAATTTAATAAAGTGAAAGACCAGATAAGAACCTTTCCCGACTATTTCTGGTGCTGCCGAAATGAACTTAAGCTCTAGAATATCTCATCTTTGCAGGTGCGGTTTGTTCTGCCATGATTCGTGCACTGCGCTACTTATCCATCCCGGAAGTTTTTCAATTTCCGGAAACCCTGGAGATGTAGTATGAACCGATGCTAATAAGCCAAAATCATACCACTTTCGAACCTCTTCTGGCTTTGATCCCTCGAGCATCCAGACCCTGTTGACGTCCTTTTGCCTTTTCTTGATATCCGAAATATCAAATTTCAGATTTAAAATCTCTTTCTTTAGATCTTGAAATAATTTCAAGATCTCCTCTGTTGATTGATTCAAGTTATCTATTTTTCCAGGTAAAATTAATATCCGGTTACCATAATCTTGAATCGTTTTTTGGATTTCCCTTAAGTACTGTGAGAACTTAGAGCTATCCGGATCAATTTCTTTCCAGTCTGTTCCTCTCATTTTTAGGAAAGAAACTAATTTGATAATATCTTGTCCCATGGACAAGTTCAAGAAATTCCTTTGGAATTTTCTAATTTTTATTTCCAAAATTTGGAAATAACTTGTTGGTTTCAAATTCATTGAATCCATTAAATAATAAAATCTTCTCCATTAAGAAATAAAATATTATAAATAATATAATTAATATGTTCTTCAATAAAACCTAAACTCTGATACCAATTTTCATGCGGATCCGAAGTCATATGGACATTAAAATTATTTAAGTTTTGAAAGATGACCTTTTTATACAAAGTCAAACCTTCCTAGAGCCTTAATGAAAGTTTTTGAAAGTTTGGGGTTAAATATAAAAGTGTGGATGTCCACTAGCCCAATTAAAAGATAAATGACTATTTTGATTTTTTTAGCAAAGATAAGGGACCATTTTGGCCTTTATTCCATTAAAGATACATGAATTTTGGTGGCCAAAAATCCCTGCCTAGGTCGTGCGTGGGTCATTCATAATTTTCGGGCGCTAGTGAATTTCGGCCATTCGTACATGAAATCTATGATAATTTTCGGCCACTAACGAAATCCGGTAATAAATAAATGAAAATGAACCTTTTATCTCCACGAATCTCTTCTTCCAAAATCATCAGCCATTCATTCCCCTCTTGGCAAGTTAACTGGAACAAAAAGTAGTATAACCATTGCCATCATAATATATTCTTCATTGCTTAACATTAAGCAGAGAGATAAACTGGAAAAAAAATAGAGGGCATCACGGCAGCCATCATTCCCTCTTCGTTTTTCTATGTCAAAATGGAACATTAAAGTCAAGCAAAAATAGATAAATGATTCTACAGAGTAGTAAAATCTTAAACTCCAAAATTCACTAAGTGGCTAGTGAAAAGATAACAGCCATCTTCGATAAAGATGAAGTATACTGCAAAAATATTCATTTAATCAAAATGCTCTCAGATAGGCATTATTTAACCTGATCATACCTGAAGCTGAAGAGCTTGGGTCGCTTCCCAGATGTTTGAAATTGAGTTTGGATGCTCTAATAGCTACTAGGAATTTATTTAATGCTGAAAAATTCGAGGTTGAGGTTATGCTTGCGCTGCCAATCCAGATAAAAAAAAATTCTTCCAAATGCTGCTTGTAGTATTTCTGATTACTCGAAAGCTCTCCCCATCCCCATGATGTGCTCCCGCTGCAGCCTAACAGATACTGTACACGTAACGCATTATTTAGCTCAGCGCAAACATTTTAAAGTTCAGCCAAACATCATGGATACTTGAAGTACAAGTACTAATTAAATAGCATTAAATCTTTGCACATGATTGTGAGTAAGGATATTCAGAGCTTGGCAAAACTCATCAAGTGTAACTAGGGCTGAGGAAAAATACCGAAAATACCGCATACCGCACATACCATATCGAAAAAATACCGAGAATACCGAAATTTTCGGTATACCGTAATTTTCGGTACGGTATGATGCCGTGCCGTAAGATTTCGGTACGGTAACGGTATGAAATTTTTGATACCGCGGTACTATATCGAACTTCGGTATATACCGCGGCTTCGGTATGTCGGTAATGTGCCGAATGTTCGGTATATCGGTATAAACCGCGATACCGATATATTGGTATGTACCGATGTTTTGGTATATCGGTATATACTGAACTTACCAAAAAATATACATAATTTTACATATTTAACCCTATACGGTATGTACCGAGTGTTCGGTATATCGGTATATACCGTGATACCGGTATGTCGGTATGTACCAAAGGTTTGGTATGGCAGTATATACCGAACTTACCGAAATGTCGGTACGGTAACTGTAAGGAAATATTTTATACCAAAGTCTTCGGCATAACGAAAGGTTCGGCGACAACGGTATGAAATTTTCCATACCGTAAATTTCAATACGGTATACGGTATGGCGAAATTTTTTCGGTATACCTATCGACCCACCCCTAAGTGTACCGGATCAAATTCTTTTGGTTCTTATTGCATGGTGGAGCAAAATTTAGGTTTGACTTTTTAAATTCCTAGAAATTTGTCTTAACTTTTGTAAGGTGTAATTCTAACATACTTCCTCCATTTCTTTTTAAAGGTTACACTTCTCATTTACACGTATGGCAATGCACATTTCAACGATTGATAACTCAAATTCGGTACAAGTAAAAATTCTTAAAATTTGATATTTAAAAACTAGAAGATGAGACGAATCCAACAAGGTCTCACTTGGCTATATTGTCTTCTATAACTATAACAAAAATAGAAGTCAAAGTATTACAATAAACAGTAAAAAAAAGTCAACACGTAGTAACATTTAAAAAGAAACGGAGTGAGTACTATACAAGGTTGTCCTCCTCTGTTATGTTAACTTCATAGCTCAGATTTTATCCTTTTGAGAAACTATCATATGTATCATGAATTTAATACCCTGCAGACATTTGCAACACTTACTCCTACACAAGGATTTCTGCCAAAGTTGCAGGCATCATGCGAGAGATCGATCTGCTTCTACTTTCACCGAAAACTTGCTTAAATCAGGAGAAGAAAGTGAACTCTTGGAAACAGTAGATGTGTAAGCATTTTTGCTGCTTCAAAGCTGGTGGAAATATTCTTCTGTTTTGATACCTTGTCAGCTTACTCAGATGGGTCACATTTTTCCAACTTTTTACAGAGAATCTATACTCTCCTTTGGAGTCAGGTTCCGTCTCGACCTTGCACTCAAGAAATGTCCAGATGCATCAAATTCCAGATGATTTTGAATGATGTATAACTTAAAAGAGTTATCTTCAAACAGAAAAATAATAGTAACTTGCAAGCCTCCTATAGTCCTATGGCAATCATGTTTAAACATCAACTGATGGTCAAGAAAATTGAATCCCATTATCAAAGAGCAACGCATTCTAAAGCAAAATCTTCATTCTCTGAAATTAATTCAGCCTCCTCAGTCAGCTTGGTCAGATTCCTCAATGTTGAATTGAAACTATGCCTTCATATTCGGGATGTGAAGTGTGGCGCGTGAAAATTGGGGGTGATGTTGTTGCCCTGTCCATATATGCACCCGAATAGAACTCCAACCTGGAAGTTTCCTCAGTCCAAGTGATCTCATTTGCGCCGCCCAGGCTTCTCCCACGCCATCCCATCTTGCCATTGAAGCAAAGCTGTGAGCTCGCTGTACGTACTTGCCACCATCTGCAGGCTCGATTTCTGAAATTTCCTTGGCAATGATGCATCCATCCAAGTTCTTCCTGGCGGAAATTTCTGCAGGCATCATCATCAAGCAGTATTCCTAAAACTTCAACCATATATTGGTTCTGTAAATTTCTTCCTGTAGAAATCATAGGGCATCATCATGTACCCTGCCTGCCCGGCGGAGGAGATCTATTTATTATACAGGCATTATGGTGCTCATCAGTCTTTGATTCAATCTCATTTTTCATGGATTCGAACAGGGCCATACCTGCCGGTGGTATCAACAAGCCCATTATGACTCCAAGCACCGAGGACAGACAAGAAAATGGCACCATTCGGTGGAAGCCCTCTCTGCAAATACTTGGTGTACATCTATCTCCAGAGCAGCTAGCCTCCCCTTTTCCAATACTTCCATATTATACCGAAATAATAGAGCTCCAAGAAACAGTGTCGTGCTCTGGCATGCTGTAAAAACACGTTCTAGAAGAATCCAGACATTTAGCATACATCTCAACCAAGGCAATGCTTACCATGATAGATGGTCTCAGATTGATAGCTTCGGATTATATAGTTGTGTATCCAATTGAAGCACATGATTGGAGGAGGCAGATTACTGTCCACTGAATCAGGTATTCAGGTTGTTGCCGAGCTAACCTCATCTCATGAAATATAAGTACAAGGACTGACTCAAATATCCATTCTACGCATACCCACACACAATACCATTCCAGGAGACAATGTCTCTCTCTCTCTCTCTCTCTCTCTCTCTCTCTCTCTCTCTCTCTCTCTCTCTCTCTCTCTCTCTCTCTCTCTCTCTCTCTAACATTGTATTAAAAACTGTAAAACTCTGGTTCAGAAGACCACATTTTGCATACAAACTTATGAGAGAATTTTGTGAAGGGGTATCTATAGCAATTTGCTGCCGTAACATATAGCAATGTATTGACTTCCCTAGCTTAATTAAAGCCACCTCACACTACTAACACTTATAATTAAAGACCCTCCCCACTCATACTACTGGATCCATAGCACACTCAGCAACACTTAAAAAACTGGTATAAATTTGAATTTTTGGTGTTCTTTTACAAACATATACTTACATTATACTTCTATTTTTATATATATAAAATAAAATGTTATATTAATATTAATATTGTAGGCTGAGGAGCAGAATAGAGCAGTCCTTTTGGATGAGCTACATCAACACATCCACACGAAGAAGCATCAAAAGGATCACTGCATTGCACCAAAGTCACAAGAGATCGAGGTAACGCCGTGCATTATTTTATTTAGAATTTCTATATGTTGTGTAGTTTGATATGGTGTTTTTGTTATGCTCTGTGCTTTCGATTTCTTAGATTGTGTTGAATTATAATCTCCGTGTCTGTATTGCCTTTTTGTCTTATTATGTTTTGATGGAACACACCTTCAAAGGTGGTCCGTGCCCACGGATCGTTATTGGATGTCAACACATACATACATGATATTATAATATATCTATTAGAATAGTTGCGAAAAATACATTTCCAAAGCAGATCTGCTACAGCGTCTGATTGGAAACTTGGTTATTTTCGTCTATGTCCGTAGATCTGCAATATGCAACCACGAACAATCTCCCAAGCATACGAACAGGTGCACGAACGGATCTACCGCTTTGCACAGCAACGGATTCAGCACTGGGAATATTGTTCCCGACCTCGTACGAACTCCAGATGGACAGAGATCTATCGAACGGATGGAGAGAAAATCTTGATCTCCAAGAAACAACCTTGGCCGTCCCCTCTCTCTCTTGTTGGAAGAGAATTATGATTGTGTTATTATTGAGGCTAGGGTTTCTTGAAAACCTATTTATAAAATCTCCTAGTTGGTCCTTGGGCCAGACTGGGGATCCAGTAGAAGGTATCAGGCTCAGGCTCCTTTATAGGCTCAAAGTCTTATGTTCAACCCAGAATATAATTTGGCCTACAAAACATTAATTAATTCCACTAAATAATTAATGTTGAACTCCCGCTCTGATCCAGATTGAGTCTGGGCTTCTATTAGACTCAATTTATTCCCTATGTTTAAGATATCGCACGTCCATTAATTAATTAAAACTTCTGACAATTTTAATGAATTAATCTCTTTTAATCTCTAAGTAGTACCACTCAAACTTCATCATTGTACGGAATAAATCCACATGCAGAGTTCATATAATGATCCTTATTGAGCTCCTTAAGGGGACGTCATCAACCCGGATAACCAAGACAAAGTGTCCTAGTAAGAATAAATAGACATCATGCAAATAATATTCGCGCCCAAAATACGAAGCACATTGAAGCAACTAGGATCTCACTCATGGTAAATCAAAGCGACCAACAAATATTCCATGTGTCAGATTTATCTCTACTGGGGTTAAGAATTAATCAGAGTCGCCGAGATCTTGATTCTTCTTATGTCAGAATAGAAGAATGCATCTCAACTGTGATCCATTCAATGCGACGTAGCGCACTACTGCAAACTAATAATCAGGATAAACTAATTACAAGTTTCCAATACAACTTAAACCAATAGTTATGTCCCAAACTATCTTAGTTGTGAATACTGTTTATATCTTATAAGGAACCAACATCATGCAAATAATATTCGCGCCCAAAATACGAAGCACATTGAAGCAACTAGGATCTCACTCATGGTAAATCAAAGCGACCAACAAATATTCCATGTGTCAGATTTATCTCTACTGGGGTTAAGAATTAATCAGAGTCGCCGAGATCTTGATTCTTCTTATGTCAGAATGGAAGAATGCATCTCAACTGTGATCCATTCAATGCGACGTAGCGCACTACTGCAAACTAATAATCAGGATAAACTAATTACAAGTTTCCAATACAACTTAAACCAATAGTTATGTCCCAAACTATCTTAGTTGTGAATACTGTTTATATCTTATAAGGAACCAACAACATGATCTTCTGTGTGACTCCTAACACACTATGTTGTCTACAATATTATATAATTGGACATACTTGCAATTATATAGAAAACATACAAGCATCCATGCAAAAGCAACAATGTGAATAACCATTTATTTCAGTCAATATAGAAATCGAATAAATACAAAAGCGCATTAAAAGTTTGCTTTACTGTATACACACGAGTTTAAAAAGAAAAAAAAAAACTACTACCAAGTGATTATAAGTCGACAAGGAGAAAGTATAACCATTTTTGCTGTATAAATTACAAAAGGGGCTCTAGTTGCTTCACTGTATACCATTTTTTTTCTTTTTGTCCCTTTGTAATTTGGCTGGTATGGGCTCTCACCACCTTTCTCTGGCTTCGGTTTCTCAAAAAGAAAAAAAAAAAAAAAAGAAAAACTACTACCTCCGTTTTTTTAAGTTTGCACCATTGGCTACAAGCACACATATGCCGATACACATTTTCAACGATTAATAACTTAAATTGTGTACAATTAAAAATTATAAAAAGTTGATATTCTAAAAATATAAGTTTAGACAAATCAAACAAGATCTCACTTGACTATGTTTTTTCTTCCATAACTATGATAAAAATTTGAGACAAAGTTAAACTGTGAATAGTGACAAAAACACTAACGTTGCAAAGCCAAAAGAACAGAGGGAGTATATAATATATATTATAAAACTGTATGTTGTTTATAAATAACTACAAATAACATTATATTTTTGGTGAATAACCAGGTATTCCCAGATCATATTATAACACTTAACAATTTTTCATGATTATAAATAACTACAAATAACATTATATTTTTGGTGAATAACCAGGTATTCCCAGATCATATTATAACACTTGGTTTGCTTGCCCTTTTTTTTTTTTCTTTTTCGGCTGTCAATTTCTGGCTTTTTGGATTGGAATTTGTATTATTACGCCTCTTCTTTATGGTTCAGAAGATACTGGAGCACTACTTCTTTTCATATTCTTTTTTTTTTCTTTTTTGTATGTGTTCTTGACTCAAAAAGCACTGATGTTCTTGTGTTGTTGATTCATTTATCTCTTTCCATTATTAAATTTAATTCTTGCTTGGAGGGAAAACTCTTTTCAAGTGGAATGGAATGCAGATTTCTCTTGGGAAGAAATTGAACAACATGCTTCCTGAAATCAAGAAACTCCATAAGGTAGTTAAGACTATATCATTGTTGGAAGATGATTTTTACTCTCATTTCAATAGTATTATTTTCATCTATGTTAATTATCCCTTTCTCCTTAGATGACTTATTTATGTATGGCATGATAGGTACTGATATGTTTTTCTTGAAATGAAAGAGACTTTTAAAGAAAAAACAGAGGCTAGTGCTTGAGGCTTGATGAGTGAATGATCTTGCTGTTGAACAATTTCTATGTGCTTGAGACTTTTGAACAGTCTCGTTTGCGGGACGGCTTTCCTCTTCCTACTCCTGTGGTATTGGCACTTTTATTTATTCCTCCTTCTCCCGTGTTTTTGTTGTTCGTGTAAATGCCTTGTTTTTTTTTGCTTTTACGCACCTCGACTTCATCGTGAACGCTCTGCCTGAGGTTAGTCTGTGTAGCCGTGCATTGTTCATTTTACAAGAATTAGGCATTTGATTGCTACGGTCAGGCATTTGATTGTTATCCTTCTATCGTATTGATATGGTCTTTCTTGAATCCTATCTTTTTGGGCTTTTTCAGCAAACATGGCCCTACCTTTAGCTGCCTGCGCTAGGTTGTGGGGTGGCACGTTTTTTTCCCCTTGCCTTTCTCTACAAGCCCCTAGAAAGTTTGAAGGTTGTGTCATTGTTGAGTTTTATTGTGGAGTCTGTTGAGATTGTGCCTTATAGGTGTTTGATAAAATGTTGAATATTTTGCATCGATTTTATAAAAATCTGTCCATTTGGTTCATTAAGTAGATTTATTGTTTTCCTCATTTTATAGATTACTTCTAATTCGTATTTGTAGAATTTTCACACAGGTTAAGATGATATGGAATCTTTTTCTTCCTCTTTGTATAGCTATTAATCATCACTATTATACAAGTTTTACCTTTAATCTTTGGCTAAGCTTTTTGGTTCTCTGAATTTACATAATAGGATGCTACAGATTGAGACTGTAAAGTTATTACAAATTGATATGTCTCAAAATCTGCTGGGGAAGGAATTTCTTTTCTTTTTGTTGGGATTGATTTGCGATTGTATTAGGATCATTTGGTGGGGTTTCTTTATGTGGGGAAGTATTGGTGGATTGATCCACTTTCTAATATTCTGGGGGAATTTATAATTAATTGTTTTATTTTGTTTTTGGCTACTTGAGGTTTGGTTGATTGATCTGTATAGGTGTTTGTTGATCAAGGGGGAGCTGGGATTTTATTTATATTTCTGATTGAAGTTGTTGCAGAATGATATTGAACTTCTTGGTTTTCTTATTTTGGGTAATTCTTTTTCGTGATTTTGAAGTTTTGCAAGTTTGTTAATGAGTTCATTTCTGAAATTTGGCGATTTTTGGTCTTTATGGTTTCTTGGCCCTTTTCTACTGTTGTGGAGCCCGATTCGGATGGTTGTCATTTATACCAAAATGCATTGTTATTTACTCAATTCGTTTGCAGTTCTTTTTATTGGATAAACCCTAACTGCTTTACAACAAATTTTTGGAATAAATGCTTTAATTTATCTCTCTTCAACCGTATTTAGGCATGCTGGAGTTTCCTCGAACCTGTAGATCCAATTGTTGGAAGGCAAGATTTGCCTTTTGATGGAATTGTTGAATTACAATATGTTTTATGATATTTTCCCTTACTTTATTCCCTTGTCTTCCATAGTTGGTCGCTCTCTGATGTTATGTTCGTTACCAAGCATAATGTGCCAAATGCTCTTGCAACTGTGTCAAAGCAGTTAGAGAATGTGTTTGAAGCTCAGTTCATAAGTACATTTGAGGAAACTTGTTGTTTGGGCTGATGGAACTATTTATTTGTTTGGGCTTATAAAACGATTTATTTTAAGTGAGTTTCAAGTATGTTATTCATTGGGAGGTGGTACTGGATCACGGATGGGCTATTTACGTTTTTCCCAACAGTAAGCCTTTCCGACACCTTTTATTGTTTGATTAGATTAGCAATTGGGTATCTCTCGATTTGTTGGTCTACAATTGGGCTATTTGCGTTTTTCTCAACGGTAAGCCTTTCCGACACATTTTCAAAATTCTTTTACTTTCACATCCTTCTTTTGTGAAGGTTCATTATTAGTTTTATCTATCTTTGAATCCGATGGTATGCTAGGATAATGTTTCTAAACTGTTTCATGGTTGATCCTCATGAAAACTCATGATAAGTCATAATATGTGCCTTGCGTAATCAATGTAAATCGTGATATGATCCTCATGGTTGATTTCATTGCCCAAACACCGATGTGAATTATAAATTATGAGAAATCTGTTGGAAAAGTGAGAAATTGAGGTGAGTTATTATTCTTTTTGCCAACTCCCACCACTTTAGTCTTGGGATAATGGGCATCGGTCTCGGGCGAGGAGGGGTCTGCATAGTTGGGTAATTTTGTTAGAATGTGGTTTAACCAAATGAAGTTACATATCTATTTCGTTTTAATCGACTCTACAGTATGATTATATGGTGAGCCCGATGAGGATTGGTTAATCCTGAATATTGCAGAGCATTGCATATTTGCATTTGGGTGTGATTTGATTATGCTACAACTCGGAGGTGGAATAAGAGAAGTGCTCTCGGTTGCATTCTAGAATCGCCTAAGTTGGTAGAAATCAGATACTTTTTTAAATCGCCGGCGGCCAGGTTAGGGGGCGGACTTGTAGGGATTATATCTCTAATCTTCTGCATTCCTAGCATACTAGTGATATTGAAGAGATTCAAGATGTGGTAAATTCTTCCAAGAACATATTTTTTTGTATGAATATGTGAACTGATTTCAAATCATTGTTTAAGTTGGATACTTACATTTCTTGTATTTTGAATTTTATTTTCTTGTTGCAGGTTGCTGAGATCATCAAGGATGATTTGTGGCCAAATCCTCTCAAATACTTTAACAATGTACAGTTTGCGCCTTCACTAATTTGTCCCTCTATTTTACACATAGAATGCAAGTTTGACGATATAGTTAAGTTTAATTAAAAGGGCTTCGTCACTAATAATTGCAGTCAAAATGCTTCTTATAGAGTTATAGGAGGCCGATGAAGAAGAAGATTGTGAAATGGAGGATGAAGTTGAGGTAAGACACTGCCTTTCGTTTGCTTGGTTCTGTCATTAACTCATTCTTGGCTACTATTGTTTGGCTACTTTTGAATTTCACTTACTGATATATGCTTGTGAAAATTATTGGCAAATTGAAGTTTTATTACGCTGGTTAAATTATTGCTTGAGAAGTGTTTTGTGAGCAATTTTTTTTAAATTTTTTTTTCTTTTGATATTTTTTGACATTTTGTCACCTTTGCATTTTCTACTTTATTTTTATATTTTCACTTGATCCCTGTTGGGCAATTTCCATTTTGGCATTCTTAATCGTTACTGCAATGTAGCCAGAGAACAATATTTTTTACTTCTATACTTTTAATATTTAACAGATTATTTCATTCATTTGTAATTGACAAAACAGTTTTTGAATTAGCTATCCAAATGCTTTGCACATAATTACTTGTCAAATCATTTGAATTGCTTGAGTCCAGGGATGGTATTTATATCCTCTCCCCATTATTCAATCATTGTGCTTAGGGTTTTAATTCACGTTCCATGTCAAATCTTATTATTGACAACTAAAAAATAAATATTATTTTAAAATGGTACTGCAATGATACACATTCCATTCTATTTTAATTAATCGATCAACCTACCTTGTGTTGGATACTCTTAAAGGACGAAAAAAACTTATGGGGTTCATTTCCCAGCAACAATTTGTGTTTGAGGATTTCACTTTCTCATTGTTTCCTTCTCTGTGAATAATGAACATAGTTTGATGACATGGATGTCCGGACCAACCCGAAAGATAGATGAGCCGACCCGGATATGTGGAACATATGGAATAATATTTTAAGTCATCCAGAAGAATTATTTGTGGAGGAAACGGAGGAATTCAAGCTGATCATGGAAGAAACGAATATTGGAAGACCGCCGGAATCCCATCGGAGCCTCGCCGGACCACCGCCGGAATTTCACCGGAATCCGGCGAGTCAATGCTGGTCAACGGCAGCAGCAAGTGGATCAAAGAAGAATTGGATCAAAGAGGCAGATAAATTGGAGTCGAGAAAGGAGACCTCCAGATGCACAGACAGATCAGAACAACATGAGGAAGTCAAAGGAGGGTCCCACAACCGCCGCCGCCGTCGCCGGAGGTTCGTCGAAGCTCCGGCGAAGTCACCGGAATCTGACCGGAACTTCACCGGGAAAGTCTCCGTCACCGGTCAATGGCCGGTCAACGCCGGAAAGGTGCACCGGAACAGTGGGATCCTCAGCCGGAACAGTCAGCTCCAACTTAGTCAACTCCTACGACGCTACACCTTAGCTACGACGTAGAACTACGTACGGCGCGGAACTAAGGATAGCGTCGTCCCTCTCCAAGCCAAGCTACGACGACGAACCTTCCTACGACGCTACACTTGGATAGCGTCGTACCCAAGGTATAGCGCCGTAGGCCTTCCAGAAGACCAGCTCGACCCTACGGCGCTGAACCCATCGACGACGCCAGACATGGATAGCGTCGTCCTTTGTATAGCGTCGTCGGCATTCGCATGATCTTCCAAAGTGGATAGCGTCGTCCCTTCCCCAGCTTAGCGCCGTCCGTTTCCAAGCAAGATTGTAGCGTCGTCGTGCAAGGCTTCGCGCTGCCCCTCTCCTTAGCGTCGTCCATCCCAACCTGCTGCCTAGCGTCGTACTCAACAATCCTTTGCCTTGTTTAATTTAATCTAGCTCTTGTTTAATTAGTTGTAATGGGTTGATTAAAGCCCCTAATTGTTTTGTTTAGCTTAATTAATCTCTTGTAACTAGGGTTTGCCTATATATATGGCTTCCCCCAACTTCATTCCTCACCTTTTGAAATATTATTGAACATTTTGCTTGAAAGCATTTATCAATTATTCTTGAGGTCATTTGAGAGTTTGTGGGAATCGAAAACCCTCACCTATCTTCATCTATTCGATTTCTTTGCTTCGATCCATGGCATCAATAATTTGGTATCAGAGCTTAGCAAAGAATCAATAGATCTATCTTTCCAAAAATCCATAAAAATTCAAAAACCCCAAAACTTGTATTCTGCCCTCTGTATCCGTTTTGCTCTGTTAAGAATTTTGAAATTCTGAGTTCATATTCTGTTTCATTGGGTTGTTTACACTCAAAAATATATAAAGATTGAAAAATTTGCCCAAGGGAATCATTTTATATGATTTTTTGAAGTTCTTGGCCATCTTTTCAAAAAGAAATTGGTGTTAATCACTTGTTCATCAATTTTCATCCATCTTCACACACCAACACTCACCATTTGGAAGCATATTCCATTTGGCAACATTATATCCTCCATTCCTAAGGGGTTATAATGCCCAAATTTTTCCAAATCCTTCACCTTCACCAAAAACTCCATCAAAAACCCTAAAGAACATACATTCTGTCCACTTTTTCATTTTTCTGGTTTTTGCTCTTTGGGATTTTGCCAAATCTGAACCCCTAATCCTCATCTCAAGAGCTTTCCACTGGCATAAGATTCATCCAAATCCGAGTTCATATGCCAAAGTTATGCTCATTTGAAGATTCTTGATGTTCTTGGTGTTCTTCATCCAAAAACTCAAAAATATCATATGTTTTGCTTTTTGATTCCTTGATTTTGTGTTTATTTGCTTGTTTTCATGTGTTTGAACATCAATGTATGGATATTGCATCATTTCCCAAGCATTTTGAGCATTGAACACAAGATTGGTTAAACAAGTGCCTAGTTTGCTCTCTATTTTCACAATCTGGAAAGTTTGGTGTTTGTTCATGTTGGGGTAAGTGACCTGCTACTAATACAAGGGTTGATTTTACACATTTTGGGTGTTAGGAATCCATTGGAAGTGGTTTCAAGGTGTTTGGAGCTCATTTGGTCGATCAAATCGCAAAAACAAAAAAACTGCCACTGTGAGTCCGAATCTGCAGCAAAGTTTGAATGTTCATAACTTCTTGACTTCTATGAGTTACCATCTTCAAGAAAAATGAGTCCTAAATCCATTGCAATTTGAATCAAGTGTTTTGGACAAGTATTGACAAAGTTATGACCACTTTTGTACCCATTGCCCAAAAGCTGGCGACCTCATAAAAACCCTGTGCGTGGGGGCGCGTGTGAGCAGTAATAGTACCAACTTTTGCTTTATTTGTCTCCTAACTCACACATAGTCACTATCATATTGATCCCCTTTGACCTTGGTACCATTGGGACATATCAAAACCTCAAATTTGTTAAGGTTTCAAATCTGCCAGCCTTCAAATCATTGGGATTGAGTGTTTTGTTTGTTGGGGAATATTTTTCAAGTGTTTTGAGTGCAAAGTGAGCTTCCACCATAAATTTGGGGTATTGGGCACATATATTTTTAGTGATACAATAAAGTGGATATCTGACTGGCACAATTGTTCCTCTGAACAAAGTTCACGAACACCGAGTTGAAGTTCCGCCTACTATAAAGGCATTGGAATTCCTCTCATAAATTGTGAAACCTAGCCGAAAAGCCACTTGAGTATTACGACTTTTTCCCGAGTGTTATTTTCCGGTGAGCTTACATATAATTGGGATCAATCAAGGACATAGCCAATTCGGAAGGATTGTGAACGTTGATAGCAATCGCACTAAATCGACTTGTGCTCAATTATCATTTGCATTACATTGCATATCACATACATATCATAGCGTCCTTTTGATTGAGTCGAACTTTGCATTTTTTTCGTGCATTGTGAGTCATATTTTCAAACCCGATCTTCCTACTCGACTCTTTGAATGAGCCTCAAGAATTAAAATTGTGTTCGAACATTTTGAGTTTGAGAATTAAGTGAGGAAAGAAAGAAAAGAGAGGAGATCACCAAAAATATTTTATTTCTTTATTTTCTAACTTTTTATACATATATCTAGTTTTTCTCTCTGATATGGCAGGAAATTCTGACACCGCCATGATGGACTTATTGAGGAGCCTCAATGCGAATATGATTGATTTGAAGCAGGAATTCAATTCTAAGTTTTACCACTTAGATCAGAAAATTGAAATTCTTACTGAAAGAGTCAACCACTTGGATGAGAAATTTGATGGATTAAATGAGAAGGTTGAAAGTGTCCACACGGATATGGATCGTCAAATTCACGAAGTTACTGATGACTTCGAGGGAAGATTGGATCAACTTGCTACAGATTTTGAAGGAGCTTTTAATGTGCAAGTGGATCACCGTGTTGGAATTTTATCTGCAAAGATGGATGGAAAAGTCGAGTTCCTTGCTGAAGAAATGGACCGACAAGCTGATGAACTACAAGAGCATATCATAATTTCCACCATTGAAATTGAGCTAAAACTGGGTGCAGCGGCAGCATTCCTCCTGAAATCTTTCAAGGACTTAACTACACGACATGGTCTGAAAGTAGCAGAAAGAATCAAAATTCTCTTCTGTCAAGCTGAAAAGGAATTAAGTGATACAATGGAAGACCATATCGAGAAAGTAGCCGGACAGATTGAAGGAAAGCTGGAATATGAGCTAGAACAGTTGGGTGAAAGACTTGTGGATATTCATTTTATTGCAGATGAAGTAGATCACAGACTTGTGGATCCACAGCATATTTATGATCAAGTCATGGATACAGTACAGAAAAAATTGCGGTATAAGCTAGATGTGGAACTTGAAGAAATTTTGAAAGATGATTTTGGCATTAAGCGGAAGCGCAGACCTCCTGATCTGGAACCTCAATCAGTCTCCAAAGACATCTCCAGTTCATACTCTAAGAATGAAATAGCACAAGGGCACACGGGGACTCTGAACGTGCCAATAATTAGCAAAACTGAGTTAGCTCAACGGTGGAAGTTGTTGAAACAGGGATTGAAACATTGCCTTCTGGATGTCTCACCCCCTGTCGGGAGGGAAGATTATCACAAATACCTCGGCTGGAAAGAGCGTTTGGAGGAGCTATTCCATGGACTTCCATTGACCGAGCGAGAAAAGATCGGCCTTGCTGTCGCACAGTTTAAAGGGGGAATGTTAGCATGGTGGACGAGTTATCTGAAGGAGTTGTCTACACAAGGCAAGCTGCAACCCTCTACATGGAAGGAATTCATCAACATCTTAGATGAAAAATTCCTTGTAGTCTCTTAGGAAATCATGTGGTCTTATTATATGGACTGCACTCAAGGATCGAAGTCCGTAAAAGAATATTCTCACGACTTCAAGAAAATAATTCGGTTTGCAGAAATTAAGGTCACCGAGGGAGAATTTATGAATCATTTCAAAAAGGGACTTGACCCTAAAGTTAGATCCCAATGGGAGCAGAGCCAAGGAAATTCCACATGCACCACATTGCAAGAATTGATAGAAAGCCTCATCCAGTTCGACGAGCGAACCAGGAGAAAAGGAAAAGAAATTCAGAATGGTCCGAGTAAACCCGAATCGACTATTGGAAATGAACGGACGCTCTCCTCATTTGTGATCACTCGAACGGTAGCTCCGAGTCAAGAAGAGAACGAGCCCTTGTCAACAGAATTCAAACAAAGGGAGAATCTCTTTCACTGTCACTGCGAGATTTTTGATAATTTAGCAACTTTAATTGTTGACAGTGGAAGCTGTGCTAATGTTGTCAATAATTATGTTGTTCACAGATTACAGTTGGCAACAGAGGACCATCCAAATCCATATTGTTTACGATGGGTAAACAATAGTGGAAAATCAAAGGTCACCAAGCGTGCGAAGATCCCGATCTGCATTGGCACTTATTTCGAATAAATTCTCTGTGATGTCATTCCAATGAACACGTGCTATGTCTTACTCGGTCGTCCGTGGCTCTTTGACAAGGATGCAATTTATCAAGGAAGGGCCAACATGATAACGTTCACTCATGAGGACCGGAAATACATGATCAAATCACTGTCTCCAAAGACTGTCCAATTAGATCGCGCCAAGTTGTCAGAAAATATGCGGATCGCAGAAGAAAGGCATAGATCAAAGATAGAAGAGAAGATAAAAATGTCTAAGGCTAAGAAGAAGGAATCCGAGAAGAAAGAAGCAGAGTCAAGCTCCACCAAGCACTGCTCATTAATTATCCCAGGATCTGCTGATGACATGCTGTGTCATGATTTCTCAGTATTTAATTTCTCAAATTTTTACAATGACACTGCATCTAATTTGGCTAATATTTTTGCAGGTAACGGAAAGGATCAAGATGACCCATTTATGAGGAAATCAGGTAAGATTGTTCCAAATTTCGATAAAATCAATTTATCTGACAAGTCTCATTATTTTTGCAGGAAATGGAAGTCACAAGCCAAGAAGGGTTCAATCTGGAATTCACACTAAAAGCAGGATCAGAAGAATATAGCTACATTTTGCATCACATTTCTGAGAATTTATTGATAAATTTTGTTTTACAGAATTAATTCAAAAATACAATACTTATGGATTTTCGGTTTGTGCAGAGTATGATTATCCGATGGATCCCACTGCGGTATTTTCCCCATCAGCTTTGGAGTCCAAAGCTTTTCAAGGGGGAGAGGATGACATGGATGTCCGGACCAACCCGAAAGATAGATGAGCCGACCCGGATATGTGGAACATATGGAATAATATTTTAAGTCATCCGGAAGAATTATTTGTGGAGGAAACAGGGGAATTAAAGCTGATCATGGAAGAAACGAATATTGGAAGACCGCCAGAATCCCATCGGAGCCTCGCCGGACCACCGCCAGAATTTCACCGGAATCCGGCGAGTCAATGCTGGTCAACGGCAGCAGCAAGTGGATCAAAGAAGAATTGGATCAAAGAGGCAGATAAATTGGAGCCGAGAAAGGAGACCTCCAGATGCACAGACAGATCAGAACAACATGAGGAGGTCAAAGGAGGGTCCCACAACCGCCGCCGGCGTCGCCGGAATCTGACCGGAACTTCACCGGGAAAGTCGCCGTCGCTGGTCAATGGCCGGTCAACGCCGGAAAGGTGCACCGGAACAGTGGGATCCTCAGCCGGAACAGTCAGCTCCAACTCAGTCAACTCCTACGACGCTACACCTTAGCTACGACGCAGAACTACGTACGGCGCGGAACTAAGGATAGCGTCGTCCCTTCCAAGCCAAGCTACGACGACGAACCTTCCTACGACGCTACACTTGGATAGCGTCGTACCCAAGGTATAGCACCGTAGGCCTTCCACAAGACCAGCTCGACCCTACGGCGCTGAACCCATCGACGATGCCAGACATGGATAGCGCCGTCCTTTGTATAGCGTCGTCGGCATTCGCATGATCTTCCAAAGTGGATAGCGTCGTCCCTTCCCCAGCTTAGCGCCGTCCGTTTCCAAGCAAGATTGTAGCGTCGTCGTGCAAGGCTTCGCGCTGCCCCTCTCTTTAGCGTCATCCATCCCAACTTGCTGCCTAGCGTCGTACTCAACAATCCTTTGCCTTGTTTAATTTAATCTAGCTCTTGTTTAATTAGTTGTAATGAGTTGATTAAAGCCCCTAATTGTTTTGTTTAGCTTAATTAATCTCTTGTAACTAGGGTTTGCCTATATATATGGCTTCCCCCAACTTCATTCCTCACCTTTTGAAATATTATTGAACATTTTGCTTGAAAGCATTTATCAATTATTCTTGAGGTCATTTGAGAGTTTGTGGGAACCGAAAACCCTCACCTATCTTCATCTATTCGATTTCTTTGCTTCGATCCATGGCATTTGAGCTGCCACCATTTATGAAAGCGATACAAGCCATAATGTGCTTAGAAACATGGGTGCATGACTTGTACAGTTATTAGAGTTTCAGATGGTCTTCATGCTTGGTTTGACTTCTGATCTTTCTTTTGTTTGATTTTGATTTTGATTTTTTTTTAAAAATCTTTGTATGGTTTATGTTTTAGCAATAAAAAACTGATAATGCAACGCACAACAATCCACCCTCGCCATATGCTTTGTTTGTTGTTGCAGTATATATGGGTAGGGATTAATTTTTCTGATTTTAGGTGTAGATTGAATCTTTTGAATCTTTAATTAGAATATTCGAATTGTACCTTGATCTTGGGACTGTTATTGCGGTTAATGGTTATACTAGATCCTTTCATGTGCTCTATAATTTATATTTACTCTTCCCACTCCAGGATTTCCGTACTTTATTAAGATTTTTATATCCATTTTATCTCTTACCTGTTTTAGAATCTGACAGCAATTGTCCAAAGTTAAATGGAGTATTTATTTATTTAGGAACCGCTACTACAGGTTGATTTCAAAGTACTTGTGCGTTTGTTTTTTTCCTTATCCCATTTACGCAAGTATTTTGCAGTTTCTTGCTTTCTTCTTTTGTTACATACATGTCAGGTATACAAGTGGTTTATGTAGGGACAAACCGCATGAATTTCTGGTGACTTTCAACTGGTTGTAATGCCAATCATTTTGATAGATCAATGTTGGGGTCCTCCCAACTATTGCCCAAAGTCAACAAAAAAATTTTAAATTGGGCACCCCTTGTGCATTATTGAGAGGTAGACACACCAATTTAATGGGAGAAGCTGTCAACAATTTTTTTCCACACACAACAGCAGCAGAGGAGAACCCAGAAGCAGAATACGAAAAATGCGGCAGGCATTCTTCTCCGTCCAGATTCTGATTTCCGGCCAACGGTGAACCAAATCTTGTCCGATCGGGCTGAAATGTTTACAGCAGGTGCGGGACATCTTGTTCTTCATTTTGTACGGTGGAGATTGAATTTCAATGGTTAGAAATTTTTGTATAATTTTCTATTCGGGGCTGCAGATTGTGTTCTTATTTTCCGATTTGGTGTTCTTGGTGGAGTTTGAGATTTTGGTGACTTTGTGTTGTTGTAAGGCCACATCTTTGGTTGTGATTTTGGCAGACTTTGGTGTAATCTCTTTCGGTGATTGTGGATTTGAGATAGGCTCAAAAGCCTCGTGGTTTTTACCTTTCGAATTGGAAGGGTTTTCCACGTAAATCCTTGTGTTCATACTTGCTTTGATTTTTTTGTTAATGTTCCTACGAAATTCTAACAACTTGGGAATTATTTGTCCGCTGCAAATTTTGATCTTGTGAAGGTATTTGGTGAATTCCCAACAGAGTGGTATCAGAGCTATTGTTGTTGTTAGAATTATGGAAATTAACACAAGCCGGATGATTTCGTTGAATGGGATGAATTATCATAAATGACAGGGGAAGATGAATGATCTTCTATTTGTAAAAAGTCTGCATCTACCTGTGTTTGTAATTTCGAAGCCAGAATCTAAATCAGATGAGGATTGGGCTTTTGAGCATCAACAGGTGTGTGGTTTTATTCGACAGTGGGTCGATGATAATGTGTTAAATCTGGTTGCTAACGAGACACATGCCAAGACGTTGTGGGATAAGATTGAAAAGCTTTATGCTTCAAAGACAGGGAATAATAAGTTATTATTGCTGAAACAATTGATACAATTGAGGTATAAGGAAGATGTTCCTATCGCTGACCATGTGAATGAGTTCCAGGGGTTATTGGATCAATTATCAAATGTTGGAGTAAAATTCAATGATGAGATTCTTGGATTATGGTTGCTAAATACTTTGCCTGATAAGTGGGAGACATTCCGAGTGTCACACACTAATTCTGCTCCCGATGGTGCAATGACTCTTCATTATGCCAAAAGCGGAATCATGAATGAGGAGATGAGGAGAAAAACTCAAGGTTCATCATCTTCACAGAATGAGTTGTTCGTTGCAGAGAATAGGGGGAGACAGAGAACCAGAAATGTTGATAAGGGCATAAAAGAAGCAAATCCAATCTCGATACATGAATGTTGAATGTCACTACTGTCACAAGAAAGGTCATATCCAGAAATATTGCTTCAAGTGCAAGAATGACAACAGGAATTCCGGTGTAGGAAAGTCTGATGATGCCTGTCATGTTGCCACGACTACAAATGATAATCTCGTTGTTGTCTTTGATAAAAATGTAGTGAATACAATTTCCTCTGATGTTAGTTGGTTGATACAGGTGCTGCAGTCCATGTCACATCGAGAATGGATTTCTTTTCTACTTACAATGCTGGTAAGTATGGTTAATTAAGGATGGGAAATAATGGTATATCTGAAGTTGTGGGCACAGGTGATATTTGTTTGAAGATAGCCAATGGATCTACATTGTGATTGAAGGATGTCAGACATGCACCGGATATTCGTATGAATCTGATTTCTATTGGGAGACTTGATAAAGATGGTTATGGAAATAATTTCTGTGATGATATATGGAAACTGAGTAAAGAATCTCTTGTGGTTGCTAAAGGTAAGATACTGAGATCAAACTTATATTTGTTGCAAGCTTCAGTTTACAGTGATGCTGTGAACCTGGTGGAGAAGCAAAATTCCCCTGAATTATGGCACTGGAGGTTGAGTCACATAAGTGCTAAAGGACTCGAAACTCTAGTGAGAAAAAATGCTATTTCTGGATTGAATAATGCAAATTTGGAGAAATGTCCACATTGTTTTGCAAGAAAGCAACACCCAGTTTCATTCAAAACTCATCAACCTCGACGAATGCAGAATTTACTGGACTTGGTGCATTCAGATGTCTTCGGTCCGTTGAAGGTACACTCATTTAGTGGTGCATCTTATTTTGTGACATTTATTGATGATCATTCCAGGAAGCTATGGGTCTATGTGTGGAGATCAAAGGATAAAGTACTTGATAAGTTCAAGGATTTCCATGCTTTAGTCGAAAGACAAACTGGAAGAAAGTTGAAGTGCATCCGTACTGATAATGGGGGAGAGTATCGTGGACCATTTGAGGATTATTGCAGGAAACAGGGGATTCGACATCAAAAGACACCTCCAAAAACACCTCAGTTGAACGGGTTAGCTGAGAGAATGAATCAAACATTATTGGTAGAGGCGTCAAGACGGGCTGGCGGGGCGACACGGGCCAAGCCCACTCCAGCCCACCATTTTACGGGCTTAGGCGGGCTGGGCCCACGGCGGGGCGGGTTAGAATAACCTTAGCCCAGACCAACCCACCGGCGGGTTGTGGGCCAGGCGGGCTAGCCCGCGGTTTTTTTATTTAATTAATAAATTAATTTTTAATTATATAATAAATTGTATAATATTGTTATTTATCCAAAATTAAATATATTAACTAATTTTAAAATTAAATATACTTTAATAAAATCTAAAATAATTTAGTTTAATTGTATAGTATTCTTTTTTTGAAAAAAATTAGTTGAAAAAGTAATGTTAAGTAACTCATGTCATATAAAGTGAGCTTTAAAATTATTATAATTTAATTTAGTTAATATAATTCAATTTATAATTTCTTTAATATAAAAAAATTATAATTTGAATTATATTAACTAATATCAAATTAAAATATATGAATTCAAATAATATTCAACTAATCAATATTCTTACAAATACATATATTATTTAGATTTTCATCACAAACTTAATAAAAAATTAAATAAATTAAATTTTTGGCTTAGCCCGCGGGCCGACCCGCACCCACCGCGGGCCAGCCCAAGCGACGGCAGGTTCAGGCGGGCTAGCCCGTTTAGGCCCGCTTCCAAACGGGTCTTTATTTATTCAGCCCAACCCACCCTTTTGGGAGGCGGGGGCGGGCTGGCCCAACGGGCCAAGCCCATTTTGACAGCTCTGATTATTGGAGACAGTTCGATGTCTTCTGGAAGAGTCAAAACTTCTTAAGTCCTTTTGGGGTGAAGCTTTATTGACTGCTACACATGTGATCAATCTGAATCCTACAGTTGCTCTTAATGGAGATGTTCCAGATGCAGTTTGGAAAGGTAAAAATTCATCATATGATCATTTGAGAGTATTTGGTTGCAAGGCCTATGTTCATGTTCCAAAAGATGAGAGATCAAAGCTTGATGTGAAAAGCAAGTCGTGCATCTTTTTGGGCTATTGTCAAGATGAGTTTGGCTATAGATTGTATGATTTAGCTACAAAGAAGCTCGTAAGGAGTCGTAATGTTGTGTTTATGGAAAATCGGACAATTGAAGATTTGCAGAAATCTGATTCCTATGCTCAAGATGACTTTGTAGATGTTGAGCCAGTTCCTATAACACGATCGCCAGCTGGAGATGATACAGAAGAACAGGATATGCAACAAGATCAGACAGATGATGATCATGGTGATGGTGCACAACACTCTATGGATGATGGCAATGATGATTTTGATCATGCTCAACAGGTTCCTCTCAGGAGATCTACAAGAGATAGACAACAGTCTACTAGATATTCGCCTGGTGAATATGTTCTTTTGACTAATGAAGGAGAACCTGAATGCTTTGATGAAGCAATTGAGAGTGTGGATAAAGAGCATTGGTTGCATGCCATGAAAGATGAGATGAAGTCTCTTTATGATAATGATACCTTTGAGTTGGTGAAATTACCAAAAAGGAAAGAGAGCCCTGAAAAATAAGTGGGTGTACAAGCTAAAGCAAGAACAAGGTTCTTTGACACCAAAGTATAAAGCAGGATTGGTGGTTAAAGGCTTCGAGCTGAGAAAATGAATTGATTTTGATGAAATCTTTTCTCCAGTAGTTAAATTGTCTTCTATTCGATTTGTGTTAGCTATGGCTGCAAGGCTTGACATGGAGATCGAACAAATGGATGTGAAGACAACATTTCTTCATGGTGATTTAGATGAAGATATCTATATGGAGTAACCTGAGGGATTTCAAGTGCAGGGCAAAGAAGATTATGTCTACAAATTGAAAAAGTGCTTGTATGGTTTGAAACAAGCTCCTCGACAATGGTACAAGAAGTTTGAGTCAGTGATGCAACAGCATGGTTATCGAAAGCTCAATGTTCATTGTGTATTTGTGCAGAGGTATTCTGAAAATGATTTCATTATCTTGCTGCTCTATGTTGACGACATGTTAATTGTTGGTCAAAATATTTCAAGAATTAGGGAGCTGAAGCAAGAGTTGAGCAAGTGCTTTTCTATGAAAGATTTGGGAGCTGCAAATCAAATTCTTGGCATAAGAATTTTAAGGGATAGAAAAGTTGGTAAACTTTGGCTATCGCAAGAGAATTATATTCAAAAAGTGCTTCAAAGGTTTTATATGGAAATGGCTAAGCCTGTTAGTACTCCATTGGCAAAACACATGAAATTGAGTGTTTCTCAATGTCCTTCAACTGAAGAAGAGAAGAAAGATATGGAAAATGTTCCCTATTCATCAGCAGTTGGAAGTTTGATGTATGCAATGGTGTGCACAAGGCCTGATATTGCCCATGGTGTGAGCACTGTAAGTCGTTTTCTCTCAAATCCTGGAAGAGAACATTGGAAAGCTGTGAAGTGGATCTTGAGATATCTTCGTGGTACATCATATTTGAAACTTTGTTTTGGAAGTGAGGATTTAGTCATTCGTGGCTTCACTGATGCTGATATGGCGGGTGATATTGATACTCGCAAATCCACTTCAGGTTATGTGATTGTCTTTGCAGGGGGAGCAATCTCTTGGCAATCTAGAAGGCAGAAATGTGTTGCGTTGTCAACAACTGAAGCTGAATTTATTGCAGCTACTGAAGCGTGCAAGGAGATGCTTTGGGTGAAGAAATTTTTCAATGAGCTTGGCTATACTCAAGAGAGGTACGCCTTACTTTGTGACAATCAAAGTGCTATCCATCTTAGTAAACATCCTAGCTTTCATTCAAAGTCTAAACACATTGATACGAGATATCATTGGTTGCGTGATGTGTTGGATGAGAAATCGATATACCTTGAGAAGGTACATACAGATGAGAATGGAGCTGATATGCTTACGAAATGTGTACCAAGATGGAAATTTGAATTTTGTTGCTCACTTGTCGGGATGACAAGTTCCTCCACATAGTCGGGAGGATGGGGAGATTTGTTGGGGTCCTCCCAACTATTGCCCAAATTCAACAAAATAATTTTAAATTGGGCACCCCTTGTGCATTATTGAGAGGTAGACACGCCAATTTAATGGGAGAAGCTGTCAACAATTTTTTTCCACACACAGTTGTAGCAGAGGAGAACCCAGAAGCAGAATACGAAAAACGCAGCAACCATTCTTCTCCATCCAGATTCCGATTTCCGGCCAAACGGTGAACCAAATCTTGTCCAATCGGGCTGAAATTTTTACAGCAAGGTGCGGGACATCTTGTTCTTCATTTTGTACGGTGGAGATCGAATTTCAACGGTTAGAAATTTTTGTATAACGTTCTGTTCGGGGCTGCAGATTGTGTTCTTATTTTCCGATTTGGTGTTCTTGGTGGAGTTTGAGATTGTGGTGACTTTGTGTTGTTGTAAGGCCACATCTTTGGTTGTGATTTTGGCAGACTTTGGTGTAATCTCTTTTGGTGATAGTGGATTTGAGATAGGCTCAAGAGCCTCGTGGTTTTTACCTTTCGAATTGGAAGGGTTTTCCACGTAAATCCTTATGTTCATGCTTGCTTTGATTTTTTGTTAACGTTCCTACGAAATTCTAACAACTTGGGAATTATTTGTCCGCTGCAAATTTTGATCTTGTGAAGGTATTTGGTGAATTCCCAACAATCAAGCCTGGTGATTTTTCTGGTATTATTCGGAATGCAAGCTTAGAAGCAATTGACTTGATCGAGGTTGAGCTTTTACCATGAATTCTATATGTTGTTGTAAGCTTCTTTGTTTATATTTTTAAGTTTCAATCCATTTTCAATCCATTCTGATTAGGTTTAAGTTGCTTCATTTTCAAACAATGGCTATATCTGCTTTTCTGCAATAATGTTTTTCGTTGCCCTATGATTGCAATTGAAAACCTGGTATTCCAAAGTTGAGCATGTGAAAAGGGTGAAAACCTAATCTTTATACATTCTTTTCTGTTTAATCTCACTGTTCAAATTAATTCATATCAAGTCTCGCGCGGCGTAGCGCGCGAAGTACAGGTTTTACAACGCGCGCGACGCAGCGCGTGACGTTGTGTGGATTTTAATTGCGGAGTAGTCGGCATGTACGATTTTTGTGGAATTTTAACATTGTCTGATGTTCGCCAAACTTGTTGAATTTAGTTTGGAAAAGAAAGAAATCTTTCTATTGAGAAATGTGGGCATTTAGACGAAGCATTAGCCGACCTCATGAAAAGTATCCATTCGCCAATATCAGCATTATCAACAGAATAAAGGAACGAAAAGAATGTCCAACCACCCCCTAGCTAGCCATCCATCCAGCATAGATTTTCATATGAAATGACACTCGAAATGAGTAGAAATTCGACAAAAATTGATACAAGACATACAGTACTTTTCTGAGTACTATACAGAATCTCAAACCTATTGTAAGCATCAAAAGTACTGAATATCAGGCGATTGGCCAACAAGGGGAATTTTAGTGACTAATATTAGTAAGGTTGAATCATGACTCACCATCATCCTTGGTAATACATTGGTGTGTAGAGAGCAAAAGAAACTTCAGCTTTAGGTGTTTGTCCATATAGGTCAAAACAGAATTTTGCCTGCAGACCAACATTAAAGCCCTTAGAAATAAAACATATAAATAAAGCCCTTAGGAATCCATTAAAGCCTACAATATTAGCATCCAACATGAGAAACAGAAAAATAAAAGAAAAGAAAAACGTACCAGTTTGTAAAATGAAATCAATTGAAGAAAATTAAAGCCATGGCTGTGAGAGAGAAATTGTAGGAGTCGATGCATTGAGACCTTGCTTGTCATGTATTGCAGTTTCCAGTACATTGTACTGATTGCTGATAGAAGAGTATATTGAGTTGGAGTATGCAATCTTGGCCTGCATCAGGGATTCATATCACCCAACAATAATTTATTGGTTCAGAAAACAGCTTCGTATATGCATGAAAACCACTGAGAAACAGACAGAAACCCCAAGGTGATGGAAGTCCCTCCATTAACATTACGCAGTCCTGCAATTAACTATGCTAGGAAAATACAGGTTCTTTTTCTCAGGTTCTCCATTTAAGCTATCAAAACAGTCCAAAAATCCCAACACAACTAATAGATAACAGTCACTTAACTAACTTAGGAATCAGGGCAAGCAAATATAGTTGTATATGTAGCAAAGAGTTAATGCATGTATTTGACAACTACTGCCTTTATTCCCCACCACTTCTTTATATAGTTATTTACTCCTATTACAAATCATGATAAGAAAATGCAAATCTTCTTATAAATTGGGAGAAGACATAAACCTACCTATTTCAGACGAATGATATTCTCTCCTTCCATTATTTTGTAGCAACTAAATCATTCAAATATACCACAAAGAAGCTCTGATATCTGTTCACATTACCATATGTTTCAATAACAGTCTTGCGAAGACAAAAATGCTATGGTAAACAAGGTTGCAGGACAAATGCTATGCAGGACTTAAATACCTTCGAAATCGTTGTTGGTTTATTCAGTTCAGCTGTAATTAGGAAAGCCCAAGGCTGGGGGAAGATGTGCGCATGCTGAACGACACAGAAAATTAGGACGACAGCTCCAAAAGACACCTGCAACAAAGAAAAAAGAATCAGAAAATGCACACTCTTAAAAACCCATGAAAGCACTCTGGTCTCAAATAAGATATATTTCGCTCAATCTGTCGCATAAGAATGGTAGCATATAGTTGATTGATAAAATACTATTACGAGTCCAAGCCGCCAATATTAGAGAGCCGGGAGCTAGAATATCCGGTTTCAGGAGATCCCCCTCTTGAAAACTGTAATCCTTGATGTTACACGAGCGGAGAACAAAGCCACTTAACTCGCCCTGTCCAATCTCTTGGTGTAGAGACATTGTAGTAGTCTATGAGTTCCTATAGAGTAATAACAGGAAACGCCGTTCTTTAAACTTTCTGTCACATTTGGACTATATGAATAATCAAGGGAAATGATAACAGTAGCCACCATGAATAAGCTAACATCCGTAATGAGAATCCCGGGAACACCAACAGGAACATGATAGAATTTTGACCCTGGAGAAGCAATTTCGACTGAAACGACGAAGCCAACTGCACCAAGACTCCGGGTAGTATTAATCCTGCACGGGTTATTTGTTGCACGGATCTAATGGAACTGCCACCATGGTGAATTTCTCATTTGCATGCGTGGCAGCTGCATAATAGCGAAAACTTGTCAAGTTAGAGAAAAGAATAAAATAACTTAAAGCTCAGAAAAATCTAATCTATATAATAAATCCTGAATACTTTTTGGCATGTGCAGACTCTTTTGTCCTTATTAAATTTTGATTTATCATTCTTAATTTTAAGGGGTTAATCAGTCATTATATGCTATTTTTTAGATCAACGGTCCTTATAAAAACACATAGGCAGACTGATAGTTGCTGAGTAATCGTTGAGTAATGCCATATCATCAGACACATCATCAATATCTATATTTAAAAAATAAATATATCTATTAATATAAAAAAATCTTGAAAAAATCTTCCTATATAGTTTAAAAAGCTATAAGATTACAACTATATATAATACATTATATTATTTGATTGTATACATAATACATAATATTTAAAAAATATATATAATCCTATATCAATATAAGGAATATAATAACAATATTTTAAATAAAAATATTTCATCAAAAATATGTTGTAAACATTAAATTGACCATAAAATTATTGATTAATATAAAATGACTAATCACCTAAAATTTTTTATATTATCTATATAATAAATTCTGAATACTTTTTGGCATTTGCAGACTGTATTGCCCTTATTAAATCTAATATTTTTATTTGAAACCTTATTAAAAATATCAAATCAAGGATACATCTGTAAATCATTATAAAACACCATGAACATATCTACGATTCTTATGATGACGCCTCATAAACGCCACGTCATCCTCTCAAAAATACCAAATGCTGACACGTGTCATCTATATAATAAATCTTGAATTAAATTTAATATATTTTAAATCTTTTTAAATAATATCTTTCTAACTAATCAACATCTATATTTAGAAAATAAATCTATATTAATATAAAATTATCTTGATTAAATCATTCTATCTTTATTAGAAAGATATAAAATTGTAAATAAATTAAATGATACTATATATTTTATATTTTATAAATATATAATTAAAGTTTTTTTGGTAACAATCTATCTTCTACATAATATAAATCCTGAATACTTTTGGCATGTGCATACCGTATTACCCTTATTGTATCTTTTTTTTATCTTCATTCTTAATAAAAAATATCAAATCAAGGTTATATCTGTAAATCATTATAAAACATGATCAAACATATCAACCGCTCTCATCATGACACATAAAAAATACCACAAGTTGCCACGTGTCATCTATATAATAAATCCTGAATTATTGCCCTTATTGTATCTTATATTTTTATCTTCGTTCTTATTAAAAAATATCAAATCAATGTTATATCTGTAAATCATTATAAAACATGATCAAACATTCAACGTCTCTTATCATGACACATCATAAACGCCATATCATCCTCTAAAAAATATCACAAGCTGCCACGTGTCATCTAAATGCTTCCTTTGTTTTGTTTATTTTTTTTCACTTCAAAACATACAGTGAATTTATGTTACCATTATTTTTTTGATACTTTGAAAATAAATACTTATGAACATAATCTTAAATTTTGTAATTTTAAATTTATCAAAAGGTCAGCAAATGAATTAATCGATTTTATGTGTCATATGTTGATCTATTGCCAAGAAAAATGTGAAGACCCAAAAGGTTAAATATATAATTGTCCAAATAGAGATTTTCTTTGCATGGAATCATGCATAGCACTAAAAATATGTATTATACTTATAATGATGTGCCAAAAAAATATATTGGACTATATATTAGCAAGAAAAAGAAAAAGTCTGATGAATGATCATTCTATGATAGTTGAATAGATTGCTTATGTGATTTAAAACATAAGCGTAAAAAGTGGTTTCTGCTTTATCGAAATAACTGATTATAATAATTAGGGCAATAACTGAATATAAAATTATTGGATAATAATTTTATATTCAATGTTTAATAACTCATTTTTGGATTCATTCTCCAATATTAAATCATTATTCAAATTTAAGAAAAATGACGAATATAATAAAGTATGATAGTTTGGATTCACTCAATAAAACAAATATGATTGGAGAATGATTCTAAGAGGGTGTTTGGATAAGCGGTATGAAAAGTGATTATCTGATTATTGCATTTTCAAAACGCAAATAATCAGTTTAGCCGCTAAAAAATGGTGCTGCAAACCTGATTATTTACGTTTTGAAAACGCAATAATCAGATAATCTATTTCATATCGCTTATCCAAACACCCACTAAGAGTAATTCATTTATGGGACAGTTATAATATATTATGTGTTAGGGATATTTTTAGTATTGTGAAGATGTTCGTCATTTTGGCCGTTGTTGCAACACCGTGTCAACAACGCTTTATTATCTTCACTGGAAAAAGCACAGGATAGTACAGTGACGTGGCATTTCCCCTAGCAGGCCTTAGAGGGTTTTAGATGGGCCTTAAACCCATATAAATACCTGTCTTCGTCCTTGAGGGTGTATGAGAGTAGAGAGCCGCAATCACAGTCTAGTTTACAGAGGATTAACAGCTTCAAGAGCTGTGATTATGGCGTTTTGAAAGCTGCTGAAGAGAAACCCCCTGGTTTACGTTGTTTGCAGAAGGCACCAACAACCATCCTGCTGCTGGTATATCTTTACCTGTTGTGTCTTCTACAATTCTTTATGGGGTATTTAAGATTGTGTTTAGGTATTTCTTAGATCATTGATTTGTAAACACAATCGGTGTGTAGTGTAGGTGTCTTAGCACCTTTGAGCTCAATTTGATTGATTAGCTAGGTTCATCAAACACCACGTTAGTACCTGCCGATGAATTGTTTGCATTAGGGTAGATGTTTGATGCTCCCTTGTGTTCTTCCTAGTCTATTTGGGTAGATAGGAGAGTTCATTGGAATGCAAGGGTATGTAAAGTGTGATTGACTCTCGTTCAATCAGTTTGGTGGTGATCTAGTGGAATCCCTGGCTTGGTGCCCCCAGATGTAGATCAGTGGATCGAACTGGGTGATCAAATCTCTTGTGTTCCTATTTGTTCATTCCGCACTCTGTTTCTTGTATTTGCCTCTGGTTGTATTTTACTGGTTGTTGAGACATCGCTCAAACAACTCTTACAGGGTTTACATATTCTGGTTGGGCCTGTCAATTGGTATCAGAGCAGGGCTCTAACGTTTAACTGAGTCCGGTCCAATATGAATAGAGAAGGTGGCTCTGTCTCGAGACCTCCTCTATTTGATGGTTCGAATTATCCATTCTGGAAGAATCGAATGAGGATATTTCTTAAGCACACTGGTGTAGATGTCTGGAACGCTGTTCTAACTCCCTGGGAACAACCTATGAAAGAGGTCCGCACGCCTGCTACTGAAACCTCTGCTGCCATTACTACTTTTGTTCCTGCTACTCAAGAAGAAATGTCAGCTGCTCAGAAGAACAAGGAACAAGGGAACAACACGGCATTGAATTGTCTATTCAACTCTGTGGATGAATCGCAATATCACATCATTTCGAACTGTGAGACAGCCTATAAAGCCTGGACTGCTTTGGAAGCAGCCTATGAATGATCCTCTGATGTTCAAGCCTTGAAGCTTCAAAGAATTGAGTCTGCCTTTGATAGCATTCGGATGCATGAGGATGAGAATATTGCTGCATATCATGCTCGGTTCAAGAAGTTGGTCAATGAGGCACAGTCTTTTGGCTTGAAGTATGATAATGCAAAGTTGGTTCGAAAGATGCTGAGGACAGTTACTCGTAGATATCAATCTAAGGTGTCAACTCTTGAAGAACTTGAGAAGACCAAATCCTTTACTCTTGAGGCATTGGTTGGTTCACTTCAGACTTTTGAAATGAACTACTTGGAAGAGGAGCCTACACGAAATCTAGCTTTCAAAGTTGAAGATGAGATTCAGTGCATCGACAATGAAGAGAAGGCTTACCTGACCAAGAAGTTGGCAAGGATGTTACAGGACAAGAGAGCCAAGAAGCTGAACTTCAAGAAAGATGATAAAGGACGTTATCAGCGAGGTGTTTCATCATCCCGTGAACAACCTTCCAAGCATAAGTCAGACAACTCCTATGATAAGAGGAAGGGTTACAAGAAGATGGAATTACCTGAAACCTTCAAGAATTTAAAGTGTTATGATTGTGAAGGTGTTGGTCATAAAGCCTCTGAATGTCCTACTGCTAAGAGAAGGGTTGGAAAAGCTCTTCAAGCTACCTTAAGTGATGGTGAGGTCAGTTGTTCGTCTAAGGAAGAAGGAGATGACAGCGAGAATGAGGAGATGATAGCCTTTACTGTGAAAGACGTTGTTCTAACAACCGATGACACTCTATCCAAACACTTGTCTGATACAGAGTCTCATGAATCCGACAGTGATGCTAGCAGATATGACTATGATGAACTACTTGCAGGTTATGAATCGGTGAAAGAAGATCATGCTGTAGCTGTTGCAGAGAACAAGAAACTGCTTGATCAGAAGGGAGATCTACTGATTCTTATTGATGAGAAGGATGCTGAAATCACAAGTCTCAAGACATCTTTGGTTACTATGACTACTGAGAGAGATACTCTATTGGAAGAAAACACTGCTTTGCTTGCCAAAACCCAGAAGATAGATAACATGGTTAAAGGCAAAGACAAGCTTGATGCGATCATTAGTCAAGGGAAATCACCATCCAATAAAGAAGGAATTGGATACAAGCGCAATGCTAGACCTAACAAGAAAGCTGCACCTACCTTTGTGCGTGCAGGTACACTTGAGACCAGCTCATCCAAGACACCTGATAAAGATGATTGTTTAGAGTCCCCCAAGAAAAGCAAAGACTGCCCTTATTGTAAATTCCAGGGTCATCCTGTTCAACTCTGTCAAAGACTTACCCAAGATCTCCTTGGTGGTCGCCCGGTTGTTTGGCCATCGCTGGAACTACAGAAGCAGGTCAAACTTACTATGATGTGGATTCCCAAATCCAAGATTGTCCCCAAGATGTGTCTTGTTGTACTTTCAGCTCAGAAAGGACCCAATGATGGTAAATGGTACTTTGACAGTGGCTGTTCTCGACATATGACAGGTAAAAAGGATTTCCTTCTTGACTATGTTGAATCTGATTGTGGAGAAGTCCTCTATGGAAATGGTGCACGTAGCAAAATTTGTGGATATGGGAAAGCAAAAGGTGCAAACATGGGGTTTCTAACTACTGTGTACTATGTTGCTGATCTATCTACAAACCTAATTTCCATAAGCCAACTCTGTGATGAGAAATTTTTTGTTGGTTTCACTGATGCTGATTGCATGGTTATTGATCCCGCATACAATTGTGTTATTAAGGGAGTTCGATCATCTAACAATTGTTATGTTTTAAAGCCTGCTGTGGAATCAGTTTTTCTGTCTCAGGTTGAAACAGCAAAGTTGTGGCATCAAAGATGTGGGCATATGAACTACAAATCTCTTATCCAACTTAGCAAATCTGGCGTTGTTCGAGGGTTGCCCAAACTACAGAGCAAAGCCAAGGTAGTCTGTGGAGCTTGCACTAAGGGTAAACAAATCCACTCATCTCACAAAGTAGTGGATACAATTCAGACCACAAGGTGCCTTGAGCTGTTGCACATGGATTTGATGGGACCAACAGAAGTGCCTAGCCTAGGTGGTAAGAGGTACATCTTTGTATGCGTTGATGATTTTTCTCGTTATACTTGGGTTGATTTTTTAAAATCCAAGGATGAGGCTGTGTCAGTGTTCTCCAAGCTATCTTTAAAGATCATGGCTGAGAAGGATCTCAAGATAGGGCGTATTCGATCTGATCATGGAAAAGAGTTTGAAAATCAGTTGTTCGCACAACTCTGCAACAACCTTGGTATTGCTCATGAATATTCAGCCCCACATACTCCACAACAGAATGGTGTGGTTGAGCGTAAGAACCGTACTCTCCAGGAGATGGCTCGATCTCTTCTCCATGCTAGTAACCTTGGGAAGCGTTTTTGGGCTGAAGCTGTCAATATTTCTTGCTACATCATCAATCGTGTGTACATGCGACCTCAGACAACCACTACTCCTTATGAGATTTGGAGAGGAAAGACTCCTAACATCTCTCACCTTCATGTCTTTGGAAGCTTGTGCTATGCCTTGAAGGATCGAACTATTGTCAAAAAATTCGATTCCAAATCTGATGAAGCTATTTTCTTGGGATATTCAGTGGATTCAAGAGCCTACCGGGTTTATTTGAAGAGAACTTCCAAGGTTATTGAAACTATTAATGTTGTCTTTGATGATGCTAATCTTTCTGCAGGTTCAGTCTCTTCTCAAGATGATGATGATGATCCAATTCGGATTATTCCTCATGTCTCCTCCAGTGCCTCTCCTGAAGTAATGCCTCCCTCCGATCCTATTGATGTTTCTGATACTGAAGACGGTGATCCGGTTGTTGATACAACTGATGAACAACCTTCAGCTCCAGATTCTCCTAAAAGGCGAGGTCCAAAACGTGGTCCACGAGCACCTAAGTATCACTCTAAGGATGATATCATTGGCGATCCCTCTGGTCCTAGACAGACTCGAGGTCATCAATTAAACATTTCTGAATTGGCAAATATGTGCTTTCACATTATGCATTGTTTTGTTTCATCTATTGAACCTAAGAATGCTAATGAGGCTTTGCAAGATGAGTTTTGGATAGCTGCCATGCAGGATGAATTGCTACAGTTTAAACGCAATGATGTTTGGGAGTTGATGGAACAACCAGCTGGTGTGAATGTCATTGGCACTAAATGGGTTTTTCGCAACAAGACCGGTGAACATGGGAAAATCATTCGCAATAAAGCTCGCTTGGTTGCACAAGGCTTTACTCAGATTGAAGGTCTAGACTATGATGAGACATTCGCTCCTGTTGCTCGCATTGAGGCTGTAAGATTATTACTTGCTATCTCTTGCTCTCTTGGTTTTAAATTATATCAAATGGACATCAAAACTGCCTTTCTGAATGGCTACATCAAGGAAGACATCTATGTGTCTCAGCCCCTTGGTTTTGAATGCCCTGATCATCCTGACTATGTTTATAAGGTCAAGCGTGCTCTTTATGGTTTAAAGCAGGCTCCACGTGCCTGGTATGAACGCTTGTCTACCTATCTCTTGGCTAAAGGCTATGTGCGTGGTAATGTTGATAAGACGTTGTTTGTACAACGTACAAACAACCATCTATTAGTCGCACAGATTTATGTGGATGATATTGTTTTTGGCTCTACTTCAGACGAACTTCGAGATGCATTTGTACACTCCATGCAAACTGAATTCGAGATGAGTATGATGGGTGAGCTCACATTCTTCTTAGGGTTGCAGATTAAGCAAACTTCTGATGGGATTTTTCTTAATCAAGAGAAGTATGTTGGCACCATGCTTCAGAAATTCAAAATGGAAGACTGCAAGATTGCCAGATCACCCCTTGGTCAGCATGACAAGATCACTAAAGATGAATCAGGGGCTTCTGTTAATCAGAAAATGTATCGCAGCATCATTGGCAGTCTCTTATATCTCACTGCCAGTCGTCCGGATATCTCCTTCAGTGTTGGTGTGTGCGCTAGATATCAATCTGATCCTAAGGAATCCCACCTTCGTGCTGTGAAACGGATTCTTCGTTATATTAAAGGTACTCCTGGCCTTGGTCTCTGGTATTCTAAACGGTCTTCATTGGAGCTAATTGGTTATACAGACTCGGATTGGGCTGGTTGTTCTGACGACCGAAAATCAACCACTGGTGGCTGCTTTTACCTTGGACAGAACTTAGTCAGCTGGTATTCTCGTAAGCAAAATGTTGTTGCTTTATCTACTGCGGAGGCTGAATATATTGCTGCTGCACATTGTTGTACTCAATTAATTTAGATGCGTCAAATGCTTCTGGATTATGGTATTTCCTTGGATGATTTCCTTATTCACTGTGATAATACCAGTGCTATTAATATTTCCAGGAATCCAGTCCAACATAATCGGAGTAAACATATTGACATTCGATTTCATTTCATTCGGAATCTGGTTGAGGATGGTCTCTGCAAGATTCAGCATCTCTCGTCGTTGGAACAACTCGCGGACATCCTCACAAAGAACTTGGAAACATCTCGATTTGAGACCCTGAGGCGCAGTTTGGGCCTCTGTTTTTCTCACTGAATGGGTTTGATTCGGGCGGGCCACTGCTTTACTTGATTTATTATTCTCTAGGCCCAAGCCCAAGCCCAGGGGGAGATTCTTTCCACCGATTGCGACGGTTGCCGGTAGCTCCACTACTCATAACACGTCTCCACTCTCTCTCTCCCCAGTCGATTCTGCAGATACTCCAGTTTCTCCCGTTCCTCGCGAAATTTGAATTCTCATTAGCAATGGCGTCCCCTTCTCACTCAATTGTCACTCCTGATGAAGTCGTTGATGCCCAGCCTCTTGCCGTTGATGACTCGCTCTACAAGGCTCGACTTGCTGCTCAATCGCCTGATGATGATCAGTTTCAGGATGCTCAAGAAGATGTCGATGCTGCCATTGATGACTATTTCGCAGCTGATCCTGATGACGCGGATATAGAGGTTCATCCTGATGCTGAGAAGGGTTCTTACCCTCAACCTCCCTCGGACAATGTTGAGACTCCATCGGTTGGCGCAGATCCAAAAGCGGATGTTCCAACAACAGCAAACCCTAACACGGGTGCTGGAAGTTCGACATCTCCTCCGGTCCCTGCCCCCGGTGCGTCTCCGTCCGCTTCTGTCCCTCCTGGTACTAGTTCGCCTCTTTCGCCTTCGGCTGTTGCCACTGGTGATGGGTTGCTCTTATTGGATCCTGGATTGAATGCTCCGCCTCACTCTGGGACTGCCCAACAAGTTCCGTTCGGTGGGTCGCCTACTGAGGATGTTCCAACCACTGAGGAACAACCATCTCGACCTGATACAGATGATATTCCTCTGGATGAGATTAGGAGATCACTTCGTGAGAAAGGGAAGCGCAAGGCTGTTCCGACACCATCCAAACAACCTTCGCAGTAAAAGTCTAAGAAGGGTCCTTCTAAGAAGAAGTCTGCCCCTGTTCTCCAGGAATCCGATGCGCATTCTCCTCTGTATTTCTCCGCTGATGGAGAAAGGTATGCCTTGGAAACCCTTCACTCTCGTGGTTTCATATCTGAGGAATGTTATGTGCATCCCTATTATGATCAAATTGGTTTTTCTGAATATCTAGAGAAGAAACATCTGTCTGTTTGGGCTACTTCTCTTAAGCGTTATTCCCCTACTGTGGTTCGTGAATTTTATGCCAATTTGCATCCTGATATCCTTGATCCTGTTTCCCCTTGGTACTGTAAGATTTACCTTCGTGGAGAGTTGCTTGACTTTACTCCCTCTGTTTTGAATGAGTTGTTGGAACTTCCTACCAACACTGATATGAACAACCCCTTTGATCTGCTTAATGCTGAGCTAGCTACTATAGCCTCTACTATTTCTGCCTCTAAGAAATCTGCTTTTGGTAGACGTGCTATGAGTCCTTCAGACCTTTCTATGAAATTCAATTGTCTGTTTAGGATTGGAGCTTCCAATTTCTTACCTACCTCAAATGCTAGCCAGCTTAGTTCTCACATGGGAAAATTCTTGTATTCCATTGATGAGTGTCCTGAGATCCTTAACTATGGTTACCTGATCATTAAGCATATGTTGAGGTTCTCTCATGACAAAATTGAGAAGAATACCCAATTGCCTTATCCTGCTCTCATAACCCTGTTTGCTCATTCCTGCCACCTGCTTGCCTCTAATGAGACATTCATTAAAGTCAAGAAACACTTACCTTCTGATAAGCTCAAAGGTCTCCACAATGACTTCAAGCTTGGTCCTCAAAAGCTTGGGTCAGCTCTAGTTGATCATATCCGAACTGAGCTGCAACAGGTTGAAAAGGAGTTAGGCATCTTGAATGACAAGCAGATGGGCCTGAAGTGGAAGGTTCGAAAGCTGGTTGCCCTACTTCCACACTCTTTTGATGCTCCAGCTGAGGGGGAGGATGATTCTGAGGGTACTCCCTGATCTGCCAAGTAAGGGGGAGTGACAGTGGATAGGATTGCAGGATTGCTGATTGTTTCACTGATGTTGGAACATCTTTTGTATTTTCTGGTTTTTCAGACTATGGATTTTTCTGGTTTTTGGGAATTCTGTAATTGCTGGATTTCTTGGATATTTCTCTGGGCTGTTATTGGATACTCTTCTGGATATTGGTATCTTTTATGAATGGATGTTTTGTCTATGCCTATTCTTCTTCAGCTCATATTGTTTGTGGCATGTTTACTTGTTGAGTTTCCTCTGCTCTTTGATCTTTATTATGACTGTCTGTGCTTTCTCCACTGTTTTGACTACTTGGCCCGATCATCTCCACAAAGGGGGAGATTGTTAGGGATATTTTTAGTATTGTGAAGATGTTCGTCATTTTGGCCGTTGTTGCAACACCGTGTCAACAACGCTTTATTATCTTCACTGGAAAAAGCACAGGATAGTACAGTGACGTGGCATTTCCCCTAGCAGGCCTTAGAGGGTTTTAGATGGGCCTTAAACCCATATAAATACCTGTCTTCGTCCTTGAGGGTGTATGAGAGTAGAGAGCCGCAATCACAGTCTAGTTTACAGAGGATTAACAGCTTCAAGAGCTGTGATTATGGCGTTTTGAAAGCTGCTGAAGAGAAACCCCCTGGTTTACGTTGTTTGCAGAAGGCACCAACAACCATCCTGCTGCTGGTCTTTACCTGTTGTGTCTTCTACAATTCTTTATGGGGTATTTAAGATTGTGTTTAGGTATTTCTTAGATCATTGATTTGTAAACACAATCGGTGTGTAGTGTAGGTGTCTTAGCACCTTTGAGCTCAATTTGATTGATTAGCTAGGTTCATCAAACACCACGTTAGTACCTGCCGATGAATTGTTTGCATTAGGGTAGATGTTTGATGCTCCCTTGTGTTCTTCCTAGTCTATTTGGGTAGATAGGAGAGTTCATTGGAATGCAAGGGTATGTAAAGTGTGATTGACTCTCGTTCAATCAGTTTGGTGGTGATCTAGTGGAATCCCTGGCTTGGTGCCCCCAGATGTAGATCAGTGGATCGAACTGGGTGATCAAATCTCTTGCGTTCCTATTTGTTCATTCCGCACTCTGTTTCTTGTATTTGCCTCTGGTTGTATTTTACTGGTTGTTGAGACATCGCTCAAACAACTCTTACAGGGTTTACATATTCTGGTTGGGCCTGTCATTATGAAATAAAGAATTGAAAATCATAGTGCTTATGGGATGTCAATGTGACAGTATAATAATTTCCTACATAATCACATCTATATAAGTAATTTTTATATTACAATAGTGACATAATGGTTAATATAACAGTATGATCAGATGCATCCTTTTATATGGCGAAATCATAACATGCCTTTATAATTCTTTTGAAGAAGGAAAAATTTACTCTACAAGAAATTTCCCAATCAAATCATACGTCAAGAAATTTCTGAAGTGCATAAAGTTTGACAACCAAAAATATTGATGATAAATTATACAAAAGTAGCACCAATTGCAGATGACCGAACTATGGTAACGATAAATATGCAAGACTGAATCAAATTTTATAACCTACGTTATATCTAAGAACTGATTGCAGCCCCACGACAACCATCTGATTGCCTGATTGGTATATGAACTAAAATTTTTATAGTTTTCAGAGTTATATTTCTATTTATCGTTAAATTTTAAAATACATATTAATAATAACTTAAAATATTATAGTAAACACTAATCCTATAATCTCTAACAAAATTTTTTCATAATCTCCATAATATTTTGAAACATAACATATAATCAAAAAGTAATTATAATTAAAATTCATTAATTATAAAATTAAGATTAGTCCATAGAAACTAATCGAAACAAAATTTAAAATTCATTTATAAGATTTAATGAATGAAAAGATGACAAAAAAGTTTAAATAATGTATGGGGAATTATTAGATTTTTCGTTTGTCAACAGCCTAAACAAACTAGGAAATAGATAGTAGGAGCCCATAGCACACAAATTACAAATGTGAAACGGGTGGGATAACCGAATAGGGTCCGGGTGGAGAATCGAACCCCAACTTATAGGTTAGGAGTTCGGGGACTTGACCACTAGGCCAAGGCCCCATCCTCTAAATCCCCAAATAAATCTTAGAATTAGTTTGCTTTGTGTATATATGCAGAATTATGCTTTGGAAGAGACAACACTTAAATTCCCACCAGATCCTCAATGAATTAATCTTGGGCCCAATGTAGTATGGAGATACACGGTGTATACCCCAAAAATATATAAATAATATTCTTTAAAAACTGTAGGGATAATATTCAAAATGGACAACATATTAGCGAGTAAAATGATATTTTTTAGAACCTTAATAATGCAAAGATATTGTTAGGTCCAAGTTTGGATAGAATTGCGAAGATAATCGAGGTTGTGATGACGTTATCAACATGGTTGAAGAACAACGTAACCGACTGCCGCGAGCTGAAGAACAAAAATGATGCTGATGTAGCAAACTCTGTTACAACAAATTGATGAAAAATCATTTCTGGCAATGTCCTTTGTTAAGCTTATGTAATGCAAAAAAATTATATTCTCATTTTATAAACTTATATAAGTTCAACACCCATGCGCAGCGGGCGAAAAAATCTAGTAAAAGGAAAAATAAAATTATGCGATTTATACTAATAAAACACTCTGAAAGACCTTTTGATCATCGAGAACAGTAGGAGCAGAATCTGGAGCAGGAAATATATTCCAATATCGTTTAATATGTGTGTGACCTACATGACAATATAATTCCAGCTAAAATCTTCCCATTGCCCAAGGTGAGATGGTTCTTGTATCTCCGATCATCAATAGCAGCTGTTGCGGATGTAATCCAGGGACTGTAGGAGAGCAAGGTTTTGAGGAAAGGACCTCCATTTCCAGCACCTTGTACAACAAAAATTCCAGCATTTACAGCTGAAAGAAGGGTGGCATCAAACGGGTTTAAGAATGTGGTATTTGTGGTCACTGGAGGGCTGTTAGGTCCTGCCGACAAATTCAAAATATCAACACCATCATAAACAGCTTGTCAAAATGAAAATCCTCTTATGAGGATAGCTTAATATTTTCATAATTACATAAAGTAGGCACAGAATGATCATCATGAAATCCTTATTTCATCTCACAGAAAAATGTGAATAACTAATCAATCAAAGTTTAAAATGCCATTGTCCATTGAGCTACAGTGACAATAGTCGATACTGGTTTTGATGAACAACTATCTCATGAATTATTGAACGAAACCAGATTCATCTTTTACAAACAGCAAAATGAAGCAAAGCATACCTGATTGATAGCAGCAACCACATCAGCTACAAATCCACCAAATATCCTAACGCCCTGTAAACAGCAATCCTATAAATTAAAACCATAAACAAACTAACTGTTGGTACCACAACTAATTCATATTGCGAGAGAGGTGAATTTGATCAGACCTGAATGTTACCCAGCCCGAGGTGCCATTCCACTTGCTTTCCCAAATTGAAATCCATGCATCCTCATTGGAACGTCGTTGTTTCCAGCTGCAATAGCTGCTGTATAACTGGTAAACATGTTGTTGGAATAAAGTTGGACAAATATCAAAGACATTGAAAAAATGAAATCTAGCATTAAGATATAAAACATTCCACAGAAGCGAACATATAAAATTCTTATATTATAAAATGGCCCGAACGGCAGAACCTTCCATGTCCTTCACCACCAAGTGGGGAATCGAAATCAACATAGAAAGCTTAAACTTTATGGTATCAAAAGCAACAAGAAATGCTTGGGTACGACTTGACGTCATGAAAGAAAGAGGAATTTAACCGGACGATTCATTGACATTAACCACTTTATGGTAAAACCAGACACACAAGTACAGCTCCAATCAAAAGAACAATGTGCAGCAATAATCCCTACTTCTAGTGAGACAAGTTAATAGGGGGGATAATCAAAAAACCTTAACTCAGCCTATGCAGACACTTGGTCCCCAAATTCTTATCTCAGTGGTTCTTGCCAACCTGCCAATCGGCAATCTGCTCAGCACTCAATGCTTCTTGGCCATTGTTGTTTTTGGAGCTGATCAGATAGTTAATTCTGTTTGCATAATGAAACAAGTCAAGGTCTCAAACATAGCAACAGAGATCAATCCAACAAATTTCTCCAATATGCTTATAATACCTTTAACCACATTACCAATTCATATACATGACTCTAAACTATTAAAATAAAAGGAAAAAAAATGATTTCTAAAGTGCAATTATCAAAACCAAAAGCTTATAGCAATTGAATAATGCAAGACATGCCATCTCATACATGACCAAAACAAAAATGCAAGACCATCCAATAAGACAACATCTAATAAAATTAAATGCAGCAGCAAAAGTCATTTGTATAGAACACAATTCGCAAATTAAGGGGGAAAAATACAAATTTAACTCTTAAGGATGAAAATTGAATCTTCAGGAACCTCAACATCGCCAACATTGATCTCCTGACAAGAAAAGCACGGAAGCAAGAAAATAGGAGAACCCTAGTCACAGACATTAACAACAAAAAGAATCAATTCATAAAGCCAAAATACTAATGAATAAAAATCCTAGGAACAAATTGAACTTACCAAGATGGTGCCAGTGTACTACACAATGAAATCCCTGAATGGATTAGAGTCCACGCAGCAGCAGCCGCTGCCAGGCGGCCAAGGCCGGTACTCCACCAGCGCGCATCCCTCCATCGGTAGGTTCGCCGCCGGCGTCGCCGGTCCATCGCCCGCGTCACCTGGGCAACAAGTTCGTCGGAGGAGAAGGGCGCTACCGACGGTGGAACGAAGGAGGAAGGAGAATGCGAGAAGAACATCACCTTCATTTAAGGTTGAAGATGGCTTCAATTCACTCCATCAACTTCCTCGGCCTCTCATACTGCTCACGATTCCTCTTCTCGAAATCCCTAATTTCTTCTCCATCAACTGCGAGATGGAAAAGGCAGCGCTGTTGCGGGAACGGAAACGCGACGAATCTGTGTGCTTTCTAGAGACTCGGCGGGCCAATCTGCGTTGGGAATCTGTGTCGGCGGACGGAGCAGGGAGTCGGAGGAAACGAGAGGAGGCTGGATTTGCGTCGCTGGGAAGAGAACAAAGAACGCAGAGTAACGCAATTGAAAGTGGAGCAAAAAAGGAAATGAAATAGAGGAGCATCAAACGACGTCGTTTTAACAGTACTGTTCCTAAGCAACAACTGTTCCTGGATTCCACAACTGTAGCAGATTCCCCTTTGGCATATATATATATATATATATATATATATATATATATATATACTAGGATTCTGTGTAGCGCGCTACGCTGCGCAACGGTGAGGAATAAAATATTATAGTACTCAAATTCGATTCGAGCTATTTGATATGAGATATTAGGTAAAAGAAATACCAACACATTTGAAGTATGAATCTCAGGTAAATGAAACACCATGTTACTCAGTTAATCTCTTCCCACTAAGATAGCTTGCTCCCATGAAACTTGCTGCATCACAGAAAGAGCACAATCATGTACAATAATTGAAAGTATAAATCAATTAATCAAATCAGCTTTAGACCATTTCTAATCATCCAGCATCCAAGATTCAAACGGAATCATTAAAGCTATTTTTGTCATTCTAATTGCCCAGAATCAAAATACGAACACAATCCCTAAGCAAGCAATGCACAAATCAAATGTCGTGGTATGGGGACCAGCAAGACTGGAAAAGATGAATGTCATGGGATAGGGACCAGCAAGAGTGGAAAAGATGAATGTCATGGGATGGGAAGGGAGATTGGGAGAAAATAAATACACAAAAAATATAAAATGTCATGTACAACATATTTCAAAACTTTCAGAGACATACAATTTAGTAAATTGTCTTAAATGGGACAAACTTGAAAGAAAACTGGACAAAGTAATGAAAAGGAACAATTAGCCAAAGCCCAAATATAAACTAATAATGTCAGGCTTGTTCATTAGGCTAGAAAAACACTGATCTCGCTGTGCAGATATTTCTATATTTTTTATATTTATGCTCTTTGCCATTCGGATTGAATGTGGTCCTGCACATTACAAATTCCATCAAAGTTATAAGTATTCAATTCTGGATAAAAATGGCAAAAAGAAAATTGAGACTTCCCCTGACTGAAGCGAAGAGTGACCAAAACTCAAGAAATCAGGCAATCCTCAGGATGAACCAGAATAGAGGAAAATAAACAAACCTTATGTAGGTGAATCCGAAACCGCAAAAGTTGAATAATGATAGGAAAAAAATAACGTAATGCAGTGGAATGTTTCCAAACTTTGCATTTCAGACAAGAATTTGTGCAAAGAAAATTCTTTTGTATAAACTCACTAATTCATTAGCATTCCCTCTGCAGTCAAAATATTGTAAACCAAAATAAATAATCAATCATTAATTCCTTATGGAAAGTGAAAATGTTTTCAAACAATCAAACCCACATATGATGTGATGAGATTCTTAATATTTATCTTTAACTTTCTGTAGGTTTGCAATTGAATCACCCAAATGGGTTTATTGCTTTTTCTTAGACTAAGGGAAACTTGCTACCCCAAAACCAAAACTGTTTACTTCCCCCTTTTAATTTTATCAGTGTTCCAAGCAGGAGAATTTGACCCACTACAAATTTCCTTAAACATACAAATATAAATATTACCTAGACCCCACTGCCCCGCACCCCTCCCTTCCAAAGTGAGGACCATTCGACTGTGTAGATGGAACCAACTGCCTAGAATAATTCAGCAAGGTTGTAACAGGGAATGCATCTGATAATTTCAGTCTCACTAAGAAATTCATACTATACGCAATCAAGGAATTTGCAAAATCAATTGACTTAACAAAAAAAAAAAAAAAACCTGTAGTTTAATAGAAAACCATATTAACAACATGATTTGGTACAATTGAAATCCACATAAAGCCATTTAGAGAGAAGACGAATTGCTACGACATTTAGTTAGCGGATAACCAAGAAAAGAACACGCTACAAAACTGGAAGGTATAATTTAAGCTTCAGTGCAAACACAATTTAAACTTCAAAGATAACCTAACAGAAAATATTTAACAAAAGATTCTCATCAACTCTTGCACACAAGCTCAATCCCGACAATATTGAACCAATATAACTTGTCAAATCACTATCAATTGTTTCCAAAAACAAATAAAATAAAACAAAAATACACAAAAGTCTGAAGCTCTTTTTAAATCCTCACAAACAAATCCCAAATCATTAACAAAACAAGACAAATCACAAACAACCACACAGTTATAAGGACTACAGAATCACCCCAAGGATTGAGATGTTATCAGCCCAAATAGTATAAAATTGAAATTATTTAGGCATGATTAAAAATATTTTAACCTGAGTGTGCACTTTTAAGTAGTATTCCTACTTCCTAATAATGCTTGCATTTTTTTTTTTGTAAGAATACGGTGGGACATAAATTTTTGTTCTCGTTCATCGTGTTCCATACAGTCCTCTAAACTATACAAGCAAAACTCTTCAGAATTTTACAGAAAATGTAATAAAAAAAACAATGCAGGCCCGAACTCAAACGGCTGAATTTATGTAATATGCTAGGCCATAGGTTCTTGCTATGGTTTACCAGGTTCCATACAATCTTCTAACTGATACAATGAAAAGTCAAAACTTTTAAGAATTTTAGAGAAGAGTTAATCAAAACAATCTACAGCCACAAACAAACACCGCAGTCAATTAAATAAATTAGAAAAACAGCATGATTTTCCCAGGCATAATGGAGAAGGATAAAAATTCCAAAGAGCAGGACGCAAAGATATGTAATGAATTTAGGCCTGTCGGTGGACTGAAAAGAGGAAGTTAGATGCATATAGATCATGAGTTCTAAAATGGAAGTGATATGGAATTATGGGAGAGCAAAATGGAAGATTATTCTCATGTCACTACTAAAGAATGAAAGAACCCTACAGTCAAGCATATCCCACGGGCCACGAGAAAAGAATCATAATCAACAATTCAGAAAATGAATTCCTACCAGACTGTGAATGTATTAAAAAAACATATTTATATCTTTGTCACATTATATCATATTTCTTAAGAGGGAAAAATCAAATGAATTAAACAAATGGAAATATACTATCCATACAGCAATGAAAATAGAGCTTAAAATGACTCCCCAAAGCATATTAAAGAAATGGTTACTTACATAACACACACAATTCAAAAGTCAACTGTCAAAATCCCATCAAGCAACTCGTAATTGAGGATAGCATGGTTCAAACTCTTCAATAACAATCACAGTGAAACTGAAGCAGGAAACATAGTAAGGAGACAGCATTTAAACACACATCAAATGAATAGATAAAAAAGCAAAAATACAATAGAGATGCTGGAGCAAGACCCAAAAAACCTAGAAAACAATAAACCTGAATAAATATGTCCCATACATATTCATACAATGGGAATTACAATTTATTATATCACTAAATTTTGCAAATGGCAAGAAATAATTAAATTCCTACAAACCATGGCAAACAAGCAACTTTGTTCTAATTACTGCACTTAAAGCACCAACCAGCATATAAAATCAAGGCAACGACCAAACTTAAATTTAGAAAATCAAGCCAAAATAATGGGAAAAAACTATAGAAAAAAGCACATAAGAAAAGAAACAGTTGCAATAAATTGATGTAAACGGTGTTCGCACCCCTGCAAGTAAGCTACAAAGGGAAAGCACAGAGGGCACAAATTCATAAATCCAGCAAAAAATCATGAAATTGGAAGGGGCGAAATTGAGGCACGAATCCAGTAAGAAATTGCCACAAGCCACCGAAAACCTACTTCATACACACAACCACAGAATTGTAAAATGAGGAGGTTGGAAAAAAATTCACCTTGGGCGTTAAACGCTGGAGACGGAGGCAGGTCCTGCTCCCCTTCCTTACAGCGGGGTCGGCGGCACACTGACTTCCTTCGCGTGGTCCCAGTGGCGACGGCGATCAGCTGCATGATGAGGGCGATTTCAGAAGGCGGCGCGGATCTGGATAGCGCGGGGACGGCGGGGGAGGTTCCTCCGCGGCGGCGTGAATGGAGACTGGGTCGGATAGACCGGATTTTGAATTCGGAAGGTTACGGAGGAGTGGGAAGGGAAGGAGCGATGATGGAATTCACGCAGGTCACCCTATAGATAAAGTAAGTATGTATTAGTTCATTCAAGGATCAAACATCAACAAATACATCTAGCATCAGCAATGTTGCAAAGTCAAAAAGAAAACGTCACATATTGCATGAGAGACACCAATACTATACAACATGAGATTTCTCGATTGACAAACTACATAAGCATCACAATATTTCATTGAAAAATGACTGGCGTAGAGTTTACGCTCTTCTATTAGATTTAACTCATTCTACACCATGTTGTCACTAGCCTAAACATTATCACCTAGTATTATTTTATCAGGGTTGGTATGAATTTCCTATATATTAGTTCAGAAGCTTCCATATACACATACCCAGCTCGTAAATGTGTATGGAAGTTCACAAAACATCTTTTCTAGCTAAATAAAAACTAAATGCAACGATAACAGAAACTCATCTCAATGATTCCGTAATGAAATGGCCATCTTTAATTGCAGCATTACAATAGGTATAGAAAACTAATAGGAGTACCTTCGGTAAATATTCAGTCACAATCATCATAGGACTACCTTCGGTAAATATTCAGTCACAATCATCATAGGACTACTTTGCGTTATGGCACCAAGAAACTGGACAACAATAGGGTGTCTTATCTTCTGAAGCAATGAAAGCTCATCCCCAAATGCCCTCCTACAGAGATCTCGATTTAGAAAACCACTCATACTGAAAACAGAATAAGAAGAGGAGCCCGAAATGAATTTTGACAGAAATATTTTAATGTGTAAACATAGGGAACTAGGCAGTCTCAACAAGCAATATCCAATGTTCTCAAATATAAATGTCCTCTTGATTCAACATGGGAAATTTTCCATCTAAACACCGAGAATACAGAGCCTTGATAATTTGTGAAAGCAATGTTGAAGGTCATGGTACCCTTGACATATACTATTGTAATTTCTAAATTTTCAATTTCGAGCACAAATTCAAAAAGCCCAGGATCATGAAGATTGAAGATTCATGAAGAAGTTGGTCTATGAAACAACAGCTAAAATGGCATATTCTTCAACTCTAAGTTCACAGCAAGCAACGATGAATAGTTACGAAAGCGAGCACAAATTTTAAAATTGCATAATCAATCCTGAGGCACAAATCAAGCAAGAAATTGCAGCGAGTTCACAACAAGCAAGGACGAATAGTAATGAAAAAATCGAGCACAAATTCAAACAATCGCAGAATCAAATGTGAGGCACAAATCGAGCAAGAAATTGCAACAAGCAGGAAATTACCTGCAATCCTTGACCAAAAATAAGGAACCACACAGGCGGAAATACAGCAGGTCTGGGAAGGGAAGAAGGGTTTTAGATCTGAAAACCGTTTTCCCCTTTTCTGTGCCCTAATTTTGTAAGCTACTACCACCTTTTCTGTGCCCTAATTTTGTAAGCTGCTACCACCGTGGATGGAAATCTGGAATTGTGGAAACGATGGGAGGCTCCAACTTCGTGAGTGCGATTCAGGCCTGCTACCGGCGAGCTTCAGTACGTAGTATGTAGAGATAGACAGAGATGAGTCGAGATGAGTGCAGAATAGAAGCGGAGAATGGAAAGAAAGAGAAATAAGCATCACAAAAACTGAAACTGAAACGGGGAAATATGGCTGAGGTTGAAAGGTAGGAAGCAGGGCAACCGGGTCGGGTAGGATCCTAAAGTCCGGCACTGTTCATAACAACAAAGTAGTGTAGCTACTTAATTTTGTATATATATATATACTAGAACGCGGACATCGCGCGCTACGCCGCGCGGAATAATGTGTGGATTGTAATTGCAATGTACTTGGATTTATGTTGAAGGGTTAAGAACAAAGGTATCTTAGTTAAGAGGAACTTTAAGAGGACTTGTTATGCATAAGAACATTTTAGCAAAATATTAACAGATATTAACAAAAGAAAGCAGTACATAATGTCATAGCCTCTTCAACAGGAAGGTTTACTTCCCATGTCTCATTTGGAATCCCATAAAGACAAAAGTATTGTTTTCCTAATAAACAGATGGAAAAACAAGAATGAAAGGGAAGTCATTTTATGTGAATCCATTGTGTCATTACGTATATTAAAAAAAATGCGGATAAGTATTTTAATGAAAGAAAATGGCAAGTGTGATCCATCAGTGTTATATGAGCATGGAGAGGATCAAAATGTTTAACTTCTGTATTGTTTCACTGAATTATTCATCTATATAATTAGAGCTCAAAGATATTATGATTAGCTATAACACCAATTTTGACAACGAATCTGCAATTTCAATGTTCCTTCGAGAAAGCAGCCCGGGGTGCTCGCCATGGCCATGGAACAGCCCAGGTGGCTCAACTGTGATGCTACCAGCCTGCAAAAAGTGTTTTGCAGAATTATAACAGAAAATTGGTGCAAATAATAAATAGAACATTTTGAAAAATGGGAGGTTTTAGATCATTGTTTGGTTTCAGACAGAAGATATGCAAGCAGAAAAGAAGAAGCAAAATTTCTTGAAGCAGCATTCTATCAAACATTTTATGTGCAAAGACGGGTCAAATCTTGAAGATTCTAGTAGCAAAGAAATTGAGAACAATTCTACAGAATATTCAAAGAGGAAGCCAACGCAGTCAGTCAATGTTAAATCCAATGAAAACAGTAATATCACTTTGAAAAGCATAGCATTATAAAAGTTTGGAGCCAAATAACAATACAAAGGAATTGAAATGATTTCCCCATCCGGAAACAAATGCAGCAATAGAAAACCAAAATTATAAGCTAGTAAACCCAAACGCCATATTTTATTAGGTTAGGGAAACCATATAAATCTACCTCAAGACAAAAATTGTAAACAGCAGATTTTGATAGCCATATAAATATACTTCTTCCTGTATTCATGAGAAAATGATTGGAATGCAAATGATTTTCGGAACCTAAGAATCAGGCACTTTTGAACATTTTTGGCAAGGTCAGAGGACAAACTGTTTAATCAAATAATAAAATGAAATGGCAAAATGTCATCATCAATATATGAAGATGGCTTTCAAGGGTTTAGTTACCTGATTTGAGACAATCTAGATGATGAATGAGGCTGGCTCCTCTGATTCATTTGAGTCAGCTTCACATGTGTTAATTGCATCGAGATGAGTGTGAACATCCTGAAAGGACAATATATGGAATAATCGAGACAGATACCACTTGATATGGAATTTTAAGCAGCTCAAAAGACAACATCATTCATGAGCCATAACAAAGGTCAGAGATGTATGGCAAACTTGAGAAGAAAACAAAAGCTTTCATGTAATATGCTTTGGCTTCCACGAAAAAAGATTAAGCATAGGGTTCTATACATAGGAATACAAACAGCCATCAAAGCAAAATTTTCTGAAAATCAAAGCGAAAAAATATACCAGCTTGTAGAAATCCTCTGAAGTCTTTAGCATCTGTTCATGCATTTCCCAAGAATCGTTCTATTTGGACTGGTAATGTAACATTGGTCGACATTCTCAAACTGGTCGCAGAAAAATCCTAGAGTGAAGCAGCATCTTTAGGAAAGCATGTAGAAATTCCAGCATATCACAAAGCGGTTGTTCAGCTGCGGCAATTAGATATTTATTATCTCCCTGTCCCGTAACCTGTCATGCGCTCATATCAGCTTCCACAAAAATAGAGCAGAGAATTTAAGTAATAAATATAGTTTTTTGTTACATAAGTAATAAATAATTGAGAAATATTTCCAGATTTATTAAATGAGAAATAGATTGAAAAACCTTTGACACACAGTATCAAAGTAGCAACCTGTAGAAATCCTCTGAATTCTTTAGCATCTGTTCATGCATTTCCCAAGAATCAGCTCCATTTGGACTGGTAATGTAACATTGGTCGACATTCTCAAACTGGTCGCAGAAAAATCCTACAGTGAAGCAGCCTCTTTAGGAAAGCATGTAGAAATTCCAGGATACCTGATAGAAGCATTGTTGTTTAGAACAACACTCTGCAGCTAGCAACGAAATCTAAATAATTCCAAGCTCTGCAGGATGAGGTCTGTTAATTATTGATAACATACCTCAGAGGTATCTGCAAAGGATGATATGCACAAAGCGGTTGTTCAGGTGTGGCAATTAGATATTTGTCATCTCCCTGTCTCGTAACCTGTCATACACTCATATCAGCTTCGACAAGAACAGAGCAGGGAATTTAAGTAATAAATATAGTTTTTTGTTACATAAGTAAAAAATAATTGAGAAATATTTCCAGATTTATTAAATGAGAAACAGATTGAAAAACCTTTGACACATAGTATCAAAGTAGCAAAACTCATGACGCTGACATCACTTCATTAAAATGTATACTTGGTACTGTGTCAGCAACAGTTGCTGCAAAGTTTTCATTCCACATCTGCTTTGAAATAATGAAATGAAGAAACAAATCAGGCACTCACTTTTAAAGAACAACACGGAAGCCAGTTGGATGCTAGAATCACTAAATCTATATTGAGACATAGAGTTAAACAAATTCCATCGTCCGAATAGTGCCCAGATATAATGAAAAGAGTTTAATGGACAATTAGCACAAATATTTGGATCCAGAAAAAATGTGCACTGTACAGTAGTAAAAATTAGTGGATCATCCCTCCGTTTTATGCTTTTTAGAACTCTGAATAACCGAATTCATCAAATTTAGTGTAATAGAAAGCAACCGACAGAAAAGTTGCAATTGGTAGAGCAGTGCAAGCCAAAATTGTGTAAAAGAAACAGTACCATATACGAGACACAAGAAGCTATGATTTGAAAACATTTGCAGTACACGAGCAGTTTGGTCGGCAGTATTTTTCCTACGTCAGCAAAAAAAAAAAGAAGTGGATCAACAATTTTTTAGCTCCATGTGCCAATTCAGCAGGAATGAATTTAAGAAAATGGTACCAATTTCAGCTAGTGAGATATGAAGTACATTTTCTGTTTTATTGCCACACAGGAGTTTGGACTGCGCAATGTAAAAGAACCTTGGCCACTTCATCATGAGTTCGTTGCTGTAGCAAGTCAACAAATTGGCACCATTTTGCCCGGCATGTGTGTAACCTGCAATTATGCAGAAAATGCACCATCATTTTTTGCAGACTCACTATACAAGGAACAGGAATTTAAGGAATTAATTGAGTGAACCATAAATCCTTACAGCTAAACTCACTCGCCCAAAACAATCATATTGCAATGCTATGCGTTTGTAAGGCCCGCTGCACGTAAAAGTTCTTGGTAAACTATGTTACGTGTCCATTGAACAACTATTGCATCTTTTGTTACTAAATCATCAGTCGGGCGAATTGTTACGTATAAAGAGTCAAAGGATTTTGCTAGTGACAAAGCCACATATAATTTTCCATGCATAAAAACAGGTTCTTTAATGAATACGCCCACGTGTTGTAATGTTTGGCCTTGTGATTTATTTATTGTCATTGCAAAACATAATTTCACAGGAAATTGGATTCGAGTAAATTCAATATTAGTTTTATTTGTGTCTTTTGGTTGTAAAGGTATTCTAGGTATAAAACAAGTTGTTCCAGAACAAGGACCAGTAATGATTTCAGCTTCAAGAAGATTATGAGACATGCGTTTACAGATTAGCCTTGTTCTATTTGACAGACCATTTGATGGGGCTAGGTTACGTAGCAACATTATTGGGACACCTTTCTTTAAAGAAAGTATGTGCGGCGGCATGCCATTAGGTGTTACTGTAGAAATCAAGTCTTCATAGTGGGCCTGTTGGGATGGATCTTTTGTTTTATTCCTTGAAATAGATGTCATTGTCTCGCCTGAGATTTGCTGTAAGATAATATTATTAATGTGGTCAACAATTTCATTTGTTGTAGTAAGAAATGATCTTGAAACAAAAGCTTCAGTAGACGGTGATTGGAGAATAGCAGGTGGATATATTTTTTCAATTAGTGCAGCAATGTTCTCATCATGGAAGGGTACTATATTATTCTGCGGAATCATGACCTCACCATTAGCCGAGTTTAGACACGTATTGTTCCCAATGCCATCTAAGAATGCTGCAAATGCAGGGTCATTTTGAGCTTGCATATTTTTTTTAAGATGGAATTTTTGAGCATTACGAAACAAATTAGAGGATACAACACTTGCTTCAATGTAAATGTCTTTTGTAGCATTTGGTATAACTGGTGTAATTTGTCTAAAATCACCACCAAATATGACAACCTTTCCACCGAACGGCTCTTCAATATCGGTGATATCTCTTAAAGTATAGTCCAATGCTTCAATAAGTTCTTTGCGAGACATTGAAATTTCATCCCAAATAATCAATGTCAGTTGTTTCAAATGTAATGCAAGGTTTGATTGTTTTGATATGCCACAAGATTTATGTTCAAGAATATCTAATGGTAGTTTAAATTTTGAATGTGCTGTTTGACCATTTGGTAGTAAAGAAGCAGCAACACCTAAAGATGCCACAGCAGCTGATATAAGATTCATTTTATGTGCGTAACCAAGAATAGTATTATACAAATATGTTTTGCCAGTGCCAGCCGGACCATCAATGAAACACACAAAAGGCAATTGATTATTTAATTTTTCAGACACGGCTTCGAAAATGTGATACTGCTCTTCATTCAATGTATTAGGTAACGGAAGGGTATCATATATTGAAAAATTACTTGGGAAATTTTGTTCATGACTGTTCTCAGTTGTATATGAAGCCGGATCAGTGTTTACCATAATACCAAAGTCAGTTAGGCTACTTCCTGCTGCTGCAAGGTGCCTATTGACATTAATAGCAGCATTTACTTCGGTAGTTATGTTGGAATGCATAGTCATGAATGCTACTGTATTGCTACAATAATCATGGAACTGAGCCCACAACTTTTGCGGCTCAGCAGGGTTGCAAAACATAAGGATGGTTGCAAACAATTGCGAAAAGGAATTTGGGAGCTGGAAGTGCGATGCTTCAGTCAAGCAATCAATGATGGCTGTGTCACTTTCTAATAATCCTAAGGCAACGCATGCAGCGCGAAAAGTTTCACATAGGGTACCATTCACTGTTGCAATGTCCTCGAATGATGTTGGTGCTGGCCGATGTTGTAAAAGGAGTCGAAGATAATATCTTTCATTTTCATTTGGCCGTGCAGTCACTATACGACCTACTACAGTTCCACACTTTCTTTGATGCCAGACTTTATCTTTTGAATTCCATACAAAATGTTCGGGAAAATCTTTATATAGAAGATTTTTCTCTTTAGCGAAACTATTGTGGCTATTCATGTGCAAGAACTGCGTAAGCATAGTACGATGTGCTTCTGTGTTGTCAACAACTGATTCAATAGGAGCACTTGCAGAAAAGCTTGTGTACTGATAATTTGGCAAGTGTAGCTGGAGTGCTATAACAGGAGGTCGCATTTCATTCATGGGAAATGAGAAAATACGCCAGGTTGCCTCTGGAGGGGCAACCCACCTGCCTGTTTGAAATGCTGTTATTTCATCGAATTGCTGTGGCTCATTTGAACCACGCACTGAGAATGCAATACGGTCATGACCTTTATATACATATTTATACAAATACTTGACTAATTTAATAGTGGAACAAATTTCAACATTGATATGGCAATCAAACTTTGCTAGCAAGTATGGATTGTACGGCACAATCCATCTATTATCTAGCAAACGGTTTCTTGAAAAGACAACTGACCCATTATTTCGCCTGCGGTATAACGGATAGCCATTCGAAGCATGTGTTGTAAGATCATTAAAATCTTTGGGGTAATGATTTTTACATTTTCCATTGTGCATACATACATTGTTCGGATTGTCTGTTCCACAAGGCCCATGTAACATGTGTTTTGCAACAAGCTCATACAAGTACTTATTTGTAACAGGATCTGGGAGTTCAGCAGAAATGAAATTATCATATTGTGAAGGATCATCCATTTTATCTTCGGCGTACATGATTAATAACATATGGACATGTGGTAGGCCTCTTTTCTGAAACTCAACCACATATGAGTAAGCACGAACACGGCCTAAGAGATTTGCATCTAAAAGTTCATGTTTAAGTTCAGCAAGTTTAATGCGGAAGATTCGTGCAGTAAGGTCAGGCCGATTAGTACAATTATCATTTTCAGAAAGGTACTGTGCAATTTCAATCCATTGTGGATTACATGTCATTGTTATGAAAAAGTCGGGTTTCCCAAACTTTTGAACAAGAGCCATATCATCCATATAACGCCTGTGCATATCACGAGGACCACCGATAAACGAAGAAGGTAAAACGATTGGTTTTCCAATTTGATTTAGATCGTCCAATCCTTGCAAGTGAAAAGCATCTTGTATTCCTTGAAGGGTTTCAATTCTTTGCGTTTTTTGATTTTGTTCTGATCTATAAAAGTCAAGACGTTGGGTTTCTATTTTGATATATTGATCAACTACATATTGTTGGAATAAACGTCCAGTGTTTAGCAAGATGCCAGGAGCAGAAGGGCGAATTTGAAGACGATAAGAATAGTACTCACGGATGGACACATGGCTTTTATCCATCCGCCTTTGTTTTTGTGGTGGTTGGCCTAGAGATGGTTCATTCAGCGTTGAAAAGAATTGCTCAGCAGTTTCAGTTTCAACAGCACCATGTTTACTGCGTTTGTTCTTAATCATGTCAGGTTGCCAGCCAGGCTGTCCATATGCATGGATTAAAGGGTATTGAACGGGATCATACGCAAAAGAGTAGTATGAGACTTTCTTGGGCATACCATCGAATGGATACACTTGTATATCTCGAGTCAGGTTAGCATCACTTGATTGTCCATCTTGCCATATGACAAAAATATCATCAACAGTTGGAAGATTATAGACTCGCTTGTCCAAGCGGTTAGATGTTTTTAGAAAAATTTTATATTCATTTAGACATGGAATGGCATGAAGCTGTCGAAAGAATCGTGCATAGGGATTCGTTGATGTAATACTTATTAGTAAAGCAACAAGATCTTTGTTCAGCTTAGGGTAGTTATGCACACGTCTTTCAAGCTCGATTCCAGCATCATGGAAATAAAGTTGAAGATTCCTAGGTTTGTCTGCCGATGGGAATAGAGAATTAATAAAGTGATGCATCATCCCATTTACACGGAATACATACACATTATGTTCGTTACGCTGCAAATCAACATCAGAGTTGACGCCCAAAGTTGAGAAAGAGAATGAATTATTGTATTTGCGAATATATGTGAGGAAATGATCTGATAGTGGATGGCGGCCTAAGAAAAGATCATGCAGAATAGGGTGCGTCATGAGGGGAGGTAAAGTGAAAGTTCCAAAAGCACAGCAAAAGCCCCGAGACTCACCCGCGAAAATTAATGCATCACAGTGTGTGCATATTGTAGGGGGAGGCGGTGCCCAAGGTGAATTGCTAAGAATATTTTTGCGTACCTGGGATTCGTGCCCTTTACCACGGCGACTGCGCGTGCCTTGCTGGAATGTATTTGAGTGCTCATTTTTCTACATTTCTGCTTCCTGCGGACCTTGGCATGCTGCTGCACGAGCCGCACGAGCAGCTCGGCGTCGCTGTAGAGAATTGGTTTGCACCGGACATGCATTTGCCTGCAGGAAACATTTATGTTACATTGAAACAATAAAGACTATTATAAAAAATAAACAAAAAAATTATCCATATGATATCAACATATCATGAAATGAATGTATGTACGTCTGGTTCAAATGTCCGACAACGACGAGGAGTGCTGCGGTTATGGTGGACACCGGATAGTTCATTAGCCTGCATTTCTGCTCGTCGTTGGGCTGCGTGAGCTCGACGATTAGCGATGCGTTGATGAAGAGTATTGGATTTCACAACTGTTGGATCCTGATATGCATGGAATTTCATGAATATACTTCAGTACAAATTAACTAATGAAGAAAAGAACATAAATATTTATCCGTGCGACAATAATAAAGCATAAAACAATGGTTTGTACGGCAGCCACTTGATACCTCGTTTGCCTGGATAGTTGCTTCTTCCAAGGCCTGTATTTGGGTCCCTTGAGCGCTGCTTGATTCAGCGAACCCTGCATCCTGACGCTGTTGGTTTTTTCGTACACTCTCCAGGCTCATCTGTGCTTTTGTTAAAATTTAAAGTAAGATGGATAACTTATTAAAAAAAAAAAACACATAATAACTTTCTGTAATAACTATAATAAATTGAATTTATTTTTTTTAGGGTATAACTAATTTAAATTGAAGCTGCATAGGTAATTGTGGAAAAGTTCCAGTAATCTTACAGCCTTGGAATTCCTCTTAACGAAAGAAACACCCACAAACAATGCAAAGATCAGAGAAACAAATAATAGCAAATAAAATAGGATCATTTAGTAATGAATTCACACCAATTGAAAAGGAAAACAATTTTAACCTCCACAAAGTTAAAAACTCCAGTGTTGTTCTTCTTATAACTTACGCTGCTTTTGAGAGTTTGCTTGGATCAGAAAGGCTCCAGCTTAGACTTGAATAAATATATCTTATAGAGCTTAATTCGATATGGGAGATAAAGTTAGAAGCAGTTATTTGGTTAGAAGATAAAAAAAAATGACTCAAAATAGAACAAATGTGGAGAACAAAGCTATTAAGAACCTGCAGACATACCGAGCATCGAAAACTAATTTCCATTCCATAATTTTAATTGATAACAGGCATGGCCGATGCTTGCTTGTAATATTATAAAAACAAATCAAGACTCTTGCCAAACTCAACCCAATAATAGATGTTTAAACAGCATTTTCAAGAACAGATACAAACCTTTGACCAAATAATTTAGCTCAAGTTCATAAAACCAAACAAAAAACAAAAGATTTTCGATTGGAACTGGGTCAGATATGTTATTGCTCTTCTTTATTATGCACACTCTTGTAGAAAGAAATATTTAATCCAAAACAAAATGCAAATTTCATATATATTTCAAATGGGAGGCCTAAAACAGTGGAACGGAAAAACCAAAGTAAACCAATGCATAGAAGCGGGCCTACACCTATTCATACGGAATTTGATATGACGATCAAATAACATGAACTTATAAAGCAACAAAAGTGCACCCCCACCAAAGTTAAAAAGACTCCGGTGGCAAAGAATGCATGTACCACTGCATCCAAATCGAGTCAAACAATGTATTCATCCTCCAATACACAAATACTAAAAATCACTATCTTAAGCGGCTTCTTCCGACACGACAAACAGGAGGGGGTTGGGGAGGGGATGAACGGCTGCGAAGGCAGGGAATGCAAGCACACAGTGGCACCACAAAGCTGAACAAAACAGGCGGAAAATCATTAAATTTCAGTTCAACATTTTTTTGATAAAACTGCTATCCATTATCACACAAAAGCAAAAGTTCACATCATCTATGAATCAGAAATAAGACATTGCTACATATATTTTTTAGAATTTTTTAGTTTCCTAGCATCAGTTAAAAATCAATGAACAATGTAAATCACATCGTCGTATATGCTCTGATGTCTGCCCCTGATATTCTTTCATGCTTATCAAATTGAATTTCAACGAACTTAGCAAAACGATTGCATAATAACAGAATCATTAGAAATTTGACACAATCATTTGTTTCCATCAAACACTTTTGTTATAAGTAACTGAGACTATACCTTGAATTGTTGGTTCTGACCGTTTTCGCTTGTCCAAAAGCTTCAAGAACTGGATTGGACTGCACAAAACCACAAAAAAGGATTCATATATATCATAGATTCATCAGTGAAAGAACAAATCGATGGTTTAAATGCAAGGAACAATGCAAGAAAGCTAACAAGGCTCCTTCAATGAGTGTGGATAAAGAAATAAATCAGACACTTATAATCACTTTGAACTCTTGGAATCTACAAGTTCCTTTTCTAATCTTGCAGACCCCTTCAGTTGCAAACAAAGAAAATACCACACTTTATATCAGTTTCCAGAGGCAGGCTACCCGTAATAATTTACAAATTGAAAATTACAGATTTCAGCAAAACATTTAAGCATGAAATAACAGTAGATTTAAGCAAAAAAAAAAAAAAAACGAGCCATAAGATTGTTGATCAAACTTCAAAGCAGTAAGTGAATGGATTGCAATTGGCAAAGTGCATTTAAGTCGTTTACCCCAATTCTTGTTGCAGAATCCAACATTTATTTCTACTATTGGTAAAACCCAGTGTGTAAGAACAAGAATTTGTTTCTTGTTTTTAGCAGATTTAGATTACTGCTTCAGTGGGAAGTAAGACAGGAAACATGACATAGAGGCCCTACAAGGTGGTAGAATGTTGACTTGGGTCTAGGGCTCTAGGCATACTCATAATCATCATGTACTACTGATTGGGAAAGAAACTTGGTGTATCGGTTCCAACTTCCAAGCTTCAACTTTGTAATTAGCAGCATATACTCCTATAAGATATTTTATGGGCTCAATACCACACAGAAGCCCAAGAAAACACTGAAAATTGAAGAGGAAGTGTACAAAATACAAAATGGATAGAGATATAGATTAATAACTTCTGCAATCTATAATTGGGGCATACAGAGGCAGTAGTACCACACGACCACACGTGCCTGCAAAACCTACAGAGAGATCAAGCAGCTGATTACAATTTGTGATTTCAACGTGCTGTACAATTAATTTGGATGAACACATGGCCTAATAAGACGAGAATATCCATTGTGAAATCTTCATATGAACTCACGTCTCATAAATAAGCACAATCATCAAAGTTCAAAGTTCATGTTCAAACCTCAAAAAGAATTGAGATTAGTACACAATGTGATTAGCTTTTTTATAGCAGCTACTGAATGAACCCACAACAGAAAAACCTTCCAAGGGAACTGCTATACAAATGCATTAGAAATGAAGTATCATAAGGAAAAGCATAAAAATTATTGTTGTGTAACACAAAGGAGTGTGCAATAAAATACTGCTAGCATATGGCATGGGCATTGAGGTGCCCACACTCTCTAAATGATATCTAAGTATTAAACAGGTTTAATGCCATCACAGATGTAAAATACTCTGCCAAAGTATGTTATCAAAGAATGCATGTAAATTACTAAAAACCCAAAACAAATCAAACCAAAAACAAAAAAGCACATAATCTAAATCTGCAACAAACTGAAACACAAAATTGCTATTAAAACCTAACATCTCACGAAAACTGAAGCACAAAAAATTCAAATGCACATCACGAAACAAACTAAGCTATTAAAATTAATATGTGGTTTGATCGCTACAAAATTGAAGTAATGAGAAAGAGCTTACAGCAAATGTGGTCTCAAGGATTCTGCGAAGCAATAACGCCCTGGAGAGGAAGATGGCGGCGGCGGCGGCGGAAGCGCAAAGGCGTGGTCGCGTGGCGGAGGCACAGGAATCCAGAGCGAAAGCAGGAAGCAGCGGCGAGGAAGGGGCTGTTCTAAAAGCCCTGTGATTTTGAAATTGGGGGCAGGTTTGATTTTTATATTGGTGGGCTTGTTTACAGCTTCCAGCAAAAACGGATTCTTGGAGATGGATACCGAGGCGGTTGAGTTTTGCTGCAAAACGCGGAGGAAATTGGGTCGCACTTCACCAAGAGACACGAACTGCTGGAGGGGAGCGTTGCTACGGAGCACAATTCGGGAAAATTGGGTCAGCGCGAAGATTGCAGATTCGGGTTATGGGAAGTTGGAGCAAGAACAGGGAACAGCACCAAACGGTAATGGCGAATTAGGGCAATAGCAAATTTGGGGAATAGGAGAAGGGTAAACGGCGCACGGTCAGGTCGGGGAACGTCCGCCAACTACAGCGCGGCGGCAGGCTGGGGAACGTCGGGCGGCAACGACGCAGTCGGATGCCACGGGAGGAGACGGAGAAATTGGAGAATGCTTGAGTGTTCGATGCGATGAGGAGAGGCCAGAAGAGCAAATAAGGGTTGGGAATTGAAAAAACAACTGTTCCTCGTTTGAGTACTGTAGATACTAGGTCTTGCATATATAAATATAAGATACTCCCTCCGTCCCACTACACTTGTCATGTTTGACTTTTTTACACTGTTCATTGTTCAACTTTGACTCAATTTAATTGCAAGTATATATTTAGCAAAAAATAGTCGAGATGGGTCTTGTTAGAATCGTATGATCACGTAGTTTTATAATATATATTTTGTATAATTTTTCATTGTGTATATTTTGAGATATTAACAGATAAAAAAGTGCATTGGATTGTGTGCAAAAGTCAAACAGGACAAGTGTAATGGGACGGAGGGAGTATAAGATATTAGATATATAGAAGAAAAATACTCCAGAGAATTTCACTCCGGAAATGACCTTAAGATGGGAATCATCTTGCCTAGGCTCTGGACTTGAGAGCCTGATTATAACGTGGAGATGGGGAGCCATCCAAATCAAGACTTCAAAGCCTGGTTCAATTATCATTTTTTCAAAATGCTCCATGAATCTTCGTGTTCGGATGACTAAATTTTGGAATTATTGGAACAATGCAAAAGTGTTCGGCCACGCACGCTTCAGGAGCAACTACTTGGGGCCTTGGGGCCCAGGTCCCACCATTATCTTTTTCTTTCTCTATATACCCTATGGCCACAGTTATATACACACATAAAAAGTTACAGGCACGGAATAATCACTTAAAATGACATTCATACCCTTATTTAGTAATAAATAATGTTATGACCACCACAAGATTTGTTATGGACACAACATTGTTTGAGGAATTAGGTTAGGCGCACTCAACGTCTTTTTATTTTCTTCTCTATAATCCAAACCCAATACCCTTTAACTCCATCACCAAACTTCCAAGTTTTCCCTTTTTTTTGTTGAATGATAGTTTGTAATATTTGGATATGAGGTTCATTATATGGTGGAGAACCCGATTGAAATTTCTTGTTTATTTGAAAATTTCGCAACTGGCAAGGAGCAAGCGCCAATAACCGTTCCGCATTAGACCTGATCGGCCACCCATGGTCAACTCAAAGAAGACACAATCGGCCATCAATGACCATTCACCCTTCATCACAAACGGCCGCCGATGGTCGCTCCCTTTCCTATTCACACGGCCATAATTGGCCGTTTGGTGTTAATTTCCTAAATAATAAGGAACTGCGTTCCATGTGTTTGCAGTGAAGGAAGATACCAATGTCTTGATTGTGGCTACAGTATTCTGGGGGCTACGCAAATGTTCTAGACCTATTATACTCTGTCTTGATTTTCCTTATTGCATTGAAGCATGGTTTAATTTATGCTCTGTCAACTTACGCTCAGCACACGGCCAAACAGCTAAAGGAAAAAAAAAACACGCACACTGCTACCAATCTCCCAACTTTTTTTTTTTAAAGTAAGAGCCGGCCAACACTGGCCGACCACTCCTCAATGCAAAGGGTCAAGCATGGCCGTCCTGCTCTTGTGAAGATGGCCAGATATGGCCGTTCCTTCTCTTATGTGAACGCCCAGCTTTGGCAGATCGCTTTGAATTTTTTAGAAAAGAAGATTCGGGCCACTGATACTTGATTGTTTTGTGTGCCCGATTAGTTTGTTTGTTTGGGTTCTTTTGTTTGCCTGATTACTTTCTAATTTTTAACCCTAATGTACCACTATCTTTGTGTGTGTGTGTGGAAAAATAGTGGGTGTATATAACCGGGGCCATACCCTATTTTAGGTTATATAAGTATATACTTCCGTCATCAAAAAAATTTAACATTCTATATTTACATGTAATCCAATACTCATTTTTAAAGAGTAATATCTCAAATTTTATAAAATAAAAAAATTATAAAAATTTAATATTCTAAAACTATGTGATTAAATGAATCTAACATGATCTCAGTTAATTAAGTTTTATTTTATGTAACTATGTTAAAAGTTGAATCAAAGTTACTCAATAAATAGTACTTCCTCTGTCTCACTATTTTTGTTACGGACACACCCAGCAAGTATGCCGATACACATTTTTAACGGTTAATAACTTAAATTGTACACAATGAAAAATTATAAAAAAAAAATTGATATTATAAAACTACAAGATTAGACGAATTTAACAAGATTTCACTTGACTATATTTTTTATACATAACTATGATAAAAATTTGAATCAAAATTAAACAGTGAATAGTGGCAAAAAACCATCCGTAACAAAAATACCGAGACGGAGGAAGTATTTACTATGTCAATGTTAATATTATTGAATGACGGAGGGATACTTACATCTGTTATTAAATAATTGCATCATTTCTGCATTTCACGTAATCCAATAAATATTTTTAACCAGTAATAACTCACTTTAAATGTAAATAAACATTATGAAAAATCAATAGTTTAAAACTATGTGACTAGACGAATCTAACAAGATCTCACTTGACTATAATTTCTTATATAACTATGTTTAAAAAATTAATCAAAATTATTCAATAAATAGTTACTATGCAAATGGATCGATGAAAAAATAGCGGAGGAAATTAGTAAATTCAGTTATTCCATATTTATTTATTTTTCTTGTCCAATCCAAGCTAAGTCCATAAATTTTTTTTCAAATTTTCTCTATTCTCCAATAACTCTCTATTGTAAAATTTTCTCTCATCAATTTTAAAAGTTATCGATAATCGGTTGTGTAATCATTTCAATGACTATATTCTATTATAAAAATGACGTCCTTATAATATCTTAAAATATAATTATAAATTTTTAATTCTGTATAAAAAAATATATATAATTTTTATTTATTTTAATTAAGTTATGCATAGTTGTTAAGATCCCGATCCTGATCTTATGATGTTACGATTTTACGATCACACCTCTCTAAAACGATCCCCATCCTTGTAGGATCTTAAAATTAGTAAAATATGGATAAGATCCCGATCCTGATCGTAGAATCTTACGATCTTATTGTCATACTCCCTTACACGCTTCTACGATCTTACGATCATACCCTATTAAACGCATAAAATTTTTGTATGATTTTATGATTTGGGATCAAAGTAACTTATTTTTTTTTTTAATTTTAAACTTAAGAACTAACTTGTATTCCTTATGTATGATGTGTAAAAAAACATAATATGTATGTATGTGGAAATATTTTATGTTTAATTGTGATGTTTTTGTACTGTATTGTATTAATTAACTTGCAAAATTCATAAACATACGAAATAATGCTTTTACTTGTAAGTATGCATAATCGAGTTTATCCATTATTGCAATTTCATAAGATCTTAGGATCCCGATTCGATCCTACGATCCCGATCTTGCAAAGAGAAAAACGATCTCATATAGGATCCCATATACTTGAAGTCATGCACCCAAAATACTGTCTATATGGCAAAATGGATCAACCACTATGTACTTTATAAATGAATAAAAAAAATTCAAATAAAAAAATTTACAATTGAAACTTTTTGTTGAGAATAGTCAATTTGCACTGAGTTATTTATGTACAAAATATCAAAAGAAAATTTAAGGAATATGAAAAATGGTAGAAGAAAATTAATAATTAAATAAATTAAAAATGAACCCCAAAAATTAAAAGTCTCGCGGAAGAGTACATGTTGCGAGTAGGACCTTAATGAATAATTTTATGGGTCCACCTCTGCAGGCTCCTGCTCGACCACAACAGCTCAAGGATGGAGTTGGCTAAAGGATATGGGTTGTGTCTATTGTTTGGGCTTTATTCTTTTGTTTTGCTAATTGGGCCATTTACATATTTCTGGGTCTGTTACTCTTTTAGTCCATATAGCAGTTATTAGTGGAGTATAATATACAGACATACAGACATACAGTACGTAGTAGTATATTGCATAGTTGTTAAGATCCCGATCCTGATCTTAGGATCTTACGATTTTACGATCACACCTCTCTAAAACGATCCCGATTCTTGTAGGATCTTAAAATTCGTAAGATCCCGATCCTGGTAGTAGAATGTTACGATCTTATAGTCATACTCTCTCAAACGCTTCTACGATCTTACGATCTTACCCTCTTAAACGCATAAAATTTTTGTAGTATTTTATAATTTGGGATCAAAATAACTTGTTTCTTTTAATTTTAAACTTAAGAGCTTGTATTCCTTATATATGATGTGTAAAAAAACATAATATGTATGTATGTGGAAATATTTTATCTTTGATTGTGATATTTTTGTATTGTATTGTATTAATTAACTTGCAAGATTCATAAATACACAAAATAATGATTTTACTTGTCAGTATGCATAACTGAGTTTATCTATTATTGCAATTTCATAAGATCTTAGGATCCCGATTCGATCCTGCGATCCCGATCTTGCAAAGAGAAAAACGATCCCATATAGAATCCCGATCTTAACAACTTGGTATATTGGTCTCAGACTCATTCCACTGTATTTTATTTGTTGTTCAAATTCAATAAACTCTGCTAGCTATCGTTATTTACCTTTGTGTTCTACTTAAACCATGAGTTTCAACAGGGTCTCAGAGTCGTTCGTTTCTAGATTGAATTTGGGTTAAATTGTGTTTGCCTAATTCCTGAATTTCGCTATTCAAGTGTTGCTCGAATTAGAGATGTAAACGAGCCGAACCGAACCGAGCTTCAAGTGTTTGAGCTCTGTTCGTTAAGCTTAACGAACGAACACGAACCGAGCCAAAAATCTTAACGAGCCAATTTTCATGTTTGAGCTCTGTTCGTTTAACCTTATGAACGAGCTAATAACGAACGAATACGAGCCTAGTCGAGCTCAGTTAACGAACCATTTATTTTATTAATAAATTTATTTGTTTTAGAATTAAATTAGGTGTGAAAATGTAATGTATATTGTAATATACTTTATGAGAGAAATGTGAAACTAATAAAAATGAAAAATGAAAAGAACAACTAGATAAAATATTTATTTTTTATAATATATATTCCATTAAAAATGAATTCCGAACTGTTCACGAACTTAACGAACGAACACACAAACCAAATTATGTGTTTGAGCTCGGTTCGTTTAACTTACCGAACGAGCTGTTAACGAACGAACACGTGTCGAAACGAGCTCAGCTCACGAACTGTTTGTTCTATTTACGGCTCTAGCTCGAATGTCTCTGGAGGACAACGAATCCCATTCGACTGACTGCAGGTACAGACAGCTGCTCGGCCGATCTGTGAGGAATTGCAGCTGACCGGTGCCGACCAGCCTCATGTGCAACTCACCACCGCTCTCCTTGATGAAACCAATTGCACTCTACACATTTAAGGTAACGGATCGGGATCGATTCATTCACGGACCGGACCGCGGTACCTATCCTGCACCTCCTATTAGTTAGTGATCCACTTTTTTCGATTGTGGAAGTGTGTTGATACTTTGGTACTCGGCTTGGCTTCGTAACTCGATTACTCCTGAAATCTCTCGCCAATTTGTGCACACCACCACCACTGCTTGCTCACTTTGCAATGAACTGAATGAATGCTACGGTCAAATAAATCCTTATGCTAATTTGACGTAGGATTGTTAAGTTGACTCTCAAGGAAATAGGCGTCAGTCAGTCACTAATTACTATAGCGAATTGAAGATGATGCTCTGGAATGGTTACAGAGCATTGAAAGTTGAATTAAACCCTTTCCTACAGATAATCCGGAATGTCTGAAGCAACATGTTAATGATATATAAGTGATATTGATAGTGACTTGCTACTTCAGTTTCTAATAGTATATGCTACCTACCGTGTGTAATCAAATCCCCCTCCTGAATCCTGATGAAGCCAGCCACTACTACCTTCAGTTAGTTCAACTCACGTACGGAATGGTTTGCAGCTGTGAGTTAGTCTCAGAAGAAGAAATACAGTATATCATAGGAATCGGAGGAGGAGGAGTTGAGAGTAACTAACTCAACATTTGCTCTTGCATTCACCGATAAAGTGCAAACTGATAGGGCAGCAGCATCGTCTCAGCCTCCTGCAGGTGGAGTGGATAGAAAGTTCAGCTGATAAAAAAAGGAATGGAACTAGTGGTATGCTAGTGGTAACTGGTGGTAATAATGGTTTCATAGCAAAAAAGATTTAAATGGGTGCCCATTTTATAAATTTCATACAAAAATTTAACTTTCAAAAAAAAAAAAAAAATCTATTTTATCAATTTAAATGACCTTTAAATTGGGTCATGTATACCCCCCACTTACTATAATTATTAATAGATGCACCCTGCAGGTATAGGGAGTGGAGCCCCTCCCGTGATTTCAAGATGTCAGAACTAGGTCACCGTACCCATCTGATCGTATGTTTTAATAAATTACCACCAACCTAATAAAAGGTTAATTGGGATGAAGAAACCATATTATCACCCCGAAAGAAACAAAGAAAGAAACGTTGATTATATACTCGCCAAGTTATGCATGTTGGTTTTCCAAGAGGGGGCCCCAAAAACAAAAACATATGAGTCCAGTGATTCATGTCCTGGGTAACGATGATGTACGAATTCAGTGTTGGTGCTAGGCTGCTAGCCACCATCATGTGCATATGATGAGTAGAAAACTCGTATACTACTTTTGCTTTTGGAATTACGGCCCACTTCGCCATATGCATTTTTGTGCCTATTTATGGTCAACTATTATCGCCTTGATTTTTCACCTCAAGCACTACTACAGTCTGCCTGCACAATATTTAACTACTACAATCAGATTGAATGATGTTTTCCTCCATTGATGATTTAAGGTGCGATTTTATCTGCAAGACATCATCAGTAGTAGTGACTAGATGAGTATGGGAAATAGAGGATGAACAAAGCAGAGTGTGCAACACAGGGGGGGATTTGAATAGCGTGGCATTTGAATATCAACTGACTATACAACAGCGCTATAAAATGTTCATACGGGCATGCGAAAACGATTTACTACATTACCAAAGAAATCACCCACCACATAGACGAAATACATTCGTCTTACATCACATATGCAAGCTAAAGAAAAACAAACCACCCTTCATACATCTACTAATAGTTTATGTTACTGTCAAATATCCTTAATAGCAAATCACACAAAATAAGCAGAAAATCCCTCAACTTGTTTCCGACGTACAAGTCATGCTATGCTTACCCTACGTATCATTCGTCCTCATCCTCCTCCTCGTGCCAACATTTTCTGAGAACCAGCTCTGGCACTCATAGGACACCAAGCAAATAGATCACTGTATCTGAAAATCCAATTGTCAGAAATGGATGTAATAGTTTTGGTCCGACACAGAATAGCAAACACTGCACGAGAGGGGTACGAAATTTACATGAGTAGAAAATTATCATATTTTTGTAAATGCAGAAGATTTACCTCACTTGCTTCTAACACATTCAGTATCTGTGTCCGGACCTCCTATCATCATCTCTGTCATCATTATATCTTCTTCCACTAGAACGCCCTTCGTCATATCTAGCTGACTTAGAGGGGCGCTCCACATCTCTAACATCTTTTCTATCAGAGCCATGCCCCTCTTCCCTATCTCTTCCCCGCCGATGCTCGCGATCTCTCTTGTATGGCGGCTCCTCATCTTCATACCTATCACGCTTTCGATCTGCATGGCGATTGTCTGCATCACCTCTCTCTTTTCCACTTCGACCATAGCCTTCACGGTCTCGATTCTCTCTTTTCTCTGTATGCCGTGACTCATCCCTACCACGAATTGTATCCTCATGGTCACCACCACCATCAACTTTACTCACCACAGATCTAATTGTCCTTGATTCTCTTCTATCATCCTCCATATACTTGTGTGATTTACTTTGCCTCTCTAATTCAACCTCAGTCCTCTCATACCCAGTTTCCCTTGCAGACTCATGCCTCCTTGATATCCCCTCCTTTCGTTCATTCTGGACGCCATCATCTACTTTCCTCTCACCCGTTATATCTTCAATATCTTCAGACACATCTCGCTTCGATTTATCTAGTTGCTCCAATTTTTTTGAGGTGTCCAACTCGTCAGCCTTACTCCTGTGTTTCTCCCTATGATCATTTTCATGTTCATAACCCCTCTTTTCTTGATCATCATGGTTGCTTCTATCCTTCCCCCTGGATTTAACTCCCTCAGCCTTATCATGCTCCCGAGAATCATCGTTCTTAAGATTCTTATCCCTACCCAAATCAAGTGTTCGCTGTTCTCTACTCTCTCTCTCTTGTCTACCACGGGGAGCACTTTTTTCATAATCATTTCTGGTGTCTCTCTCTCTTCCCTTTCTGATTGGCTCATCATCAGATTCAGAATCACTTTCTTGGCGCTGCCACCTACTATCCTTGCTTTGTCTCTCACTCCTCACTCTCCCTCTATCATCACGAGGAAAGTCCTTTGATCTATGAGTGGACTGCTGATTCCTGGATAAGCTTCTTTCATCTTTCTGGGATCTGTTAGTGTAGAACTCATCATCAGAATCATGCCGCCTACTTTTGGTAGTTTCCTTGCCCCTTTGAATCTTGCCTTTTGGAGCTTCATCAGAACTGTAGTCATCATCAGTGTAGGACTCTCTTTGATTTACTTTCTGGTGGCGTTTCGGTTTGTCATCAGAGCTATATTCATCAGAAGAATCATAGCGTCTACTCTTCATATGCTTACTCTCACGCAATCGTCCTTCATTAGAATGGTCATCAGAATGAATCTGCCTGCTTTTTGAAGTTTTTTCAACCTTCTTACCCTTCTTTGGGCTTCCACCAGAGTTATAGGAATTATCAGAATCATATCTCCCACGGACTCTATCATGTTTCTTATCATAATCCGATTGTGAACTTGAATCAGAACCAGATTCAGATACAGACTCTGAATCAGAACTACTATCATGTCTTGAAGCTTTCTTTTTCTGGTGTTTCTTTGGTGAATCTTTTCTTCTCTTTTTGATATCAAGATCAGAATCGTCACTAGTATCATTATCTCTAGCATTCTTCTTGTGCTTTTTCTTTCTATCATGCTTCAAACTGACATCAGAATCTGAGGAATCTTCACGTCTTCTCTTGATTTTATCCTTACTGCGATGCTTCCCCTTATCTCTACCAGAATCATTTTTCTTCACTGCCTCCAGGGAATCATCACTCTCATCTTTTGCATCTTTCCCATGCTGCCTGTGACCATCAGCAATATCCCTTTGGTGGATGAGACCAGGTTCAAGATCATCTAAATTCTCATCAAAAGCCAGGGCCTCAGCATCAAGGCGTTTCTTCTCTTTTTCAGCTTCGGATTGTATTCCAAGAGCAGCTTTTAATGTTTCCATCTGCCTTTCTTTCAATGCAGCTACCTGATGAGTCTGAGTCTCGGAAACCCTGAATCGCAACATAATAGTCTATTCAGCAACCAAAAGCCAAACTAAATCAAGAATAAACACAATTATATATAAGAACCTAAACTGCTTTAGAAATTATCATCTGCAAACTACATTGTATGAAAACCAAGTATTACAATCAAAACATCATTCTCCATTCATTCAAATTACGTAACTGTTATCCCCTTTATCAAGTAAAGTATCCAGATTCCCCCCTCAAAACATTCTAAAAGTTTATTTTCGCATCCATCTGTTACCCTAAAGCTAAGCACATACTCAAGAAAAAAATTAAAAGCGATTTCTAAACAAAGTTTTAGCAGTATGCCTTAAAAATAGAGAAATAATCATCCAAATATCAGCAGAACACGAAATAAGAAAATTTAAAAGTCACATACTTATCTGAAATGGCAAGTCCATTATTTCCTCCATCCTCATCCTTCGCCTCAAGCGACTTCCTCGCTTCGTCCAGCTTCTCCGCAATTTCGGCATCGGTGTACCCTTGATCGATCAGCTTGTCCTCCAACACGAGAAGCCTCAGTTCTATTTGACGCTTTCGATCGTGCTCCAATATCTCCTTATTCGGCTTTCGAGTAACACCGGCCGTTCCTTGGCCCGATTCGAAGCCCTTGTTCGAATCGGTCAGGACCTTGTTCGTTTTAGGCTTCACAAAAAACTTGTTCGACTGGATGTAACCATTTGTGCCCGATCCTCGCGGGGTCTGCAATCCTATCCCGTTATACATGGCTAGAGCTTTAAAGCCTCCACAAATCTCAACACTTTTCTATCCCCGATCTGATAGATATCAGAAACTAGGGCCGGATCCGGAAACGAAACCGTAGATTGTTCCTGGCTCCGCCAACGCCCAACGTTGTGCTGATTGCGTATTCCGTTGTCGTTTGCGATCTGTATTTGAGAGGAAGAGGAGTAGAGGAGATACCTGATAAGGGTTAGAAAGTGGCGGTGTACGCGTACAAAATGGAAAATCAAATGGACTGCAAATTTTTATTGGGCCCAAGGAAAATTAAATGGGCTGCCTAACTTTATTGGGCCTATAGAAAATTAAATTGTACGTTATTATAAAATTTAAACATTTGAATAATTATTTTTCTGAGTAACTTTGATTTAACTTTTTAACAGCTATATCATAGTAGTTTCATTTCCCTCTTGTACTCGTAAATTTTCCCAAAAAGAAAGAAAACTTCTTTTATTAATAATCATAATAAGCTATGAATCGAGGGACTGTCCTATTATCTTTCATCATTGCTTATGTTATTATGTTTTCAAGGGTATTTGTGTAAAAGTAAAATAAAAGCAATAACTAATGGAGAAATATTTTTTAATGGAAAAAAATAATTACAATTATGATGTTTCTGGGTTAATAAATTTGATGGTAGATAGTGGATTATGATAGTGTGAGCAGATAGTCAAACAATTTACTCCCACAATTAATTATTCGCTAATGAATTCACTGAAATCTTAAAACAACCCATATGTTGGTAAATTAGGGAAAGGTGAAATAATTTATCATCATATTAGTTGTATATTAACGAAAAATTAGATAAATATATGTAAAGTAGTATAATTATATAACTAAAGATGTTGAAAACTGTATATTTCAATAGAGATTGAAATTTTTTATTTTCTATTTTTAATGAGTCCTCCCTTTGGGTCTCTAATTGGTGGAAGGGCAAGCAGCTTGGCCCTCTCATGCCTTTTGTTGCCACACAAGACATCTCACTTAAAGTGAAGGATATTATTGTGGATGGAGCCTGGAATTTGCAAGGGATTTATACTCAGGTTCCGAATCAAAATTCGCCAAGCAATTTTGGCTAACCCCCCTCCTAAACTTCATGTGGATGATCATGATATCTGGATTTGGAATGAGGTGTGCTCTGGTTGTTATTCTGTTTCGTCTGCCTATAAATTCTTGACTAGGGGGAGAGAAGTTGAAGACGGATGGAAGTGGATTTGGAGAAATCATTACCTGGAAAAAGTTGGCTTTCTGATGTGGTTGCTCTCTCATGATTCTTTGCCTGTAAACTACCTCAAATATCGGCGCAAGCTCGCCCATTCACCGTTATGTACCCTTTGCAGTAACGATTCGGAGACCTTCGACCTATGTGGATTTGGATGCATATCCAGGTTCCAGATGACTGTGAAAATATCCCCAAGGCTGACATTAAATGTTTTCTGCTTGCGATGGAGTCAGTGTACGACACCAGTTTCATTGCCGCCTTATGGACTATTTGGTTAGAGCGCAACTCCAGGGTATTTCGTGACAAATAGAGGACCCTCTGGATGCTCCGCTGGGATATCTATAGACTAGCTGGGGAGTTCATGGTTGTTAAAAAACCATTTCGGTTGTCTCCCACCACCTCGAGGATGGTTAACTGGAACAAGAAAGGGGCTCAAGAAGTTATATTACATGTTGATGGTAGCTCATTGGGGAACCTTGGTAGATCCGGATTTGGCTTTGTGGTTAGAAATAAAGTTGGGCATTGGCTTGGTGGGGGTTGTGGTTTTCTTGGGCATAACACAATTGCATATGTTGAGCTCTACGCCTTGGTAGTTGGTCTAGAATTTGTGTTTCATAAGGGATTCAAGCATGTCACATGTTACTCGGATTCATCTTCTACCCTCAAGTTACTGTCAGATTCTCTCCCTTTCCACCCCATGGCCAGTCTCATGCTTCGTATTAAGGATAGCACACGGGAGTTTGAGGATTTCACATTCTACCACGTCTGTCGGGAAGGTAATCGGGTAGCCGATAGCCTTTCTAAGCACGGTGCCTCCATTGAAGACTTTTACACCACCTGGGCTTTCCCTCCAGATTTCATTGCTGGGGACTTGTCGGCGGATGCGTCGGCGTTTGGTTCCCAGGATTTAGCTTTCTTTTGCTGCCATTTATTTCTTTTTATTTTTAACTTTTAATATTTTTTTCCTGGCTTCGGCTTTTCAAAAAAAAAAAATAGAGATTGAAATTTTTTATTTTCTATTTTTAGAAGCATTTGTAGTTTAAAAAAAGATAAAAACAAACCAAAAAAAAGGATAGATTGAACATAGCATAAGCTCTCTGAAGCTATTACGGATAGCTTCTATGGAAAATATATATGATATTGTCTTTTTTTTCCCCAAAAATCTAAAATAGTCATTTATCTATTTTTTGTTCCTGTTAGTCCTTTACGTTTATACATAATATCCAAAATGGTCCTTTTATCACTAATCTTATCATTTAGCTAATTATTTTCTTAATTATGTCCACATGAGATGTTTAAAATTTGACTACGTATATAACATGTAATATTAACAAAATAATAAAATTAATTGAAAAATATTTAATTTGAAAAAACTTTAATAGAATAATATTGAATTCAATAATTAAATTTAAATAAAATAAAATATTTAATAAAAATTAATTAAAATAACTATTTAAATTAAAAATTAATATATAAATATCAAAATGGATTAATTAAATATGACTTAAATTAAAAAAATAAATTAATTAGATATTTAATAAATTCAAGAATCAAATTAAAAACTCGTTATGGACCCGTCTTTTACGTAGTTTAGTGCACATTTAAAATATTAATAACTGAAGTTCGGTATAAGTAAAAAATTTAAAAGTTCGATATTTTAATATTAGAAGAGGAGACGAATCTAACAAGATCAATGCACATTTTTTAGTTTGACTCTTGAATATATTAGATATCTAATTAATTTATTTTTTAAATTTAATTCATATTTTAATTAATTCATTTTGATATTTATATATTAATTTTAAATTTAAATATTTATTTTAATAAATTTGTATTACATATTTGATTTTTATTTAAATTTAATTATTAAATTATTATTCTATCAAACTTTTTCAGTATAATTATTTTTTAATTAATTTTGTTATTTCGTTAATATTCCATATTATATGTGTAGTCAAATTTTTAACATCTCATTTGGACATAATTAAAAAAATAATTAGATAGTGAGAAAATTGACCATTTTGGATATTATGTGTAAACTTAAGGGACCAATAGGGGCGAAAAATAGATAAAGGACTATTTTGAATTTTCTGTAAACAAAGAGGACCATATAATATATTTTTCCTAGCTTCTATTTATAAAGATTTGCAAAGTTTTTTTTTTCACAATCACAACCTTTAGAACCGGTGTATATTGTAAATAACATATACTTCACAGATATATATCTATATAATAAATCCTGAATACTTTTTGGCATGTGCGACTCTTTTGTCCTTATTAATTTTAATTCATCCTTCTTAATTTTAAGGGTTTATTCAGTCATTATACGCTTATTTTCACATCAACGGTTCTTATTAAAACACGTAGGCAGACTGATGGTTGCTGAGTAATCGCTGAGTAATGCCACGTCATCAGACACATCATCAATATCTATATTTAGAATATAAATCTATATATTAATATAACAAAATCTTGAAAAAATCTTCATAAGTATTTCAAAAGATATAATTGATTACAACTATATATATAAATTATTTGATTGTATAGATAATACATATTTTAAAAAATGTTAATATTATAATATTATTAAATAAATTTAATTAGGTTAAAAATTTATGTCTAAAAAATATATATAATCCTATATCAATATAAAAAAATATAATAACTATATTTTAAATAAAAATATTTCATTAAAAATATGTAGTAAACATTAAATTGATCCTAAAAATATTGATTAATATAAAATGACTAATCACCTAAAAATTTTTATACCATTCTAAACAAATTCTACATAATTTTTTGTTCTTTTTAAAGAAGAAAAGAAAGAAAAGAAAAAAAAGACTAAAACACATCATAATTTAATTAGACATAATATCATTAATCTAGTAATCTTTATCTATTTCAACATAAAAGAAAAATATATATTTATCCAGTAATTCCTATTTATTTCAATATAAAATAAAAATCTATCTATATAATAAATCCTGAATACTTTTTGGCATGTTCAGACTGTATTGCCCTTATTGAATCTTATATTTTTATCTTAACTTTTATTAAAAAAAGATAAATTTAAGGTTACGTCTGTAAATCATTATAAAACATCATAAAACATATCTACGGTTATTATCACGACACATCATAAACGCCACGTCATCCTCTCAAAAATACCAGATACTGACATGTGGCATCTATAAAATAATCTTGAATTAATTTAATCTATTTTAAATATTCTTCAAAAATATATTTCTAAGATTTCATCAATATTTAGAAAATAAATCTATATATTAATATAAAAGATCTTGAGAAAATATTTCTATGTGTTTTAAAAAGATATAAATTGAAAACAAATTAAATTACATAATTATATTTTATATTTTCTAAATATATAATTAAAATTATATATTATAAATTCTTTAACTTTATATATAAAATTATTAAATGAATTTTTATTATAATTATATTAAAATTTGAACCTAAAATATTAATAAAAATCAATAAGCTAAAAAAATTTATTAGTATAATCAGTCGATTTATCAAAAAAGGTATATATATATATATTAAATATTAAATATAAATTTATGGGTGTTACACAATATAATATAATGCATAATAAAATATATTTTTTAAAAAAAATATGGCCAAAATAAAAAACTTTGAAAAGTTGGGGTTGGGGACTTACCCTAACGGTCAAGTCCCCCTTCTCCCAACCAATAACCATAGGTTGGGGGTTCGAACCTCACCCGCTCCCTATCCCTTCCTTTTATCCTCCTTTGTAATTTGTGTGGTTTGGGCTCCAACACACATTTGCCGACACATGAGTGTCACTGTTTATCAAAAAAAAACTTTGAAAAGTTGATGAGTGTTAAAACGATATTTTTCAAGGGAAATGTGGAAATTGATTATTTTTTCTAATATTATGAAGTTAGGGTTATGGAAAACTGCTTTAGGAGATGCGCCCTTAATTGCCCTTGCAGATCCTCGAGTGATTAGTCTTGGGTCCAATGTGGCCTGGGGATACCCCATTTTCACCAGAAAAATATTATAAAGTTAGGGTCTGTTTTTTGCCCAAAAATTAGTTTAAGTACTAATTTTAGAATTTTTTTAATTGGGGTATATCATTTGGAAATTGCTTTTCTTTCCCCTTAAAAAATGAAAAGATAACAAAAAAAAGTATATCATATATATATAAATGCCACTTTGGTATGAATAGGACTATTTGCTTTCGTCGAAATTACGAGGAATGCCATGGACTTCGTCATGGTAAAGTGCCATAAACCCGATTTGAAGAAACGGATCCATCTCGCTCAATTTACTCCGCCCTTCGCCGCTGCGCCGACCGCCGCTGTGCATCCATCGGCTTGGTTCCGCCTTCGCAAAATTTGCTCCTTCCTTCGCAAATTCCCCCAAATTCGACTCGCCGATCATTGACCTACTTCCAGAAATCGTCGTCCGGCTAATTGCAGTGTCACTCCCTCTTCATTCCCCAATTGCTTCCTATTTCTCTCTAAAACATATCGCCCTTGAGAGTGTTCTTGATCCTTCTTGTTCTCTGCTTCTTTCCATTGTCTTTTCCTTCCTTACCAATTTCCCCCAAATTTCCCGTTTCAACAATTCGGCGTTTGGATATCGCACGGTGGCCCGCGCCGGCTGAAACCAGCGTGACTTTCGCGCTTCCGTCGTACCCGTGTGTGGAGCTGCTACGGCTGTGTGCAGCTGCCCCTCTCCGCTGCGTTTGACTGGCGTCACGCCTCTGTCGGGAAGCCGAGCAGTCCTGCACTGTGCCTCGAGGTATGCCGTCGCGAGCTTCGAAGCCACTTAAGGTCAGTATCGTTCTGTTTTTGGCACTCTGCCTCATCGCTGAATGTTGGAGTTGGTGTTTGGATCCACTTAAGTGGTAGGGATCCCTACCTGCAAATTGCGAATTGCGAAGCCCGACACCGACCCAATGTTCCATTTCTCTGCGGCCTCGACATTCATGCACCATTCTGAATCTAATTTCTTTCAAATGAAACAAAGATTGAGAACGTTTGCTGATTGTTTGAAGCATTTTCCTATGGTTTCTGTTATAGCTTCGAATAAGTTTTGATTTTTTGTTGCCAGCTCATTATTTTGGTGTTGATGGTTACAAAGAGTTCTGTCTAGGTTTGCTTAAAGCTTGGGTTTCCACTTAATAGGTTTTAATTTTTGGTTTTTGGTGTTTTTCCTTGTCCATTTTTATTAGTAGGAAGATCGATCTCTGTATCAGTTTATTCAATTTTTCTTGCTTATTCTTCGTATTTATTCAACTACAATTCCTCAAATTTTTCTTATAATCGTGTCGATCATTTTCCATAGGCTCTGGTTTGCAGGAGGCCTTCAAGGAATGGGAGGGAAGACCTCAAAGACTGGACCCCAACCACCTCCCTCCCACGGTACTTTATGCTCTTACTTGCCATCCCCATAATGAGTTGATTTTTTCACACCACTATTTATATTGCTTGGTCGGGTACCATTTTTAGTTATTGTGGCGTACCAAAGTTGAATGCTTTGTTGGCTTTTTCCTTAAATAAATTTAAGGTCTTGTTTTGCTATAAATCATAGTTGATGTAGCCTGTAGGCCATTACATTGAATTCAATCTGCCTTCTAAGTGTGAGATTGTGGTTGTGGGTGTGGGTAGGAATTTGTATCTAGGATTTTAATTTGTTGGGAGTCGATCTGCCTTCTAAATGTGAGATTGTGGCTGTGAGTGTGGGTAGGAATTTGTATCTATGCTTTTAATTTGATGGAAGCAACTCTCTATATAGATTGCTGATTGCTTGGAATTTTTTGACACGTTTATAATGTAATGATTTGCTGCCTTACTACTTGCAATTCGGTTTATATTTGATTTCATGTCTTACTGTTGGAGCGGTTTAGCATTGGATTGCCACGGTGTGTCTGTGTTTGTCTTCTTTGTGCAGGTTTTTTTGTGTGTCTGTATTTCTTTCACTTATGATGCCATTACTTGCTTTCTTTAATTCACCTACTCATATTCCCAAGTTTAAAATTCACAAAATGATTCTGCAGGATTTTTATTTTTATCCTTCTGGCATCCTTTACATTTGTTCTCATTGATTGTGTATTATAACATTGCTTCTGCTTTCAATTGTGTGTGTTTATGTTTCCCTGTGTGATGTGTGATGCCACTGATATTGGATGTTCATACTTTAGATTACATGCATATTGTAGCCTTTATGTCGTATATTATGTTTGTAAGTTCTTTACTTAATTATTTACTTCGCAATTGAGTTGCTTGACTTTTGGCCTTGATTTTGAGTGTGGATTGATGGGAATGTGGCCTCTGCGATCATAAAATTTCATTGAAGAGAATAGTTCTACATTGGATTATAAATCTTGAACCTAAGTATATCAGAAAATAAACTTTAAAGAAGCATTTTTTCTAGATTTATGCTTTGCTTTATTGGCAAGATGTCACCGTTAGAGCAGAAAAAAAGACAGCCCTTTTGTAAAGGTTGGAGTCTGCATTTAATTCTATGTAAAGATCAAATTTTCAATTACAGTTTTATGATGAGCTAAATTCCTTTCCTGCATCCAGTTTTTTTTTGAAGGGGAAATGCTTTGGATGACAAGCGTACACACAAATCACGGAATCGCCTCACATCCTGCCGTTATTGGATTATTCTCTACGCAGCCTGCCGCGCAACCAACGCTCAATTGATTTATGCGGCCCCCACATTCTTGTATGCTTAGCCGGTAAAATTGGAACTTTAATCAATTTGCATTTAGGTTTCGTATTTACATTTATGTTTTGCTTGGTTTAGTTCTGTTGACTTCTCGGAGTTTGGCTTACATCTCTCTTTCAGATTTTATTTTTTGTTCTTATGTCATTTGTTTTTTCGGCAATTAATAGCTTGATTACTGACAAAGTACTATGATAATTTCGTGATCTTTGGTAATCTTTCGATTCTTGGGCTGGCTGGTGTTTTCATCCTTCCTCGCTTTTCATTTTCCTGTATTTTTCGATCTCTGAACTAAAGAATTGTTCTAATTTTTCCTGAGCAGATTAGGTTTTGTTAATTTGTTTTAACAACTTTTTCCTGGCTTGCTATCACTTTTCATTGTTAGATTTTACATTGTGATTATTGCCCTTTATTTAGGATCTCTGTGTCGATGGCTTCAATGTTTATGGTTTATGTGGCATTTCACTAGTGTTTATGGCTGATTTCAATAGATTTATCAACTCTCAAAATTTTGATAGAATGTCCTTGCTCGCGTGTCCATCTCCCTTTGCTCGCCCCTGCCAGTCAAATTCGGGTAATGCTTTATATTTTATTCTTAGATTTTATTTTTTCTTCAAATGCTTTGATGCAGGGTTTATTTTCTTTAGTATTTTCATATTAGCAAACAGCCTAACTATTGATATTTGTAAATTTTGATTTGTTTGCTACCTAGCTTACCAATCAATCTAGATTTCGTGCTGCCTCATTTTTGTTTTTTCCTTGTGTGTTTGAATTTGATGTATTTCTGCCCAAGTACTACAAAAAATTCCCGGCCTGTGTTCAGGTCATGTCTCTTTTTCTATTCCATTTGCTCTGTGTTATTTTGTTTGGTAATGAATTTGGCTTTACAGTATAATGTGTTGAGGTCCTGCCTCATTTATTCTTATGCTTTTAGGCTTCGTGTGGTTCTTTCTATGATAATACTTGGCATATCAGGGACTGGTTTTGGTTTGACAGGCAAACTAAGAACTTACGATTTGGTTTCTGCCAATCAGAAGTACTGTTGGGCTGGTGGCAAACTTCTTGGTCAGGAACCTTTTTCTACCATGTTAAAATCGATTGCTGACCTCAACTCACCTCTTTCTTCGTTTTGCCGTTGTTTCCCTTCAACAGGTTTCGGCTTTTATACCGTATTTCGGGTTCTTGGTATCTCTTAGGAGAAATCTGTTAAACAGATTTGGTTATTTCAATATTAGGCGATATTCTTTATATGTTGGCAGGTTCGATCGAAAGCTGTTGACATTCGTGTAAAGCATCATAAAGTGTTTGCATCTTTTAACGAGGAGCTTTTTAAAGAGATTACTCAGCTTTTTAACATTAGAAAATTGCTGGTAATCTCCTTCAATAATATCAGAGTTGACATGTTTGAGCGTTTAATAACAGAGGCCTGATGAATACTGGTACCAAAAAATGTTTTAAAGTCGAAACAGATTTACATTTACAAAATGATGTAATATCCTTTGGCATGTTTGATCGGAAGCTGTTGTTGGCATGCTCAATTTCTCTACAGGTGCTGCATATTCTTCTTTTTATTTATTTATTTATTTTTTTGGGAAACTAATTTGCCACCTTTGAACCTTTCAGCCACCATCCTGCTTTACCAATTATCCACAAATTACTTTGTCTCTTCCTGAATTCAGTTTCCTTTGGTGAAAGATCCTGGCATCACTGTGAATCATGTGCTTTGGAGCCCGGACATTTCATTAATTGGTAATTATGGGTTATTGTCACATTATTTACTTCAGAAACATCATTTAATTGGTTCGCGTGCTCGACTTAACTGTCCTCTTAATACGTGTTTAATATTGTAGACACCTTCAACAGATATCATATCATATTCGGATGCTTTCCGAATGGTAGATGGCATGCAACACATTTTCTTGTTGTGTGCCATTTTCTTCATTGCTCATCGGAGTCATTGTTTGCAAATTGGTATGAGATTTGACATCTTTCTTTGAGCTGCAGACCACTGCATTGTTCATACTGTAAGAATAATAACCTCGGTATGTATAGCTGCTGCATCTGGTGTTGGTGACCCCTGTCAAAAGTCAAAAGCCTGGTGGCTTGGATAGGCTTTGAGATTTTAATCCACCTTGAGGTATGCTATCATTTTCTTTTAATATGTCTAATTTTAATCCACCAAATTCTCACTAGGTGTCAACCTTTCTTTGCACTACTGATAGCAGACATCTATATTGATTTTCAGTATTGAGTTCACAGATTTAAATTCTGCAATTGTTGATTTTGAATAGAGATTTATTGCATATAACAGTGCGTGAAGCTTTAAATTTAGCACTTGATGAAGATATATCAGCTGATCCTAAAGTATTTATAATGCGCGAAGAGGTACCATGGAAGTTGTTGGGTTTATGGGTGGACAATATGATAATTTTTCTAATTATGATTCCACTTCTCCAATGGAACCTACTCTTCTAATTATATATTTGCTAACTTGGCCTGATTATCCTTAACTAGATCTCTAAAGGGCTTCTGGAGAAGTATGGTCCAGATAGGGTGCTCGATACACCCATTACTGAGGTAGGCTTTTGTTATGCTTATGCCAACATAACCATAATAATCACCAGTTGATGTCTCATTATCAACCATGCAATGTTTTAGGCTGGATTTGCTGGAATTGGAGTTGGTGCTACATATCATGGCCTAAAGCCTGTAATTGAGTTCATCACTTTCAACTTCTCAATGCAGCTTAGGATTATTTCCTGAAATGTATTTGCTTCAACAAAAATTCATTTTGGATCGCTGGAACACCTCGTTCGCCTAATCATCCAGCAAAACCTTGTCTTTTTTTCTAATTAAGATCAGTTTATTTTTTGCTTTTCGATTTAAGATCAGTTTATTTTTCTAATAAAATTACTGAGTTTCTTGTGTCCCTTAATTCGGTTTTCATTTGGAAGTCAAGGAATTACTTGAGAAAATGACCGTTTTTCATTTTACTGGCATATATTTTCTAACATAACGAATTGACTCTTATATTAAATGACTTCCATTCTTCTGGGTTGTTGGCTTATATAAATTACGGTTTATTAGATTTAGGCTTGTATTTTTGGATGTGCCATATTGAATTTGGGGGCAAACGGGCATTAGATTTTCTTGTTCTGTGCCATGTTATTGTTATTAGGCTTCTATGTGACATGAATTGTTTCTTTTCTAACGGAGTCATTGTTTGCAAATTGGTATGAGAATTGACATCTTTCTTTGAGCTGCAGACCACTGCATTGTTCATACTGTAAGAATAATAACCTCGGTATGTATAGCTGCTGCATCTGGTGTTGGTGACCCCTGTCAAAAGTCAAAAGCCTGGTGGCTTGGATAGGCTTTGAGATTTTAATCCACCTTGAGGTATGCTATAATTTTCTTTTAATATGTCTAATTTTGCGATTGGTTTGCTGCATAAAAGGATATTCGAGCAAATCATGATGGCAACATGAAAATAAAGTGTGATTGTTCATGATTGAGTTCTTTTGTAAATAGGTAGATTGAATTAGACTATTTACTGTTTAAGTAGAACTGCTGTTCTGCTAATGAGCTTATTTTCTGTGAAGATAATTTAGAATCTTTTGAGTATGAATTCGTATTCCATATGAATTGGTACCTAGCTGATGGATTGATGGAATTCTTAACAGATCAGGAAAGAGACCTATTCTTTTTTATATGACCAAGAAACAAATGCTTGTCAGATGGAAGTAGCTTTATGATCATTCCAAGGTTTTCAAAGAGTTCATTTAATGCTTTGAATGGATTACTGTATGACTAATATTGCTCATATCCGTTGGTGTTGCTATGACCATTTCTATTTCTTTGTTGTGCTTTGGTTTTGTACATTCTGTGAAGTGGTATAGATAATTTCTTCAGATCGTTTTTCCTTTTAATTTAACTTCAAAGAAGTATTTACTAAATAATCTTTTCATAACAAGAAAATTATTGTAGTGTTTGGTCTTGAAATTGGCTGCGATATTTGCAAGTTTTAAGGGTGATGTTTTAGGTAACATTATCAATTGTTTCCTTTTATTGCTCATTGCAGTATGAATGTGAATGGAATTTTTCAAAGAATACTATGGAGCATTTAAAAGAATACTACTTCGGAGCATTTAAATATTTTTATGAATGTACTCTAATGGTAATTATTTTTGCTTTAAGTTTAGTTGACGAAGGCAATTTGCTTAGCAAACTTTTTCTTTTTTGACAGTATATGATTTGATTGGTTCCAGGTGCTTGCACAGTGTAGGAAGAGAACTACCACTTACAGATGTCAACAAAGGGGATTTAGCTTGAAAACTGCTACATTTTAAGAAGTTTAACCATTATGGCTCATTATTCTGCTTATCGGGGTTTTATTGTTCATTTTCTACCTATTGATATGTCGGTGGATCTAAAACTATTTTGCCTTTTCAGATTGTTCCACTGATCTGACATCTTCGTCTCCAGGTCGTAGAACCACAAGAACAACCATCCTCCTCTCCCATTATTTACCAAATTGCAACAAAATCCAACTTTAAATTCAATAATACTCCCAACTTTCTCTTCCCCGCATTCCATGTTTCTCTTCTCATCTATCGTACAAATCATCAGCTTACAAATCATCAAAAAATTATTTCATCAAAACCGTCCTGCGCGGCGTCGCGCGCGTTACACGAGTTCTAGTATATATATATATATATAGTGTTCTTTAAAAATTTTAGGGATAATAGTCAATATGGACAACATATTAGGGAGTAAAATGAAATTTTTAGAACCTTAATAATGCAAACATATAATTTATTTGAATATTTTTTGGTGAATAACTGGGTTTCACTATGCCACATTGGACCAAGAGTAATCCCTCGATAATCTGCATGGGCAATTACAGCACCTCTCCCAAAGCAATTTTTTTGCATACTCAAACCCGATACCTTGCTTAAGCGACTAGAACCCCAATATACTCAAGTCAACTGCTGTTGGTGAATTTTGAATAGTTTAATGGTATTTTTTCTTCAATTGTTCTTATGTTAGATATAAAAACGAAACTATATATTTAGTTTTTCAATGGTAAAAACAATCTATTTTATATTTTGTCCACCTGGTTTGGGGTTTGAATTTTCTTTTATTATTATATTCTTTCCTTTATTTCTCTTTTAAATTTTTGTTGCATGCATTCCTATTACCATTTAAATAAAAGACTTTAAACCTAATGTAGGGGATGGAAATAGGCTATAGGTCATGCTATGGTTAGGTTTGAACGACCTAGGCCTATGTCGATTTATTAAGGCCCAAAGGCCTATCTTATAAGCCTATTCATGACTTATTAAAATTAAATAGGCCAGGTTATAAGCCTTTTAACGATTGATTAAGCATATTTTAAATTAAGTTTAAATTATTTTATATATGTTCGGATGCAATCATAAGGTTGGAAGACATAAATTTGTGCACTTGGGTAAATCTTCATCCATGACTATTTATATATGGGGAAAAGACTTATAAATATTTTTAAAACCTATATAAAATCAAATTAATAATTATTTTCACATAAAATAACAACAATGATGCCACATATTTATATGCAATAAACATACTAATAATAATGATAATTATGCTCATCCGATTCTCGAGGGATTAATCTTGGGTCCAATGAGGTCTAGGATACTTTGGTATTCACCTAAAAAAATAATGATAACTATGCCGACCTGGTAGGCGTGATAGGTTTTTTTTCCTATAAAGTTTGGTCCGTACCTATTTAGCTAAATAGGCTTTCAAAAAAGCCTAAGCTTAGCCTATTTATGAAAAAAATTGGTCTGACATGGTCTTCGATAGACTAAATCATAGGTTCATGTCAGGTAGCCTGGCCTATTCCCATCCCTAACCTCATGTAATCCAAAAAAATTATATTCTCATTTTACAAACTCATATAGGTTCAACACCAGTGTGCACATAAATTTAACACCTGTGCGCAGTGGCAGACGCAGAATGTCTGAGGCAGGGGGCGAGAATGCGACTAAATAAATTTGCTTATTTATCTTTAGTTTCCATAGAATAACTATCAATTGATTTTCGTTTATTTAGGATTGCTAATGATGTCACTCTCTTCGTCTAATTCTACATGAGACTATATCTTTAAAGAATATATAATTCTATATGAAAAAAGCTCACTAACAAAGAAACATGTTATATTCTTTTTCATCTTCTTCTCCGTTCATTACTGAAAAATGATTCTAATATAATTAAATTTACACGACAGTACAAAATATTAATACCAAGATTTGAGTTTGAGGGGCGGAATTATATAAAAAGAATTTTTGATTTAGCTAAAATAACATAACTGTATAAAACTTAATATGCAAATTTCGAACTCGGGGGAGCGGCCCCCAAGTCCCCATGTAGTTCCGCTACTGCCCATGCGCAGCGGGCGAAACAATCTAGTGTATATAAAATTCGGAATATTGTAAAAGAATATTAGAAGTATTTTACTATAAACAATATGTAAAGATTTGTGGTAATAATAAATCGTTTGGGTTGTAGCAATATTTATATCCAAAAAAGCTCTAATATTAAGTGATCATGTTGCATGTCCAAACATGGTACAAAACATGTGTATTCAATCAAACATCATTTACCATTTTATTTTTCACAAAGAATAACCTAAATTAAACAGTTAAACATAAATATGTAGTACTAACTAATTATTATTTGACCTATTCCCAAAATATAACCCTAAACTTAACAAGTTGGGTCATTTGTACCCTTTTTTTTTTACAAAAAATACACCTAAATTTTTTATTTAGTTTTAAAATTCTATCTTTCTACCTTTTAAAATATTAAATTCGACCTCATCAATTCTAAAAATATCTCATTTTGGTCCTAAAAGTTTGAAAATAACCTCATTGCACCCATTCACGTTTGAAAAGTTTCCCATTAGCACAACAATTTGAAAATAATGTATTTAGTAATTAATTTTCCTTTTAACTTAAATAAAAAATATAATTAACTAATAAAATTAGATTATACTATTTAATAAAATAAAATAACATATAATGAATGATAAATCAAATTATATTTATTGTAATATCTTTAATTTTTAGAAAGTAATTTTATTATTAATTATATTTAGATTCTTATTTATCTTATTTAAAATTTTTTATTTCAATTTCATTATTTTTCAGATTTTTTATTTTTCTAATTTTATTTCATTAGAATTTCTCAAACAATAAATATCATTATCCAGATAGAAAAAATAGTTTATAATGATAAAAAATATGCTCAAAAAACATACCCTAAAAAATTTAGTATCGGAGTATAAATTTAATTTTGGACTTATAACAATATGAATTAAAAAATAACAAAAAATTAATCAAATTAAAAGAAAATATTAACTACCAAACTTTTTTATAATCAATAAGGAAAAGAAAAAATTGGATAAAATATTATGGACTAAAATACTATTTTAAAAATTAACAGATAATCAAAGTATAATTATAATTAAAATTTATTTTATAAAATTAAAGATAAGTCCATAAAAATTAATCACAATAAAAATTTAAAATACATTACTTAATAAAATATAAGTTTTAAATGATAAAAAGATAATAAAAAAGTATAAATAATTAAAAAATTTAGGGATAATAGTCAAAATGTATAAAATATTAGGGAATAAAATAATACCCCCTCCGTCCCATTTTAAATGTCTCATTTATTAAATTTCATGGGTGCACCCTCAACACAGTTTCTCTCTCTGGAATTTTTTTCTCTCTCGCGAAAAACCTGTCCATGTCTCTTCCAGACACTCCGGTGAGCGGAGACCCGCCGGACGCAGCCCCGGCACCCTACTTCTTCTCAGGTCAGGATAGCAAACCATCCTTTAGGGATATGGTCCTCGAAGGCAAACGCGCCCCACCGGCCAATCTGCTGGATCAAACGGAGGTTGATGAAGGTGTGAAACTTGATTTCATTAATGGTGATAGGCTTAAACCTAGGATCACGCTCGGCCCTCAGATTCGGAAAAGATTGTGCTTGCCTTGGGAGGACGCAATAATTATATCGGTCCTGGGGAAAAAGATTGGCTATCTAGCATTGAAGGAAAGGGTGTCCAGAGTGTGGAAAATGGAAGGAGGCTTTGAGATGTTAGATCTTGACCAGGGTTTTTTCTTGGTTAAGTTTGCCAGAGCTGTAGACAGGACCAAGGTACTAAATGAAGGGCCATGGATGATCTTCGACAGTTACCTAACTATATCGCCTTGGAAGCCATACTTCTCGACGACCAACAGTACTCCAAGCAAGACCATAGTTTGGGCAAGACTACCGGGGCTTTGCCTTGAATTGTATGATGAAAACTTCCTGACTAAGCTGCAGTTAGCTCTCGGTACGCCCGTGAAGGTGGACGATGTCACGAAGAAGGTTCACAGAGGCAAATATACCCGGGTATGTGTGGAAATTGACCTCCGGCAGCCGGTCTTAACTAGCATTTTAATCGATGACCATTGGCAAAAGGTGCAATACGAGGGACTTCATTTGCTATGTCCAAATTGCCAAAGATATGGCCATGGTGCTAACAAATGTTCAGAACAAGTGAATAGACCAGTGGTTGTGATTAACAGTGAGGAACGCCGGTTAGTGGTGGCCGGAGGGTCGGGAGAGGGTACTTGCAACGGGAGCACGGGGATTGAGGCTCTGGGAGCGCCAGTAAAGCCTGTGGAAGGCTGCAATCCTTCGGAGGCAGCAGACGAGACAACCCCTGCTAAGGTTGACCATAAAGATAGCACCAAAATAGATGGCAAAGAGGATGAAAGAATGGAAGTTGAAGCTGCTTTTTCCTCTAATGGAGCAGACAACGATAAGGACAAAATTAGTGAATCAGACCTTTTGGTTCACGTGACTCCAAAGGACCTCCCAAGTCAGCCCCCAAGCGGGGATTGGATTAAGGTCACACGAAAGAAATCCAATTGGCCGAAAAAGATACAGGAGCACATCAACAAAGGCAATAAGCTTTCTTCGGCCCATAAACAGATGGGCCCTGTTATCAAGCCCAAAGCCCTAAAGGGTGGAGGCCGCCCTCTACACTCTATCACTAACACGTATACTCCTAAGAGCAACAAGGTACTGAAGGGATGGAAGCAACACCAAAATAACGCCGGGCTAGTGGGCAAGACGCATAATATTTTGGACGGCAATCCTCTTCAAGCCAAGCGTGCTAGGCCCTCGCCCGAAAAGGATGGAATCAGTAGCTAAAGAGAATCGGAGGTGCAGAAGGCCTACCAAGAAGCTGTTGAGGGGAAAGAAACCAAATCAAATACAGAGGCTGACATACCCATGGCCGAAGCAAGCAAAGAGGAGGGGAAGCCAAGAGCTAAACCGGTGTTCTCCAATTGACAACTTATTGTCTCAGGATTTTATGGTTAAGGCCGACTATACTCCAATCTGTTTTATGGATTGTACAACACTTAAGATAATTGTGTGGAACACTGGTGGAATAGGGAATGGGAATACTAAGAGAATTTTCGTCGATACGCTTCGTAAATCTCAGCCGAAATCTGAGCCGGAGTTGATCTTCTTGATTGAGCCGCGAGGGAATAAGGTGACGGATCGTCTCGATGAGGATGGCGATTCGAGTGAGAAGTTCTTTACCACTTGGGCGTTCCCGCCGGATTTTGTCTTTGGGGGCCGTACTGCTAAAGCCTTGGGTGTTTATTAGCCTAGTTTCTTTCATGTTGATGCTTTCATTTCCTGTCTTTTGCTCTTTAGTTCTTCCTCCGTGTTGTTTTCTTTTTGTTTCTTTCTTTTGTATTTTCGTGTAGTGTGTTGTGTTTTCTCCGGCCATTGAATTGGCTTATCCAAAAAAAAAATGTCTCATTTCTATTTTGGTCCGTCCCACTACAATTGTCATATTTCCTTATTTAGAAAATTTTTACTTCTTCAAACAAACATCACATCAACTATTTACTGCACTTTAATACAATACAATACTCATTCTACATAAATACCGGACAGCTTTAATAATGAAAAAACTGTTTTTTTTTTTTTTTCTAATTTTGAATAATTAAAGGGTATTTATTTTACACTTGCTCTCATAATTTTAGATATGAAAACAAACCCTATATATTTAGTTTTCTAACAGTAAAAATAATTTATGTCCACCTGATTGTAGGTTTTCCTTTTAAGTTCTGCTTGCATGCATTCAAAAAATATTTAAGCAAAAGCCTTCGAATCTTATGTAATAAAAAAACTATATTCATATTTTATATCGTCATAATAGTTCAACGCCCGTGCGCAGCGGCGAAAAAATCTAGTATTTATATAAATCCTAAAACTCTGAAAAACTCCCATAACACACCCTAGATATTGAATTGCAATATATGTCCTATCCGGGGCAAATACTAAGAAAACTCCCCACCAAACAAAATAGCCATATCATCCAAATACCAAAGAACCATAAGACAATCTAATTGCTTTAATGACAGTATGAAGGTATATTGTTGCCCTAACAAACCCTCTCATGAGGTTTATTCAAATCAAGCCTATCAAGTGTGCATAGGCGTGAGGACACTCTTAAGTGGATATGAACAAACAAAATGCCCTAAGAGAGATGACTACTAACTGATTAACTAGTGTCTTGATACATACACCAAAAAAACAAAGCATGTCAATGACTAAGCAAATGTCCAAAAGCTGTTGTCTGGAAACACTTTTGGAGCCCAATAAAATCGATGCTGACATGAAGAATTCTTTACCCATATGGCACACAACAGACAACATATATATAAATATCCAAACCATCACCTATTTGAAACTTTACAGGGGAACATTTCATTCCAAAATCATTCTCCGATATCGCCTTCCTACATGTATGGAAAAACGCAGCACAAAAACATCATGCATGCCAACAGTCTGCTTCGTCAATAGGTTTTCATCTTCAAGCTCCCTTCATCTGCCCAAAATGATATAATAATGCACGAAATGTATTGAAATGGGTAAGTGATAATCAAAAGAATGTGTGGGGTTACATGATCTGGTCCAGCTAAGGATACAAAACAAGTTCAGTTATATGGCCTGCCTTGAGACCATGAAAACTTCCCTTTCCCTGGAAAGGGAACATATAATAATGGTTATGCCAACAAGGCAACAACCACACATTGTTAGCTTAAGTGTACAGTACTGGTGTGTTTTGCTGTCAGTTTTGGGCATATATATTCACATCAACTAGGGAAGTTGGAATACATTTCGAGGCTCTTTTGATGTTGAAGGGGAAGCTAAATGTAGATTGACACATGATAAAAACCAACTGCATGGCAAGAAGATTACATGAAGGTAAGACTAACCGAAAAACTGCTGCACATATTTTTGTTAGAAAAATGACGGGCAAAGCCAGTAGAGAGGAAGCCTAAAAAGGAAATCAATTAGTCAAAACGGCAGCATTCATTCAAATCTTTATCAGTCAAGAACGGAAGACAATGATAGGTATTCAAAAACTTACAGAAAACCAAACCAGCTCCTTTGTTGCAAAAGGTTTTGTCAATTCGTGACCTTCTAGTTTCTCTTGCACTCTCTCTTGTACCTAAATCAGTGTTATGTATTTAGTGTACATATGCGCACATTGTAAAAACTGTATTCCTACTATCCTTGCTTTGTCTCTCACTCCTCACTCTCCCTCTATCATCACGAGGAAAGTCCTTTGATCTATGAGTGGACTGCTGATTCCTGGATAAGCTTCTTTCATCTTTCTGGGATCTGTTAAGTGTAGAACTCATCATCAGAATCATGCCGCCTACTTTTGGTAGTTTCCTTGCCCCTTTGAATCTTGCCTTTCGGAGCTTCATCAGAACTGTAGTCATCATCAGTGTAGGACTCTCTTTGATTTACTTTCTGGTGGCGTTTCGGTTTGTCATCAGAGCTATATTCATCAGAAGAATCATAGCGTCTACTCTTCATATGCTTACTCTCACGCAATCGTCCTTCATTAGAATTGTCATCAGAATGAATCTGCCTGCTTTTTGAAGTTTTTTCAACCTTCTTACCCTTCTTTGGGCTTCCACCAGAGTTATAGGAATTATCAGAATCATATCTCCCACGGACTCTATCATGTTTCTTATCATAATCCGATTGTGAACTTGAATCAGAACCAGATTCAGATACAGACTCTGAATCAGAACTACTATCATGTCTTGAAGCTTTCTTTTTCTGGTGTTTCTTTGGTGAATCTTTTCTTCTCTTTTTGATATCAAGATCAGAATCGTCACTAGTATCATTATCTCTAGCATTCTTCTTGTGCTTTTTCTTTCTATCATGCTTCAAACTGACATCAGAATCTGAGGAATCTTCACGTCTTCTCTTGATTTTATCCTTACTGCGATGCTTCCCCTTATCTCTACCAGAATCATTTTTCTTCACTGCCTCCAGGGAATCATCACTCTCATCTTTTGCATCTTTCCCATGCTGCCTGTGACCATCAGCAATATCCCTTTGGTGGATGAGACCAGGTTCAAGATCATCTAAATTCTCATCAAAAGCCAGGGCCTCAGCATCAAGGCGCTTCTTCTCTTTTTCAGCTTCGGATTGTATTCCAAGAGCAGCTTTTAATGTTTCCATCTGCCTTTCTTTCAATGCAGCTACCTGATGAGTCTGAGTCTCGGAAACCCTGAATCGCAACATAATAGTCTATTCAGCAACCAAAAGCCAAATTAAATCAAGAATAAACACAATTATATATAAGAACCTAAACTGCTATAGAAATTATCATCTGCAAACTACATTGTATGAAAACCAAGTATTACAATCAAAACATCATTCTCCATTCATTCAAATTACGTAACTGTTATCCACTTTATCAAGTAAAGTATCCAGATTCCCCCCTCAAAACATTCTAAAAATTCATTTTCGCATCCATCTGTTACCCTAAAGCTAAGCACATACTCAAGAAAAAATTAAAAGCGATTTCTAAACAAAATTTTAGCAGTATGCCTTAAAAAAAGAGAAATAATCATCCAAATATCAGCAGAACACGAAATAAGAAAATTAAAAAGTCACATACTTATCTGAAATGGCAAGTCCATTATTTCCTCCATCCTCATCCTTCGCCTCAAGCGACTTCCTCGCTTCGTCCAGCTTCTCCGCAATTTCGGCATCGGTGTACCCTTGATCGATCAGCTTGTCCTCCAACACGAGAAGCCTCAGTTCTATTTGACGCTTTCGATCGTGCTCCAATATCTCCTTATTCGGCTTTCGAGTAACGCCGGCCGTTCCTTGGCCCGATTCGAAGCCCTTGTTCGAATCGGTCAGGACCTTGTTCGTTTTAGGCTTCACAAAAAACTTGTTCGACTGGATGTAACCATTTGTGCCCGATCCTCGCGGGGTCTGCAACCCTATCCCGTTATACATGGCTAGAGCTTTAAAGCCTCCACAAATCTCAACAGTTTTCTATCCCCAATCTGATAGATATCAGAAACTAGGGCCGGATCCGGAAACGAAACCGTATATTGTTCCTGGCTCCGCCAACGCCCAACGTTGTGCTGATTGCGTATTCCGGTGTCGTTTGCGATCTGTATGTGAGAGGAAGAGGAGTAGAGGAGATACCTGATAAGGGTTAGAAAGTGGCGGTGTACGCGTACAAAATGAAATCAAATAGAGTGCAAATTTTTATTGGGCCCAAGGAAAATTAAATGGGCTGCATAATTTTATTGGGCCTTCGGAAAATTAAATTGTACTGTACGTTATTACTTTTTTGTTTCTATGATTCTGCAACATTCACTCTGCACACGCAATTCAATACATAGTTTTAACCGTTAATAACTCACGTTGTGTACGAGTAAAAATTAAAAAAATTTAATATTCTAAAACTACAAGATGAGACGATTCTAACAAGATCTCCCTTGACTATGTTTTTTTCTTCTGTAACTATTGTATAGACGTGAATCAAACTTGAATAATGAATAGTGTCAAAAACCCAAACGTTTCAAATTCATAAAAACGGAGGTAGTATAAAATTTAAACATTTGAATAATTATTTTTATATACTTAGTGTAACTTTGATTTAATTTTTTTAAACACAGCTATATCATAGTCAAGTAAATGTTAAATGGGATGAGTACTTAGCCCGAGTGATTAAGTCCATCGACTTCCAACAGAAGATTAAGGTTCGATTCCACACCGGCCCATATCCCTCCCTTTTATAAGTAGTTTCATTTGCCTCTTGTATTCGTACATTTTCCCCAAAATGTAAGAAAACATATTTTATTAATAATCATAATAAGCCATGAATCGAGGGACTGTCCTATTATCTTTCATCATTGCTTATGTTTTTATGTTTTTAAGGATATTTGTGTAAAAGTAAAATAAAAGCAATAACTAATGGAGTAATATTTTTAATAAAGAAAATAATTACAATTATGATGTTTCTGGGTTAATAAATTTGATGGTGGTGAATAACTATCTATTCTGACTCCCAACTGGTGGTGAATAGCGTGGATGATATGCATGATTGCCACCCTTTTGCTACCCACAAGGCGCGCATCAGGGAGATTAGAAGACATCTGCAGGTGTGCAACATTTATCATGTGTTGAGAGAAGGTAACCAGGTGGCGGATAGAGTTGCGAAACATGGTGCTTCTAAAGAGGAATTTTTCACCACGTGGACTTTTTCTCCTGACTGGGTTCTTGGGGAGTTAGCGGCGGATGCTTCCGACGTGTGTTTCCCAAGAGTCTAATATTGGTTTTTTTTTCCGTTATTTTATTTTGTTGTTTTCCTTTTTTCTTGTTGTTCCCTGCTTCGGCTATTAAAAAAAAAATGATGGTAGATAGTGGATTATGATAGTGTGAGCAGATGGTCAAACAATTTACTCCCACAATTAATTATTCGCTAATGAATTCACTGAAATCTTAAAACAACCCATATGTAAATTAGGGAAAGGGTGAAATAATTTACCATCATATTATTATAGATAAATATTATTAACGAAAAAATAATTATAGATAAATATATGTAAAGTAGTATAATTATATAACTAAAGCTGTTGAAAACTGTATATTTCAATAGAGATTGAAATTTTTTATTTTCGATTTTTAGAAGTATTTGTAGTTTAAAGAAAGATAAAAGCATACCGAAAAAAAAAAGGATAGATTGAACATAGCCTATAAGCTCTCAGAAGCTATTACGGATAGCTTCTATGGAAAATATATATGATATTGTCTTTCTTCTTTCCCAAAAATCCAAAATAATCATTTATCTATTTTTGTCCCCGAGTCCTTTATGTTTATACATAATATCCAAAATAGTCATTTTTTCACTAATCTTGTAATTTAGCTAATTATTTTCTTAATTATGTCCACATGAGATGTTTAAAATTTGACTACGCATATAACATGTAATATTAACAAAACAATAAAATTAATTGAAAAATATTTAATTTGAAAAAACTTTAATAGAATAATATTGAATTCAATAACTAAATTTAAATAAAATAAAATATTTAATAAAAATTAATTAAAATAACTATTTAAATTAAAAATTAATATATAAATATCAAAATGGATTAATTAAATATGACTTAAATTTAAAAAATTAATTAATTAGATATCTAATAAATTCAAGAATCAAATTAAAAACTCGTTATGGACCCGTCTTTTACGTAATTTAGTGCACATTTAAACTATTAATAATTCAAGTTCGGTATAAGTAAAAAATTTAAAAGTTCGATATTTTTTAAAATTAGAAGAGGAGACGAATCTAACAAGATCAATGCGCATTTTTAAATTTGACTCTTGAATATATTAGATATATAATTAATTTATTTTTAAATTTAATTCGTATTTTAATTAATTCATTTTGATCTTTATATATTAATTTTAAATTTAAATATTTATTTTAATAATTTGTATTACATATTTGATTTTTATTTAAATTTAATTATTAAATTATTATTCTATCAAAGATTTTCAGTTTAATTATTTTTTAATTAATTTTATTATTTCGTTAATATTCCATGTTATATGTGTAGTCAAATTTTTAACATCTCATTTGGACATAATGAAAAAAATTATTAGATAAATTACAAGATTAGTGAGAAAACTAACCATTTTGGATATTATGTGTAAACTTAGAGGACCAATATGGGCGAAAAATAGATAAATGACTATTTTGAATTTTCGGTAAACAAAAAGGACCATATCATATATTTTTCCTAGCTTCTATTTATAAAGATTTGCAAAGTTTTTTTTTTTCACAACTTTTAGAACCGGTGTATATTGTAAATAACATATACGGAGTACTTCACATATATATACATACTAGGATTCTATCGGTGGCGCGCGCTACGCTGCCCGCGCCCGGTGAGAAAAAAACATTATGGAAAATTGTAATGAGACATTCAAAACTGAAATAAAAGCAGAATTAAGATAAATTTAATTGTAAAATCTAGTTACACTCTAAAATTAGTATTATCAACCTTTAGGGACTGCAAGGAGTTAGAAGAAGCAAGAACTTACTTAGGCTGCTCCAATTCATATGTGAAATGGATGATTCCTCTGATGCAATGCTGAAGCTACTGCTCGACTTCCCTGTGAGCGATAATGAAATTTGCTCAACTTACATCCAAGGATAGCTGCCATGGATCTCTCAATGATATCAATAGCATGAACAATAAAATAATGGATAGGGAAGCTACCTCACAATAGATGCAATTTTGAGATGTAAAAACCTAGGGTTTCCCCACCTCTTCCAATGCTCCAAAACAAGGTAAATCGATTTTGGTTTTGCTTCAAGAAACCAAAATAGTGCACTTAGCTCAAGCTAAACACAAGTTGGGTTTGAGTTTTTGACTCAATGGGATTTTAGGCTTCCCCAAGCTCTCAATGATCTTTGAAAATAAAGTGAAGAGATATTCTCAAATATTAAGCAAAGATGTCTTACAAAATGAGGGAAACCCATATATATAGAGTCCCCAAAGTCTAAGCAAATAACACTAAATTAAGCAACTAACAATATTAATTAAGCAACCCTAGGCAAATAAACAAGTGTTGAAACTTGGAAATCCTGTCGGGGAACACACAAAAGGGGAGGCTAGCGACAGGTTCCCATTTGGATAAAATGCCTTCGGGGGTTTGCGTAACAAGGGACGGGAGCTCGAGGTCCCTAAGGTGGAATTTAAATACTAGGTGCCTGCTGGTCCTCCGGTCCCGGGTCCTCCAAGGCAAATGGGCACATGAGAATTTGAATGGAATTGGTCGCTTGGTCGGGGAACAAAACTTTGTCGCGATACACATTCCTCCGCGACACAGTCCTCCACGACAGGGAGCTTTTGGACGGAGAAGAGGAGGCCGCGAGGCTGCCGGAGGAGGAGTTTGGCGACCATGGAGCTTGAGGAGTCGGCCATGGACGGAGAAGGCGTCTGACATGGTGGCCGGAGGCGGGTGTAAGCTTGCGGCGGCGAGTCGGGGTTTTCTTCTTCGGCATAGTTGCGGTTTTCGGGGTTCGCCGGAATGAGTTGTGGCACGGCAGAGGAGGTGTGGAGGCTCTGAGATTGCTTGTTGGCGTTGACGAAGATGGCCGGACATGGGAAGAATAATTTGAGGGTTTTCTGAACTCTCTCATCGGAGAAGGTGGTCGGAGCGGCTGAGTTGCGGCAGTGGGGTAGAAGACGATGATGTTGTACGGAGGTGATGGCAGCGGCATGGGTGGAGGTTGCAGCGGCTGCTGGTGGGCCTCCGTAGCTCCGACGGTGAGTGTCGAGGCGGTGTAGCACCACTGCAGGATGGATGGGAGCTTGGCCGGAGCTCGCGGTTGTATGATGATGGAGAAGCGAGGTCGACGCCGATGGCTGGGGCAGCGGAGGGAACGAGGAGAGCTTCCTGGCAGGTGGTGGCCGTCGAGGTGGCTGGTCGGAGATGGCGGCATGGAGGCTGGAGAACGAAGATCGACGCCGGCGATGGTGAAGAAGACGCGGGCGCCGATTTGGTGAAGACAACCTCCTAACGCAAGTTGATGCTGCGTTCTCTTTTAGTGACCCTTGACACTTAACGCAAGATGGGATCGCGGAGCCCTTGGATGAGTCTTGGAAGCTAACGCAGGATGATCCTGCGCTGTCCTTTGCTTTCTCTTGAAACTTAACGCATGATCGTCCTGCGACGCTGGGTGTTGGGCCTATTTTAATCTTTCTTTGTTGGGCCTTCAATCCAATTGGGCCAGGGCTTCTTCTCCTTGATTTAATCTGTCCGAGCTTACTGACATCTTGATCCGAGCTGCTCCATTTAATTAATCCGGGCCCATTGGAATTTTTATCCTGAATGAAATTCGGATTGATCCGGAATTTTACGGCATCCTCTCCCCCTTGAGAAGCTTTGGTCTCCAAAGCTGTTTGAGAAGGGTCCGCAGTAGGTTCAAACGAGCAATCAAATCCTGCACAAACCGATATCCCGTAAGATTGACATTTTTGAACAAGCTTAGTGAAACAAAATTGGGATAGAAATTCATTAGAAATGTTATCCATGGAGCAGTTATATTTCTCAGATCCTGCTTCAAATGTGAATTCCATTCTGCGCTCCATGTCGGCTCTAGCTTTAAAATTCCTGCAAGAAAAATGACAAATTTCAAATAAATCGATTTTGTCATTAATTGGAATAATTTTACCTGATTTGTTCAGAAAATTTTCATCTTGATCTTCATGGGTATCTGTAGAAAAATTAATCAAATTAGATGGGGTACCATGATTAGATTCAGAAAAATTTTCAGAATGACGAAAAATTAATGAACAAATTTTTGATGGGCTCTCAGTAACCTGCTTAGCAGTTTTGCTAGAAGACTGCTTCTTGATTTTGGCATTCTCAGCTTGAGCCTTCTTGTGAGCTTCTCCTTCTCTTCGCATATTCTCCAATAATTTTTCGCGATCAATTTGCACAGTTTTGGAGATAGCGATTTGATTATATACTTCTTTTGCTCGTGTGTGAATGTGATTAAATTAGCTCGCCCTTGATAAATAACATCTTTATCAAACATCCATGGGCGTCCTAACAGAATATGACATGTGTTCATCGGAACCACATCACACAGTATTTCTTCGGTGTAGGTCCCGATTGCGATGGGCACTCTTGCTCGTCTGCTTATCTTGACAACCCCGCAATCACTGACCCATTGCAAATGATAAGGCTGTTCATGTGCTTCAGTTTTTAGTCCCAACCTGCGTACAACATACACACTCACAACATTAGAACAACTTCCACTATCCACTATTAAAGATGCTAAATTATCAAGAATTTCGCAGTGGCAATGGAATAAATTCTCCCTTTGTTCTAAGTCAATGCGTGGGTGGTCGACTCTTTGGAGCGATTCGGGAGTTCGTGTGACCACAAAATTAGACAGTTGGCGACCATCTTCTTGAATGTAGATCGCTTCAGAATACTCTTCTTCATGGTCGCTTACTTCAATAACCTTTTCTTTACCCCGGGACTTTGAACTGCTGGCTTTGAGAACTTCAGCATAGCTCGGTATACTGTTTGGATGGATAGGAGGTTCCTCCTTGCGATCCTCAGGTTCACAGTAGGAATTGGACATGAGTTTGTCCAATTCCTTGCATTGGGCTTCAAACTCGGCTCTTTTAGCTTTACCCTTGGCTATTCTGTCGTGTATTGGTTTCAGCCAACAATCTTTTATCTCATGTCCCAGCATTGAACAATATTCGCAGGGATCCCAGTATCCCTTTTCCCTTTCGATGACGACAGGCATTGCACTCTTCTTCATCCTTTGGGATTCTTCAAACTTGATCCTTTCAGATTCGTCCTGCAAATATTTTTCAATAATTAGTGCATCAGATATTGCATGGTCAAGGTTGTTGTACCTGGGGTACATCCTGGTGTATATCTGTTTGTAGATTTCGCTTCGTAGACCCGTCAGGAAATGGTACCATTCTGCATAAGGGAGTTCCTGGATGCCCAATTTTCTTTTTAATTCCTTAAATCGCTGGGCATACTCTTGGACTGATTCATTCCCTTGGATGATTTCTTTATATTCTTTCTTTCAATCTGGAACAAGGATGACCAGTTCTTCTTTCTTCTGGAGTTTGGCTTTATGAACATTTAACTCCTTGATTGGTCTTTTAATTCCAAACTCTTCTTTGAGAATATCGCCGATCTGGACATCCAATGTGTTTCTCAGCTCATCCTTGACGGTTGTCATGACTTGATCGTAGATTTCTTGTGGGGACTGAATCTTGTGTTCCAATTCTTCTACTACAAATTCTAACCGTTTTTGGAAATGTTCAGACAATTCCTTGATCTCAGCGCTCACTTTCTCAGAAAATTCTTCCATAGGAGTTCCTAAATTTTCCATGAACTCCTTCATGAATTCTCCCAATTGTTCCTTCATTTGACCAGTGTCATATTCCAGTTTTCCTTCAACATGGCCTGTTGCTTCTTCGATTCGGTCTTCCAATTTCTCAGCTAAATTCTTTTCAGCTTGACAGAATAATTTCTTGACCTTTTCCATTAGCTTCTGGCCATTCTTTTCAGTAACGTCCTGAACAAATTTCTTGAAAAGCGATGCAGTTGCATCCATCCGGACTTCAGCTATAGTGGTGGAAACAATAATATGCTCTTGGAGCTCAGTGGTCTGTTGCTCCAATTCCTCAGCAAGATATTCCATTTTTCCATCCAGTTTAGCAGATAAAATTCCCATGCGGTGATCTACTTGCACGTTCAAAGCTCTTTCAAAATCCAGGGCAAGTTGATCCAATTTTCCTTCGAAGTCATCAGTAACTTCGCCAATTTTCTGATCTATCTTCAGCATGGAACTCTCAAGATTTTTCTGACCATCAGTGGCAACTTTATGCAATTTTCCGTGCAGCTCTGAAGAGAGATTGAGATTTTCCTTTGCAATTTTGTTGCTCACTTGTTTCTTGTGACCTGAAAATTCTTCGCTTAAAGCATCAAATTTGCTTTCGAGGCTCACAAATTTTCCATCAAGATTTTCAAATTTAGCTTCAAAGTCCTGCTTCATGCTCTTCAAAAAGTTCATCAGCTCAGCAATATCAGTTCCTGCCATCTCAGAAGAATATTCCAATATATGTATAAAAAGTTAGGAAAATAAAATAAAATATTTTTAGGTGGAACCTCACTAAACTCAAACCTCTGTGTCGGATGTCTTGAGTTCAGGCACAGCTTGGTTCCGAAGTTTTCCAAATAAATTCACCAAGTAAGGAGCATAGGAAGATTAGGGAAATGAGGGATAAGACGCGCAAAGCACGAATGCAAAATGCGATGCTCGACTCTATCAAGAAATAGGGTGACGCGCAAGGCAAGAAACAAAATGCAATGCTCGACTCAATCAAGGAAAATAATAGCTTGTGTGTGATCAATCAAGCACAATTTATGGTTCCAAGTTTTAATTAGTTAGTGTTCACGGATTTCGATTCCTCACAATTTAGAAGTGAAAAATTAAAACCTCACAAATAAAAACTCTCGGAAACACATACAATATATGCCTCACACAAATATTTCCCAATTTAATTTAACCCAATTGAACAATAAAAATAATTGCCCAATTAAATTAAACCAAATTTAATCAAGACCCACTTGTTTGAATTGCTAAAAACCAATTGTTGGAATTGCCCAATCTTTACCACTACTCACGTTTCTCTTTCACTTTTTTTTTTAATATATACTCCCTCCGTCCCATTAAAAGTGGCCACTATTCCTTTTTGGGGTGTCCCATTAAAAGTGGCCACTTTCCCTTTTTAAGTAAATTAGATTAACATAAACATGATTAAAACCCCACAATAATGACAATTGTACTTTCTGCACAAAGTCCCTATATATGTTTAACCATTAATATCTCAAAATGGGTATAAATAAAAATTATATAAAATATATATTCTAAAACTATACGATTAGACGATTCCAACAAGATCACACTTGACTATTTTTGTCTTTCTACATCATTACGATAACATTAAGTCAAAGTTAAATAATAAATATGGTTAAAAGTCAAATGTAACCATTATAAATTAGATGGATGAATTAGTCAAATTTACTCACACCACTTTAACTACTAAATCCCACTACCTAAATTCCTGTGCCCAAAAGAAAGGGGTCACTTATATTGGGACGGAGGGAGTATATATAGTAATGGGCTTGGTCAACAGGTGGGACCCACGAGAAATTGGTATCACACTTTGCTTTGCCCGTCCTTCAATAGGCATGCAGGGACATTCTTTTGTCTCGTTCGAATAATATACCCGTTGCCTTGCTTTCCGGATTCAGCAAATAAGTATCACAATGCCCCTTGTATCCTTTTGGTGTAGGCTACAATTTAGGAAAAAGTATAGGGTTTTTAATAAGATGCACTGGTGTCCTTTTCTTGAATTAATGGTTGGTACTCCTTGTCCTCAATTTGAATTAATGAGCTTGTACTAGGGTCCAGATTTTGTCTCTCTATTTTTCCAATAACACCCTTGCAATGTCTTCAAATGGATCAAACTTGAACTCCCCAAGAACACCTTGAAGATCATGTGGTGTTCATCCAAAAACTCAAGAACATGAACATTCAAGTAAAAAAAACCCTAAACCAATATTTGACCCAATCACTCGGTTAACTCTCAACACTCTCGAAATTTGACACTTGATGTCTAATTAACACTTTAAACCAATATTTGTGCCAAATAAACCAACACAAGTGATGAATATCAAGATTGGAGCAAGAACACAAAATAGGGTTTATGAGGAAGATGATGAATGTTGGTCCCAGATTACGTAAAATCTTGGATTTAGCGCGGTCGTCGAGCAGTAGTTAAAACGACGTGTGAACGATAGTGAGTGTGTGAATCAGAGTGTGCAAATCAGTGTAATGCAGCAGAAAGTAAAGACACGTGATTTGGTAACCCAGTTCGGCCTTCGGCCTACGTCTGGGGGATTCCAATCCAGGCTCTAAACTATCACTCAAAAATCTTAGACCTAAAAATTACACAATCAAAACAGATTCTGTTACCAAGACTTCCTCGCTGGTAGACTGATCGTTGTTTGGACTCCCCCACAACCACGATCACTGGACAGCTCGTCCAATCCTGTTTCTCCGATTGTTTGAATCTTCAGATCTTGAAACTCAGGTGTAGCAGATGTCCTGAATCAATCCTTCAGATCTCCTTTGAGTTCCTTCGCAAGGCAACTCCAAAACTTTGAATGAAGAGATTCTTTCAACAAGAAAACTTGTTGAATCGATGTAACACAGACCTCGATGAACAAAAAGATCTCTCAAAATGTAAAACACACATCAAGGATTTTCCTAACGCTCTCAAGAAAACAGAACGATCAAATCTAGAGAGAAAAACCGACTAAGTGTGTGTAATGTGTGTAAAAGTGAAAGTTACAACTCAATAAACTCAAATCTACATACACAGAGTCTAAATACAGGTATATATACACAGAGATACGAATTAGACTCGTGTGGGTCGGTTGGACACGCGCACAGAAACAGAAACTGTCGCACATGTCTGACTGTAACTGCTTCGGTCGTTCTGTCGTAGTTTCAACAACCATGGAACTACTAAATCTGCACAAGAGCACGTTAATAACAACAATCTCCCCCACTCTTGTGGAGATGATAATTCCATCACCAAATGGTGTTGAAACTATCTAGGTCCAAAGAGTATAAGAGATCATATCAGAGTAAAACAATGTGATACACAAATAGGATGTTACAGAATAATCAAAACGAATCAGATTAGCATCCATCAAACATTCAGAGTAGAATCACAGTGCAGATATAAAATCATCAGAACAGATTAAAAAAAACAAGTAGTTCAGCAAGTAGTTCAGCAGTTATCAGAATTACCTAACTATTACAGACCAATAATAGTTCAAATCCAAAAGTAATCCAGTTCAGAAATATCCAGTCAAAAACAGTCATCAAAAACAATCATCATCAAAAACATCCATCAATATTGTCCAGCAATAAAACTTCCAAAAACAATAACCAAAGTTTTGAAATATCGTTACCCAGTTGTCATCACTACCAGTTAGTACCATCCAACACCATCCATCTCCCCCATGATGGAATATCACTCTTCATCATCAAGAGCAACATCCTCATCATCTGCCTGCAAGTCAGAAGCATCAAAAGACAAAGGAAGCATATGAAGAATTTTGAGATTCTCCCTTTTTATAGCCATAGCTTCCTGGCTCCAGGTTGTCAGCCGTTCGTTCTGACGAAGAATCCGCTGCTTCAGTTGGTGTACAAGTGCAGGACCAGTTAGAGGAGGGCCATTTTTGATGTCATTATGCATGTCCATCAAGTGTGGTGGTGGTTTGTACTCCTTCAAAGCAACCAAATGCTTTTCCTTGATCTTCACACCAATGGATAGAAGGAATTCCGTGATGAGAGCTGGATATGGTAAATTGATTGTCTTCTTGATTCTCCCAGAGGTGTACCCTAGCATTTGCTTAAGAAGAAAATATCCAAAATTGATTAGACCCATATGTTTGTCCACACAGAGTATGAATTTACCCATCATAGTGCTGACTTGAGACTGGTTAGAAGTCGGAAGGATGTTAGCACTACAAAACTGGTATAGACAATAAAACTTCAATGTTAGCTCCTTAATGCTGAATTTGTTGCGTCCAAAGCTTTTAACTTTCTGGTTAGAAATCTCCAGTGCAGTAGTGAGAGTATCTTCCGGCATCAGATCCAAACAGTCGCTCATATCATCGTTGGGTGGTAGCTTCAACAACTTCAGAATCACAGCAGGAGTTAGTTCATGAAATTGACCGCGAATGTAAATTTTACCGAACCAAGCAGAATGAGGAGTGAGGATCTCACGATGTAAGTTCGCATAAAACTCTCGAACATGACTGGGTGAGTAGTGTGTGAGACCCTTAGCCCAATACGTCAAATGCCTCTCTTGCAAAAGATCCGAGAAGCCTAAAACGTCATAATGGTTATGCTTGAAGATCTCTTCGGGCTTGAACTCCTTTCCTTTAAGAACTTCCTTCGAAAATGTCCTCATGTCTCGCGTATAGTACTTAAGACTGTAAGCATCTTCGGCTTTCAAAGCAGGAGGGGGTGGCCTTGGTTCCTTTCGTGGTTTCTTTGAAGTTGTGACTACTGGTGCTGGTGTGGGCGTAGGAGTGGGCTCCTTTCGCTTTCTGGTTGATTTCCTCCGTGGTTCTGGTGTGGTCGCAACAACAGCAGGACCTCCAGTTTGCTGTGAAGCAGTGATTTCATCGATTTCTTCTTGGTTCATATCATGAAAACCTTGATTTTGCAGGGGGGAAAGTGGTGGCGTTTGATGCTCAGCATTGATTTCTCGAACAACTTGGTCAATGAAAGAGGGATCAATAGTGATTTCGGGGTTAGGGTTAGGCTGATTTTGGGTTTCTGGCGAATTTTTGGGTTTCTGGCTGATTCTCAGTGGGTAGCTGCTCGGAAGTTGCAGCAGCAGCAGGAGGAGGAAGATAAAGAACAGGTGGTAGAACCGAGATAGGTTGGGCGTCCAGCGGTGTCCCAGACGACGAACTCGTCGTGGAGGAGGTAGCGGAATGAGGAGCATCGGGGTCGGAAGTATTCACCATTTTCGGATTTTCTGCAAAGCTCAAATTCGAAAGAGTGAGAGAGAAAGCTTGAATTTGAAAAGGAGAGTAATAGAACCTTTAAAATGGAGGAGGTAGCCGGAAAATAAAGAGACGTTCAGCAGTTTGGAGAACGTGCGACGTGACTAATAGAGTGGCAACGGTTACAGACGCTGCTGTGACGTCACCTAGACTGCCGTGTGCAATGATGCCTTCCGGATAGACTTGTCTCCATTTGAATTTGAATTGGGCCTGTAAAAGATACTCAACAAATAAAAGAATCAGGCCCGAGTCCATATGCAATTTAATTGTGGTAAGAAAGACCCAAGGTGCTTCTTAGGCCTTCAAATTTCTCTCCATCCAAAGCTTTTGTTAGGATGTCCGCCCGTTGTTCTAACGACGCTATATACTTAATCCTGCAAACATTATCTTCTACAAGATCTCTAATAAAATGATAACGAATATCAATATGCTTACTTCTACTATGTAAAACAGGATTTTTAGAAATATTTATTGCACTAGTATTATCACAGAAAACTAAAAAATCATCCTTATGAATACCGTAGTCCTCGAGTAGTTGCTTCATCCAAAGAAGTTGTGAACAGCAACATGTGGCAGCAATATACTCTGCCTCCGCTGTTGATATAGCTACGATGTTTTGTTTTCTGGAATACCAGCTTACTAGATTGTTTCCCAAGTAGAAGCAGCCGCCAATGGTAGATCTCCTGTCGTCACAACAACCTGCCCAATCAGAATCTGTAAATCCAATCAAGTCAAGTGATGACCTTTTCGAAAACCAAATTCCAATATTCATTGTTCCTTTAACATATCTCATGATCCTCTTTACTGCTTTCATGTGAGACTCCTTAGGATCGGATTGGAACCTTGCACATACACCTACACTAAATGAAATATCTGGTCTTGTTGCAGTGAGGTACAGTAGACTTCCAATCATACTCCTATAAGTCTTTTGATCCACTAACTTTCCGGTTTCATCCTTGCTCAGCTTCTCCTGTTGTCCTAGCGGTGTTCTGATTACCTTAGAATCATCCATGTCAAACTTTTTCAACATGTTTCTAGCATACTTCTCTTGACACAGAAAAATACCATCAGCCTCTTGCTTAACCTGTAATCCCAAAAAGTAGTGTAATTCTCCCATCATAGACATCTCAAACTCTGATTTCATAGCATCAACAAATTCCTTTATGAGTTTGACTGACGTCGATCCAAAAATGATGTCGTCAACATACACTTGAGCTATCGTTAAGTGGTCGTTCTGACGCTTCACAAACAACGTCTTGTCTGCATTTCCTCTCTTAAATCCGTTGTCCACCAAATACTTTGACAATCTTTCATACCAGGCTCTGGGTGCCTGTTTCAATCCGTATAAGGCTCCTTTGACTCGATAAACATGATTTGGATACTTCGGGTCTTCAAATCCAATCGGTTGTGCAACATATATCTCTTCCTTGATTTTACCATTAAGGAAAGCTGTTTTGATATCCATTTGGTACAGCTTCAAATTCAAAGAGCACGCAATTGCAAGAAGTATCCTTACGGCTTCCATCCTTGCCACGGGAGCAAATGTTTCGCCATAATCCAAACCTTCAATTTGGGTATAACCTTGTGCAACTAGCCTTGCTTTATTCCTTATGATATTGCCTTTCTCATCCGTCTTATTCCTGTAAACCCATTTTGTTCCAATAATGTTGGCATTCTGCGGTGGTTCTGTCAACTCCCAGACAGCATTCCTCTCGAATTGCAGTAGCTCGTCTTGCATTGCAGCAATCCAGTACTCATCTTTCAACGCCTCAGATGTATTCTTTGGTTCAACCATAGAAACAAAACAATTGTAGCTTGCTAGATCTTTGAAATTAATCTCTTTATGCCTAGTCTGTCTCTGACCTTGTGGATCTCCAATAATATCCTGTGTTGAATGATGTTTATTCACTCTAGAACCTTTTCTCTTGTTCTGAATTTCAGACGGTGGTTCTGCTGTCGTCTCGACAACAGTGTCTGTATCAGCATCCTTTTCTGGTTCAGAATCTTTATCAGGGCCTTTATCTGGAACATTAGGACTAGCATGTTCTTCTTCAGTGACAGATTGCTCAGCACCATTAACATTCTCATGATTTTGAGTAAGAGGTAACTCATCATCATCTATCATGTTTCTTAATAGATCAAGATCCTCAAAGAGAACATTAGTAGATTCAATAACCTTCTTATCACTAGTAAGATAAACACGATATGCTTTAGAATTATTAGAATAACCAATGAAATATCCATCCAAAGATTTATAATCAAACTTATGCAATTGATTTCTGTCATTTAACACATGACATTTGCATCAAAAAACATGAAAGTATTTTACCGTGGGAGTTTTACCGTTCCAAAGTTGATAAGGTGTGCAGTTGGAGTGTGGTCTCAACAACACTCGGTTGATGATATGACAGGCAGTGTTAATAGCTTCCGCCCAAAATCTTTTTCTCATTGAACTGGTGTGAAGCATTGATCTAGTCATCTCTTGCAATGTTCGGTTCTTCCTTTCAGCAACACCATTTTGTTGTGGTGTTTTGGGGGCTGAGTACTCATGTGTAATTCCATTGTCGTCGCAATAACGATCGAACGACTGATTCTCGAATTCCTTGCCATGATCGGTTCGGATTTGTGCAATCTTCCTTTGCTTCTCATTCATGAGTCTTTTACTCAGGGCCTCAAAGTACTCAAAAGTCTCATCTTTTGACCTAAGAAAGAAAACCCAACAATATCTAGAGAAATCATCAACACATACTAAAATGTACCTTTTACCATTTAAGCTCTCCACTTCGGTTGGACCCATAAGATCCATATGTATCAGGTCGAGGCATTCTTTTGTTTTAATGTCATCAGTCTTCTTATGTCTCGATCTGGTTTGCTTTCCTTTGGCGCAATCTCTGCAGATGGTTTCATCGTTCTTCTGTAGTTGCGGCAACCCGCGAACAGCATTCGAGTTACTCAGTTTATGCAGTGACTGAAAGTTAAGGTGACCAAGCCTCTTATGCCATAGAGTAGTCTGATCATCCTTGGTCAGTAGAATCCGTGGAATGTCATCCTTCAAGATGTAGGAAATATTCTTGCTACGGCCTCCCATCATAACAATCTCATTTTGATCATTATATACTATGCATCTATGTTTAGTAAACCTAACCTCCAGATCTTCATCACAAAGTTGACTAATAGAGATAAGGTTAGTAGTAAGACCATTTACATAGAATATTCTAGAGAGTTTAGAAAGAGTAACATCCTTAGATTTACCATAACCCGCAATTTTGCTTTTTGTACCATCTCCATACATAACGGCTCCACAATCTTTCTCAGTAAAGTTGTCTAAGACATCTTTTCTTCCCGTCATATGCCTTGAACATCCCGAATCGAAGTACCATTTTTCGTTTCGATGTTGTTCCTGCACCGAAAGAACTACAAAACAAGCAGAATCTTTATTATTATTAGTTTTACCTTTAGGTATCCATGCCTTCTGCATTCTGAATTTCTTTCGAAGCTCTTGATCAGGCCATACGACTGGTCTACCATTCATAAGATCTCTTAGAATCCGCATGCATGTCTCAGCTGTGTGTCCAGGCAAATTGCAGTACAGGCAGTCCTTCTGTCGTCTGGACGATTCTCCGACTATCAGCTCAGGTGGTGAATCAGTAGTTGAAGTGAGAAAACCTCCACTTGTAAACTTTGTTTTGCTAGGAGTGCTTTGCTTCTTATAGCCTAAACCTGTTTGATCACCAATACGTTTTCCCATAGATAAAGCTTCATCAAGTTGATTTTTACCTTTAGATACCTTTTGAAGTTCATTGTTCTTTGCTTTGAGATCATCAAACTCTTTCTCCATAACATGAATTCTGTCTTTAAGAGTGTTGTTCGCCTTTTGCAAGTTTTCATTCTTTTCAACCTCAAGATCATAAGCAATTCCGACGTCTGCCAGTTGTCCTAACAACTTCTTGTTTTCCCGAACAGCAACTTCAAAATCCTCTTTGAGTTCGTTGTAATCAGCAAGTAATTGGTCGTACTCATCATCGCTTTCACCTGAATCAGAATCACAATTATTAGGTGAAAAACATATTGACTTGACAATACCTTTTATAGTAGGACTTGTTTCTCTTAGAGTGAATGCAACGACTTCATCAGAATCTGAATTCTGTGCTTCAGTGGTTCTGTCATCGTCTTGATCACCTAGAGTAGCCTGTAGTGCCTTCTTTTCTCGCATTTCCTTTCTTTTGGCTGTGGCACATTCAGATCGAACATGTCCTTGGCCTCCACATTCATAGCAAATCACCGAGGCAAACTTGTCCGGCTTGTTATAGTCCTTCTTCTTGTTGTTGAAACGATCAACTTTGCTGCTATCCTTTCTTTTGAAGTCTCTGCGAGGTGGGCTGTCCGTCGTCAGAACATCGTTGGAACTGCGACCTTGCTGTTTCCAGAATTTCTTTGTACGTCTGTCTTGCAACATCTTTGCCATTTTTCTGGAAATATAAGATACATCGTCTTCAGAGGAGTTTCCAGAATCTTCTTCTTCCACATTGAGAGCAATACTCCTTGTTGATTCTTCTTCAAGATGGTTCATCTCGTATGTTTGAAGAATTCCCACTAAGCCATCCAAGGTAATGGTGTTCAATTTATCAAATTCTTCCAATGTTGCAACCTTCGGAGCATACTTCTTGGTAAGAGTCCTCAACATCTTTCGAACCAATTTTTGATTATCATAAATCAATCCCAAGGAATAGGCTTGATTTACAATATCTTTGAACCTCCCGTAATAGACCGAAATAGATTCATCCTTGTTCATCTTCAAATTCTCGAACATGGTTTCAACTCGCTGTAATTTGGTAGCCCGAACATCTTCAGAACCCTCATACATAACCTCTAGAGTCCTCCATGCGTCATGAGCCAGTGTGTGGTTTGTGACTAGCTGGAACTGCGTTTCGTCCATGGCGCTAAAAATCGCATTTAAGGCCGTATAATTCCCTTTCTTGGCGTCTTTTTCAGCTTGAGTGTATTCCGCCTTGGTTGCCGGTCGACTACCAGGTGGATCCGTAGAACCATCAGCTGTAGCTTGTGGTCGAGTGGGTGGTTGCCAGGCTGTCTCGACTGCGTCCCAAACATCATCTCCAAGTGCCATAAGATGGATCTTCATCCGAGTTCTCCAATATCTATAATTCGTGCCATCGAACAATGGTGGTCTTGACAAAGAAGCGCCTTCTCTATTCATCTTTCCAAGAAATTTTTTCAGATCGCCTCTACTATATCAGAGTCTGCCGCTCTGATACCAAGTGTTGGTCCCAGATTACGTAAAATCTTGGATTTAGCGCGGTCGTCGAGCAGTAGTTAAAACGACGTGTGAACGATAGTGAGTGTGTGAATCAGAGTGTGCAAATCAGTGTAATGCAGCAGAAAGTAAAGACACGTGATTTGGTAACCCAGTTCGGCCTTCGGCCTACGTCTGGGGGATTCCAATCCAGGCTCTAAACTATCACTCAAAAATCTTAGACCTAAAAATTACACAATCAAAACAGATTCTGTTACCAAGACTTCCTCGCTGGTAGACTGATCGTTGTTTGGACTCCCCCACAACCACGATCACTGGACAGCTCGTCCAATCCTGTTTCTCCGATTGTTTGAATCTTCAGATCTTGAAACTCAGGTGTAGCAGATGTCCTGAATCAATCCTTCAGATCTCCTTTGAGTTCCTTCGCAAGGCAACTCCAAAACTTTGAATGAAGAGATTCTTTCAACAAGAAAACTTGTTGAATCGATGTAACACAGACCTCGATGAACAAAAAGATCTCTCAAAATGTAAAACACACATCAAGGATTTTCCTAACACTCTCAAGAAAACAGAACGATCAAATCTAGAGAGAAAAACCGACTAAGTGTGTGTAATGTGTGTAAAAAAGTGAAAGTTACAACTCAATAAACTCAAATCTACATACACAGAGTCTAAATACAGGTATATATACACAGAAATACGAATTAGACTCGTGTGGGTCGGTTGGACATGCGCACAGAAACAGAAACTGTCGCACATGTCTGACTGTAACTGCTTCGGTCGTTCTGTCGTAGTTTCAACAACCATGGAACTACTAAATCTGCACAAGAGCACGTTAATAACAACAATGAACAATAAAATGGTGAAATGCTCAAATCTCAACCAAAATGGACAAATGATATGTCTATGGAAAGCTCTTGAGATGTAGATGATGAATCTGAGCTTAGATTTCAAAACCTACGGTTGAAAATTTCGGAAATGAGCAAAACAGTGGCTGGACACATATTTTTGAGAAATAATGGCCAAAACTTGAAAAATTCATAGAAAATGCTTCTCTTGGCCAAAATTTTCAAACCTTATATGAATCTTTATTTAATCGACTCAATGAATCCAAATACGAAGTCAGATTACAGAAATTCAAAACACAGAAAAACCGAAATGGTGTGAACAGTGGACAGAAACCTATTTTTGAGGCTTTTGAATGGATTTTTGGTGAAGGATGAGGATTTGGAGAAATTTGGGCATTATAACCCCTAGGAAATAGATGATTTGGGGTTGCCAAATGGAACGGTGGTTCCAAATGGGGAGTGGTGGTGTGTGAAGTGGATAAACAAGAACAAGAACAATAAGCTTTTTTTTTTTTTTGAGATTTTAAAAGCTATTGAATCAATGAGTTGCTCTGATACCAAATTATATATACTGCCATGGATCTCTCAATGATATCAATAGCATGAACAATAAAATAATGGATAGGGAAGCTACCTCACAATAGATGCAATTTTGAGATGTAAAAACCTAGGGTTTCCCCACCTCTTCCAATGCTCCAAAACAAGGTAAATCGATTTTGGTTTTGCTTCAAGAAACCAAAATAGTGCACTTAGCTCAAGCTAAACACAAGTTGGATTTGAGTTTTTGACTCAATGGGATTTTAGGCTTCCCCAAGCTCTCAATGATCTTTGAAAATAAAATGAAGAGATATTCTCAAATATTAAGCAAAGATGTCTTACAAAATGAGGGAAACCCATATATATAGAGTCCCCAAAGTCTAAGCAAATAACACTAAATTAAGCAACTAACAATATTAATTAAGCAACCCTAGGCAAATAAACAAGTGTTGAAACTTGGAAATCCTGTCGGGGAACACACAAAAGGGGAGGCTAGCGACAGGTTCCCATTTGGATAAAATGCCTTCGGGGGTTTGCGTAACAAGGGACGGGAGCTCGAGGTCCCTAAGGTGGAATTTAAATACTAGGTGCCTGCTGGTCCTTCGGTCCCGGGTCCTCCAAGGCAAATGGGCACATGAGAATTTGAATGGAATTGGTCGCTTGGTCGGGGAACAAAACTTTGTCGCGATACACATTCCTCCGCGACACAGTCCTCCGCGACAGGGAGCTTTTGGACGGAGAAGAGGAGGTCGCGAGGCTGCCGGAGGAGGAGTTTGGCGACCATGGAGCTTGAGGAGTCGGCCATGGACGGAGAAGGCGTCTGACATGGTGGCCGGAGGCGGGTGTAAGCTTGCGGCGGCGAGTCGGGGTTTTCTTCTTCGGCATAGTTGCGGTTTTCGAGGTTCGCCGGAATGAGTTGTGGCACGGCAGAGGAGGTGTGGAGGCTCTGAGATTGCTTGTTGGCGTTGACGAAGATGGCCGGACATGGGAAGAATAATTTGAAGGTTTTCTGAACTCTCTCATCGGAGAAGGTGGTCGGAGCGGCTGAGTTGCGGCAGTGGGGTAGAAGACGATGATGCTGTACGGAGGTGATAGCAGCGACATGGGTGGAGGTTGCAGCGGCATGGGTGGAGGTTGCAGCGGCTGCTGGTGGGCCTCCGTAGCTCCGACGGTGAGTGTCGAGGCGGCGTAGCACCACTGCAGGATGGAGGGGAGCTTGGCCGGAGCTCGCGGTTGTATGATGATGGAGAAGCGAGGTCGACGCCGATGGCTGGGGCAGCGGAGGGAACGAGGAGAGCTTCCTGGCAGGTGGTGGCCGTCGAGGTGGCTGGTCGGAGATGGCGGCATGGAGGCTGGAGAACGAAGATCGACGCCGGCGATGGTGAAGAAGACGCGGGCGCCGATTTGGTGAAGACAACCTCCTAACGCAAGTTGATGCTGCGTTCTCTTTTAGTGACCCTTGACACTTAACGCAAGATGGGATCGCGGAGCCCTTGGATGAGTCTTGGAAGCTAACGCAGGATGATCCTGCGCTGTCCTTTGCTTTCTCTTGAAACTTAACGCATGATCGTCATGCGACGCTGGGTGTTGGGCCTATTTTAATCTTTCTTTGTTGGGCCTTCAATCCAATTGGGCCAGGGCTTCTTCTCCTTGATTTAATATGTCCGAGCTTACTGACATCTTGATCCGAGCTGCTCCATTTAATTAATCCGGGCCCATTGGAATTTTTTATCCTGAATGAAATTCGGATTGATCCGGAATTTTACGGCAATAGCTGCACTAAATTTGCTCAACTTAAGTATGGAAATATGGAAGTGCTGAGTTGAATAGGATCATGCATTTCAAACCTGTGACTACTCGTTTACATCATGATATATGTGTGTGTGACCTACATAGTGAACCTTACATAGCAACTTTTTCAGCAGGATGGCTCCCAGCGAAGATAAAATAATGAGCCAAAACAGACCATATGCAGACCCAAACCTAAAAAAATACTTAACAAATTATAAACATCTAAAAGGAATTCACAAAATTCACCCATCGTGCATATAAGAATTTGAACAGCCTTGTCAACATAGTAAGAGAAATCACCTAAAACATAACTGGAGACCCCTAGATAGAGAAGGAAAGCACTAGAGTGTACATATAATTAAATTATTGATCAATTATATAGAATCTCTCTTCCGAATCAGATTTTTAAATGAGGTGCTCACTCGTCCTTTTGCATGCTAAAAGGTAGTTGAACATCAATTTCCAAAGTTATCCATTATGAAACAAAAGGTTCATGTAAATAAGACATGCAATCAAGTGGGTATAATGATGAACCACTATAAACAACAAACAAGCTCCACCTACGAGGCAAGAAATTGATTTTAAGCAATGTATAATAAGTTGGGTCAAGAAACAGAACTTACTGAGCCAATACATCAGTGTCGAGCAATTTTATGTTGATAATAAATGTTCACAAGTTGATTGGGAAGACAGGGATAAATTGATCTTGTTTCTCAACTTTTGTTTTTTCATGATGAAAGTTTAAAACATGCAACAATTTTGATGCAGTGTTCAAAGTCTAAGAACAGAAAAATATAAGAAAATTTACAAAATTAGCAACGAATGAGATTCCCAGTCAATACCAGATTAATCCTTCACTATCTAATGTTGCAACGTGAATAAATACCTATATAGCCATATAAATGCCACTTTAACAAATGGACATAAAAATTGTGAAGTTTTTTGTATAACCTTATCATATCACAACTCCCACATAAATTTTCAAGAGATCTCAAATGATCAAATCCCTTAAACACATTAGAACTTCATTGATCATGCACTTATAAGCTGCAGCATAGAGAAGGTGAAGCATCCCTTACCTTCACCTCATTAGCAGAAGACTCAGGAAATGAGTTCATAGATCTTTTCGCATCAGATGAGCAATCAGAACACAAAAACTGGTCCAGTTTCTTTGCTTCTTCAGTGGTCATACCCATGCAATTAGGATGAAACCTTTGAAAGAGCATTGAAAATACAATCACGAGATGTGTAAAAAAAAAAAAAAGATAATTCCAGACACCCACACATTAAAGAAAATAAAGATATAGTGTATACTATTGAGACATTGAGTATCGAATACGAAAGGACTGAATACTTTCTCATTCAAGAACAATAAGCAAGTGTAAGGTGGTAATTCCTACGGATCAAATCTACTGCCCCTGTTTGGCATCCGAAAACCAAATTGGTAGCTGAGCTCCCGTGTCACTAGTTTCACAAATTTTATTTTTATACTACCTCCGTTCTTGTGAAATTGCAACATTTCACTTTTTGTTACTATTCATTGTTTAACTTTGACTCGAATTTTTATCATATTTATATAAGGGGAAATATAGTCAAGTGAGATCTTGTTGGAATCGTCTTTTCTTGTAGTTTTATAATATCAATTTTTTTTTATAACTTTTACTTATACACAATTTAAGTTATTAATCGTTGAAAATGTGCATTGGACTGCGTGAAATGAGTGAGTGTTGCAATTTCATGGAAGTACTAAATAACGAGACAAATAAATAAAATGCTGGAATTAATTACAAAGGATTGATTTACCTCTGGAACTCAAATAACTACTGTAGAAGGCATGAAAATACAGATTAAAATGTAGAAGCATTCAATGTAGACGTATAGTCCCAATCTTCTGCAAATCTAAAGAATACAAAATCAAGCTACATTGAATCTTTATATGCCTATGCTTTTACTTCCCTTTTAATTCCACTTGCAAAGCATACAAACAAACCCTTATCATCTTAAATTTCCACTTCAAGTGTACACTTTTTCATAGAGCTTTAGAAACGAGTTTAATGACCTAAAATTTTCATTATTAGGCAACTGTTTGATTGAGGGACTAAATTTCAATAACAGTTGTGATCCTAATGAATGGACCAATTGCTTCACATTCAGAGCATCCAGAAAACAACATTGAGGAAACATTGCAATCAATATTCATAGGGAAAACCATTTATTGATGAATGGTGTTAACTGGAATCAGACAAGTCACTGTACCAGTCTTTGCAGCGTCCTTGCTCAGTGGAGGCGAGCGCTGCATCGTGTGTGGCGGCGGCGGCGCTAGGGTTCCAGGGCTGCAAGGGCGTCGATTGGCAATGGGATTGCGAGGACAGAGCAAGGGAGATTCAGCAAGAAGATCTTGCTCGGCTTCGGTCTCTCGATCTCCAAAAAGTGCGCCACGGTGGCTCGTGTCGGAGGCGGTGGGTACGGATTAGAGAGTAAATGAAACAGGGAGCAGCGATGAGGCGCTGGCGGACGCGCAGAGGCTGGAGGTGCGGCGGAGACACAGGAAGCAGCGAGAAATCGGGAAGGAATGGCATGTCAGAAGAGCAGGCGGCATGGGCAGGGAGGCGGCGCGACAGCTGGGGCTCTGGGGAAGGGGGACATGCGGCAGCTTGGGGCATTGGATTGAGCAGCGCGAACGGACTGAAGGCCAATGTAAACAAGGAAGTAGAGGATTAGGGAAATGGGACAGCATAGAAGAAGACAAGCAGGGAACGGGAAGGAAGCATGAAGAACAGCAAATTTGGAGGGTTATTTCCTGGAGTCAAATTAGGGGAAATATGGAATGAGAAAGACGCAGAGAAATCTCGAGCGAAAAATGAAGAAGATTTTGGGAATAATTGCGTCGGGGTGGGGAAGATAGAACAGGGATTTAGGGTAGAAGAGGAATTTCACATTGAACATTACTGTTCATAAGGCCATTAGGAGTCTCACATATATATATTTTAAGATATATCTACTACTATATAAGAGCGGTAGGGAAAAGATACCTACAGGTCCAATTTTGTTCTCCGCCGTCCGATCAGAAATTAAATTGGAATTGTGACCGTTCGATCACAACTTCATTTGTCTCTTCATTTTATTTATCCCGACATCGATTCCTGCCTCCCACATTTCCATCTCATTTCACTTTCTCCGTCATTCTGTTTCCTTTGCCCTAAAATCCCACGACGAATTCCTCACTTCGTCTCCGTTGTTCCCCATCAGTGTCTCACGGTATTCCCTGCCTTGCCCAGCCATCACAGGATCGATAGCTCACTCCGCCTCCATTCCCAGTCGTTCGTGCATTAGCTTTTCTTTCTTTCCTGAGTCTTCATACTTCATTTCGATTTGCCCTAACCTATCCCTAACCTATCTCCATTTTTCGTAGGTACGCAAGGTGTGGCTCTCACTTTCTGCTCCCTCCGGACGCTCACTCTCCTCCGCGATCTCTGTTCTATTTGTGAGGGTGGAGCCCTAACGCCCTTCCAGTCGCGGAACCTAGCACCGTCGTCGCCACCACAGACCATCGCCACCCTTTTACGCTCCCGCTTTCTTCATCTTTTTTCTTCCTATGGAAGTTTGCAATTTCTGATGTACTACTAATATTTTGGAAATTAACTCAATCCAACAATTTTGAATATTTGAGAGAATGTTCCTGCGGACAATTGTGGGACATGAGAATAGTTGGACTGACCGGAGGAATAGGCTCTGGCAAGAGCACGGTGTCCAATCTATTTAAAGCCACCGGCATCCCTGTGGTCGATGCGGACATCGTCGCCCGGGTATGTGTGCCCTAATTTATGTTCTTCCCGCTTTAGAGTCTGCTGTTCTGATTGGTTTTCTGTGTTTTTGGAATTCTAGAATGTTACGAAGAAAGGTACGGGTGGGTGGAAGAAAGTGGTCGCCACATTTGGGGACGAGATTTTGTTGGATAATGGGGAAGTCGAACGACCTAAATTGCGTTGTATCGTCTTTAATGATCCTGATAAGCGCCAGCTGCTAAACAGGTGTTTTTTCGACATTCAACTTTGGAAATTTTGGATTGAATTCATCACTTCGTGTTAATGATTTTGTTGTTTCCTCGAGAGTTGCAAGTAGATATCTATCTATTTTATTAATAAACTTCATGAAAAACACATAAACTCCGTATTTTTAAGTTCATGTCTCTATGTCAATGTTGATCGCAACACATAAAGAACACATAAGGAATTGGGGACCACGACTACTGCTCCCGGCAGCTGGTACTGGTGATGGCGACCTGATGATGGTGGTTGTGGTCCCGTGGTGGGGGTGCCTGGCCCAGGCGGCTGTGGTGGTGGTGATGGATTGTTGTTGAATTGTTCTTGTTTAAGTGCTTTAAAACTTGATTGAATTTGAGTGCTTTAAAACTTGTTTAAGTGGATTGTTGTTGAATTGTTTTTGTTTAGGAACTACTTGTGCCTTGCTCATTTTCACTTGTACCACAATTGGCTTTTTGTTTGCTATGCCCCGACTTTTTGATTTCCCTTCATTTTACTGCTTATTTGTTTTGATATGCCCCAAACTTTTGTTTTCCCTTTATTTTACTGCTTACTTATTTGTTTACTTGTTTTATAAGCAGAAAACATCCTCCTTTCGTATCGTATAGTTTCAAAAAGTATAATTAGTTTTACTCATCATATGTTGAGTACTTCAATGGCTTCTCATTTTCGATATATAGGTTTAGAATCAGTTTGTTAAAACCGACAACTAATGGTTGTTTGTTTGTAATCTTACAGATCAAATTTCAACCGGCTAAATTATCGTAGATTTTATACAGTAATTCTTGAGCGAGGAGATGAAATAATAGCTGCAGCATCTATCAGGTAATATAACAAGTTTAACATGATCTGTCTATTTCTTTTGTCAATTCTTATGAGATTGGGATAATGTAGCACAGCTGAACATGGTTTTGGCATTTAGCCTATGTTTTTAGTTCTGATTTTAGATATTGACATTATGTCATCTTCGGCTATAGAGTTGGTTTTCATCAAGTTAGTTATCAACAAGGAAGGCAACTTTATTGAAATTTTCCATTTCAGGCTTCATGGAACTCAACTTGCTGAGATGCCCTTCATTGGCACTCGGGAGATGTACAGGCATCAAGGGATGTGCCGACGCCTTTTATCTGCAATTGAAAATGTAAATTTTACTATCATTATTTGCATTGAAGATCTAAATATTTTGTGTGTTGTGTTAAAAGTTTTTTGAATGATCTGTTAGTTACATAAAATAGAATATTTGGTGTAATCTATATGTCTAATATTCATATATTAATTGACATGGTATAGTACAGTTAGTGATAAATGCTTCTATTTTTTTAGTAGAAAAAGATACAGGCGGTGTATATTTAAAATATTAATCTGGTGATGGTTGGTCGATGCCAAACATCTGAATATGTGCATGAAACACACATTTATTTTCATTTTTGAAGTGTTGGCTTGTTTGTGTATCTCACGTGTTTTTGCTCATCCGTCCACGCGTCATCCCAGTTATATTATGAACACACATTTATTTTCATTTTTGAAGTGTGGGGTTGTTTGGGTATCTCACGAGTTTTTTTATGGGAATAAAACAAGGTTAAGACAGAAAATGAAGCAATTAAATTCCCATTAAAAATTTAGGTAGAGGTAGTACCACAGTAGACATTGGCATCACTTGCTAATTGTATGGAGTCAGACAACTGTTCTTGCTTCAATTGATGGTTTCAATCAACTGCTGAGATATTAATATTTTGGAAATGTAATGTTCTATTCAGCTTTGTGTGATTATTATATCCAAATGGTGCTCTGAACTATGTTATATGATATATATTTGACATTTCAGGAACTTTCTTCTCTGAGGGTCGAAAAATTAGTTATTCCTACTATATCAGAGCATATGAACACATGGACCGCAGTTTTGGCTTACACAAATTTGAAGATGTTCACAAGAAAGAAATAAAGTCCATGAATATGTTGGTGTTTCCAGGGATAGATATGCTTCTGGAGCCATTGATGAAACATGATCACTCCAATGGTAACCATAAAAGGTAATGACTACTTTTGCTTTCTATGACTACTTTGCTCGGCTCTGACCATGGCCTTTACTTTTCGAATTCTAGGAATGAAGATTTCTGAATCAACTGACGATCAACCTTTTTCAGTTGAACAATATGAAGTTGATCCACCTGTGGAACAAAGTAGACAGGTGAGCAGTGATTTTGGAAGGTGCTATGATTCCAAGTCTAAGAAAGAAGATGATGCTCTGGATCATGTTTCTCCAACACTGGCCACTCCAAAGGATCATAAAGCAGCTGGCGTTGCAGTTTGTAGCTCTGAAAAGCTTCCTGCTACCCATGGAAAAGGATCATGCTTTATGTCGATATTGTTGTGGAAAAGGAACAGAAAGAGTTGACTGCTTGTGCTAAAAGCTATGCGAGCACCACCATGAGTCATAAATTGCTATGCCATCCAGCTGAAGAAAACATTGATTCTTCTGCATTATTCTTGATACTGGGCTTGATGAAATCATACTAAAAATTCATATTCATTCTTAATTCAGTTTTGACACCCAATTCATAGTAGGCTTTTCTACTTTCTCTTGTTTAAACTATTTTCATGTAGATTAGAGGATCCTCAAAGCCTATTGCTAGACATTGGTCCCTACTTGTCAGATGTGTTTGTCATTTACGCTTTTGCTTATTCATTGTCATGTTCTATGTTATGGATGAAGATAGATTAGTTTTAACTATCAATCTTCTATGCCTTCTATTGTTGGTAATAATTGTGTGTATCGAATGAATCCTGCTTTGTGTGCTGGGCTGAATGTGCCGCTGTTGTGTGCTCCCTGGAACATTTGGCTGTTTCTGGTTTTGAGTACGGTCCGTACGCCTCCTATTCTTCTTCGATGCAAGGATCCAGCAAGTTTGCACTGTTCCAAAGGTTTGTACTTGACATGAAGTGCTCTAATATTTTTGTTCTAGATTTTACGTTTACTGTTATAGATTATTTTTCAATGCTTTTAGTTGCTTATTTCTTAGCCTTACTAATCACCAAGCTGACTCATAGCATTCAGTGGTTCTCTACTAGCTTATCTTTGGATCGTTATGATTTTAGAAACTTATATTCCCTAAACAACCTGCTCTAGCCTTGCTTACTATTTCTTTGATTTAAATGATTTAATGATAGTTACTCTGCAAAACAGCTCGGCTCTTAGTTGAGTACAAGGTAATCACATTTATTGACTATATTTTGCATCTTATATGGCATCCCTCACAGGAAGAAATAATGAAGGCAAAGCTCGAGGCAACATCCAAAACCAAGGAGATGATGGAGGTAGAGTAGATTGGATCATATTTGCTTATCCAGCATATCTTTGGTTGTTTAATTATTGGTGAAAAGCTACATACAAAATGATGTACTGCGCCCCCCGCCCACCCAAAGGATACAATGTTCTCTTAAATTTTCTCCCGCCTGACATTTCATTACACCATCTTTAATACTATATCTTACTTAATTACCAGTAGAAGACGGAAATGAAAGAGTTCTTATATAGTAGAAATTTGCATGTTATAGTGAAATTTAAGTGTATTTACGAAGAAATGATTGGATAGGAAAACATGATGTTGAACATAAAAAGTAGCTTGGAGGTAGTTAAACATTTGTACTGGGCAGTTTTTTTTTTTTTAAAGTAGCATTATTGACTTGTTCCTCATAATTGCTTTCATCTATTTTAAAAACTCTGGTTTAACTTCGAATTGAACAAGTTTTTGCATCAATTGAGCAAGAGTTCCATAAAAGTAGAATGGAAAGGGGGGGATCTATATATCCTGCACCCTCTTACAGTCCACCGGAAGAATCTTCATTTAATCAAGATGTCATTCCCACTGTTGAAAGTGCCCAGAAGAACTCAGACAATATCATGCGCTTTCTTGAAGGAATTAGCTCGCGGCTGTCACAGTTGGAATTATATTGCTATAATCTTGATAAATCTATTGGAGAAATGCGATCTGATTTGGTTCTTCTTTATGTCAGCATCTCCGTACATTGGAACAACTGCTCATAGCAGTCGTGGTCCCCAATATAGTTTTTATGCAGCTTGGTTGTGTTGAGAACAGTCTTTCTAGTTTCGCTAGATCGTATCAAAACTTGAAATTTTAGAATAAGGATGATCTTTTTGGTTTCAAGATTTGATTTTGTTGTTTGTAGGTTACTAGCCCCTTACAGTTCATCTGGGATTTTCATGGAAGTGTTCAAGCTATGGATAAGGGGTTTTAAAGTCATTGTTCTAGATATCCCATTGTTGTTTGAGGCTAAGCTGGATAGGTGGACTAATCCCATCATTGTTGTGTGGGTTGATGCAGAGATTCAACTTCAGTGACTTACAGCAAGGGATGGAACAACAGAGGAAGAAGCCCAGAGCAGGATCAATGCTCAGATGCCTCTGGATATAAAAAGAACCAAAGCAGATATCGTGATCAATAACTCAGGATCGCTGCAAGATCTAAATCAACACTTCACAAAGGTACTGGAAAATGGTTTGAAGCCTTTGACATGGACTGAATTTGGATTCTCAAGAGATGGAGCTCTTGTGGCATTTTTCTCCATTCTATCTGGAGTTATCGTATGCCAAAGTGCCCTTTGATGATACTGTTTACCAGTACACCAGCAAATCCCTTACTGTTTTTAGGTATGTCTGTTATGGACTTACTTGGAACTGATCATATGCTTATAATAATTCTATGTTGTATGATTGAAAGAATGGACTATGAGCTTATAGATATTGATATGACTGTTTTGTGCACATTATGCTATAAGCCATTTCATCGCATATTTTGAAGTGTTACTTACCTGACATAATTACACAGGATCTCATTTGAATTTGTTGTCATTGGTAGCATAATCAATCCATGATATCTACCTTAGTGGGGTATAGCTAGAAGTTTTCCTTCACTTTTATTCCTTTATTCCATCCGGTATCAATTTTTCAAAAGAAAGAACATATGCTGTACTTTCACATCAGATTTCAAATCTTTATTCTAACCATGTTCTTTGGTTCCTTGGTGTTGTTTGTTCCACATGTCCCTGTGCGCCATCTGCTTTGCCCTCCGGTGTTCGCCATCATCATCCTCATCCCCATAATCACAAGGTGCGTTACCTCTATATCAATTTATTATTTCCTTATCGACAGACACCTCAATACTTTCTTGTTCTATTCCCTTCACTCATTTATGCCCTTTTTCCTTAGGAAAATTCGATGATGCTCCGCGCTTTCAACTACCTAGCTTTTTTAGGGAAAGATTCTGTTAAGGCAAAGGTATTATCATTATCATCATTGTCAATCAATCTTGTGATGTGATGAATTATACTTTTCTTATAGCAATTGCCCAATTCTAAATGAATCTAATTTGGAATATCAAGTTCTCTGATCTTTGTACCTTCATATATCCATCTTACTTGTGTCATTACTCATTTCTTTGTGCTAGGGGGTTTCAGCAGGACGCGCATGACTGTTGCGCTTGATACATCCAGATTTAGTGAGATTACCATGGCTCCTACAGATCCCATTTTTGGGGTTTCCGAAGCATTTAGAGCAGATACAAATGAAATCAAGCTTAATTTCGGTGTTGGCACTTATCGAACGGAAGAGCATCAGCCCTATGTCCTCAATGTTGTCAAGAAAGTAAGTTGGTCTTCTCAGTTCTCATATTGGGTCGTTTAGTATGCATTTTATTTTGTACTCCTATACATTTGAGAGTGAATAAGAATTAGTAAACCTTGTAGGTCGAAAGTCTTATGCTGGAACGAGGTGAAAACAAAGAGGTACCCTCAAGGAATTTTATCTTTTTATTTATTTATTTATTTTTTATATTACTTTTCAGAGTTGCAAATTGTATGTTTCTTGGTAATGTAGACTAATATAAGAATGATGCCACATTCTGTAGTATCTACAAATTGAAGGTTTGGCTGCATTTAACAAGGTTACTGCAGAGTTGTTATTTGGGGCAGACAATGATGTTATTCAGCAACAAAGAGTAAGTGAATTTTCTGTTTGTTGTTTTTTCTTTTTTAATCTACAGTTGTCTTAATAAGAACCTTAATTGTGATGACTTTATTATCTTCGAACAGGTTGACACTGCCGGGTCGCTGCGGCTCGCTGCAGCACTCATAGAGAGATATTTTCGTGGTTCTAAAGTTCTAACATCGTCACCAGCATGGGGCATTTATGTTTCTCAGAACGCTCTTAAAAATGTCTGGATAAGATGTTGGCATTATTAGACTAGCTAATAAATTTTCTGCAGGGAACCACAAAAATATCTTTAATGATGCTAGAGTTCCATGGTCTGAGTACCGTTATTATGATCCCAAAAATGTTGGATTGGATTTTGAAGGAATGATTTCTGAATTAAGGTTATTCTACAGTATACTGTGCTCATTGATAATGTCTTTTGATAGTAGCAATGAACCTTCATCATTAACAATGAAGTCAGTATAGGATTTGTTTTGCATTTGTTGTGTTTTGAAATTCAAGGAGTTTCATAGGTATGTTTCTACACGCCCTTTTCCTCGGTTTTATTGGGTTTTTAATTCTCTTATCTGGTTTTTATTTATTTATTTTTTATTTTCTAAAAGTTTTTTTGGGTTATGAATGTACTGTATTGATGGTGTATTGATAGTTTTTTGTTTTTAACTTCTGCAAAATACTATTTGCATTTGCAGATCAGGTGAGCTGCCGTCGTCCTTTGAATTAGGGTGTGCAGTTAATTACCTGCCTATTTTTGTTGTGGGGTTAACTTTGTGCCTATGTGTATTGTTGATATGTTCGGAAATCGTATTTTCCGGATTGTCGGAAAGTATTTCCCTGGTGATTCCCGCTTAATTGTGTGCTCTTCTTGGAGATTTATTCTTGTTTACTACTGTTGTCTGTGTACCCTAAAAAAGGGCAAACTTTGGACCGAGTGCTGCTTTGTTCTCTAATTTATGATTTAGTTTCTGATGACTGCTCTTAGGTTTTCGAAAAATTGTGTTATTTTGTCTTCTGTTATCTAATAGTTTCTCACGTATGGAGGGTTGATCTTTTCTGCCTGGAGGAAATGAAATAGTCCATCAAAATTAAATCAAATAGCTGGATTAAAATCTATGCTGTTTTTTCCTCGATTGGAAATTGTAGGATTTTGTAAGAAGGATAATTTTCTTGCTGTAAAAGTGTAAAGTGCATGAAGCAGCAATAGAACTAGGAGATTGTCCTAAGTTGGTTTTGTTACCTTGTAGAAGCATAGGGGACTTGAAGTGAAATATGTGTTTCTAAGATGAAATTCTCCGACAATTGCGAATTTATTTTCTGATTGTTTAAAATACTTCTTTTATTGTTGAGCCTTCTCGATATGTGGTTTACGGTCTTTGCTTCTTTGCTTATATGATTGTATTTGCACTTCCAGCTTCTGTGGTCTCTGGAGAGAGGCTGAAAAAGTTTGTCTTCCACAAGATTTTGCCAGAGATGCCAGTATTATCCTAAAACTGGGGCCATGTTTTTTACAAACACCCGGTTCCCTATGTGAACCATACTTAGGAAAGTAAATCCAGTAAAGTTGAATTTATTCCTTTCTAAAAGCTGGTGGCTTCATCTATTTGTCAAATGTGTTGACAACTGGGTATAAATTATAATTCTAGCTGATGTCAGTAAAAAAAGGCAGTAGCATTTAATTCTCTTCAGCTTTGCATTTTTCCTGATTTTGAAGAGTTTTTTCCTAACTTAAATCAATTTTAAAGATGGATACAGTAATATTCAGATCCTCCTGTGAAAGTAGTTTTCCCATCCATTCTATTCCATGTTGTTTTCCATTACTTGAAATCTTCTTTAGATACATAATATTTCCATGACTTTTTTCTGGATGCTTGTCTATGGGATGTCGGACTGATAAATTTGGTTGGTGTGTGCTTATAGATTGTATCAAAATATCTATCTGATCACGTCCGCTCACATAAGGATCTTGACAAAGATGCAGCATCATTCTTCAAGAAAGCAGCCCAGTTCTACAATGAACTTGGAAAACAGTTGGTTAACCAGGGACATGTGCTGGATGTATTTGTCTCTGCGCTAGCTCATGCGCTTGATCAGGTTTGTTGTGTTTGTCGCTGTACCCATCTGATGTGCACTCCATCAATATATCTTGTTTCTCCAGACCTAATTGATTTTGATGTCTAGCATGCAACGCTTTTTGGAGTTAAAAAAAAAACTGTTATGTGTGCTGCTTTGAATTTTCCTGTGTCCATTCTCGTTGTTTATTCTCTGGGTTTGTGTCAAAATCTACATTCGTTTGGTTTGCCTCTTTTCTGCTTTATCATCAATAATTATTTTCATTGTTTTATTTGCATTCATTTGTAGGTTAATGCTTTGGATGTTAAATTGCATGTAAAGCAAGCATTTCATATTCTCTATGACCAGGTACTAGGTAGTTAGGATTGAAGCCAATTAGTTGATTTATTCCCTTTGGAGTCATGATAGACTGAAGAATGACTAACTTTGGAGAATGAGAATTGTTGATTAAACATTCAAATAGAATTTTAGCTGTATGTATAACTAAACTTCTTTTAACATAATAGGTTTCATATAAAGAAACCATGTGCGCTCACCTACAACTTCTTTTAAGCTCTACAGCTTCACTATGCAAAATCACAACATACCAATAGCGCTCATATTGTTATTACAATGACAAAATACAAATTAAATTACACTTGCAGAGTATATAAGGCGTTTTCCACCATTTCGTAAAAAATCAACCTACACTTACCTACAATTATTTCTTTTTTCACGGGCGGTTGTACCCTTCAGTTCGTTGTGCATTTGCGCATCATTGTGAGAAGCTATCAAATAGTTGGTTTGTATTATGGTCGTACGCAACAAAAAATATGGAATTAACTACCTTGACTATCAAATCGATCGTTTATTTTTAACTCACTTTTATTCACTTACACTTGTTTCTTTTTTTGCTATGGGCAGTTGTTCGCAGTAAATATGCTGTGCGTAGAACAGCGTCTTTGGGGGTTGATAGGTGTTTGAACTTTGAACCAATTGTAGGATTTCATTTCGTAGCAGCACCTACCAACTTCAATTTTTCGATTAGTGAGTGATCTTAATCTGTAACTTTTGTGAACTCTTGTTCAGTTCACCCCGCAATTATGAATACTGGCTTGAAGAAGATGTATATGTGCGTTGATGATGTTGATCGTAAAGGTATGTTCTGTTGTTCTTTTTTTCAAAGGAAGCGGAAAAGTGGCAAGATATGCAGACTAAGCTTTCATAAGCTAATTTATTCACAAATAGTCAGTCTTTAGAGAAGTTCCAATCTTTCATCCATGTTATAACATTAAGCTCATTTGGTGGAGAAATGTTGATCATATTTCCATGCCATCATTCTGGGAAGCTGTCCTGTAGTTGGTCTATACTATAGTCGTTCGCATCAAAAAAATATGGAATTAGCTACCTTGACCTATCAAATCAATTGGTTATCTTTAACTCACTTTTATTCACTTACACTCTTGTTTCTTTTTTTTTGCTATGGGCAGCTGTACGTGCAAATATACTGTGCGTAGAACAACGCATTTTACTAGTATATATATATATATATTTATATAAATCCTAAAACTCTAAAAAACTCCCATAACACACCCTAGATATTGAATTGCAATATATGTCCTATCCGGGGCAAATACTAAGAAAACTCCCCACCAAACAAAATAGCCATATCATCCAAATACCAATGAACCATAAGACAATCTAATTGCTTTAATGACAGTATGAAGGTATATTGTTGCCCTAACAAACCCTCTCATGAGGTTTATTCAAATCAAGCCTATCAAGTGTGCATAGGCGTGAGGACACTCTTAAGTGGATACGAACAAACAAAATGCCCTAAGAGAGATGACTACTAACTGATTAACTAGTGTCTTGATACATACACCAAAAAAACAAAGCATGTCAATGACTAAGCAAATGTCCAAAAGCTGTTGTCTGGAAACACTTTTGGAGCCCAATAAAATCGATGCTGACATGAAGAATTCTTTACCCATATGGCACACAACAGACAACATATATATAAATATCCAAACCATCACCTATTTGAAACTTTACAGGGGACATTTCATTCCAAAATCATTCTCCGATATCGCCTTCCTACATGTATGGAAAAACGCAGCACAAAAACATCATGCATGCCAACAGTCTGCTTCGTCAATAGGTTTTCATCTTCAAGCTCCCTTCATCTGCCCAAAATGATATAATAATGCACGAAATGTATTGAAATGGGTAAGTGATAATCAAAAGAATGTGTGGGGTTACATGATCTGGTCCAGCTAAGGATACAAAACAAGTTCAGTTATATGGCCTGCCTTGAGACCATGAAAACTTCCCTTTCCCTGGAAAGGGAACATATAATAATGGTTATGCCAACAAGGCAACAACCACACATTGTTAGCTTAAGTGTACAGTACTGGTGTGTTTTGCTGTCAGTTTTGGGCATATATATTCACATCAACTAGGGAAGTTGGAATACATTTCGAGGCTCTTTTGATGTTGAAGGGGAAGCTAAATGTAGATTGACACATGATAAAAACCAACTGCATGGCAAGAAGATTACATGAAGGTAAGACTAACCGAAAAACTGCTGCACATATTTTTGTTAGAAAAATGACGGGCAAAGCCAGTAGAGAGGAAGCCTAAAAAGGAAATCAATTAGTCAAAACGGCAGCATTCATTCAAATCTTTATCAGTCAAGAACGGAAGACAATGATAGGTATTCAAAAACTTACAGAAAACCAAACCAGCTCCTTTGTTGCAAAAGGTTTTGTCAATTCGTGACCTTCTAGTTTCTCTTGCACTCTCTCTTGTACCTAAATCAGTGTTATGTATTTAGTGTACATATGCGCACATTGTAAAAACTGCATTAGGCTAAGGGATTAAGGGATTGAAGCTTTTCCAAAACAGTAGAGATCAAAGAAGCACATTCAGGTTTCAAGCTCTAGCTCTGAGTTCAATAAACAGCATTTATTTCTGTTTCAGTAGAAGAAATTCATTAAAAACATGTAGTAGCAATTCTTTTCATGCATTCAAATACAAGAAAAAATGGCAAAAATATATAGAACTAATCAAAAAAGCATTATCATACCTGGTGATGGTATGATGTTGCGGACTCAAGAAATTTTCCACAGGTATGAACTGCTGGTCGAGTATAGGGCTTCAACGCGGTATGCAAGGAATCAACATGAGGTCTTGTAGCAGTTACAACCCGGTCAATATATATTTCACTGACTTTCCTCAACTCCTGCATTGTAAATAGATTTATTCATGTAATATATAATTTTAAACAAAATGAATATTCAAAGTATTCTTCTAGTTATATGACCTGAAAATAAGGATCAACAACTTCTAAGACTTTAATGACACGCGGGGCAATGGTCTTCTTGGATGTTTCCCGTATCTCAACAGTTTTTGTAGCTATTTTCCGGACATGTGGTTCGATCGCTACCCATTGTTTCTTTATAACTGGAACCCATTTCTGGAAACATCATGTAAAAGAAACATTCAGCTCCAACCTTATAGAAAATAAGACAGACAAGATTGCCAACTAATAAGAAACATGAGCAATTAATTGAGGCAAAATTATCACCCCATGACAAATCAATTAAGTTAAACTTTACATTTCACATTAAGTCCATTGCATTGATGGAAATTGCTCGCTTTGGCAATAAATAATCATGAAGTCGAATCCAATGAAGACAATCTTAAAGCATCCAAGAGATGAAAATGTATGTTCGCAGTCAAGTATAGATTCCAAGTTTCCAACTTCATTTCCCACATCATTGCAATAGCAATAACAAAAAATTTATAGCGCTTCTGATTCCTAAATGAAACTTACAGATTTCATTGTTTCAACGTGAGGTGCAGCCCACTCTGCAGCACATGATGTCTTTTCCTTAGCCTAAATCAATATGGAAGTCACAAGTCAATCAAGATATCCAGGAGACCAGGGAAGACTATTGTATCCAAGAAAACAATGTTATATGTGACATATACTTCATAATGCACATAATGTGTATCTAATAGGAACATTAACCTTTTGTGTCAACACATCCATGGAAGGCTTCCCATGCACTTCCCACTTCTTCCTCAAATGTGACTGCATAACAAAAAAACATAATCAAATCAAACAAAAGCTAAAATTTAATAATAAAAGACTGTCCAAAACTCCAAATACCTGACAGCGAGCAAAATGGGCTCCCAGCCAAGGCGGGAGCCAAGCCCCATGAAGCTGAAATATGGCATAAAAATGAGCAATTTTCAATCAGGTAAAATGGCATAACTCATACGTAAATACACTTAAAATTTCACTACAACATGCAAATGTACAACTGAAATTCAATATTATGCTGGTAATTAAGTAAGATATAATTAAAGATGGTGTAATGAAATGTCAGGCGGGAGAAAATTTAAGAGAACATTGTATCCTTTGGGTGGGCGGGGGGCATAGTACATCATTTTGTATGTAGCTTTTCACCAATAATTAAACAACCAAAGATATGCTGGATAAGCAAATATGATCCAATCAACTCTACCTCCATCATCTCCTTGGCTTTGGATGTTGCCTCGAGCTTTGCCTTCATCATTTCTTCCTGTGAGGGATGCCATACAAGATGCAAAATATAGTCAATCATCTCAATAAGCATCGAACCAGAAATTGAACCAGTGGTCATATACCTCAGCATATTTCAGTGCTTGATCGGTGCTAGTTTTCTGGTCATCAATGATCTTCTGAAGCTGTAAACAAAGTTAAATCAATAACACATAAATAGATTAACTAAATCAAATCAAACCAAATAATTTAATCCGATTTTTTTTTCCCATTTTTAGAGGATACCATTTCAGTTTACTCTGTTCAAATGTTTCATATATAAAAGTAGTCAAAGGCCCCAAGAGTACCAACTATATTCAAGTACTTGAAAGATTTAGCTAGCAGTATCTGACATTGTCAAATCTTACTGACAGAAGCTAAACAAATATGGAAAGTAAACATAACATTTAGTACTAGTTTATAGGGCATTAACATACTTTTTACATACAAGGCACTTACATCAGCAACTTTAGAATTCAACACGAATGCTCTTCGGTCGGCATCTGTTATCTGTGATTTCAATTGTTCTTTTTCCTTGATTTTTACATGAAGATCTTTTTTGAGTTCCTTAACTTCACTCTCCAAAGATACAACTCTATACAACTTCTCCTTGATTGTCATCTCGTTGGCAGTTATAATTCTGTCCTTATCATTTATTTCTCGAGTTTTCTCCTCAACTTGTTGCTCTTTATAACAAGAAACATGTAAAAGAGATGGGAAAAATATTTATCATGAAAAAGGAATTGAATAAAATGATGGTCGCATAATAACTAGAGGTAACACACGACCATATTAATGAAGGATATATATTCCTATCTTAATGAATTATCCAGCAATATCCAAATCTGAACATTCCAATACCATAGCAAAAGGAATAGATCAAAAGAATTTGGAGATTATTTTGATACACATTCATCACTTTTGTCATTTTATTCTTATAAAATAAAAAGAAACCGTGATCCGTAAAAAGAATTACAAATAAATAGAAAATTATAAATTTCCTTTACAACTTAAAACTTTTTATACTGTGAATCTAGCACCAAAGCTTCACGAAATAGAGAAAAAAGAAATGGTAAAATAAGCCAATTTTTGGAGGGAAGATAAGAGACATGGGAAGCTAATTATTTCCCCACTCCACTAAGAATCCAGGCTAACTTGGAAAGAAAGCATTTTCATTCAAAAATATTGGGATTTATTTTATTTTCCTTCCTCTTCTTTCCCTATCCAGTCTTCAGCTCTAACTCTCAAACATAGCCTAAATTCTACAATTCTGCCAATAGTACAGTAGTAAAGTAAGGGACTGATTCTTCCAAAGAGTCCATCTAGAATAAAAAATCAACTCTCAAATTTGGGAACGATAAACCAAAAATCAAGATCAGCGGTGCTCTGTTCTTAAACCTGATAACTTATCCAAGGATAATGTCCTGACAAGCAATTCTACAAAAAAGGTATTTCATTTAGACAGCAAAGTCTAGTGCCATAGTGTAGTATTAGATAATTGAGAATTATAGGTAAAAATAGCCATTGTCTTCATGGAATGAAAAGACAGTAGAAAAGTTTTCTTCTCCACTTCCATTTTTTAACGAACACCTAATACAACAAATGTCAAAAGAAGTATCCAAATCCAAAGTAAAGAAAATATGTTGTACCAACTCAGAGTGGCAACAGACATGGCAACACATGAGTGTCAATATTAAATCCCTTCATGGCTGAGGTCGCATCACGCATGTCAGTTACCAAGGCAATAAACGCAAATAGCTTAACAATGCAAATCATGCAGGAACCATATATGATATTTGAATCCTAAAATGTATATACAACACCAATCACATGCATGGTTGATTTCACAGAAACAATAGGACATGTACGGTCACATTTCACAATTTAACTCCAAACATGAAGACGAATTCAAACCTTCCGTCTGAATTAATTTATATGTTTTTTTTTGCCTTATCCTGTTGTTAACTTAAAACATCCATACGTCGCTATCTGAACATGCCTTCAACTTTCCATCATTTAATAAACACTCGATAATGAACAATGACTACAATAACATCATTCCTCCGGAAAACTTAAAAAACTTAATTTTCGCCAAATGCGTTGACATTCACGAATCCAACGGCAAAATTCGCACTTTAACGAGCTTAATCTCGCATTCCTTCGTGAAAGTGCGGCGATTGTTGCAAAACAAATTTGTTATCAACCAAATAAAAAAATAAAAGAAATAACACTCGGAACACTCACCAAGACCATGGATCTTCGCCCTAAGCTGGTCCAATGTGGCGGATTCGAGGCCGACATCGCCGCCGTTTGGTGCTGAGACATCGGCGTCGACTCCAACACCAGGCAAAACGAGGACAATGAAAACGGCTAATACGAACAACTTTACAGCCGCCATGCGTTATTCTTGAATTCCACCGCCTCCGGCAATCCAATACCGATCAATTATTGAATTTCTCCTGTTGGGGAAATTTGTGATGAATGAGCGGCAGTGCTTCTCTTGCGATCGCCACGTCTCTGCTCTATGATCATACTGTTATTATTGGAATACGAAAATTGTTCCTCACCTGGCTTGTGTTGGAGTCAATGGAAAGACAACTATGCCCTTGAATCTTGATGTATTGTCATGGATACAATCGTAAATTGGTTATTGTGTTGTGGAGGATTTATATTTAGATGCGAAAGTATTAAAGATTGGGAGTGCGATATGCCTTTATTTTATCATGACACGTGGGGAAAGTGATTGCTTTGTTCCATTGATATATGAAGAAATAGGTGACCGTACCCGGTCAGGTTCTGACTATATTCTTTTATGTCAGCCGCTAAGATTCCTCAACTTTTGTACCCGAAAAGGCATAAAAACCCATGGTTCGTGTGTTGGTTCGTGTACGAACCAACTTAAGAAGCACGAACCAGGGGATTAATTAGTAAGGGTGATTAGGGAAGTATGGATCGTGGTTCACGGAGTTGGAGCGTAGACGAACCAGGGTCGTGGAAGGACGACCCATGGCGCTACGTGGCAATGGGATCGTGGTTGACGCTTGGACCACGATCCCTACGCCCACAGACCACGCCCCAATACTTATTATTATTACTTATTAAGTTTTATTATAAAATTAATTTAATCCAATCTATATTATTAGTAAAATTATATTTATTACCATTATTTTAATTAATATTCTTTAAATTACAATATTTATTGTATTATAATTAATATTAGGGAAATATAATTATTTCACTTTTCCGTTTTCCGTTTACAAATATTATAAAAACTATTATAAAAATAATAATAATAATAATAAGTAATGTATTATTAATATTACGTTGTTATTATTATTATTATTGTTATTATTATCATTATTATTATTAATAGTCTTTTACTATTGTTTGTAGAATAATTATTGTAATGTATTTTTAGTTTTAATACTAAAAATATAATTATTAATATAAATATTAAAATTATTAATTTTTATTAATAATTTAATAATAGTAATAATTAATTTGACTATATTTATTACTTTCTCTTTTGTTACAATAATAAATATTGTTTATTAATAATTTTCTCCAATAATATTGTAACAAAGATATATAATTATAGAAGAATTGTATTATCATTAATTAAAATACTAATACTAATATTATTATTAATATTTCCTTATTATTATTATCATTATTATTAATATTCTATAAATAATTATTATATACTACAAGTATTATTATGCTTGTAGTATATACTATTAATAAATTATTATTAATATACTATAACTTTTATATACTATTAAAATAGTCATGTGAGATCTTTTTAGATTCGTCTAATCAACCGTTTTTACACACAGAGCAACTGCATGAAATCAACCCTCTCTACAGATCCTCTTAAGGCCTGCTCGCTTTCGTTTGTGAATAAATCGAACTGGGTTCTCTTATGAATCATCATCAGATGAACTATCACCATCACTGTCACCACAACCTACCCGTTGTTTATTCATTGCTTTTCCAGATGATTTGCCCCCAGGTGGATCTTTATAAAGGTAACTACGACGATGAGTTGATATTGCGATCAATCCGTTGCTATCTTTTTCCTCTGGCATCTCGCATTGTCCACTGAAAGGCGTCGTGTATGCCCAATTTTCAACCTGCCGCCACCCCATCCACCATCCCCTCCAGCTCTTTGAATCTGCAAGGCAATACTGAATGTTCCGAGATGGGTAATATTTGGAATGTCACAATCATCACATTATTCCTGATGCAGTTATTGTGCTTCCAATTACGGTCGTTACCAATGCCGCCCATGCCAAATGTTGTATTTTCCAATACCTTCCATACCAATAGAAATTTTCACTGCCAACTTGGAACACTAATCTGCAGTTAAACATCCACAATATATAAGCCAATAGTCTGAATAATAATGATGATGATGATAATAATAATAATAATAATAATAATAATAATAATAATAATAATAATAATAATAATAATAATAATAATAATAATAATAATAATAACAACAACAATATTAGTATAGATTTGTTATGTGAAAAATTGTAAAATTACCTCTAGTGAATCATTGTTGGGAATTCATCCTAGTAGCTCAATTTAACTCCCTTCGTTGATTAACTCTGCAGCCTTCTGCACCATATACAACCGAAATTAATGGTGCTATCTACGGTGCTGGTGGCTATGATGGGGACTGCAGAATTTTATCCTCTCGGAAAGCCGATTCTTCAAGCTCTGTGATGTAAGATTTGAGCTTGATGCATGCCCAGTGTTTAACCTATCGCAACACGACCGTTGTGGGACAGGCTATACTCGTGCTACACGAAAGGAGTAATATTTGGAATGTCACGATCACTACATTCATCCTGATGTAGTGATTGTGCTTCCAATTAGGGTCATTACCAATGCCGCCCATTCCAAATGCTTCCAAATGTTGTATCTCCAGCCACTGAAGTTGAACACCAAAACCCTGAATTGGTAAGAAACTTCTCCCCAACTTCTGAGGTTGTGGAAGTTGAAGATACATTACAGTTGGATGAGTCTTCTCAAATTGAAAGAGATTTGGAATTACAGAGCAGATGCATGGACATAGGGTCTTTAAATAGAGTTGCTCAAGATTCAGGTACCCATATGTCCTCCATCTCCCTATCCCCAACGGTTAAATGGTTTCTACAGGAGGTGGTTCGAAAACTGTACCGCAGCCTCACTTTTTGAGGGGTAATACCACCCACCAAGGCTTGCCCCTCCGAATGTTCTACGGTCCTAGTGCACCCGCTTCCATTTTGACCATTATGAAATGGGAGGTGGTTCGAACCGTCGTCATTACCAATGCCGCCCAGGCCAATGTTGTCGTTACAAACGTCGTCCATGTCCAAATGTTGTATTTGAGCAATACCTACAAGTGAACATTACAAAATAATATTAATAACGACGATCAATACATTTTTGTAATATTAATGCTAATAATATGAATAGTAATAATAAAATTAATACGACTAATACCACTCTGGCCGCCTGAGTTGATATTGCGATCAAACCGCTGCTAGCTTTTTCCTCTGGCATCTCGCATTGTCCACTGAAAGGCGTCATGTAACTGAACCACTCAGCAGGTAACTTCATGATGTCAATGATGCCGTTCAATTTCCTCCACTTTCTGCATTTGTCACATTACACCCACTCATGGTCTGGTTTATATAGGGGATTTCCCTTTTTCAGGTGGATTTTTATGAAGGTAACTACGACGCCGAGTTTATATTGTGATCAATCCGCTGCTAGCCTTTTCCCATGGCATCTCGCATTGTCCACTGAACCGCTCAATTTCCTTTGGAACGTCGTGTATGCCCAATTTTCAATTTGCCGCCACCCCATCCACCATCTTCGGCAGCTCTTTGTATTCATAGGCCATTCTCAACGTTCCGAAAGGAGTAATATTCGAAATGTGACGACCGCAACATTCATCCTGCTGTGACGCTTGTGATTTCGAATGTGACACTCTACCTATACCTCCCATTCCCATGAAGTGGAACTGCCAAATGTTGGTGACCCAAGTGGCAAAATTTTTCCAATCTCCGAAATGAATTTCCCGACTTTCAACAACGACCTACAGTTATCATAACAAACATTGTGCACAATAAGATATTAGTAAGAGGCCAAATAATAATAATAATAATAATAATAATAATAATAATAATAATAATAATAATAACAGTTAAGAAGACGCGCGCTAATTTTCTGTATCCAAAGGACATACTTATTTCTAGATGGACACCACGATAATGCTTGCCCCTCCGAGTGTGGTCATTCTGGACCTTCCACGGGGAAAATGCCGACTTTAATTTTTCCTTCATGTCACTCCGATTTTATTTTCCTGTAACACCCCGGTTTTTGGTCACCCAGGTCGGGATGTCACCGCCACATCTCCCTAGTAAGACACGGTTTCTCCGAGCTTACTAAAGAGATGCAAGGCTAGGTATTGCAGTATTTAAAACATTTAAAGCATTCAAAATAGCCCATACAATATAATTCGAAAATAATAATAGCATAGCGCAGCGGAAATATTTAGTTTAGTACAGTATCGCAGCGGAAAATATAAAAAGGGCCGACATGGCCAAAACACGGGTTAAACAGGCCCGTTCATAATATAGTCTAAGTACGAAATTTAAAAACAAAATAACAATCCCCAAAATCCCATGCATGATTCGTGCTCATACAGGCTCATTCCACATATTCTGTAAAGAAAGGAATAAAAATGGTTTTGGTCAGCAAAATTGCTGAGTAAGTTAACACATGCATGACTGTAGGGTTTAAAAGCCATAAGTTTAATAACTTAACAAAAAGCATGATAATAACATAATATTTAGTTTCATCTAATCCATATCCAATAGCATAATTTATCTCAGGCTCCATTTAACAACACATACCACATGGTTCAAAATAATAGCCATAAGTGAAATAAAGCATTTAAATAATTTAATTTGACAACAATATCATTTAATCTAGTTTAATTTAATTTAGAATCCCCATTACATTCCCGATTTGGTATTTCAAAGTTTCACGATAACAATCGCGATGTCAACAAGTTTAGCCGGTAGCCCGGCGGCCGCAGCCGTATCAGCCATACCCAGTACCACTCCGGAGCCTCGGGAAACCCATACGGATATTCACGAGAGTGTAGGGTCTATATTTCGCCGTTTTGGCAATATCACATTTCAAGTATAGCGCGCGGGGTCACCATCGTCCATTACGGCACGAAGTGAATCGTTAGGGGGCACCCTGCAGAGCACTCACCCCTAATTTTAATTTATCAAGTTTGTAAGGGGATTTAATTTTTAAAATCTGCCTTCCATTGTATTAATTTAGAAACAATATCTCAATTCGTTTCAACCCTAAAGGTTAATTCCATGTTTCAACAAGATTTCAAAATTTCGTTTCGGTAAATCACAGTTTACTCCAAAATTCGTCTAAAATCAGATTTAATTCCAAAAATTCCAAAATTTCATATCTGACTCGGAAACATCAAGATATACAACTTTCATGTTTTAACTTTTTCAATCCGAGATACCTAAGTAGGTCAGAATCGCCAATTTTCGCATAACAAGAAATCTGTCCGAGTTTAATACATCACAGTTCAAAGATTTCAAATTCTACCATATCAATTCAACTCCACATTTAATGAAATTTGACAGGGATCATCTTAAGACATTTATCTACAACTTTCATGTTTGGCCCAAGATCTAAAACAGCCTAGATCCTATGTAAAAAACGAGATCAAGATCATTTCTAAGTTCTGTCCAAGATTTCAAGATCTAGAATCAAACAGTTCGGTTTCAACGGGTTTTCACATATCAAATCAACTCCAAAAATTCTCAAATTTTTACAGTAGCTAAGTCTAAGTCTTAGGAACGTTTTTCGTGTTTTAAGTTTTTCCGTTTGAGTTCGTTTTAAGGGTCGGAAAAATTCACCAAATCTGTTGCGTCGGTAGAAAAACAAAAGTGGACAGATTTACGGTTCTTGTTGAATCTTTTAGGTTTCGAATGTTTTAAAATCTCCCAAAACCATGTAAGGTTAACTTACAGTGTCTATGAACGTCGGGGATGTCTAGTTCGGAGGCGTGGCTTCCAGATCACTGTTTCTCCTCTCCGTTCGTCGGGTTCTACGATCTAGATTCGATACGGGGTGTAGAAAGAAAAGAATCGAAGTTAGAATCCGTTTTCGGATTGAAACGTGAAAAGATTTATTGGACTAGAGCTTACCACAACATTTGGAGACCTTGGATTTTCGTCCAAGCTACTGCCTCCGTTTGGTGCTTTCCGTCGACTCCGAATTTAGGGTTTCGAACGTATAGAAGATTGTAGGGTTTTGTAAACTTGTTTGGGGCTCCCAAGGGGCTTATTTATAGAATTCTCAATCCCTAGGGCGTCCACAACCGACCTAAAGGTCTGGAGTCGAGAGATGTTCAACCGAAAGTCGAAAAATCCGCGTTCGGGCGAGAGATTCACGCAACGACCGAATCTGTGGGGTGGCGCGGTCGTGGCGCGCTAATGCCACTTCACCGCGCGGCCACCGCGCCGACTTCGCCTGGACTTCGGTCCGGGCGGGTCGTGCGATCCGTCGTGCTTTTCCGCCTCTCTTTCGGGTTTCTATCCCTCTATGCTCCCGAATTCCGATTTCCGGGGTATATTCGGGTTCATACTTTCTCTCTAATTTTATTCTCAGTCTAATCGGATGTTTTGGACTCGAATACTCGAGTTCATTAGTGTCGGGTTTTGGTGTTCCATTTATCCATCCTTTTGTTTAATTAAATTCCTTTAATTCCTTTTTAAGTGAAAATCTCATTTCTCATTTTCTTATCTTTATTTATTTCTTTTATTTGCTGGTTTTGTTTATTTATTTATAGTATTTATTTTATTTATTATTTATTTATTTAATTACTGTTTTATTTTATGTTGGAAAATTCTCGGGTATTACAGTCTACCCTCCTTAAGAATCAACTTCGTCCTCGAAGTTGTGTTTCGGCTTTTCTCGTCTCGTGCTAAGGTCTTGTGTTTGTTTTATTATGTTGTGACTGAACTTAGAATTAAAACTTCTAAGCTGCCTACGTACCCGGTAAAGGGATCAAGCCATAACGTAGTTCAAAAGTTTACAAAATTGCACGAAAAATTAGGGGGTATGACATCCTCTCCCCCTTAAGATTGCAGTTATGTCCCCATAACTGTGTCGGTATCGGTTTGGAAAAATGTCGGGTATCGTTCCCTCATATCGGATTCTACTTCCCAAGTTGCCGTCTCACTTTCGTGGTTTGACCAAAGAACCTTGATCATTTTGATGGTTTTGTTCCTCGTTACTCGTTCCTTAGTATCGAGAATACGCACTGGGACTTCTTCGTAAGTCAAATCTTCATCGAGCTCAATTATCTCCGGTTGAAGTACATGTGTCGGGTCCGGCACATACTTCTTTAGTTGCGAGACATGGAAGACATTATGAACTCTATCTAATTGTGGCGGTAAAGCCAATCGGTAGGCTAGAGTTCCGACTCGTTCTAGAATTTCGTAAGGTCCTATGTATCGAGGACTTAACTTCCCTCGTTTGCCAAAGCGCATCACCCCCTTCATGGGTGATATCTTTAACATGACCCTATCTCCCACTTGAAATTCTAGGTCTCGTCGTCTCACGTCGGCATAACTCTTTTGACGGTCTTGTGCGGCTTTCATCTTCCCTTGGATCACTTTGATTTGTTCAGCCATGTCTTCGATAAGTTGTGGTCCCACTACCACGGACTTATCGTTTTCTTCCCAGCTCAAAGGGCTTCGGCACTTTCGTCCATACAATGCCTCGAAAGGTGCCATGCCGATACTAGCATGGTAGCTATTATTATAGGAAAACTCGATCAAGGGTAAATGAGATTCCCAATTTCCTTTGAACTCCAACACGCATGCTCTCAGCATGTCTTCTAGTGTTTGGATTGTCCTTTCGGTTTGTCCATCCGTCATCGGGTGGAATGCGGTGCTCATTTTGATTTGAGTACCGAGAGCTTTTTGTAACTCCGTCCAGAAATGAGAGACAAATCTACTGTCTCTATCGGAAATGATATCATGTGGTACTCCATGTCGTCGTACCACATTATCAATATAGGCTCGGGCCAATTGGTCCATAGTCCACGTGTCTTTCATTGGGATAAATATGGCTGCCTTCGTTAGCCTATCCACAATCACCCAAATCTTATTCATGCCTTTAGGTGATCGGGGTAATCCCGAGACAAAGTCCATTGAGATGCTATCCCACTTCCAACTTGGAATCTCTAGTGGTTGCATCAATCCTAAGGGTTTATGTCGCACTGCCTTAACCTTTTGGCAGGTGAGACATCTCGCTACGAAATTTGCCACTTCCTTCTTCATTCCCGGCCACCAATAGATCTTCTTCAGATCTTTGTATAGCTTGTCGCCTCCGGGATGTACGGAATATGGCGTGTTGTGCCCTTCCTCCATCAACCTTTGCTTTAATTCGGCACATTTAAGAGGTACACACCATCTACCTTTAAAACGGATGCTTCCATCCTCGTGGACAGCAAATCCTATTGCCTTTCCTTCGGCAATATACCCTTTTATCTTCTCGAGTTTCGGATCGCCCGGTTGAGCGAGTCGAATCTCGTCTAATATTGGAGTTTCTACGACCATGGCATTGACCGTTTCTCTCACTGTGCCAGGATGCACAAGTTCTAACTCCAATCTTGCCAAATCCATGTACAATGCCGGCGGAATTACCAACGAGTTTGTCACGTGTTGGGTTTTCCGACTTAGGGCATCGGCTACCACATTCGCCTTCCCCTCGTGGTACGCTATCTCTAAATCGTAGTCTTTAATAAGTTCCAACCACCTTCGCTGTCTCAAGTTCAACTCCTTTTGAGTGAATATATATTTCAAGCTCTTGTGGTCGGTGAACATTCGACACTTCCGCCCATAAAGATAATGTCTCCATATCTTTAGAGCGAAAACGACCGCTGCCAACTCCAGGTCATGTGTCGGATAATTTTCCTCGTGAGGTTTTAGTTGGCGTGATGCATAGGCTACGACTCTCGAGTCTTGCATCAAAACACAACCTAAACCTTCCTTCGAAGCATCGCTATATACTTCGAAGTCACCATTCTCTGATGGTAATGTTAATACGGGTGTGGTTGTGAGTCGTTTCTTCAGCTCTTGAAACGCAATCTCACACGCTTCGGTCCACTCGTATTTTGCTCCTTTCTTTAATAGCTGGGTCAAAGGACGTGCAATCCTTGAAAAGTCCCTCACAAATCGTCTATAATATCCAGCTAATCCAAGGAAACTCCTTATTTCCGTTGGACTTTTCGGAGTTGCCCATTCAGTTACGGCAGAGACTTTTGCCGGATCCACTGATACTCCATCAGCGGATACTATGTGTCCGAGAAATGCCACTTCTTTCAGCCAGAAGTCACACTTCGACAGCTTGCCGTATAGCTGATTTCTTCGCAAGATTTCCAACACTTGATGTAAGTGTTTCGCATGCTCCTCCTCGCTCTTCGAGTAGATCAGGATGTCGTCAATGAACACTACGACACACTGGTCTAACAATTCTCGGAACACGTTGTTCATGAGATTCATGAACATGGCCGGAGCATTCGTTAACCCGAAGGATAACACTGTGAACTCGAAATGGCCATATCGTGTTCGAAACGCCGTCTTTGGAATGTCCTTCTCGGCAATCCTCAATTGATGATACCCAGATCGCAAATCGATCTTCGAGAATACTGAAGCTCCCTTCAGTTGATCAAACAGATCCTCTATTCTCGGTAGGGGGTATTTATTCTTAATGGTCACTTGGTTTAGTCCTCGGTAATCTATGCAAAGACGTAGTCCTCCGTCTTTCTTCTTGACAAACAAAACCGGTGCTCCCCAAGGGGACGTACTCGGTCTTATGTAACCTTTTCCTAATAGCTCCTCGAGTTGTTCCTTTAACTCCTTCATTTCCAGTGGTGCCATCCGGTACGGAGCTTTTGAGACAGGCTCTGTCCCCGGAATGAGATCTATCGTGAATTCAAGATCTCTCTCAGGTGGCATGCCCGGAACGTCTTCAGGGAACACGTCCGGGTATTCTCTTACCACTGGTATGCTATCAACCTTGTTCTCTTCCGCCTCAAGGTTGTGCACATAGCACGCATATAGTTCATACCCCTTACGCATCAAGTTACTTAGTTTAAGTGCGCTAACGATTTTGTTACTTTCCTTAGGGGGCTGAGAGTAAAAGATAACTCTCTTTCCCCTACTTTTTGACAAGGTGATCTTTTGCTTTTGGCATTCGATCACCGCTTTATACTGGGATAGCCAATCCATCCCCAGTATGATGTCAAAGTCTCTTAAGTTAAATTCTACCAAGTTCGCGAAGAATTCTACGTTCTTTATCACTATAGGAATTCCGTTATATCGTTTAGAGCAAGACACTACTTCTCCAGAAGGCAATTGAATTCCTAAGCTAATTCTCTCGCACTTAGGTAGATCTAACTCAGGCACTATCCTTGATGCAATAATTGAGCAACTAGCTCCGGAATCAAATAAAATTCTAAGGGGTGTATTCAAAACGTGAAATGTACCTGCCATCACTTCTCCTTGCGCAGGCACGTCCGCTTGGTTCACCACGTTCAGCCTCCCCATAGGGCGTCCCTGATTGCCCTGCTGATTCGCATTCGGCTGCTGATTTTGTTGCTGGTTTTGATTCTGTGGGGGCGGAGGTCGTTGGTTCTGGTTCTGGTTTTGCGGCCTATTTTGAGGGGGTCTGTACCCTTGGTTATTGCCATTTCGCCCGTTTTGGTTTTGAGGCTGTTCTTGCCCCGCGACCAAATCGTCCCTCTTCGTTATGTTCTCGAGCCTAGTTCGACATTCCCGTCGAACGTGACCCATTCGACCGCATCGGTAACAAGCGCCTTGTTGCGTGCATCCCCTTGCCAGATGTGGTCGTCCACATCGCGGGCAAGGCGGTACCGGATCTTCTTGATTGAACCTCCTTCCCGTGTTGTTTTGTTGGGGCCTATTCGACCCTCTGCGCTGCTCGTTCCTTCCAGTGTTGTTATCGTTTCTCGAGTCTCGGCTTCTCTTGTCTTGAGGACCCCTGCTGGACTCCCCACTCACCCTTCTTTTCAGCTGCTGCACGCGTGCTACCGCTACAGCGCGATCGTATACGGCTTGCAAATCGGGGTAGTGTACCCCCGCGATCACTTCGCGCACAGACAGGTTCAGTCCCATCTCGAACTTCTGTGCCTTCTCCGCATCAGTAGGCACTAGCCTTGGTGCGAACCTCACCAGCTCCTTGAAGCGGGTGTAGTATTCCTGCACTGTTTGGCTTCCTTGCTTCAACGACAGGAATTCTTCGTACATGGCAGCTTTGGTACTCAAGGGATAGAATCGATCCCTGAGTAGTTCCATCATCTCCATCCACGAGTAAGGCTCGTCATCTTCAGTTAGTTTGGCTTGCGTTGCTTGCCACCAGTCATCAGCTTCGCCTCCCAAGTAGTATGAAGCGACATGTACCCTCTCTCTTTCCGGACATTTGACCGCTCCCAGCAGCTTGTCAAAAGTCCGGATCCATTCCTCCAGTTTAGCTGGATGCTCCTCACCAGCATAGTGGGGCGGCTGGTAGGGATTCACCATCGCTAGGTAGTTAGGGCGAGCTTGGGGCGGAGGTACCGCCGCAGCTTGACCCTGGTTGACTTGCGCGTTCCCGAGCGCAATCAACACTTCCTCTATCGTCCTAAGACGATCGCCCACATTGTTCGGTGCGGGGGCGTCCTGCGCACCTTGGGGTTGTTCCATCTCAGGTTGAATCGGTTCAGTGACGTTTGATAATGTCTCAGTAGGAGTTTCAGTGGTGGTTTGGGGAGCGGTTTGAGTCCTTCCTCTTCCTCTGGGTGCCATTCTGGTACAAATAGAATAGTTTAGGACTGATGAATTTAGCATATAGTCCAAGCAATTTCTATGAATGTATATGTGTGTAGTAATTTAGCACGTGGTGCTCTGTTCGGATTAAGAAGCGTCGTATGCTTCGGGGTTTTATTTTATTTTGTTTTGTTTGTTTTGATTTAAAAAAAATAAATCGGGCATTTTATTTCCTCAAAAGAAATTTTAGTACAAAAGTAGAAATATTTTACTAGCAAAATAATATCTAACAATAGAATCTCTAGTGTCTCATGACGTCCTCCGGCGGGGTAGCAGGATCTTCCTCCGGATCTTCCTCCTCCGAACTCGGCGGTAGTAGGTCGTCAAAGATAGTGTTTAAATCTTGCCCGTGGGCATCGATGTATTCCTTTAGTATTAAGTTTTGTGTAGTGAGGGTTTGAACTTGGCGCTCGAGTTGGTTTATGCGGTGATGATCCGCCTCTCTCAAGTTGCCCATGTGATGTAAATTGGCCTCCAATTGAGCCATACGGTACTTCATTTGCTCTAGGGTTTGGTGGGAATCAAGATGAACGCTCATCATCCTGACCATCAACTGCATCATGTCTTGACTAGCCATCTAGCACAAGCAAGAGATCTAGGTTAATATTCGCCAAGATTCTAAGTTCAATTCGCCAAGATTCTAGGTTCGAGTTTCCAAGATTCTAAGTTCAAGTTTCGCCAAGATGCTAAGTTCAAGTTTCGCCAAGATTCTAAGTTCAAGTTTCGCCAAGATTCTAAGTTCAAGTTTCCAAGATGCTAAGTTCATAGCAGAGATGCGACATGCAAATGCAAATGATAATTCCCCCCAATAATAATTTAATACACCATATACTTTTCCATGGGTTTTAAAATAAAGAATAAAAATTCTTCCATGGAAATAATACTTTAAAATTTAAAGTAATAGTCAAAATATTAATAGTAGTTTAAAAATAATAATGGTTTAAAAATAATAATTTAAAAATAGCCGGGCTCTGATACCAACTTGTAACACCCCGGTTTTTGGTCACCCAGGTCGGGATGTCACCGCCACATCTCCCTAGTAAGACACGGTTTCTCCGAGCTTACTAAAGAGATGCAAGGCTAGGTATTGCAGTATTTAAAACATTTAAAGCATTCAAAATAGCCCATACAATATAATTCGAAAATAATAATAGCATAGCGCAGCGGAAATATTTAGTTTAGTACAGTATCGCAGCGGAAAATATAAAAAGGGCCGACATGGCCAAAACACGGGTTAAACAGGCCCGTTCATAATATAGTCTAAGTACGAAATTTAAAAACAAAATAACAATCCCCAAAATCCCATGCATGATTCGTGCTCATACAGGCTCATTCCACATATTCTGTAAAGAAAGGAATAAAAATGGTTTTGGTCAGCAAAATTGCTGAGTAAGTTAACACATGCATGACTGTAGGGTTTAAAAGCCATAAGTTTAATAACTTAACAAAAAGCATGATAATAACATAATATTTAGTTTCATCTAATCCATATCCAATAGCATAATTTATCTCAGGCTCCATTTAACAACACATACCACATGGTTCAAAATAATAGCCATAAGTGAAATAAAGCATTTAAATAATTTAATTTGACAACAATATCATTTAATCTAGTTTAATTTAATTTAGAATCCCCATTACATTCCCGATTTGGTATTTCAAAGTTTCACGATAACAATTGCGATGTCAACAAGTTTAGCCGGTAGCCCGGCGGCCGCAGCCGTATCAGCCATACCCAGTACCACTCCGGAGCCTCGGGAAACCCATACGGATATTCACGAGAGTGTAGGCTCTATATTTCGCCGTTTTGGCAATATCACATTTCAAGTATAGCGCGCGGGGTCACCATCGTCCATTACGGCACGAAGTGAATCGTTAGGGGGCACCCTGCAGAGCACTCACCCCTAATTTTAATTTATCAAGTTTGTAAGGGGATTTAATTTTTAAAATCTGCCTTCCATTGTATTAATTTAGAAACAATATCTCAATTCGTTTCAACCCTAAAGGTTAATTCCATGTTTCAACAAGATTTCAAAATTTCGTTTCGGTAAATCACAGTTTACTCCAAAATTCGTCTAAAATCAGATTTAATTCCAAAAATTCCAAAATTTCATATCTGACTCGGAAACATCAAGATCTACAACTTTCGTGTTTTAACTTTTTCAATCCGAGATACCTAAGTAGGTCAAAATTGCCAATTTTCGCATAACAAGAAATCTGTCCGAGTTTAATACATCACAGTTCAAAGATTTCAAATTCTACCATATCAATTCAACTCCACATTTAATGAAATTTGACCGGGATCATCTTAAGACATTTATCTACAACTTTCATGTTTGGCCCAAGATCTAAAACAGCCTAGATCCTATGTCAAAAACGAGATCAAGATCATTTCTAAGTTCTGTCCAAGATTTCAAGATCTAGAATCAAACAGTTCGGTTTCAACGGGTTTTCACATATCAAATCAACTCCAAAAATTCTCAAATTTTTACAGTAGCTAAGTCTAAGTCTTAGGAACGTTTTTCGTGTTTTAAGTTTTTCCGTTTGAGTTCGTTTTAAGGGTCGGAAAAATTCACCAAATCTGTTGCGTTGGTAGAAAAACAAAAGTGGACAGATTTACGGTTCTTGTTGAATCTTTTAGGTTTCGAATGTTTTAAAATCTCCCAAAACCATGTAAGGTTAACTTACAGTGTCTATGAACATCGGGGATGTCTAGTTCGGAGGCGTGGCTTCCAGATCACTGTTTCTCCTCTCCGTTCGTCGGGTTCTACGATCTAGATTCGATACGGGGTGTAGAAAGAAAAGAATCGAAGTTAGAATCCGTTTTCGGATTGAAACGTGAAAAGATTTATTGGACTAGAGCTTACCACAACATTTGGAGACCTTGGATTTTCGTCCAAGCTACTGCCTCCGTTTGGTGCTTTCCGTCGACTCCGAATTTAGGGTTTCGAACGTATAGAAGATTGTAGGGTTTTGTAAACTTGTTTGGGGCTCCCAAGGGGCTTATTTATAGAATTCTCAATCCCTAGGGCGTCCACAACCGACCTAAAGGTCTGGAGTCGAGAGATGTTCAACCGAAAGTCGAAAAATCCGCGTTCGGGCGAGAGATTCACGCAACGACCGAATCTGTGGGGTGGCGCGGTCGTGGCGCGCTAATGCCACTTCACCGCGCGGCCACCACGCCGACTTCGCCTGGACTTCGGTCCGGGCGGGTCGTGCGATCCGTCGTGCTTTTCCGCCTCTCTTTCGGGTTTCTATCCCTCTATGCTCCCGAATTCCGATTTCCGGGGTATATTCGGGTTCATACTTTCTCTCTAATTTTATTCTCAGTCTAATCGGATGTTTTGGACTCGAATACTCGAGTTCATTAGTGTCGGGTTTTGGTGTTCCATTTATCCATCCTTTTGTTTAATTAAATTCCTTTAATTCCTTTTTAAGTGAAAATCTCATTTCTCATTTTCTTATCTTTATTTATTTCTTTTATTTGTTGGTTTTGTTTATTTATTTATAGTATTTATTTTATTTATTATTTATTTATTTAATTACCGTTTTATTTTATGTTGGAAAATTCTCGGGTATTACATTTCCAATACCTCCCATACCAACTGAAAATGATCTACGAACTTGCAACAGTAATCTGTAGTTGAACATACATAATTGTTAACCCAGCAAAAATACATAAGGCCCAATGGAGCTGCTTGTTTGAAGTGATAAGCCCAGTTGGTGAAAATATATCCGGAAGAGGGAGGACACGTCCCCAAAAGCCCAGTTGGTGAAAATATATCCGGAAGAGGGAGGACACATCTCCAAAAGCCCATTCTATGAGGACACCTTCAAGATGAGGAATCTAGGGTTTAGGGTTTGGATCGTGAGGCCTTAACCAAGGAGACGAATCACTCACCACGGAAACAAATCAGAATGAGCGTCACCTAAGGAAACAAATCTAGAGGATTGAGCGATCACAGCTGGAAGACTCCCACCACTCACACTATATATACGTGACCTAGACATGCTTGCAAGACATCTCCAATACTCTTTAAGAGAGCGTCTTTTATCTTTTACTTTCTTGCTTTCCTGCATTTTACTGCTTTCCGTTGTTTTTCCAATTCCTTTACAGTTTTCGTTAAATTCCTGTAGTTTGCTTTCTATTTTTCTTGTAATCTTTCCCTAAGTTCTTCAATAAAAGAGGGGTTCCGTTCTCCCAAATTTTCACTGTTAACAAATTGGCACGCCCAGTGGGACACGATTCGATACCATATCCGCTTCGAGTTGTATGCGTCTTAGATACGGAAGAATCATAGTCGATCTGACACAAGAATTTGAAGGCATGTCTCTACAAGACCAGACAATCCAGCGAACATCGGATGAGGACGCCGGTGAAACGGCGAACATCACCTCACCGCAGCAGGGGATAATGCAGATCCCCACTCTGTCCGAACAAATACGGCTATCGATGACTGAATCGATGGCCGAATTCATGCCTTTACTCACAAGGCACTTGATGGACGTTCTGCGGCCTGCCATGGCCGACCAAACCAGCCAGATATGCGGTTCGTTGCGCGATGGAGGCCTCCCGGCACCCAGTACTACTATGGTACCTAGCACTCCGTACCCGGGACCGTCAGGAGGACAACAACGAATGTGGGGAAATACGCCTGGCCAGCCGCCACTCCAAGACTCTGGAAGCATGGCCAGTATGTTTCCACATTCATATCAGACAACGTATACTTTTTCTCCAGCGGCACCCAGCATGCCGAATTTGGGTTACGCGGCACCTCCAATGCCGGTATATGCTCCATCAAATCCTTTGATGGCGACCAGCACTGCACCAGGCTGCATGGCGGCCGGACCGAGCATGGCGCCAAGACAGGCGGCACCTTAGGTGCCGGACATCCCAACTGCATCGTATGTGGCAGCCCCTCTCAACCCGGGCTGGATGCCACCAACCCTAGGGGGGCAAGCTCCACAGACAGGCAGAGTGATGGCGGCTCCCATGCCAATGGCCGCCACTCCCATCCACACAGGAGGACACGCTCCACAACCAGGTGGAGCACCCACAACACCTGTCGCCATGCCTCCTACGCAGGCACCAGTGATTTCACCGGAGTTGCTCGCAGACATGATGCAGCAGCACTTCGGGATTCAGCTAAAGCCGATGGAGCGGCCTACGTACCGGAAGCCATATCCGGACTGGGTAGATACCATGCAGCCCTATCCAAGGGGCTTCAAGATGCCGGAATTCACTTCTTTTTCAGGAGATGATGGCAAGTCTATAGTGGAGCACGTCGGAAGGTTCACAGCCCAGTGCGGGGAAGCAGCGGCCAATGACTGGCTGAAACTAAGACTGTTCAGCTCATCCCTCACCGGACCTGCCTTCGCGTGGTTTGCCTCATTGTGGCCTAACTCAATCCAGAATTGGGCCGACCTCGAACGTGCATTCCATGATAGGTTTTACACTCCACTGTCTACGGTAAGTCTCGCAGTCTCGCAGACCTTACTAACGCTAAGCAATATGCTGATGAAGCAGCAAGTATGTTTATTAGTAGGTTACAACGGCTGAAAGGCCGATGTTCCATAGCAATCCCCAAAAGGGAAATAGCTAATATTGCAGTGGAAAATATGTTGCCAAGACTGAAGGAACATTTAATTGTGCAGGACGCAACTGACCTTGCCCAGCTGGCCGAGAGAGCGGCCCGCTTGGAGAAGTTCCTGGAGGAACAAGAAGGGAGACGTCCTACACGTTGAGTCCACTTTGAAGAAGTGGTATTCAGCGACGAGGAGGACGAACCAGTGGAAGTGGCTGTTGCGGAACTGGTCCAAACAGCCAAGCCACACACTTGTGCGGCCCTTAAGCCGCCTAAACAAAGGGAGGCCAAATATAAACCTGAAGAGGACCTCTTCGACATGAGCAAGGCGGACCAAGTGTTCGATGCCCTACTCAGGGATGGCGTGATTAAACTGCCCGAAGGACAAAAGTTACCAGCGGCCGAAGACATTCGGGGCCGATCATTTTGGCGTTTGAAAATTGCAGGTATGAAAGTGGATCTGGACCCGTTCCCACAACTTCGTGTGGGTGCTGCTGGACTTGTTCCAAACCCAGATGATGGCGGCTCCAGTAGCCGGGTGGATCAAGAAGGGGAACGCATTGAGATCGATGAATAAGATGACGACTTGTTATCGGATGAGTCTGACACTGAGAAAGAGAAGGAGTTGTACAGCAAACAACCCAGGTTCAAAAAGATGTCTAAGGAGGGCTTTGAAAAAATCCTAAGAGCTGAAGAGAAAGAACATCAGAAGAGGAAGAATCCTCCGTTGAGGATCGAGATTCCAAAACCTGCTATGGTAATCCGCGACAATGGGAAGCATCAATCTGCCACTCGGGATTACAGGCAAGGAGTGGAAGTGGTGCCAACTTTGATGAGGCGTCCGGAACATCCTGCTGAGACTGATAGATGGATGAGAAACAGGGCAGGAGGCAAGGTTAATCAAAAGGAACCGCCACTTATGACCAGGAGTCAGTACAGACGGGCTCAGAGAAGATATGCCAAAGAGATGCGGCAATGGGAAGCCCAGATTCATAAGTTAGAATCTTCCAAGCCTCGGAAACCAGTACAACCGACCTACTTCAGGTCTCAAGGGGAAACCTCCGAGCAGCGGAGGCCTATCCATGAAAGACTGCATTACCTGGATGGGAAACATGTGTACAGGAAGCATAGCTCCCCCATGCCACCTCGAAGGCCTGTGCATGAGCGGCTTAGAGATGATAGAGGAAGGTCACATGAGGCCTTGAGGAGGCCATATCCACCATCATCTCCCTCCAGGAAGTCACATCCTCCATCACCTCCCTCCAGGAGGCCACATCCGCCATCACCTCCCGCCAGGAGACCCGTGCGAGAAAGGTTGCAATGGGCAGAGCGACAACACCCGGCGGCACCTCAGCCTAAGACCACAGAACCTAGCAATCGGCCGACAGCTTCCAGGGACAAGGGCAAAGCGGTCGTCGTAACCGAGTTAAGTAAAGAAAAAGCCGGAAATGAACCTGGGCAGATAAATTCATGGAGAGGCTTAGTTGCATGGGTGATCCGGGGACCGCCAGAGAAATGGCCATGGTGAAAGTTCTCACCAGGTTCTTTGCTTACATAGCGGCCCATCAGGCCGATGAATGTGGGACTGAACGCGACAGTTACGAGGGATTCATGACCTATTGCAGACACCTTGATAAAAAAGCAGAAAAGCAGCCTGAGACACAACCAATCAGTGAGTCGTCACAAATACACTTCGGTACGGTCACTTCCAAAGATGTGGAAGCTGCCATGGAGGCTAGTCAAGAGAAGCCTAAGGTCGGTATAAGTGCTATAGGTGTCATGACCGAAGATCTTGACATGGTAGATGGTATGGAGCTCGAACGAGGGAAACAACCTTGACATGGAGGAGGCAAACTTGGATGATGCCTTCTGGGTTGGTCTAGAAAACGAACTCAAGGCAGCGGGCTATAAATATGAACAAGAGGAAGAGCCAATGGGTCCTGCTGTACCAATGAAAGTGGTAGGATTGGCCGCAGATGAGGAGGTAAACGATGTTGAGTCCGAAATATGGGATGAGGAGGAACCATCATTTGCTAGGCTCATTGAGTAGATGGATGAAATGATAGCAGAGCTCTCCCATCCGACCAGGAATCTCCTTGAGGAGTTAGGTGGCCAGTCTGTTCAAGGGCCAATGATGCCACAGTTCGCCAAGCCGGAAACGTCCCAGACTAGGCAGTTGAAGCCGTTGTACATTAAAGCTCACATTGACGGGCGTCCGATAAACAGGGTGTTCGTCGACAATGGGGCAGCAGCAAATGTGATGCCAATGTCCACTTCAAGAAAGATCGGTAAGAGTGAGAAGGATCTCATCCCCACCAGAGTCAGGATGTGCAGTTTTGTGGGAGAAGCCACTCAACCTGCGGGATTCATAACGGCAGACGTCACTGTGGGATCCAAGACAATCAAAGTAGCGTTCTTTGTGGTAAAGTCGAGAACTTGTTACTCGGCATTACTGGGACGGGATTGGATTCACATGGCACAATGTGTGCCATCCACCCTATACCAACAGTTGCTCATCTGGAATGATGATCAAGTAGAGCTGGTGGAGGCAGATCCCCAACCTTTCACAGGACACGACCGCAACAACGATGAGGCAGTCTTTTACTTGAAAGACATCCAGCCTGCGTCGGCTCTGATTGGGGTGGACTTAGACCTCGAGTCCATTGACTTCACTTCCAGCGGCTTCAAGCTACATCCGGTAGACGGCCGACACGAATCCTCAGATTCCACATGATGAATAGCCACAATATCTACAAAGACTTACTGCAGCGGCTCGCCACCACAGAGATGATGATGGGTGCCGAGGACAAGTCCAAGAGTCTAACTGATAAAAGGCCATCTGAGTGGCCATCTCCTGTGAAGCGGACGCTGCCTAGTCCTGAAGCCAAAGAACCACTTGTGGACATCAACCTTGGAACAGATGCAGAGCCAAAACTCACCAAGGTAAGCGCTTCATTGCCAGAGGAAGAGCGGCGCCAACTAGTGGAGCTGATTCAGAAATACAAATATTGTTTTGCGTGGCAGTATACAGATATGCCAGGACTCTCAAGAGAACTAGTGGAACACAAGTTGCCAACTCATCCTGAGTTCAGGCCTCACAAGCAGCCGCCTAGACGTTTTGATCCAGACACCATCCCAAAGATAAAGTCCGAGATTGAAAAGCTTCTTAGAGCAGGTTACATTAGAACGTGTCGCTATGTAGAGTGGCTTGCTAATATTGTACCTGTTGTGAAGAAAAATGGTCAATTAAGAGTCTGTATAGATTTTAGAAATTTAAACTTGGCAACACCCAAGGATGAGTATGTAATGCCTATGGCCGACATGCTTGTTGATGCGGCCTCCGGCTACAAATTTTTATCATTAATGGATGGTTATTCTGGATACAACCAAAACTTTATTTCTGAGCTGATGTGCACAAAACTGCTTTTCGTTGCCCGGGGCCTGTCGGTATCTTCGAATGGGTAGTAATGCCTTTTGGTTTGAAGAATGCCGGGGCAACTTATCAAAGGGCCATGAACATGATTTTTCATGATCTAATTGACCATACACTTGAAGTTTACATTGATGACATCGTAGTCAAATCATGTGAATTCGGCCAGCACTTGGCGCATCTGGAGGATAACTTCATCCGAATGAGGTAACATGGATTGAAAATCAATCCAGCTAAGTGTGCCTTCGGAGTGGCAGCAGGGAACTTCTTAGGTTTCCTAGTGCATGAAAGAGGCATCGAGGTAGATCATAACAAGGCCAAGGCCATCTTGGAAGCCCGCGCACCATCCAATCTCAAAGAGTTACAGTCACTGATCGGCAAGATAAACTTCCTAAGGAGATTCATTGCTAATGCTGCAGGGAAGATGAAAGCGTTCACTACCTTACTTAAAGGAAGGAAGAACGAACCATTTCTATGGACAGCTGAACATCAAGAGGCCTTTGAAGAAATAAAAAGAGCGTTGGGCAACCCTCCAGTGTTAGTGCCACCAAGGCATGGAATGCCGCTCAAGCTATATGTGTCAGCCTCCGAAGAATCCATCGGGTGCCTACTTGCACAAGATGATGAAAACGGCAGGGAAAGGGCTATCTACTACCTTAGCAAAACTCTACAAGGGCCGGAGGTAAGATACACCACGCTGGAGAAACTATGTTACACTCTAGTGTACTCTTGCAGTAAATTAGAACATTACATGCTGCCAAGGACAGTCCAAGTGGTGGCGCCATTCGATTTGGTAAGGACACTTCTGCATAAGCCGGCGTTGAAAGGTCGCCAAGCTAAATGGGCTATGAAAATCAGTCCCTTCACTCTTGTGCACGTCCCTCAAAAAGCGGTCAAGGGCCAAGCTTTAGCTGATTTCCTAGCTCAACATCCCTCATTAACCGTACCAGAGGACCCCATGGAAGTATCCTTCATAGGATTTGAACTGTGGGAACTGACCTTCGATGGATCGTGTGCAAGCAGCGGCTCGGGAGCCGGTATTACAATCACTAGCCCTCTGGGGCAACATTGGAAGCTTGCACGGGAATTGGAACCCGGCACCACCAACAATCAAGCAGAGTAAGAGGCTTTAAAATTTGGCCTAGAGACAACACTGCTCAAAGGCGCGAAGTCCATTACGATATTTGGAGACTCCGAAGTCATCCTGAAGCAATTAACAGGAGAATATGAATGCAAGAGTCCAAGGCTAATTAAATGCTATGAGACAGCATTAGAACTCTTGTACAAATTTTCGGACGTTACCATCACCCACGTGCCTAGAAGTCAAAATCAGGAGGCCAACGAAGCTGCCCAACTCGCTTCAGGATGGCAGACTAGTCGCCCTAGGGGGGCACCATGCATCGCCACCATCGCGAATGAGTCTGAAGACCAACAAGGAATCCGTCCCCAACATTCCAATGATGATTGGAGGACTGAATAACACGATACCTCGAGAACCCATCACTTGGAGGAGACAGCTCGCTAAAAATCAAGTCTTTACGATACACATTGATAAATGGCGAGTTATTCCGAAGGGCGGTCGATGGATTGCTGCTCAAGTGCGTAGGTCCCGAAGAGGCTAAGCTGCTAATGGGAGAAGTCCACGAGGGAATATGTGGCTCCCATCGAGCAGGGCCTAGCATGAGATGGAGTATTCATCGCCACGGATATTTCTGGCCAACCATCATGGAAGACTGCATTCTCTACGCTCAGGGTTGTGAGGCTTGCCAGAAACATGGGCCAATTCAAAGGGTACCGGCGGAAGAGTTACATACAGTCATCAAGCCTTGGCCATTCCGTGGCTGGGGATGGACATCATTGGAAAAATTCATCCACCGTCATCCAAAAACCATGCATTCATACTAGTGGCCACTGATTACTTCACCAAATGGGTAGAAGCATGGCCAATGAGGAAGATCGACCAAAATGATGTAATTAGGTTCGTGACTGAGCTCATGCATCGATTTGGGATTCCCCAAACAATCACTGCGGATCAAGGGACCGTGTTCACTGGCGAGAAGTTCTTAGCTTTTGCTAAACAATTCGGGATTCGCATATATCACTCCACTCCATATTACCCCCAAGCAAACGGTTAAGCTGAGGCCACCAATAAGATCTTGATAAGTATGATCAAGAAGGCAGTAGGTGAAAAACCAAGGAAGTGGCATGAGGCTTTGACAGAAGTCCTATGGGCTTACAGAAACTCTAAGTCTATAGCCACCGGCTTCACACCTGACGTATGGTCATGACGCCGTCCCACCTTTGGAAATCACAATCCCCTCTCTAAGAGTGGCCCAACAGCATCATTTAGACTTAACTAAGTATGAAGAGGCCATGTTGCAAGAGTTGGAGACAGCAGATGGCGACAAGCTGACCGCTCTGGAAAATATCCGTTGCCAAAAGATGAGAATGGCGAGATATTAGACAAGAGGGTTCGAGGCAAAACCTTTAGCGAGGGAGACCTAGTATGGAAGGTGATTCTACCCTCGGGGGTGCGTGACAATGAAACAGGCAAGTGGTCTCCAAACTGGGAAGGACCATTTATTATTACACAAAGACTACTTAATGGTGCATACAATGGCCAAGAACACAAACAGAGTATAAATGCAAAATATCTCAAAGTGTTCTATCCATCAGTGTGGGAATCTGAATAAGAAACGTAAGTGCATCAAAAGTTGCCAAGTCACAAGCTCGGCCAAAAAAGTAACAGTAATATCCCAAAGTAAAGGCAAGAGTTGCCCACCACAAGGTCGATGGGCTGACCCAAAAGTGTACTGAAAACAAAGCAGTGATAAAAAACTAAGGAGGAGGCTGCATACCATCACCCAGTATACGCCGACGCATAAGGGCCCACTGATCACGAGTACGCTCGAACATGTCCGTCAGACGGAGAAGTGCGGCCGCCGAAGCACTTGCGCGAACAGACAACCAAAGCCGACGAGTCCGAACTCCCGATAACTCAGCCGATAAATCACGCTCATCTGCGGCTAAACGACCATAGGATGTCTCCAACTCAGCAGCTCGGGAAGAAATGTCAGCTAAGATAGGCTCCAAGGTAGCAAGCTCTTCATTGGCCTCCTGGATGGTGCGTCTCCTCTCCAGAATGATACGCTCTGCCTCCTCAATGTCGCGCTCTGCTCGCGTAACAACATCCTTAAGATGTGATCTGCGACTCTCTCTAACTCCGCGATCAGTAGACAACTGCTCGCGCTGGGAGTGGATAGCCTCTATCTGAAAGCAAATATCACGGTATCGTGCCTCGAGGTCATCAAGCAGCGTCAGATCATGGGCAGACTGATCCGCAGAGCTACTAAATGCGAAATAGGAAACAGCTAAATCAGCGATGCGCTCGGAAAAGCTAAGAAAGTCAACATCCTCGGTAAAGGCGGGAACTGCGCTAACATCGTCCAGCAGGCGATCAAGACTAGAAAACACCTCGGTGGAGAGTCGATCGATATGGGTGGATAGAAGGCGGATAACGCCTCACATGATGAAATGATAACCCCGTCAGCAGGAGCAGGCGCCGAAGGGCCTGATAAAGAGGTCGCTGGAACTGAGGAACGAGCCATGGGCACCTGAGGACAACTTTACATGAATATATGAACAAGAAACTCTAACAACCTCAAAGGATGGAACGAAGCATACCTGAGGAGGCAGCGCGGACCGAATCAACTGAAGTGGCATGAGCAGCGGTAACAGAATGAGCTGCCTGATCCATGGGAACCTAGAGAGGGAACCCTTAGAGCATGTCCTTAAGAAGAAATAAAAGAAAGTAAGGGTGCCGATAAGGAATACCTGAGAAATCACTGAAGGACCAGCCTGACTAGTCTTGGAAACGTGATCCGCAGCCTGAATAGTGTCTGCAGGAGGAACCTGGAGGGCACAGTTATCCTTAGAACACCTTGCTTAAACAAAATAAGCAGAAAAAAGAGAGGGAACATAACCAAAAAGTACCTGAGAGACCAAATCGTGGTCATGCGAGCCAACTGCGTCGTCGGTCTTAGAGGAATGTAGATCCGTCTATACCATTAAAAGGAGAGTCATTACAATACTAGAGGTAATGAGAATAAGAGAACTAAGGTGGAAAAGCATACCTGGTCGACAGCAGTAGTCGAAGGATCATGAATATCGGGCACCGCGGCACCTGTCTGATACTTGGGATCGTCGCAACCATGAAGGATAATATAATCAGCACGAGCTAACATCTCCTCCAGGGATGGGGAAGGCTCATCAGAAGGTCTACCAAGAGAAGATGAATACCGAGAGTCGACAGCCACAAGAACATCAGCGGTGGGGTCATCTGCCTGACCGTGATCATCATCACAACGGGGATCTACCAACTCATCCTCACCACTACCAACATCACCCGCGTGATCCTCCTCCTCTTCAGAACGTGATCCATCATCACTGGAGTCCGCCTCCTCCTCATTAGAACCGGACTGCTCGTCGCTGGCTGAGGCGTCCTCATCACGTACTGCATCATCATCTGCGGACGAAGAGACAACATTAAAAGACCCAACAGTTGTTGCATGAAATGATATATTGACAATAAAGTGATTCAACATACCTCTTCAGCGCTTGCGGGAAGAAGAGACTGACCCGGACTTGGACTTCGTGGTAACACTGCGAGGGGCAGAAGCACGAGACCGACGCGAAGGAGCTGAGTCTCCAAAAGGAGCTGTCAGCCAGTCATATGGCGGCAAAATAGAAGTGATATACGGCGTCCACCACGCCATAAAACCAGCCGCAAGCGATCCCGATGGAGTAAAGGGGAGGTAGCTGGAAAGCGTCAGACGAGACGAAAAAGCCACCACATCCCTAATAGCCACGGGTGTCAGCCTACCCTCCCTAGTAAAACGAATAGGCCACTTCACTCTGCGAGGAAGTCCAGGGTGGCAGCCAAACTGACGGGCAAGCAGGTGAGGGCAATACGGCTCAGCTATGAGAGGATTATAAGCGTCAGTCCTCTTCACCCCACTCAAAAGCATGTGAGGCTTCATACTGATGTTCCAAGTAGATTCCCTGTGAAGGCCTCGTGGCTGAACAGGATGACACACCAGTGTAGACAGCAACCGTGAAATGGAGGCATAAACAAACAAGTCATTGTAAGACGGCCGATAATGATAGAACCAGTGGATAACACCTAGACCATCTCGTCCCAGAAGGCCGTCCCGGCTGATCCTCACAGACTGAGCGGCCAATATCCTACCTAACGGATCGCCCTCTGAAACCTCCTGCGGACTAGGGCGTAGTACACCGGTGAATAACTGGGGAAAATATAACTGAATCCAGAGCTGTAAGAACCATAGCGGCCCAGCAGCCGTGGTAGAGGGATCTCGTCCAGTGGCCAGCTTATCAAAAAGCTTAGCCATGCCGCTAAACAGAGTGCCGAGGAAATATGGGCCTATAGCTCGAGTCTCCGTACTCATAAATCCTAAGACAAGGGGGAGTGCAGTACGTAGAACAGTACGTGCACTGGAACAAATAACAAATCTGCTGAACCATAATAAAAGAAAGGCTACGTGCTCATCTCGCGTGGAAGGATGAAGCCCTGACGTCTTGTTATGCACAATATAAGCCGAATATCGCATGGCCTCTTTGCCCGGAGGACAAATCGCCGCACCAAGTCTAGAATCATCGACACCCGGACTGTGTCAACTCCGCTCCAACCACGCGAAGCCCCGTGATCATCACCACGTCAAGAAGTGTAGGGCCAACGAATCCACATGGAAGCTGGAAAGCATTGACAGTGGAGTTCCAGAAACCCATAAGATAGTAAAGCAAGTGATGGTCTATCACCACAGACTTAGTGGACAGAAGGATGGCCTCATCAATCCCCCACTCGCGCCACTCGGAAGCACGGCCCGCCATCCGACGCATCCATGAAATATACTGGCCTAGACTGCTATCACCGTCAATCTTAGTCCTGGGGGCTTTAGCCTTTGACCTGGAGGTAGAAGTGCCACACTACTAAGGCTGAGATTTAATGGTCTTAGTATGAGACACAAAGGCACTGGTAAAGGCAGCCTGGGTGATAGGTGACTTGCAGGATAAAAACCGTCTTGACCCATCCGCGCGCTCAAGCGTACTATGGAACGACCTCAGAAAAAGCTCCGATTCCTGCCGACGATCGAAATCATATGCCTCATCATCAGAATCCGGAATGAGCGGACACTGCACGCCCTACAGAAAAGAAAAGCAAGCATGAGTTTAAGGGAGGCGAACATAGGCCACAAAAGAAGCAGGGTAAGGCAAGGCAAACCTGAACAGTCGGAGGAGGAGCTAAAGTGACAGCCTGAGTGGTACTAGGGGTGGCGGCCTGAACAACTATCTGAGGCTGAGTGGACCTGGAAATGTCCTGTACCATATAGAGTTAGCGGGATAAGTCAAGAGGTTAACAAGGTTGAAGTTAACTAAGGTGCCAATCAAACCATTCCAACCCGAAAAACCATGCCGCGAGACGACGAGGCAGCAAACCCTGTCAAGAGAGTGGCGGCCGGACAGAGGAAGTGGCGGCCTGCCCTGAAGAGGACGGCGGCTGGTGGCTCTGGGCGGCCTGAGCCGAGGGGGTGGCGGCCTGGCTCCGGGCGGCCTGAGCCGATGGGGTGGCGGCCTGAGCAGTGGCGGCTAGTGTCTCCTGAGTGGCGGCCTGGGCCAAAGGAGTGGCGGCCGACATGGTCTCGTCTACTAAATCCTATATCATGTACTTAAGGTGTGGGAAACCAAAACAGACAGTTCTTGGTAAACCTAACATTTTTAAGTTCTCTAAGGGCTATGGCACACAGTTATCTAAGTCCTATGTCATGATCTCCTATATTTTCTATGTTCTATGTCAGAGATAGGATGGGCAATGGCCAGCAAGGTAAAAATGAGTGATGAAACATACAAACATGAAATTACTATACATGCACAACAAGGTCAAGAAAAACGAGTCCCTCATCTACCATGTATTTTAAAAATACCAAAATCATGTGATAGGCCTCCACCAAAACATACATAACAAAATAAAGACAAGAGAGCAAGAGGGCATGAGGAACTTACCTGATCCATGATGAGAGGTGGTGGCCAGGACACCCAGGTGGCGGCCTTGAGGCAGCGGTGACTCCTGTGGTGGCGGCCTCTTGCTCGGGTGGATGGCGGCCTTCAAGCTGGCGATGGCGACTCCTCGCGCAAAGAAGGAATGGCGGCCTCGAAACAGTGGCGGCTTGCGCAAGGGGCGGCGGCCTCCTCCGAAGAGGATGAGGGCGGCCCGTGCAAAGGGCGGCCTTCGGGCTAGATGGGGCGGCCTCATGCTCGAGAGATGGCGGCCTCTCACTGAAGGTGGCGGCCTCGTGCTCCAGCAATGGCGGCCTCGTACTCCGGATGAGGGTGGCGGCCTCGTGCTCCGAATGAGGGTGGCGGCCTCGTACTACGAATGAGGGTGGCGGCCTCGAGCGAATGAGGCAGCAGCGGCCTCACGAAGAGGGAGGGGCGGCCTTCCAAGGATGGCGGCCTCCAAGAGATGGCGGCCAAGGCGGCAGCCTCACGAGGGATGAGTGTCGGCCTCCGGGCTAAGTATGGTGGCCTCGCACGAAGAGAGACGACGGCCTTCGGGTAAAGATGGCGGCCGGGAGAAGCAGCAGCGGCGGCCTACGGAAACGGCGGTGGCGGCGGCCTGGGAGAGAAGAAGGCAGGCGGCCCGGCCCAGACGGCGGCGTCCGGCGATGTTCGCTGCGGCCGGAATCTCGACGGCGGCGGCGGCTTCCCGGCGGTAGCTCTCCGGCGGCCGAACAATGAGGAGAAGAAATCATGGAAAGTGAGGGAAGAATTTGGAAACTTTCCAAAATTTTTGGAATGAAGGGGGTTTTATAGTGCTAGGGTTTTTTGCAACCTAATGGGCCTTAATGGGCTTAATTTCCAAACCCTAAAATTAAAGCGCGCAAGTTTGTCTTGAAATGCTAATCAGACAAAATGCGCGGGGGGGCATCTGTTAACCCAACAAAAATACATTAGGCCCAATGGAGCTGCTTATTTGAAGTGATAAGCCCAGTTGGTGAAAATATATCCAGAAGAGGGAGGACACGTCCCCAAAAGCCCAGTTGGTGAAAATATATCCGGAAGAGGGAGGACACATCTCCAAAAGCCCATTCTATGAGGACACCTTCAAGATGAGGAATCTAGGGTTTAGGGTTTGGATCGTGAGGCCTTAACCAAGGAGAAGAATCACTCACCACGGAAACAAATCAGAATGAGCGTCACCTAAGGAAACAAATCTAGAGGATTGAGCGATCACAGCTGGAAGACTCCCACCACTCACCACTATATATACATGACGTAGACCTACTTGCAAGACATCTCCAATACCCTTTAAGAGAGCGTCTTTTATCTTTTACTTTCTTGCTTTCCTGTATTTTACTGCTTTCCGTTGTTTTTCCAATTCCTTTACAGTTTTCGTTAAATTCCTGTAGTTTGCTTTCTATTTTTCTTGTAATCTTTCCCTAAGTTCTTCAATAAAAGAGAGCTTCCGTTCTCCCAAATTTTCACTGTTAACAATAATATATAAGCCAATAGTCTTAATAATAATAGTAAAAACTGTGAACGAATATATAAGACAATAACGATAATAATAATAATAATAATTTACTATAAGAATAGTAATTACTGTTGTACCCATTGCATTTCTTCTCCCTATGTTCAACCTCTCTCAGCATCTTTTTTTTACGGTTCAGACCTCCCACCAAGGCCTGCCTCTCCGAATGTTCTACGGTCCTGATGCACCCGCTTCCATTTTGTCCCTTATGAAATGGGAGGTGGTTCGAACCGTCGTCATTACCAATGCTGCACAGGCCAATGTTGTCGTTACGAACGTCGTCCATGTCCAAATGTTGTATTTGGGCAATACCTACAAGTAAACATTACAAAATAATATTAATAACGGCGATCAATATATTTTTGTTATATTAATGCTAATAATATGAATAGTAATAATAAAATTAATACGACTAATACCACCATCTTCGGCAGCTCTTTGTATTCACAGGCCCTTCTAAATGTTCCGAAAGGAGTAACATTTGAAATGTGACGACCGCAACAATGACGTTGATGTTGTGATCGTGCTTACCGTTGACGCATGCCCAGTGTTACACAACAGCGACATTCACCCTGCTGTGGCGCTTGTGATTCCGAATGAGGCACTCTTACCTATACCTCCCATTCCCATGAAGTGGAACTGCCAAATGTGGGTGTCCGAAGTGGCAAAATTTACCCAATCTCCGAAATGAATTTGCCGATTTTCAACAATGACCTACAGTTAAATAAGCAAACAATGTGCACAATATGATATTAACAAGCGGCTAAATAATAATAATAATAATAACAGTTAAGAAGGCTCGCGCTAATTTTCTGTATCCAAAGGACATACTTAGTTCTAGATGGACACCACGCTAATGCTTGCCCCTCCGAGTGTGGTCATTTTGGAATGTCATAATCATCACATTCATCCTGATGTAGTGATTGTGCTTCCGAAGACGGTCGTTACCAATGCCGCCCAGGCCAATGTTGTATTCCCCGCAAGGAAGTAGTTTGCACGATATCAGTATGGCCTGTGGTACCACAATGATAGGTTATAAGGAAACAGTGTGTAGGCGATATGATGTTAATAATAAGACTCGAATACTGTTAATGAAAAATTACCTTCCGCGCATGCCATACTACAGTGGCTGATGCTTCAAGTCTTGTGCTTGAAGCATTGTGCTTCATGCATGCCCAATGTTCCACCTCGAGAGGTTTGCAGATGATCTTTAAAAGGGAGGCTTTTTGCCCTATCCTGGTGCACCCGCTGCCATTTTGACCGTTGTGATAGGGGAGGTGGTTCGAACTGTCGTCGTTACCAATGCCGCCAAGGCCAATGTGTCATTACGAATGTCGTCCATGTCCAAATGTTGAATTTGGGCAATACCTACAGGTAAACATTACAAAATAATATTAAAAACGGCGATCAAAATATTTTAGTAAATTAACACTAATAATATGAATAGTAATAATAAAATTAATACCAATAATAATAATAATAATAATAATAATAATAATAATAATAATAATAATAATAAAACCTACAACGTCACATTCTTAACAATCTTTGTGAATTGGGCGATGCCAAATACCGCTGAGATTGAAAACTTGGTGGTCGGTGTGGTGGAGCAGGTATATGATAATTGCCGAGTCCTCTCATTCCTCGCCAGTATAATTACTGTTGTAACCCTACAGGGGGAAAAATTAATTTTACAACACCATATTAGTAATTGCAGTTTTATTAAGTATATATTTATAATAATAGAAATATTGTTAATAGTAATAGTAAGTGTATTAATTACTGTTGTAAGCCTTGCGTTTCTTCTCCCTCAGTTTTATTAAGTATATATTTATTTTTTTCGTTCAATTCTTTGTTTACGTTTAGTATTTTAATTTATGCTAATATAATTATAAATATATTTATTTTATAATTATAATAAACATTAAAATTATTTTATAATTTTATAAAAAAATTAATAAACACTATTGATGCTTAAATATAAAATTATTAAATTTATTAAAAATTATCTGGGATGTACCCTAGGCCCTTTAAACCTTTTGATAGTGCATGCCCCAAACCTTTATTTTGAACCCTCATGCCTAAATCCTTTGAACCGTAAATGCTCAAACTCTGTGTTACATGAGTATAACTCCACCATTTGAATCGTGTCCTTGTCTGCCCCCAGTTAGAAGTTGGAAACCTGGGCGGAGTTCTCCTTGGCTGACAGTTCCATACTAATGAGGTTATGGAATTAGAAATTATATTCCGATTTATCTGAACTCTTCTTCCCAAGTGAGAGGCGTGCTGGCTGGCGCTATAATTGCAGGCCGACAGTTTGATAATACCTTTTAAGTAGGGTTCATGCTGATGCAATGGTAAAACGGGTTTACCCCGCGCCTGGGGTATGGGTAATAATGCAGAGGGGGGACCAAAAGGATTTAGGAACGAACATGGTGGACATTTCTACCACTACAGGGCGGGGCACGGGTGGGTGGATATATTTTGTATGGTGCAGCGACGGAGCCTTACACGTTAGTGGATGAGTCGAATACATGATGGGGCAGTGCGAACTATGCCAATCAGCATGAATCATCTAAAAGTTCTGCAAGAAAAGATCTCTTAAACGAAAGGATGGCTTTTCCAAAAGCGACACTGTGCCAAACCAGATGCAGGTGGATCTTTTTGAAGGTAACTACGACGCTGAGTTGATATTGCGATCAATCCGCTGCAATCCTTTTCCTCTGCCACATCCTATTGTCCACTGACAGGCGTTATGTAACAACACCACTCTGCAGGTAATTTACTGCTGTCGATGCTGCTGCTCAATTGCATCCACTCTCTTCATTTGCCATCATTGCACCCACTCACGATCGAATAGAAGACTTCAGTTTACCATAAGTCAAACCTTGAAGGTGGACTTGGTTCATAACCGAATCATCCCTATCTTCCATGCTTCAGTCCAATAATGATGGCTTAAATTCGTGCCCATCTTCCATAGGACGAATTTATGCCATCATTACTGGACTGAAGCATAGAAGATAGGGATGATTCAGTTGTGAACCAAGTCCACCTTCAAGGTTTGACTTATGGTAAGCTGAAGTCTTCTATTCGATCGTGAGTGGGTGCAATGATGGCAAATGAAGAGAGTGGATGCAATTGAGCAGCAGCATCGTCAGCAGGAAGTTACCTGCAGAGGGTTCTGTTACGTGACGCCTTTCAGTGGACAATGGGAGGTGGCAAAGGAAAAGGATTGCAGCGGATTGATCGCAATATCAACTCAGCGTCGTAGTTACCTTCATAAAGATCCACCTGCATCTGGTTTGGCACAGTGTCGATTTGGAAAAGCCATCCTTTCGTTTAAAAGATCTTTTCTTGCAGAACTTTTAGATGATTCATGCTGATTGGCATAGTTTGCACTGCCCCATCATGTATTCGACTCATGCACTACCGTGTAAGGCTCCTTCGCTGCACTATACAAAATATATCCACCCACCCGTGCCCCGCCCTGTAGTGGTAGAAATGTCCACCATGTTCGTTCCTAAATCCTTTGGTCCGCCCTCTGCATTATTACCCATACCCCAGGCGTGGGGTAAACCCGTTTAACCATTGCATCAGCATGAACCCTAATTAAAAGGTATTATCAAACTGTCGGCCTGCAATTATGGCGCCAGCCAACACGCCTCACTTGGGAAGAAGAGTTCAGATAAATCGGAATATAATTTCTAATTCCATAACCTCATTAGTATGGAACTGTCAGCCAAGGAGAATATATTTTAATTTACAACTTCCATGTTTTGCCCCGTCCCAGCCATTTGCCAATCTTGGGTGGCTGCTATGGTGTAAACATGTCAGGCACGCATAATGATCAGTATTCCTGGGGCTCTTGACAGGATATTGTGGCCGGGCGTGTTTTAGTTTCTACATGTGCGCCCCTAATGCCTTTCCTGCGAACATGGGGAACATTTCTGAAGGAGGATGCCTTCAGGCAATCCGCTAACAATCGGATACAGAGGAAGATGAGGATGCGGTGTGGGACGACTTTCGGCGTTCCGACTAAGGGGCATGGAGAATCGGGACGTCCACTGATGTACAATTACTCCTCGACGATCCAAAATTTCTTCAGCATTTGTTATGTCGAAAATGCTCAAACTCTGCCAACTTCAGGTATGCATGCGACCATGCTGTTCGGCGAGGTTTTGGGTAACTGCTGCGCCCGCATGCTACTTGGCATGTTTTCTCGCGTCGACGTCCGCATGGAGGAATATTGCAGCCGGTCGTCCTTAGCCCACTTTTCCATTAATCTGCATGGCCCGAAAGTTCTAGATTGCCCCATATGTTTTGATGAAATCTAGACAAACCAGCAACGTAGATAGCACCATTAAGTTCGGTTGCATATGGTGCAGTCGGCTGAGAGAGGTTGAACATAAGGAGAAAAAATACCAAGGGGTCGACATGATCTCAAGCATGGTGCTGAGAGAGGTTGGACACCAAGCTTGAGATCATGTCGACCCCTTGTATTTTTTCTCCCTATGTTCAACCTCTCTCAGCCAACTGCACCATATGCAACCGAACTTAATGGTGCTATCTACGTTGCTGGTTTGTCTAGATTTCATCAAAACATATGGGGCAATCTAGAACTTCCGGGCCATGCAGATTAATGGAAAAGTGGGCTACGGACGACCGGCTGCAATATACCTCCATACGGACGTCGACGCGAGAAAACATGCCAAGCAGCGTGCGGGCTCAGCAGTTACCCAAAACCTTGCCGAAGATCATTGTCACCTGCATACCTGAAGTTGGGAAAGAGTTTGAGCATTCGCGTCATAAGAATGCTGAAGATGTTTCGAATGGCCCAGGACTAATTGTCCATCAGTGGAGTACATCCTTATTCCTGTCCCATCGTCCGAACGCCAAAAGCATTTCACCCCGCACCACAACCTCATCTGACTCACTGGCCGATCGTTGCAACGCGCCAATGCGGTGGGCCTCAAATGACTGAAGATATTTCCGTACAGTTAGTAATTGCAGTTTTATTAAGTATATATTTATAATAATAGAAATATTGTTAATAGTAATAGTAAGTGTATTAATTACTCTTTTAAGCCTTGCATTTCTTCTCCCTCTGTTCAACCTCTCTCAGCCTCTCTTTTGAGGGGTAACATCTCCCACTAATGCTTGCCCCTCCGTGCTGAGCGACTCCTTTTTTAGGGGTAATATTTCATAATATTCCCTCCTTCAGTACCCGAGTTGCCCGAATGTTCTCTGTCAGGCGGGCTATGTGATGAACCTGCCCGCTTGTTTATCCATCCTCTGCGAGAATTTTCTGGACGGTCATTGATAATGGCCAAAATTGTCCATTATTTCCAATCCATTTCCGTGTCTGAGACGGACATTTTGATCGTGATTCCATCTTATTTCAATAAGAAAGCAGTTGAATTTGACAGATTAATGCGAGTTTGAAAGAACATCGAGCCGGTAACAAAAAGACACAAAATATGCAATTTTAAATTGTATTTGTGTTAGAAAAATCCAAAAACATGAAAAAAGGAAAAAGAAAAGAAAAAGGAATGAAAAGATGGGCAAAAGAATAAAGAGCCCACAAAAATCCAAAAGATGGGAAAAAGATTGAAAATCCCACAACTGAAATTTGGTTAAGTGTTGAAGCATAATTCGAATTGTGAGCAATTCGAATTAATTCGAATTGCACAACAATTCGAATTGCTAAAGAGAGCAAAGAAATGGTTAAGTGTTGGAAGGGATGCAGAAGTCTAATTCGAATTGTTCAAGTTCGAATTAATTCGAATTAGGGAATGAAGAGAGAAGAAACCCAAAGGCAAGAAGAAGATGCAATTCGAATTGTCCAATTCGAATTAATTCGAATTGGCACAAACAATTCGAATTGCCAACAAAGTGCAAGGAAGCCAAGCAGAAACCCTCATCCAATTCGAGAAAAGATCAATTCGAATTATTCACAACAATTCGAATTGACTACTGAAGGCTACAATTCCAGCTCAAGGAAGAAATCTCACAATTCGAATTAATTCGAATTGGTTGAGATAATTCGAACTTCACTCATTGAAGCTGTGGAGCATGAGCACAACATTGGTGGGCCTAGGGTTTCGAAATTTGTCTATAAAAGCAGACCTTCCACAGCAGAGCAAGGAGATCAAGAATTTAACCAAAAAAGCAGCTTGGGACAAAAAGAACAGCAGGAGGTTCCACACCCCTTAAGGGTTAGGTAGGTAGTTTAGTTTAGTTTAGTTTATTTTTCTTGCAAGTAGTGTAATCTTTACATGCTTTGATCTTAGTTTAGTGTAGAAGCAGTTTGTATAACCCTTAGAGTAGCCATTTTCCATATTTTTACATGCTTTCTAGTTAGAATAAACCCTGCCTTCAAGCTAATGATGGTTTTGGGTTCTTTATTTTGCTTTCAAAGTGTCAATACAAGGAAAATTTCCAGAAATGGTTTTATTCATCTGTTTTGGCACTCTTTAATTCTTTCTCTAGAAATAAATGCTTAGTATGTTTGTTTGTTTCAACTAGGTTACATTTATTATGTCCTAGTTGACATTCAAACTTAATAAATGCATGTTTGGTGGGTTTTTGTCTTGATTTAGTGCCTTAGAGCTTCAAATAAGTGTTTTTTAGGTTTTAGATGTTTTTAAGGTTTGTTATAATTTATATTTAGGTTTTATTCTTCCTGCCCTTATCTTATTTCATGCTACCTTAGATAACTTGAGTGTTCTTAGTTTATTCATGCAGTTCTTAGATAACTAGATGTTTTAGGCTCTTTGATCTTTGATCCCTTGTTTGTAGCAGTAGGTTTTGAATTTTGCCAATACCCACTAGACATGTGTTTGTTTATTTCTTGAAAATCTCACTAGGGTGGCTGTGAAATGACATTGATGTGAGATAAGGGATTTAGTAAATCTAAACCCATCATTACAGCACAGTGTTCACCTAACCCATACTTGTGAGAACAAAAATTGTTGTTGTTTGAAAGTGTGTAATTCGAATTGAGGCAATTCGAATTATCTCGAATTGCCTAAGAAATTCGAATTGCACACCCAAAAATTATTCTCTTCATGTGGTTTCCAACCAATTCGAATTATCCAATTCGAATTAATTCGAATTGCTCAACAATTCGAATTGGCTTGAAAACCACATTGTATCCATTGCCATCCTTTCATGCCTTAGTTTATTTTCCATCTATTACCAATTCGAATTGTCCAATTCGAATTAATTCGAATTGCTGGACAATTCGAATTCACCTTCCCCTTGAGGTATATGCCTTAGTCAATTTTGAGCAAGGAAATGCCTTCATCAATTCGAGTTGTCCAATTCGAATTAATTCGAATTGCTCAACAATTCGAATTAGATGATATCTCATTCCTTTGCAAGGATTAATTGGGTAAGATTATACTTCATTCTTCATGCATTTTCAATTCGAATTACCCCAATAATTCGAATTGAACTATCCCTTCTATTTTGAAAACTCCAAAAATATTTTCTTTCATGATTTGTGTAAGTTGCATGGATGTATTGGGCCTAGGCCCAATTCATCTGATTTCTATCCATTACACATTTCAACCTATTAGTGTCCAATTATTGTGTGTTTAACACTTACACAATACCAAAAAAATATTTTCTTATTTTTATGATTTTCTCTTTCATTGTGTGTATGAACGGATAATGAGAAACACATAGATTAATGTTGGTGAAAGGTCCCTTCACAGGGATATCGACTAACCCGTCTCCTGTGTGTCAATCATTATCTGTTATTTTGCATGATCTGCTTAGTGGTTGGTGGAAGCTTCGGCGAGCGTTCTCTTCACTAAGAGTTTCGATTAGTCACTCAGCCAATTCCTAATCAGATACAGTTTTAATTTTCCTTATCTTAATTTCTCAACCTGAATTCAAGTTGCAATAGTATCAATTGATGTCGACAACATCATTTGAGAAATATTACAGCAAGAAATGTGTGGGTTATTTTTCCACTCACAGACAAAAGAAACTAAATGACGGCGGTCACCGTTGTTTGGAATTCTTTCTGTCTAAAAATCAGTCATCTGGGATAATTGGGAACCGGACAACAGATGTTTGCAGCCCGGAAAACCCCAACTATCTCTGGCATCCTTTTTAGCCGATTTCTTCTCATCTCAGGCTAATCCATCTTGTGTATCGCATTCTGTCTAACCCCACATATATTTTGGGGTATTTTATTTTCCTTTTCATATACTTGTATGCATGATACTATTATGTAGATGTTCCGGTCATATTATTATTTTGGGGATCCTTCCCCTTGGACACAGAAGACTTGATATAAATCAGATGTTGCATAATAAATTCCAACAAAAATTTCTTTATAAAATCCGGATCTGAGTAAGGGATAAATTCGACAGTTATGACTAATTCATCTTCCACTGGGGATGATTTTGAGAGCTTAGAAGCAGAGTCAGCGATTAGGTCTCACATAGACTGAAAGGATCTGTGTTTTAATTGAGAGTCTAGTACCTGTCTAGGGAATGATTTTCAAATATCTATTTGCTTCTCAAAATTGCTGTGTGTTGGAAATCTGATATTAGAAATCGCATTAAGTCAATAGCCACTTGGGTGTAGATGAGATGTGATAAATAATACTAGAGGAACAACATATAGGCCTTGGTGAATTTCTAGGTAAGGTCGAGTATTCCTTCGACTACTATCTTCTTCTGCCAAAGTCTAGAATTGAGTCTTGAATGAGTACATCCGGAACAGGTTCATTTATGGATCTGTTTCATTTAGTTTGTATCTCATAACTGACCAGGAGTTGTAAGCCCTGTGGCTTATCGATGTCTTGGAGGTTCTTGATCTACATCTGGTCACCAAGACCAGGGGCTCTTTTATACTACGGAAAGAGACGTTTTTAACGATTCCGAGTGATAGATTTAAATGCTTTCTTTACAGCTTTCTTAACTGCTTTCCTTTAAATGCTTTCATAGAGGTCACTCGGAAGAATTAGGGGCTGTCCATCTGTTAAAAGGTTTGAGAGTTATGGAATGGTTTGGGCTTGATTTGAAACTTTTGGGTGTGACATGGGGGAATGATAGGAGTACTTGGCATGTCAACTAATGATATGTTAGGTGTTGCTTGTCCCACCACAGATATGTAGTGTAACTTCACAAGGCCTGTGGAGGGAGTTATAAGTCTGTGGTATCTTAGAAATTGATGTCTTTAAGAGCATGTAAATTATCACATAAGTACCTGTCTGTTTAAAGGGACATGATGTAGAAAGCATGAGAGTTAGCTACTAGAGGATTATCCCAAGCTAAGATCTGTGTATAAAAATGAAGTTTAATTGTGTTTCATCTGAATCTCGTCCAATCTTTATTATTTCCTCCCTGTCCCTTCTGTCATATTTAAACCTGCTTTCTAGATAGAGTAGCATAATTTTATATTGCTTTCATAGTATAGATTTAATTGGCTTTCTTCGAACCTAATTTACCATGCTTTGTAGAATAATTTTTTACTGCTTTCATGATTGGTTTAACTTATGTCAAGTAGTTGTTAGAAACCCTTGCAAACTTGAAACGAGTAACCGAGTGGAAAATCTTAGTAAACGACGTGGGCCCTGCTTCCATCGCACATCCTCCAGTGAACGATCCCGGTACTTACTATAAATTACTGCAATTTTTGACCCCGTGCGCTTTCGGGAGCACAGTTTTGTGACACGAGTAAATAAAAACAAATTTTGGGAAAATACTCATACAGTGGGAAGATGTTCAAGAATTTCATGGCAGGTATCTTCTTGACATGAAATTAAGAGAAGCATCATGGTGCAGATATCAGGGACTTTCAGGGTGACAGACTGAAGGTCAATCCTGTTTGCACCGTGATAATTTGTCAAACGTTCATGGCTGGAAGACCACAGCGCCGTTTGAACCCCCCAGGAGTAATAAAAAGGGAAATCTTAATACATTCTTAAACCCCTTCCCTCAATCATAACTCTTTTCATTTTAATAAATCCGAACTTGGAAACTGTATTTAGACGGTTTCTTCAACCCCCCAGTAGCAAAATGAAACTAGAGCAAAAGTTTCATGGCGCCGTTGCCGGGGACTCTCGAGGCACCATTTGAATTCACAGTTTCCTCCTTAAGCAACATAAACCAGTAAAGGAAATTTTCAGAAAATTACTCGTGTTGGCGAAGCTGTCAAAGTTTCATGGCGCCGTTGCCGGGGACTCTCGAGGCACATTTGAATTCACAGTTTCCTCCTTAAGCAATAAACCAGTAAAGAATTTTCAGAAAATTACTCGAGTTGGCGAAGTCGTCAAAAGTTTCATGGCGCCAGTTGCCGGGGAGGAATGCAGCGCCGTTTATAGGAGAATACATTCCTGATTTACTCATAGATAGTTCTTGTATATATTCTTAAACTGTTACTAACTGGGGGTTGTGCAGGTACTGTCAAAAGCTTGATACCAACTGCTTATGCAACGGAGAAGGAACACATTACCGGAGCTACCGTTCGATCTAGAATAGAAAGGACGCTCGCCAACTGAGGGCAGAAGCCAGAAGACGGAAAGAGCAGGAGCGTCGGACCCCACTTCACCTGAAACATCGAGCAGCGATCTATCAGATATGGCAAGAAAACCAAAACATTCCCCCGATCTTACCACTAGACCAACCACCAAATAACCCCTGGTAATGGAGCTGACGGAGGAATGGTAGAGCATCCTAATCGTGCCAACGAAGAGGAGAATCTACCAAATCCTAATAGCAGCAATACAGCAATTCACCAACAACCACCACCACCCGTAAAACAATTTCACCAAAACCAAAAACATACCAAACAACAATACCAAAACCAAGCTTTCAATCCAGATCAGTTTCAGAACAACCCACAAGATCCACATAACTTCCAGCAATTTCCCAATTACCACCAACAGTACCAGAACCAAGCTGAACAAGGAAATCAACAACGCAGCAAGCAGCAGCAGACTTCATGCAACCAATAGTAGAGCCCTATCTGGATGGACTGGGAGAGCACATTTTCCTGCACGCAATTTCGAGCTCAACCGGCACTCATTAACTTGGTTGCAAAACAATCAGTTCTGCGGTTGCAAATCATGAGGACCCTCATGATCATCTCCAGACCTTCCTGGAGCTCTGCGACACGATAAAAAATCAGGAGTCTTCTGATGCTATAAGGCTAATGTTGTTTCCATTTTCTTTATAAGTGGTGCCAGGGCTGGTATAAGTCATTGCCTATCAATCTGCGGAGCCACTTGGGCAGACTTGGTGAGGAGCTTTTTGCTGAAGTATTTTCCAGAATCAAAGATTGAGGAAGGACGAGCTAAGATTGGAGATTTTAAAATGAAGCCAGACGAGTCATTATATGATGCGAAGGAAAGATTCTTGGGCCTCATCAGGCGATGCCTCCCCAACATGGGTACGCACCCCTGGGAGCAATTGAGGAAATTCTACGGAGGACTCACCCATCCATGGAGAACATTGTTAGACGCGCTGTGCGGACGACATGTTGCTCCCACTTGCCTATGGACCAAGCTTGGGAGAAGATTGAGACAATGTCTGTCAACAGATCCATCCTAAACACAGACGATAGGAAGGAGGAATCCTCCTTAGAAAAAGTTTATGCTGTAAGTGAAGGGAAAACTAGATTTTGAAAAATTGCAAGAACAGGTAGCTGCGATACAGCTGAATCTGGATAAAGGGGAAGGGAACAGAGCTTCCAGGCAGGAACCTCATCAGACCAAGTTCAAACACAGCAATCGGGAGTTGTCTGTGGACTGTGTCAGGGACCTCACCCAACTGATACTGCCAAACAGATAGCTACCGAAAGCTGTAATTATGCCGTGGAAACTACCAAAATCGCCATCCCAACCTCTCTTATTCAACAACAATGCACTAACGCGCATTTGTTGCAGCCCAAACCAGCCCAACCAGTTCCAAAACCCACAGCAGAACTTCAGACCTCAAGAACCACAGGATTCGTCAACAAAGAGTGCAGAACTTTCAAAATCAGAATCAGAATTTCAACCTCAAATCAACAGAGGCCTAATCAGAACAAGGCCAGAATTTCAAGAATTTCATCCCAACCTGATCAGAATCAGCAATATAACCAAAGGCCACCATCTCGTTTGGAGAACTGATGACTGAGTTAATAGCCAAACCAGAAGGATATAAACAACAACTGCAGTCATCAATCAAGAATGTGGAGACGCAAGTCACCCAATTGGCCAAGGAACTACAGAACAGGGGGAAAGGAACACTTCCAAGCAGTACTGAAGCTAACCCGCAGTGTAAAGCATTCACATTGCGGGGAGGCAAGACTCTAAAAGGAATTGTTGGACATGGAAAGAGACTGCCGAGGAGGAAAAGGATCTAGTGGAGGGTGAAAAAGAAGTGAAAGGATCGAAGGAGGAGATGGTATTGGACTGGTCGAGGGCCAAAATCAGAAAACAACTATTTCGCAGGCTGAAGCTTGCAAAGGGAGCTGAAAAGGGTTAGGGTTGAAGGTACAACTTCTTCTCTTTACACAAAACAAACAATAATAAGTACATGCCAAGGGTGCCATACCCGGCACGTCTTAAAAATAAGGAGCAAGATGAAAAATTTAAAAGTTTTTAGAAAGACTGAAAGCTGTCGAGATCACTATTCCATTGGTCGAAATGATTTCAGAAATGCCCGTCTATGACTAAATTTCTTAAAGAAATGATTTCAGGAGGAGAAAAGTTGAGCAGGAGGAAAGTAGTGATTTTGAACAGCAGCTGCAGTGCCATCATCCAAAGAGTGCTACCAGAGAAGAAGGAAGATCCAAGGATGTATTACACTGCCGATCCACATTGGGAAAACTAATGTTGGAAAAGGATTGTGCGATCTGGGATCGAGCATCAACGTCATGCCACTTGCCATGGTGAAACGTCTTCACTTGGAACAATTGAACCGGTTACAATGAAGTTACAGCT